>CM060832.1:116932500-117638333 GCA_030762175.1 Metallyticus violacea
CAAAACTGCGCGTTTCTTTGTGACCCCCTTTGGCTCCAAATGCAACAATTTCTTTATTTTAATTTAATATATAAGGAGTGGTTGCTGCGCTGGGGCACCCAGTTCTCAGCTATAAGATCTACATGCGGCAAGATGCAAGCAGTTCGCAGTACTCATTATTAAGTTCGACTGGCTGAGGCACATAATTAGCAGACTCAGCTCAGACGCAGATAAGTTCTACTCCGGACGCGGGCATGCAGCTCTGACACATCAGTTGGGCAGTTTTTCAAGTTGATACTCGGTATCAATTACGTAATTCTTATATATCAATTAGTCAGTTAATAAGATATTAAGGTGAGAAGCAGTTACGCAGTTCCCATACATAAGTTAAGCATGTTTCAGTTTCACACACAGGACATTCGTCTGCAAGTTTCACACGCGGCAGCTAAGGTTGTATTCGAAGTAGCCAAGTCAATGGTACGCAAAACACCAGAGAACGCGAAAGATTTTGATCACAATAAAGATCCAATATATATATATAATGTCGCATCTCGTGCTTATTTACACTACTGAATTCTTCTCCCAGTCCAGGTGAGTACGAATCAATAAAATAGCATAATTTACCCTGATAAAATGTTGTCATTGAAACGAAGGCAATAACACCGAAGCGATCATTCATCAATTGGCCAAACCATTTAAAAAATTCACATCACAACGTGAGACCACTCCGTCAACAACAAATCGCTTCATAATTGGTGCCTAACCTGGGGCACTTAGCCGGAGGCTATTTATTCACTATATAATATATGTAATTGTTCCTTAGCAGGACAGCTCCACGCGCTACGGCCGGTCGGTGGGTTCGAACTGGTACCGCGTGGAACGGGATTCAGAAAGTTTGCAGCTATGAATGTAGCGTAATTTATTACTAACACTTTAAAGGGACACTTACTCATCATTATCAAGCAAGAAAATGCTGGAACTGCCTCCCTTCATTTTCCAGAAGTTTTTGGCATCTGCTTATAAAATTAACCACACCCTCTGCAATTCCCTGTAAGGAATCAACCTTCATGAATGTTATTTTTAAATTCTCCAATGTTTATGTATTTGCTTATATGCTTTTTACTTTAACATCCCTCATAAATAAAAATCGCAGGGAGTTAAATTGAGGAATTGAGGAGGCCATATTTTGTTAATGGTGACTATATCGTCGTAACTTTCATGAATTGCATGCATTGAGACATGGGCTGTATGCGTCGCTGCAGAGTCTTGTTAGAAAATGGCAAATTTACTTTTCCTCATAGTTAAAATAATCTGCACATACCCATCACTATTAATTTTTCTTCATAAAAAATAGGGTATGTTATTCTCTCGCTGCTTACGGTGTACCACTCCTATCTTTTGATCACGCACGGGTTCCTCGTGAAGCAGGTTAGGTTTTTCTGAACTCTAGTAATGGTTGCTTTGTGAATTAATGCACCCATTTGGGTGGAACCAAGATTCGTCCACAAGGAAAACTGGATTAGAGTTAATTTCTACGTCTTGTACACTATTCAAAACGTGTTCACAAAAATCTACTCTTGGATGCAGGGTCACCCGGTTTAAGTTCTTGCGCTACAGTAATTTTATAGGCTTTTAACTTCAGTAGTTTTCTAACTATTCTAGCAGAGGATTAGGAAATTCCCATTTGCTGAGAAAGACGTCGAAGTGAGTTTTTAGGGGAACGTTCTAGAGCATATCCACTGTAATCTAACGTTTCTTCTATAAGTGCTGTACGTGCCTGTGTACGCTTTTTGTCGAGGTGACTTCACGTTTCACGAAATTTATTTATCAGTCTGCTAATCGGACTGCGACTAGGAAGCTGAATATCAGAAGATCTCTCTTGAAACAATCTGAGTGCATCACGAATCGATTTTGCACTTACGTGCGAATCATAAATACATTCTCTTTGAGAAATATAATATATTAATTTAGTCTTAATAACGTAATTACTACATTATTACACCGCCAAATGCATGGTTAATACACTGTTGTAATGCGCACAAGTACACGTCCATACGTTCGTACAGTTAAATTCGTGCTGACCTCTTCTCCGGCTCCCCGGCCGGCTCTAAGCATGGGAACGAGACAAGAACTGCAGAGCTCGTTCAACTGCGCACATGGAGCGGTTCAGCGATAGTACGTACATTACAATATGAACTGGCATAACAGACAGCGTGTTTACTATTCGCATGTACTGCAAAACTACATCGACAAAGAAATGACAAAGTCAGCTTATTATGAAGGTTACGATCGGAAACCATCGACAAAATCCCTAGGGAAGTATCTATCTAGAAACAATTGCTGGATTTTCAAAGAACACAGCTTCCATTTGGTAGTTCAATTAAGGCCGCAAAAATAAAACCACTCCTCGTCGATTTCGGTGGCAATGAGTGATCATGTTTGAACATTTTATAAACGTCTTTATTCAGCATTTTCTTGCAAAACGTTTTCTGAAACTAGAAAAAATCAACGAATGGTTTTGTAATTTCTTTTTTCTCGGCATTACAAAAAATGCAGACACCTTTAAATATAGGAGTATCAGGAAGAAAATAGGCAGATAAGCGATTCTCCACATGAAGGCCTTTTTGGACGAGCTAACGGCTCTCCAACTTTTACTTTTTTAAAACTTAGGTATTTATAGGTGCATATAAACTGATCTGTATTCATCTGTTTTATAGTAAGTACAAAAATGTTTAGCCCATTTTCTGTGACCCGTATTCCACGTCTTGTTATTAAAGTTATCATTCTCATTGTGTAAGAATTCGTTGCCTACATGTTCCCTAGAGAGAGAGAGAGAGAGGAATCACATACTGTTATGTTTCTTGGTTATTAACACAAACTGTTTTGTTAAACTTATTCACCAAATTTAATAATATTTAATTGTATTAGAACTGAACAATGGGGAAATTTAGGTCTATTTTTTTTTCTTTCTCTCATGCTTTTTATAAACGTCTTTAAGAAGTTCAAACACTGGGGTAGTGAATAGCTAATCATTTCACAATGCCACATACTACATTACTGCTCTGAAAGAAGTCGGATCTTAACCGCATAATGAATTGTGATAAATGTACAGAAATTTTAATGGCGTGACCTTGGCGCGCGATGTGCTCAGTACGAATGCATACAACGAGAACTTTCAATACATAGGTTATCCGCACACTAGTATAAGTATGCAAAGGATAAAATATTACATTTGGAGACCAGCATGCTCCATCCTACAAGTGTACAGGATTTAAAAAAGAGCTTAGAGGAAAGAAACCAAAATAGTGTTCTTGCCTTAAGAGGTTTAGGCTCCAACCTACAAAGCATTCTGTAGAGTTCAATCTGTATATTCATTAGTGCGTAAATTACAACATATTTCGTGCAAATATAAAATCCTACAACATTGAAGAAAAAATATTCTAGGTGAATGTAAACAATTGAAGCTGAATTACCTATGCTTTCCAATAATATGCTTGATTCTGTGACGTCGAATTTTGCACGTCGACTTATATCGTGTAAATGTTTGTGAGAACCTTCAGTAAAACACGCTATGTTTATAAATTGCGTAATTGATACATTATTAAATCTTTTATTGAATTGAATGTAAGCTTTTCTTAGAGAACTACGAGTATTTCTTTTCGTTCAATATTTTTACATCCTGTATATTTTATTTACATTCAAAGAAATTCTCAAAACTTACGTTTCTCCTGATCTATGCGGAAATATGAGTATATATTTTTTTTAAATGAGATATATTTTGCATATAAAAGAAACAAGTAGTATTTTGTTAAAAATTAATTTCATTTTTGCATTTGTATAGACTTCTCTGTTTTATATATACTTTCCTAACCAGTTTAAACATTTGTAGTACTAAACAATGAGGTTTTGGATACTTTGTTCATGCAATTCTGCCGCCTGTGATGATAGCCATTCCTCATGATCGTTTTCAATTATTCATTAGTGTCAAAACACTTGCCACGTAGTAAGGTCTTCAAATGGCGAAAGAGGTAACAATCAGGCGCAAGGCCTGGACTGTATGAACAATGATCGGATACTTCCCAACCAAAAGAGTTGATCAGCGCTTGAGTTTGAGCCGCAGCATGTTGCCTTGCATTGTCATGAAGCAATATGGAAGAACTACATTGGGAATTCTTATTAACCCGTTATCATTATGATTTATCCCTTCTCGAAGCAACTTATTATGAAATATTCTAATTAACAAACTTCACGGTGAATTCAAACTATTAGGGAAAAAAATTAATAAAAGAGCAATTCTTATTTTCATTTCAACGCACCGGTTTAAAAGAATTCTGCGTACTTTTTGTTCTAAATAGCAATGCATATTGACAGTGGAAAATAACCCAAAGTGTTTTCGTAAATTACCTCAGTAATAGAATTAGGCTCTTAGTGTATGCGGTTACAGAGTGTCATATTTGCTGTGAAGGATTCTGCAACTAAAAGCAATATCAGCAGTATATAATTTTGGGTGCTGGAGCGAATTTCTAACGACTGCTAAATTACCCTTAGCAGTAACTTTGCGTTCTGACACGAGATAGAGATCTTGGAGGGGGATATATATCCCAGCTCTGCATATTTGCCGTCCTTTCCTCCACCACTTCGTAAATGTGATAGACAAGGCGGCAAACTGCAGACACTGGGAAGCTAGATAAATATGGAACGCGTAACACGTGTCAAATATATGCATTAGGTGACATTAAAGGAGCTCTAACCACATCTGAAGTATGTGCATGCATGCATGCATATTCTGTTAAGTGCCTGGGTTGCTATGCTAGGTTGCATTTTCAAGTTGATCTTATTCCTGCTTCATGTGAAACATCCTACCTAAAGCATTTTTGCGAATTGTCTTAAAAATTAAAACTATGTTTCAGTTCTCAATTTTCAACCTTTGCTGCGAGAAATACGTTACAGAATATACACATGGCAAATCTGATTATGAAAGTTTAACTTTTTTTCTTTTGTACCTTGTTTTGCAGTCCTTGTTTGATTTAGGGAGTATTTCTTTTAAACTGCTCCACAAAAAATATCATATAGTATTAGTTAATCACTTTAGAAACCTTTACTAATCAACTCCAGGATAAAAAAAAACGATATACTATATTCACAAATCCGCTTATAATAGTTTCCAATTGCTTAGAATTTAAATATAAATATTACATTTTGAAACATGCTTCCTCGAGTTGAGTTTCCTCTACAGTTTGACGATAAAATTAAGTACCTCGGGAACTTAGATATGGACATATTTCAAAATGTAACATTTATTTTCAAATTCTAAGCAATTGGAAACTATTATAAGTGGATTCTATGAATTTGTAGGAAAAATTCAAGTGAAAATAAATATTTTATTACAGTGCATAGAATGTCACTTAGACTAGTTCAATAATTTAAAAGTCCTGTTATATCCAACTTAAAACTGTTTGCGACAAGAGAGAAACGACATATTTTATTTACATAAACAGTTCAGAAAGTTTAGGCTTTTAAATCTATCAAATGCTTAAACTAAGGTTTAAGTTGGCATGGCCAAGTGTTTCTTTCAAATAAACATTTCCAAAAGCAAAACATACGAAAAGACAAATATCTGTCAATAATTTTTACCATCATTCTTTCTGGTGTGTTCATTAGTTAGTAAGTCTTGCGCCAGATCAAGTCAAATAAGTGATTTCAGTCAACGTCGTGAAATAATTAAAGCCTACACATTTCAGCAAATGCAAAGGCAAGAAAACCTAATCATAATGATGTAATGTCTACGAGTTAATAAGTCAGTTTTAATATGTGCTTTTACATCTTGTCATTTAATGAACAAGCACTACAAATACTGCAGCATAGAACACTTTTTATAAACAAACATTAAACATGTGCAACATTCAAAATTCTTTGACTTTCAAAGGTGACCTCTATGATGAGTTTTAACTATTCGTATTCTTTATTTTCTAAAAGACCTTAACACATCAAAAGTCTAATGCAAATGCCGAAGGTCTACAATGCCTCACAGATGTACTTTAGAGATTTGCCGCTTGTACCTATTTCATCAGTATTTCTGCTACAGGAATTGCCCGATGGACCGGTACGCGGAGATACAACCACTTACCTCGGGCACGAGAGACGTATATATCCCACTTTTAAAGAGACGTAACCGGAGGAGACATGTACGTAGTAGCTTAGAGTAAGTACATGGTGGGAACTGGAACGTGTGATGACGTCACACATGTAGTTTCTCCCCCTCCAAGACATTTCCACGCTCCCTGCGCACACTTTCACTTATTCCCTTATGCTGCGTACGCTTCTCCCTTGTTGAATTTCAGTTGTTTCTCCGCATTGCCACCCCCAGCCTCGCTGCGCTTTGAGGAAAAGAAACGAACAGAACAACATCGTGCAGATGTGCCCTTGTGAAAACCGTACACAATTTTTCGTCCTTTTCTGAGTTTACAACTTTAAAAGCAGTAAGCCATTTTGTTACATAACTACACGTCTGTTATGACTTACTGTGAATATCATATATACACACGCTCAAGACTTAGGACATTTTGTATGGTTATTAAAATTTATAGAAGGATAAACATATAAGTATTCTTTTAAGTTCAATTATTCCAATTAAATGTTAATATAAATTTTGCTACACACGACCATAGTACACTTTTACTACTTAAAATATAATTGGGGTTTCCACTTACTTGAAAGTTTCTATAAATTAAAAAAAAAAACGTATTCCTTACGTACGTTTAAAATATTTTTTCCTTTCAATAAATTAAATTAACTTTATTTAAGGAAATATATGGTTTTTTTTCAAATGTAAATAAATGCAAAATACTATTTATGAACTTCAAGGTAGGTATCGTCTCCATCACCAAAACGTACAGTGCTATTCATAACTCAAAATTTAATATTATCTATATCGCTTCCCTTATTTTAGTACCGCTCCGTTTATATACTAGAAATTTGTAGCTAGAAGTATTTATTTTAATGATGAAGAGTAAAATATGAGAGAAAGATGGAAAGTTTAATCTATAAGCTTAAAGTAGTAACGAATTCAAAATGTTTTCATATTTATAATATCATATGAAGTAAGACAATGCTATGTTTTTTTTACAAAATCCCTAATATAAAAAACTAGTAAAATGCTCCAAAACAGAAAAAAGTCTAAAAATTAGCTGAAATGTTTTAAAAATTTGTAAATATTTATTATAGAATACAAGCATTCAGACAAAATATTATCGGAAAAGAACACCCAAATTTAGGAAGGAATTTGAAAGAAGTTCAACACCAATAGCGGTATATTTTGAGGGACGCGGGAGTTCTAAAAAAAAAGTATGACAATATGAAGAACACAATAAAACAAAAATGAAAAATAAAAAGTACGGAGATGAAAAATGCGCAATATATGGTGTAGGGAAGGACCCAATTAGCCTTCATCAGTAACAAAAATTGATGAGTAATCAAAGCGCTTATCGGAATACAAGTTGATGGCATTCATGTGTTGAAGGAAGTTTTATAAATCTTTCTCCCAATAGTGCTGCAGAAATCGCTTGTTGTTATCAACCTACGCCTGTTACTTATAACCTCAAAGAAGGAACATTTTCTTAAGCCTCGTTCCTGAAATAATAAAATCCCTATTTAAATTTTAATTGTTTTTAAAATAAGTTATACCTATATGATTTATGCATTTCTAATACTATTACATGCTAAACATGTTTTATTTCATCTCCAGTGATTTCCAACATCACATTTGCTGACCGTTTCTTAACCTAAATCTCTTATAGAATTTAGAATCGCTTCATAAATTAAAATGATCCGAACGTGTTCTTGGTATCCTTATCCTTTCAATTTGAGGTCTCTTATATCTTCTTCTTCCGAAAACATTCTGACATACATTAATAACCTAGCTTAAACCATGCTCCTCCTCAGCTTGAACCAAAAGCCAATTAAGCTAAGCTTAACATTCAATTTGTATACTGTAAAACGCATATATAGCTTAAGTTCCAGCTTAAGCCTGAACTGTAATACTGGGTCTTATCCTACACATTATTGAGGCCAATAGAACTGGCAATTTTCAAAACTAAAAATTTCGAAAAATCAATTCCATCTAGCGACTTTCGACGTTAACCCTGTGACTTATTAGAAGTGATGTGAAATGGAATCTAGTTCATATTTAATGAACTAGGTTCGCAATGCAAGTTTAGGCAGTAAGGACAACTTCATCTTATTGTTTTTCTTCACTGTACTTGGTGGGTGGGAGCCTCAGTTCGCCCGGCACTTTGGTAAAGCATGCAAGCGTAATCTGTCAAGACTGGCTTGAGACAAGAAGAATTTCCGCCAAGTCCTTATTTTTCTTTTGTCATTTTTTCCCTCTCCTGGAAACTCCAATTAACGTTCTCCTGTTTCCTTTAACTGAAAATTATTCCCACTTTACGGGGAAAGTTAATTCATTAAATTTCTTACCCTGTTAAAACAAAGACAAAACTTGTTTTTAGGTTATGTTTCCATTACAACTTTCTTCAGAGGAAACCTTGAGATTCGCTCATCAGGCTTTGGTTACGGATGACGAGCCAGAATTTTGTTGGGTGAGAAAACAAAAGCGTTTTAAGTTGGAACTTCAACTTAGTACGTGCTTTGACAAGAGAGGAAGTAACCCTGCAGGGTTTGGCATGCTAATGCTTCAAAAGCAGCTCTAATCAAACTAAAAACATTTACACTTTCCCCGGGGTACTAGCGTTACTCAACTGTATCATTATTTAATTACCTCTAGCGTTGCTCCTGGTATTCTTATTAAATTCTGGGAATTGTGACATGTTACAAAATGACAACGTTTCGGATATGCTTGGAATATAAAAACGTAAAATGTTACTGCTAGTGAAGTTAAATCGCCAGCTATTTACGCAAAAAGGGCTTCTAAAGTGCTTCAAAAGTATTTATTTCAATCGCTGTAATGCTGAGGCTTGAGTTCAATTTGAAAACCGGTTCCTCTAAAGGGTCAATCGTTTAATGTTTTCATTTGATTCGTGGAGGTATTGTGAGCATGTGATTTAGTTGATTTGCATTTGGCCTCACTCTCATCAGCAGCAGAGGGGTGGGCGTTTTAACTGATGAAATAAAATCACTTATACTGTTCTAGCTTGCAATTTTCAGTCTGATTTTGTAGACTTGTTTTTCCTGACAATATACTCCACCTTAATAAATTTTAAACAAAATTTACATCTAGCTGTGGTATTTAATTGAGGCAATACAAATAAATGCATGCTATTTTTGCAGCGACAGTTTATGCTAAAGGTGTAAATTGAATGACATTGTGTAACAGCATGCATTTTTTTATGATAACTAAATAAGAGGGGAGAATTTCGCTCACGGATGCTGCCAGAACGTCGCAAGAAAAAATATTTGGTTGGAATTTGGAACTGGAAGAGATGAGAAAAGCTAATGTCAGCAAAGGCGCAAGTAATATCTACGATCCAGACAAATTAAAAATAAATTCACACTTTACAGTCATTAAATATATTCTTTTTATGAATCAGATAATGATTTATTACGGAATGGGCTTGCTAGATCATCCATCTCTCTTTTTCATTTTGATATGTTCTAACAGGATTATATCCTCCTTGTTTGTTAAAAAGTAACTTTTTCTGATAATACTATTTTTGCATAGCAACATTTCTACTTAACTGCTTTAATTTATTTGTTTCTTGCTCACTCTCAATCTGCACTTTTTCTTACGCCCTTTCATTCTTCTCTCTGTATTTATATATTTCTCTCGTCCTTTTCTTTGCCATCCAAATATTTATTTCCTTCCCTTTTGCTATCTTTCATTCTCCTTTTATTTATTTCTTCTTTCCATATTTTTCTTTGTTACGCTTACATCTTTGTTTCTTCCTTATCTCTTTCGAATTTTCTTTTCTTCCTCTTTCATTTTCATTTCTTTCCCTTTTTCTCTCTCTCACTCTTTCTTTGTTTATTTAATTGATTTCTTATTTATTTTCTCATCTTTTTTTTTCTGTTCCTTCGCCCTCTGTCCATTTTTTTTTTTTTTCATATTTTTTCCCCATTTCTTTGTTTATTATTCTTATCCTCTCTCTCATTTTTGTCTGTATTTTCTCTCCTTTTCATTTTACTTTTCCTTTATTTCTATAAATTATACATACAAGTAAAATGTCACTTTTGACACTTTCAACAATCTTTCATTAGTTCCTTTTGAGGAATCCAGTGTTTTTCCATAAGTGAAGACATGATTTTATAAAATAAATATTTGCTTCTTTCCTACTTGAAAACTAACTGATTGTCTATTACTCAAGTGAGATACACTAACGGAACCTGGATTGAAACCTGATCTTATGCTGTATTGGGATATATTTTTCCATTTCTTCGAATGCTACAGAAAAAAAAAAACCTTTCAATTCTTACGTCATTTCTGCATTTATTGACCACTGTTTGCATAATAATTATTATTCAAAATGGACATTACAATAAGCTGTCGCTAATAAATGATCATATGCTTTATTATGGTTGTTGATAATAAGTTGACAGCGTTTGCGAGACAACTGCTATAGGTTGACTGCACTCTTTGTAATACAGAATTCTTTGTACTCAACGATTGATGACAGATTTTATCGACAACGTTATTTTAAGTTCATATCTTCTCTTGTTTATATATTTACCGTATATTCCTCTGTTATCTACTTTCATTTTTAACCAGTTCACGTCTCTTGTCTGTTACAACAGTGTTTTACGATCAATTGACATAAATTCATATTTTTACATTTTGTTTTACATGCACCTTAATAAGGAAGTAGCAATGAAATAATATTCTGCAAACTATTAATTGAGTTTATTTCAGAGGTAATGAAATCCCTACTTTAGACCAGATGAACAAGTAGGATATGGGCAACGAAGAGTTCATAATTATGGAAATTGCAAAAAAGTTGAATTTGGAACTGTAAAATTTTTCCACTACATCTTAAAATATTTATTAATGACACGATTTTTAACTTTACAAGATTATAGGTCATAGAGCACAGGCAATGGAATTTTGGCTTATGTCTAGTTTTCAAATCGTAGCAAGAATTCTTGTGTTTATTTATGGCTTTCCCTTTATTTTTTGAAGGCTTACACACGTTCGTCATGCTTTAAACACGCTTCAGATGGAAGAGAGATGAAAATAAACGGCGTTTCAATACGGTCTTTGTTGGCGGCTTTCAGAAGAGAGACAAAGGAAAACATTGAGACAGACTACACGAAGTGTGTTATAAAAATACGGAAGCAGAGGGTGGAAGCTAAAGGTCATATAAAGCGATCGAGTAATTTCAATTGAATAATTTTATAAAAAAGCATATGAATGAAAGCCGTAATAAGAGCGTAGGTAACCGGACTTAGGAAAGCACAAAAATAAGCCTTAACGACTTTATCACTCAACTGTAACCTTTCTGGTTGTTTTGTCTGGTAGATAAGATGTAACTGAAAACGTATCTGCTAGTTTTTGTTGGCAGGTGTGGGCGATATTCAGATAAAAGGATGAAAAATTCTGCTGCTCAGATTAAATACATTTACTTTATAATGAAAACTCAATGTATTTTAATTCGTAGGCATATATAGATATTGGCCGCAAGGATAAGCTTCTGTGATTCATGCTCCGCTAGAAACCTAGTCTTCTTCAAGAACCTTTGAGACATATCTTCCTTCTCTTACCACTAGATTACGCCATGGTTATCTGCTCCTTTTTTATTCCTTTTGTCGACAGATATCTACTTAGTAAGAGTTCGTCTCTGCAATGCGGGCTTGTCATTGTTTGAGGCTATCGTTTGGCTGGGTGGGAACTTGTTTACTCCGTTCTGCGACGATTTCTTTCAGCAATTGTTTGTTTAAAAATTAATAAATATGTAGCCTGGTCATTCTCCTGAATAAGAGGAGTAACTTGTGTGATTAATTAATCAATTAATTGCTGTATATACCATTTTCTTTGGATTAACATTTTCACAGTTCAGATGTAAAGGTTTTGGAATTATGTGTAGACTTTTAGCTTATAAGTACCAAGCTGTTTTCTAAACGAATTTTTCCACCATGGTTGGGTTGCTTGGAAGGATTGTATATGAAGTATGTCAATTAGTACTAGTAGTAGTAGTAGTAGTAGTAGTAGTAGTAGTAGTAGTAGTAGTAGTAGTAGTAGTAGTAGTAGTAATAGTAGTAGTAGTATTTGTAGCAGCAGCAATAACAGTGTATTTATTTACAAAATATATTTGTTACAAAACTAACTCATCCATGTTGCACGGGTCCTGGGGCCACGTACTTTCTCAATACACCAGGGAGTACATGAAACTGCAAAAAGTAAATTTTAATTGCTTAAATACATAAAGAAAAGAAACGCATGCAAAAGTAAACAGCTTACACTCCCTCACATATATTTACAATTAATTCCAAAATATATCCTGACATGTTCCCCTACCTCTCTTCCCGATTGTTTGCCTCTTCCGATCTGAGCTGTCTCACTTTATTAAAAAAAAATTACCTACTCCCTCCTCCTCCTTCGTGTCTGGCAGCACTACCATTGCCCTCTCCCCCCGTTAACAAACGGGGTAGGTAGATATATCTTTCTCCATTATTTCGCCCCCTTACAGTACGTCAAAATATGTTCCCAAGATTCTTTCTCCGCACATATATGGCAGATTCTGGTATTCTATCTGTCTTACTTTAGTCAGACATAGAGAGTCCAATTCGGCCTTATGTGTGCTTAAATTAATGTGTCATTCATTTGTAGTTCAAATTATGAACATATCATTAAGTTTACATTTTGGAATACTATATTGTTTATCTTAAACTTGAATATTAATGAAATCCTATTAACTTGCTTTAAAATGTATTAAATTATAATTAACATATTAAAATATCATATCACTTGAATTTTTCATTACATATAAACAACCGTGTATTGTTTATTTACTGAATTCATTTCATACTTTCTCATTATAACCTTGTCCATATTCACTGGTTGTAAATTATGTCAGTTCTATCCTTAGAATGTTGAAGTGTTGAAACTACGACAACATGAAGCTTTTTATTGCTTCGAGAAAATAGTTTTTTTTTTAATATTACATAATACATGATAGCATTCTCATTTAACCTTCCTACTAGATAAAAGTTTAGGTTGGAAGTCACTAAGGATTACATTCTGGGATGGAAATGATTAGTTCACCTGGGTCATCTCGATTGTCGATGTGTGGAACTACGCGTGTCCTGGTGGAAGATAAATTTTTACACAGTAATATTGACTGTTTTCCTTCAACTCACTTCAAGTGGCCAAGCAACACTACTAAATTAGCTCTTATTATTGTTTTACCCTTTTTCCAAATACAGTGAGATTATTTGAGTTACGGACCACCTGAGTGTAGCTGTTTAATGGTTAGCTGTAGTCGCCGCAACCAGAACATAGACTCGCCTTGCGTAAAGTTAGTTTTTTAATTAATATTTATATTGTTACTGGATGTATAGAAGGATACGGTATTTAAAACTGATAATGGTTATCACTAACCTGCGTTATAAAGATGTTGGAAACTATGCTCCTCTGCGGCAATACATTGCCGACATCTGCGTAGGAAATTCCTGCATTTCGTCCGTAAGAACACAGCGGTTTGGACCACGTATCTCATCACTGAGAGATCTTGTCTGTGGTAACCTTTTAACAATTTGGCGAACAGTTTCTCTACTTGGAGCTGGGTTGCCAGGATATTTCTTGCGAATCGCCTTAGCACTTTTTATACAATAAACCGTGTTTACATATGTATCGTGCATAAAAACCCTTTGAAGACTATATATAATGGCATAACTAACATGAACAATTAGCACACAATTTACATACAATGAAAGAACCGAGTAACACAGAAACGCACAACCACTCTCTTAGAAAGACTATTTCAAACTAACTACAAGGTGCTACATAACCTGTATTATACGGTCTTGACTGCTGGCATTTCCCAGTACGCAGCCGCGCTCTACCAGCCCGCAGTTCAAATAACCTCACTGTATTATACCAGGATTATTTCTTGAACATACTAAAAAACAACTGCCATCAATTTTCTAGCTGACAAGATGGCCTTTACATTCGTCTTTTCGAGTTGTGGATCGCAATTAAACCTCTCTAAACAATGAATTGAAAATTCCTATTGCGGTCGGCTTTTGGTCTACAGGAAACAATGGTAAACTGGTTCAATTAAGATGCCTGCAGCCTCAATTATCTTGCATAGTACTTTCATTTGGCCGTGTTCCACTAGACTCCATGGAGTGACCTCAACTGCTTTAAGAGCGTGCATGTACATGACAACGTTAAAACTATATTTATCTAATAATAGTACATATCCTTTAATGCTAGTGTAGAGTTACCATGTACATCATCCTACTCATCTTTGACCTAGGCAGCCTTTCACTTTTTCAGACAAAAACACTCAGTGTGTACTGTTGCACATGTGACAGTGGTCAATTAAGCTGGCTGTCAAACATTAACTAGTCTCATTTGACTGAAACTTTGTATTAGATAGTTTCAAGAAAGATACTCACTAGCAATGATGCAACTTGACGAATATTCGGAATGTTTCACCGAAATTTATGGAACTTTTCAAACGATTGTAATAAAAATAAAATAATATACAGTATACATTTTCCTTTTGAGCTAGATAAATATTTCCGAGTCTTTCTGTAAATAACATGCTATAGTGTTACAAGATAGATGGAAATTATCTCAATGGGCTGGAGATGACGTATAGTGAGGGTTGACTACTGCACACTGTGATAACTAGCGTTATTCACAAGTAGTAATGAAAATGATTGAAAACAGGAAGAATCTGAATAGCTAATCGATTGAGGATTATTTCTTTCATTTTAATATCTTTATCATTTAGTGCCTGGTATAATTTATTATATATTTTAAAATTTATTTTTAAGCACATTGTAGAGCTTGATGATAGGTAATGTCTTCTTAACGGTATAAAATCATAAATTAAACCTCTTATCTTCCCCTCTATATTTTCATCTACTTCTACCCCCCCCCTTTTCCCTCGATTTTCCTTTAGGTGTGGAAGTATGTAAATATTCTTTGGTTTTGGTAGCATTCCTTACTATATCATTATTTTCGTTACTAAATTTTTTATAGTGCTGGTGAAACAGTTATATTATGTGACAGTCCATTTTTTATATTTGTTCTATATTGCGTAAAATGTTATGCAAACCTGGCTACGCAGAAACCGGCCCACTGTAACATTGAATTTCAGTGGTGTAATTTCCTTACACGTTGAGGCAGTGGTCATTAAACAAATTAAAACAATTCAAAGTACATTAGATGAGATCAAAGGCCCTATATTACTAAGGTGCTCATTTTATGTACCTTTTTCTTATTTTTCATTATATTATAAGTCTGACCTCTAGTTTAGAGAATGTACTTTATAAAAATAAGTCATTATTTTTGTAAGGGAATCCTTTTTAATTAAAATAACATGGCATTAATATTCATGCACAAAATAGTTCTTATGCAAATGACCTAAAACTATAGCTCAGCAATGAATGTAAATTTTTCATCCTTCCATCTTTCTTAGTTATGAGAAAAAGGTACATATGTTGTGAATTTTTTTCTTACGACTAAAATAGCGTTAAAGTTAATACAACTAATTGTCAGTTTATATAATAATGCATTTATTGCACCTACATCTTCACACAAAAATAAGATTACTGCCAAACATATTACAGGAGACAGTTTCACTAAATACTGGTTAAAATATTCAGTCACTATAAAAGTATTTCCTTTGTTGGCATAAATATTTCCCATATGATTACCAGATATCTTTTTATTACCTGGTGGAACTATGCATAATATTACATGTATTTAGGAAGGAAAACCGGGATGCATAACTTGTAAAACTCAGACAGAAAACTATTCAATGCTTAAAAAATTAAATACATAAACAGCAATTGCTGTTATTGACGTTTGAAGCAGTAATTTATCTACCAAAAACATCAAACCACAGCATTCTAAAACAAATGATTCCAAATATATTTTCATTTTTAAGCAATAATGCAGCGATTGACCATTTCTTTGGTCTAGTGGTTAGCTTTGCTTACTGCAGACTCCCGCAGCATAAACCTTTCCAAAGCGCAAGCCAACGTCAAGCCAACCAGCCCACTCAATTTTGATCCTGTAACAGAACCGACAGAATGCAGTGACATAAAATGGGAGAGCGGAAAATATTTGAAAAGCAAAGCTCCATTTCAGCATTCGCCTATAGGATTAGGGTAAAACAGGAAAGGGGGGGGGGGTCAAGGTCTGAATGACCCATTCCAAGAGTTTTGAAGCCGGGATCTCCCGAAAACATTTCTATCTGAGCCACCGCGCTAATACATACAAGCATTAAATTCTCTTTCTTTTGTAGTGATGTTAGCATTTGGTCTGTGACCAATAATTGACGATCTTATTTCTTGTTAAACTCATCCCTCTTCTGTTTCTTCCCAACCGATAACATTTGCAACATTTTAAAATCAGTTATTCATAATTTTTCTATTCACAAATGCAATTCTGCTAATTTCTAAGTTTCAAACTGGCCTGTCATAACTAAAGTAAGCTAAATGCCCTATTTAGTATTTTCTCATTTAGGGTTAAGTAAAGCAAAGTTTAGCTACGAGTTTTTTGTAAGTTTGTTGAATGTTTATCATTCTCCCGATCATAATTCTACAATTGTACAAGATACATGAAAATATGTTAGTTGATTTCATATCATTCTTTGCTTTATTTATTTTTGTAATTCCGGAATTACTAATTCAAATGAAAGGATGTATATCTTGATAAAAACATAAATATTCTGAGAATGGTATTTCGGAAAAGGTTACCAGAACATGTGACCTTTTTGTCCTCTTCAGCTAGCCTATTGTTTAGGATATCAGTCAACCTTTACAAACTGACCTGATGCCTTGGTTTCTGAGAATCTGTTTCCAATGTCGTCTGACACCCTTGTGATCTTAAAATTATCCTTCCTCCTTAGTAATAATATTCAGCAAGATGCACTTTCTAAAGAAATGAGGTCCTTAATCTTGTCCCTGCGCATTTAGTTGGCCATTACAGTTTGAACCTACTGACGTAGTGTATGCCAGTACAATTATCCGTTTGGTATAAAGTGTGCTTGTGTAATGTTAAGAAGTTTTTATTGGTAGAAGTTTCTCGTTTAAGAACAAAGGTCAAACTTTGAAATTATTTCAAAAATGTCTTTGTTCAAAGTCATTATTTGAAATGTTTATGTTTAGTTTGGTATATCATTTATTGAAAAATTCTAATTGCATAATGTGTTTTATGTGTAAAACTACTTTTTTTAATATCCCGCATTCTTCTCATTTCACACTACAGCCTGGGATGAACCTTGGTAACGTTGCGACCTCTGCATCCTCTACCTCCGTCTTAAGACTTCGTTGGTAGAAGGCAGTATTGCAGGGGGGCATGTGATTCAGCATGTCGGTGCCACGCCGGTCGCCTATCAGGCAGTTTTCGTGATCGAAGAACGCCAACTCTCCATCAGACAGATTTCCAGTTGTTCTCACGAGGCTGGCTGGACCCTTTCAGCCTAACTTAGAAAAAATTCTAAGTGCATACCGGGAATCGATCCCGAGCCTCCCGGCTAGCTATGGAGGCGGTTCTTCCGAGGGGCTCGAATTGCTCTTGGAGAGGGAACTCCGCCGGCTTTGAGGCGTTCATCTAGAAACGATATTAGAGACCCCTCCGTGTCTCATCCCTTCCTCCCGGGAGTAGGCACAAACGGCCAGCCATTGAATCTCGATATATATTTTTTCACCCCTAACAATCCAATGCAATCCAAATCAGTTTTTTGCCAGGGTATTTATTAGTTGAAGCTAGCTGAATATTTGTAACATTAAATAAATACTATTGCCCGTCATCTCCTTTTTTAGGAAATAAAAATAATAAATTAATAGAGCCGCATACGGTGAATAAAAGAACGTTTCAGAAAACTGATCAGTTACCTTTCTGACAACTATACTATTCTTTTTTCACATGAATTTGCAAGAATTTATGGCAGGTCTTTCCATGTAAAACACACATGAAGTGTGCTTCAGGGTCGTGGTAGTTTTTCTGCTGCAGACTTTAGGTGAAATTCGTGTCCGCAAATCGAGTTATTGTATGTTTTAGTTCATACTTTAACTCTTTCCATTACGACAATATCATGGCAGCAGTAGAGCAGAGTAGTGCCCAATATTATAATTTTAAGTAGATTTCTTCCATATAAAACAACTATAATATCGCCTATGCATATGTAGTGATATGTCTTCATTCGCACTTACTTTGGCTAAATCTTTGAACAAAAGTGGGATAAGAAAGCATTTTTTTCTGACCTTGTGAGCTGTTCATCGGTGAATGTAATTATAATTTATAGATGTAAAGGATATTGTCATCCTACTTAGGTAGCGACCTTTACTTAGAAATAAGCATTTCCCTGTTGATTGATTCAAATGCTTAACTTAGTCTACGAAAATGACGTGTAGTTTGTAGGTAACAAATAAATTTTAAAGTAGTTTCTTTTATGCACAAATACTGTACATATTTTCAACTACATTTAAGAATATTCTACCCCTTGAAGGTTTGCATTCAAATTAATGAAACTTTAAAGCGGACCTCGATGAATCATAATTTCTGACACCCGTGTTAGCACAACATTTTCTATTCCTTCCCCATACACATTTACACTCCGCCCTTTCCTTAAAATGTCTGGTTTATAAGATAGAATGGAAACGAAAACAAACGGCTTAAGAAACGCTAATTTGCACATATTAATATTAATGTAGCAAAAATAAAGGAAGAACTTTAAGAAGTTCTGTTTGTCTCTGCCTTGGATAAGAATGCGCCTGCGAGAGGTTAGCTTAAAACCAAGTTATTTTCCAGCTGGTATTGAGCACAGTAATAAAATACTAATGATGTCGTCATGCTTCGTTATGCGGCGACCAACATTCTGTCTTGTTGAGGTCTAATTTTATTCGCAGAGTTTTGCAGTAAACCAAAGGAAGGCGTTTCAAATTTATTACGCATACAACTGGAGAGAAATCCGAATTTCAAATCCTGATACTGCTACATCCGAGCATTTTTACTGCAAAGAGAAATAAACCTATTTCGTACATCCTATCATATTTAAATATTCTGCTTTAATGTTCATCATTTTCATTGCTTATGTAGTGAGTTACCACAAATAAAATGTTCATTAAAAGAAATTTCTCATGGGAATTTATATATATATATATATATATATATATATATATATAATCATAATTTGTCTTTAAATTACACGAGTATATGGCGTCTGTATGCTACCGTAAACCCTAACAAGACAAGGAATAAAACGAGCGTAATATCAGTATATTGGATAAATGTCGGTAAAGTACAGTTGCATAAAGAAGGCTAGCCTTTCAGACTCGGCAGACAGGTGAACAAGGTCATGTTAAATCTCCAATAGCATTCCCAAGTGTATTAGTAGGCGTATTTCGAACAATAGATAAGAAACACAAAAATGGGATACATATTAGGAGAAATACGCACATAAAATATAAGAATTGCTGACGACAAATGATCAAGGAAGCTCCAGAACATGATCTAAAACTATGCTTTCATAGTAAAACAGTAGGTTTTAAAAAGTAGACCAGAAAGTGTAGAAATGATATTGTTGATGGAATAGAGCTGATATACCAGCACGTTTCAGAATATGGTTAGACCAACTAATAGCCTTAAGCCACAGCATGACCAATTAAATAAAAAATAGCACTATTATATAAACCCCCATTCTGACAAAGATGCAGAGAAACGTCATTAAGGTATGCCAAAGAATACTGCAGGAAAAAAATTACAGGGATTTCCCTGCATGATAGAGATCCGATATTAAGTTTAAAAAAAATTAACCACATTGCAAATTCAACACAAGTTTCGAGAATACAGAGCAAATAGAGAGGACACATGATGAAGAGGAGAGCAGATATCAACTACAGTTGTATCTTTTCTTCGTGGACGATGTCACATAGTACATAGTCTCGACCGAGTCTATCTCATTCATAACGAAACGGAGGAGTGTATGGGTTAGTTGCTATTCGTAACCTCTGCAGATAAGATGTATTGACCATTGTAACTATTACAGTAGCGCAAATGTTCTCCTCCCTCCTCTGGGTGTGAACCGCCACGGGTGGCCGAGGTCGTTAAATCGCGGACTCGTGAGCGGGAGATCTGGGGTTCGAATCCCGCCAGGACCGTCCTCCCTGACTGGGGTTTTATCCAGGTTTTCCTCAATCCTCATAAATAGGTAATGCCAGAGAGGTACCCTAAACTTCGGTCTGGAACGTTTCCTTCCTTAAAAATAAATCCTTTCCCAATATATCATTTCATTTCATATATCATCGGTGTCCATCACCTGTGGTGCCTCTATAGCAAAAACGGGCGTTAAACACTACTCATTCATTCATTCATTCATTCATTCATTCCTCTGTGTGTGTGAGAGAGATGGCCCACACCGTTTTTCAGCTCGCGCACGCTAGAGACCACGAAGAAATAATCTTACTATAGATGATACCTTAGCAAGAGATAATAAGGCAGACCAAGAAGTAGATGGGCAGAAGGGGTGTTTTGCTTGGAATATAGTATTCGTCATAGACTCAACTCTTGGGTGTTTGTACTTATTTATTAAATTATGTAATTTTGGATGAAATATACAGAGTAACTCTCACGAATAACTTGACTATTTTCTTTTCTGGCTTTCCAACATTTCCTTTATCTTGTTCTGGATTGTAACACCCTCTTTGAAATTATCACTACCTTTCTACGATCATGCGCAAACTAACTACTAACGATGCGTTTTCATTATGACAACTCTTCTAAGATACCATGAAAGATTTGTTTAATAAAATGTAGTTGGCTACAGCTCAAGGTAGCTTATTAGTATTATTTTTGTTCTTTGTTCCTAATTCTTACCCTTTTAATGCACATAATTTGAATATGAACATTACTCAAATATACTGTGAAATGGCCCTTTATATATTAAAATATAAATATAATTTGTATGTGACAAATATAATCATATATTGTTCATTGTAATTAATAATATAAATAGTATGTATATATTTGCATCATAAGGTTAACTTCAATTTGTGAATTGTATGCCAACAAAAGAGAAATTCCTCTGGTGAAACTGCTTACGCTAGCCCGGAGAGACTAAAGAGGCAGTAAAACCAGCTATACAAAAGGAAGGGCAAGTGTATGCCACTTTTTACAAGTTATACAATTAACTTTAAACTAATAAACGTTTAAAACTTTCAAATAGTAGCGAGTGGCAAGTATTAGCAAGTGAATTTAAACCAGCCAATAGTAGGCGTATATTTTGAATTTTTTCAAGCAAGAAGTAAACTTGCGCCGGTTTGTGCGAATCCTTTTGGAGTCGTCAATTCAACGTTTAGTTCATTTGAAATGGGGTATATAAGGAGGCGTTTGCTCTGTGCTGGGACAAGCAGTTCTCACTTGATATACCCAGCCTTCAGCCACACGCCGCGGTACTCATCAACAATCTTCACACGCGGCGGGAGGCATTTAGTTTCAAGTTGTATACGCCGCGACAAACGCAGTACTCAGTTTTACTCCTAATTTCCACTCGCGCCAACTAAGCTGGTATTCGACAAGTCTATCGTACGCAAAACACCAGAGGACGCGAAAGATTTTAAGAATAATAAAACACCTCATATAGTTTTAAATTATCCATTTATTCACGCCGGAAAGTAAAGATCATGGGGCCTTCTCTTTCACTCTGCCAGGTGCAACGAAAATACCGAGTACAATATACATAGTTATACAAAAATACAGAAAAAAGCCCAATTGTTGATATATGCTGCAAGTAAATATTACAAATTTAAGTATAAACATAGATAAGACATATAAACATATATGTCTTATAAACATAAACAAAACTTCAGAATTTGAAGATATGTCCTACAATCGAGGGAATAGGTCGATCAGGTCAAACGACGGAAGACAAGTTCCTAAACGCCCAAATAACAAATGATGTCTAAATGCAACTTGAAGTATCCAGGGCTTCTATCGCACTTCCAATCTGGCCAATCCGTAGTTACGCATAGCTTTCGGAGCATTTCGTTGTGCACTCCAATAATAAATAAATTAACACGTTATTAATTAGACCAAAGATTGTACCAAATTACGTTCTGGCGTTAAATTTAAGGTTAGAAAGTGTTCACAAATTATAAGAACATCGAATCATTATCGGCTTCCCATTCAATTCTTCTTTTGCAATGTCAGCTGTGAAGACAACGGCACACAATACATGTAAGCCGTATTTTTTGTGTGGTTAATTGGTTTTTCCATTTTTAAATCAACACTGAGTTAAAGCAATGTATTCAAGACGATAAGATCTTGAAAGGACAGTTTTCGTTAAGATATATTAAAGATGACCAAATACCATACCGAGATTCGATATCTTTGGAATTACAAGTAAGTGGAATATGAAAAGGCCTTTATGCTGTTATTAAGAAATACATGTTTCATGAAGTCTATATAGAATGACCGGTTCTCAGGAAAAAGGAATATAATATTATAAAAAAGTCAACCAGAGGTGATCAAACCCTCTTTTTACCTAAAAAAAAAATGGCAAAACATACATCGCTATAGACTGCAATTAGCTTAACGAACATTCTCACTGGAACGTGTTGTTACTAACAGCAATTCGTTTGTCATTCAAAACAACTGAATATCGCACTTTTTTCTCTTTCTTTTTTGTCCATGTTTTATCTATTTGTTATGTGCTTGTGCATGCGTATATTTCCATTAAATGGATATCTTTTATAAAAATATACAATGTATGCGTTAATTACACTCTAGCTTCCATGTGCACACCGATCAGAAAATATTCACACGCTCGTGGTTGCACGCTCCAATGAAGGTGCTTTCTTAGACGGAGTGTGGCAGTCTTCAAGATTTTATTAGCACTCCGGTTTTATAAAGTTTGGATGTGGTTTAGGGTCTCTTTGTAAGAATTAACCCAAGCCGCAAAGGCATATAAAACAAATAACGGAATAAAGGATTTATATCAAACAATTTCGATTCTCTGTTGCGGAGTTTTGCTGTGGAAAATTGGAGCGCATATCTTTAACAGCTGCCGCTGTTTATTGGCACTATCTTTCAGGTGGTGCTCGGTAAAACGGTTTTTGTGACCTGAAGGTACTTTGCCTGTTGATGACACGTCAATCTTTACCACTGATCGTTAAAATTTATGTCTGTAACTTTCAGCTTCTTCGTGAAATAGGTCAGCTGACTTTTGCTAAATTAATTTTAGGGAAAAGGGAGCCCTTATTTGAGCGTTGTTATATACTCTTGGTAGACAGTGCCACTTGGAAATATTGTTGTTATTGGTGTGCATTATGGATCAATGGATTTTGATTGTTCCAAGAATGAGTAACGTGTAATCTGGACCTGTAGAACTCTTAATGTAGCTAATCAGACTGGACTGAACCTCTTGCTAGATTATTTTCTTGTGACCAGCATTTATTTAATGTGTCGTTCTATGCAGCATGACATACATTTCATTATTTTTTTATGAGACTTAATGTTGTATTCTTTATAAATACCACGTTCAACCGTTCTAAATTTCTGGGGAAAAGTAGCCGAATAGTACGGCAACAAGATTTCAATATAGGTATTGAAGTTTGCTGAGAGCCTTGCCACACAAAAAATCTTAACTATTTTCAACATATTATTTATTTTCAGTTAGCTTAGATAAAGCCCGGAGATTAACACTGGATACATTTGAAGGCATTAAATGAGTTGGAAAAAGTTTTAACTGCTTTACTTTTATTTTCCTCCCTCCTGCTCCCTTTACTCGTGCTTATTTCTTACTTCAAAGTTTATAATAACCCTACATTATATAATAATTGGCGACAGCCTGCAATAATGAGCAGTGCATTATAACCTGGTAGTTAACACAAGTGTTCAATAGCAGAAAAAATGGAGCTGAGAGCATATTTACACAATTTAATAATGGAATGTTACAAAGTCCTAATGCATTATACAGTAAACAAAAAACCAATATGTCCATAGGTATGATTTCATGCGTTGGATAATTTTATAAAATAAATGTCCAGTGTTCTATGGCAAACGCCAGATATCTTAGAGACATGAATCGAACAAATTAAAACACAGGGCAAGTTAAGAGTATACAGTGAAAGATACAATGGCGACCACCGAGATTAATACGAGAGGGGGAAGCAGGAATGTTTGCATAAGTCTATTGCATACATGTAATGACGGAGTAATATAAATAATGATTTATTAATATGCTAGAAATGCAACATAAAACCAGCATATTAACATGAAATTGTTTCTCTATTGGATGGTTATAATGTCAATCTTAAACTAAATGTAAATCAAACATTTCTTATAAAACAGAATTAATAAACGTATACTTTATATTTAAAAACAATACCAGAGATAAATGCACAGTTAATGTAAAAAGTTCAAACGGTATTCATTTTTAGAAAATATTATTAACACCTACAGAAATAATTTAATATAAGCTCTAAATTACATGCAAAATCCTTAGCAAATAAACTTAAAGAAAGGAAGAATAAATTATTCTGTGTTAGGCCGGATTTGGCAAAGGGAATTATTTTAAAATAGCATACTTGAAAAAAGAGAATTCAACCAATGTGTACTTGTTATTCATAGGTTAAACTAAAGATTTAATAGAGTCGATGAGACATTACATAGAACCATAAAAAAGGGAGGCATTACTTAGCACTTAATTGCACTAAAAATGCTTCTACCAAAATCAACAATTACAGAAAAGGAAAACACGAAAGCCGTTTATCATGAATTTTATTTAATTTCTAAGCTAACAATGCAAGAACTGAAGTTTAA
Organism: Metallyticus violacea; assembly: GCA_030762175.1. Taxonomy (NCBI): domain Eukaryota; kingdom Metazoa; phylum Arthropoda; class Insecta; order Mantodea; family Metallyticidae; genus Metallyticus; species Metallyticus violacea. The sequence continues at coordinate 116,957,429 of CM060832.1, forward strand.
AATGTAAAACTTAAAAATCAGAGATAATTTAAATTAATATAATTTTACGTCATTCATTTCTGCACCTGAATCAAATTATAATCACATAGAGCAGATTTACATTACAGGCGAGTTTATAGTGATTATTAAATATATTCTTTGATTTTCTGCTGATAAAGAAAAACTATGGCTTATTAAAGGATATACACTTAAGAATGTTCCGGTTAAATATGATTTTTAACAACTTTGAACTGGTTTCATAAAACAATGGAATAAAATATACGTCTTTAGAAAGAAGTATAAGTGAAGAATATAATGCTTCGATATGAAAATTTAAGGTAAAATGCATGCAAATAAGGAATATAAACACATGAAAATAAATTATAAAAAAATAATACAATTTAAAAAGGTGTAAAAATAGAATAAAAATAAGAAGAGTTAACAGAAAAATAAGCAATAATATTTACCAAACTCCAGATTACAGAAGTAATTGCTGACAATTTTCTACACTAATTGTTTTACGAAGTTTAATGGTAACAAATTCATACATACACTTTAAGCATTGTAATCATTGCCTTAGTAATCCGAACTTAAAGCCAATGGCTTCAAAACAAACAGTAAGCGCATAAAAAGCTGCAAGAAGAAACAAAGAACTAAAATAACCCAGTGAAATCCCATTATAAAATGCATTCTTGTATACAAGCAGACTAAATTTAATAACCTCAGCGAAACATTTTGAGAAAGTTCATTAGTCCTTTTTCACTTGCTAATCTTTCTTAATCATTTGCACATTCGCGCTTTATCCGCAATTGTTCTAGTTCATCCTATAGGACGTTTCAACTGCAATCCGCATCAAATTGAACTACCGTATTTGAAGACTCGTTTCTCTTTGTGTTTTTGAAACATTGATGAAGTTTAAAATAATTTATTAATTGATTTAACGTCCGAAAAAAATATACCGAGCACGCAAAACAAATGCATACACATTTTCACAGTACATATCTATTTAATATAATTCAAAGTTGGGCCGAAAAATAACAGTAATGTGTAGTATGATGTTTTGTAAACAGATGTGACTCATATACATTATAATAGCGTTGCTACGTGACAGGCAAATCAATAATGAACAAATGAAGTCGAGATTATCGTAAATCAACAATGAACAATGTAAACAGACGTGACTCACATTACATTATGGTAGGGTTGCTACAACAAAATGAAGCCAAGATTATCGTTTGAACTGCGGAAAACAATTTTGAAGTGGTACTGGAAAACCGAAAATGTTATTGAAGTTCTAAGGTAATGGAAACGTGCGTACAGAACAGAACCGCCAACGCGAGTAACAATTGCAATCTTTCGAGAAAAATTTGAGGACTCAGTATGCAATGTTCACAAGGGCGGATCTGAGAGACCTTGCACTGCAACAAGCCCAGCGCACTGGATCCAAGGCACTAATCTAGGTACTGGATAGAACGAAGAGGTCCGATTGAGTTTCCACGAGTTCTCCGGATTTAACTCCGTTAGACTTGTGCCCTTGAGCAACTCTTAAGGATGTTGTATACGTAGAAAACCAGCTACACTGGCAGCACTTCGGGAAGAAATTGAAACGGCATGTGCTGCAATCGCCGAGGACACTTTCACAAACGCTGCTCAATCAGTAGTTCAACGTACTCAGAAGTGTATCGACGTCAATGTGGGAATTTTGAGCAACTGTTGTAACTAAAAATCTAAGATGATTAGTGCTCATCATTTTCTGTTTGTGTGAATTCAGTTTTATGTTAACAAAGTTTTTTTTCTTTGCTTGAAGTGTGCATAATTTTTTGGCACCCTCTGTATAACTGAAAATAAAATAACTGGCGACACTAACATACACTAGGCTAAAGATTAAAAACAGAAAATTTAATTCTTTTTCGGTTTTTCTTCAGATATAAAGTGAGCAAAATAATAACGTAAACTACAATGCTCAATAAATGCATACATTCCAGTCTTTTTCGTTAAAATTTTGAGAGCTGCAACTGTGCGCCCTCTTATAAATCAAACATATTGAAGAGATATATGAAGAAAACTCATCGGATAAGTTATCGAAAGAATACTTGCTTAATATATTGCATCTTACGTTTCTCCAACACTTATCGAAGAAACAAAGTTATGGAATAGAATAATTACATTTCGGAAACGTTTAAATATCCAATAGCCTTTCGGGCATGATATCCGACATTTCAGAAGCCAAGCTTTAAAGAAGCTTTTACAATACAACAAATCTGCGGCGAAATATACTTTTAGAATAATTAAAAACACGTTTCTTGGTCAAATACAACCATAATACTTAGGTATCTAAAATAAATCTTTAAGGTATTGTTTAGAAACTTAAAATAATCATTTCCATGCCCTCAAAAGCTAACATTTAGCTTCTTGTTCTCTTCTAAAGCAAAAAAAGGAAGTGCCTACAAATTTTTATAATAAGGTCTAGCAAATGAGACATGGGCTAAAACACAAGTTTCCGGAACCTGAATAGGTATTATATAAAAACATTAATTTCGAGACCAGCAATATTAGTTACCTAACTCGGCATATAATACTTAATTCAAAAACGGTTATACAAAATGATATGAAGAACATTATTCAAAACAATATTCTACTTATAATAAAGTTTTAATATATGCGAATATTATCGGGTCTGATTATTAGTTTCTATCTTATTAGACATTAGAAACAAATTAAAGTAAACTAACATGCAAAATAGTGTTACAATGATATTGTATATTATATCAGGTCATCCAATTATCTGATGAGCGACGGAACGGCTTGTATTGTATTGGCCAATAAACCATCTTCCAGGTCAGTTGGGCTATACTAGAGTCAGGGCGGGCGGGGCAACAAGAATCGATTATAAAATTAAATTTCCGTTTAATTATCCGTTTAATAAATTCTAAAGCCCTTAAAATGCTCTATGTACCTACACATGTCACGCAAGGAGATGCTGGTACTATTTGCCTTAATTTTTCCACACATTTCTGGCATCTGCTTATATTCTTTAGCACTCTTAATTCTAAAGGGCTATCGAAAAGTCATTCCGCAAGGATGTGTAACCGAGATTTCACTAGGGGAGTGAATTCGGGTTGCAGCACTGACCGCCGAAGTTCCGTTATTTGAAAATGACATTGGTTTCGTGATGGATGTTATCCGTTATTTCATAGACACTACAATTATGAACCGTGTTACAACTTGGAACTCCATTCAAATGGAATTCTTTTTTTCATATAGTTTCCCGACAGCACCAGTGAATTCAATACAGTTGGACGAATTATAAATAAATACTGTTTGGAATAAATAATACTATAATACTATATAATACTATAATAGTATTATTTAGTATTTAGTATTCTTAGCAAAATAGCAGTATTCTTTTTCTTTCTCTGTTCAAGCAACTGAGTGGTTTGAGACTTAAGGCCAACGTAGCAGTTAGAGAAATCCAGCCGCCCGGTATTGTACGAAGACTTATTGGCCGATGCGCACTCTACTGCCATTGTATTCGTCATCATATATTTTAATAACCCTGTATTTAAAGCAAAAAGCGTACACATTACTAAAATAATGATTTAACTAAATCTTATATATTTTATTGACAATTTTTAAAACGTTAAATTCCACAAATTAAACAAAATACCTCATGTATATTATATTTACAAATGAATTACAGTAATAAGATATATATATATATATACACACATACATATACACATACAGGAGGTCATTTCAAGGTCAATTTGTTTTTTTTTTTTTTTTTCAAATGGAATGGTGTATTTTTTCGGGAATGGAAAGAGCATTTCATTTTCAGTATAAAAATTCCAGTACATCAGCTACGTTATTAGATGATGAGATATTAGACAAATACGATAGCAAACGCTTATCGCTCACTTTCAGTTTACTAGTATCAATTTACGTACACACCACCACGGGTGGCCGAGGGTCGTTAAGGCGCGGACTCGTGAGCGGGAGGTCTGGGATTCGAATTCCACCAGAACCATCCTACCTGACAGGTTTTTTTCAGGTTTTCCTCAGTCCTCATGACTCGCAAATGCCGGAGAGGTCCAAAACTTAGGCCTGGAACGTTTCCTTCCTTAAAAAATCCTTTCCCAATTTATTATTTCAGTTCATGTATGACCAGTGTTCACCGCCTGTGGTGCCACAGTAATAAAAACGGGTGTACAACACCATTCAAAAAAATAAAAACGTACAGTACAGTACAATTATATCCATAATTGAAACAATGCCATGTTCACATCACAAACAATTTCAATTCAGTAAATGCTGGAAAGTATGACCATAACCTCGATTCATTTCCGAAAACATGCTTCAAAAGATCGATGAACATATTTCAACATTTCTTCTCTGATTCTTGCACAGACATTCTTAATTTGTTGACGTTAGTTTACCAGGTGTAGTTGATACTTCTCCATAAACTTTATCTTTAACATAAGAGAAAGTCCGGAGAAGTGAGATCAGGGGAACGGGCAGGCCAATGGACAGGTCTTCTGCGTCCAATCCATGGACCAGAATACTCTCTGTTTAATATTTCTCGAGCTACAGCTAAGTAATGAGATGGAAAACCATCTTGTTCATACCATATTGCAGCACGGTCCACAAAGGGTACATCTTCCAAGGGGAAGTTCTTGGTCCAAAAATCCCTGTATTTCTGCCCATTAAGTTTACTTCAATGAAATGTGATCCAATTATATGGAATCCCAAAATGCCACATCGAAAGTTCACGCTCTATTACCGGTGATACTCTACTTCCCGTAAGCATAATGGATTTTTCATTGCATGTTATGTCGATTCACTTGAGCATGATTGATGAATATCGCCTCACAAGAAAATAAAATGTTGGAAAAGTTTCAGTTTTGAATTTGTAGTACAGCCCATTGGCAAAATTCAATATGCTTCTGAAACTCATCCCCATGAAGGGCTAGGTGTAGGCTAACGTGATATGGATGATATGACGCTGAAGTATTTGAGAGAATCATGTTACAGTTGACGGGAACTTGCGTGAGGATTAGCAGCAACTGCAGTTAATACAGAGACTTCCGAATTTTCCCCAATAGCACTTCCCATTCGTTGGTGTTTTCTTGATGCGACATCTCCCGTTTCGCAAGTTCGCAAAGTCGTTGAAAATTTCGAACAGATTGCTGCCCCTTTTCAGGATAGCGACCTCCTTATAAGTTGCAAGCTGCTCTGGCGTTCTTATGAGCTTCGTCATAGATATAAATCATATCGCTCCTCTCAGTGATCGTGTATCGAACACCCATAATTGAAAACGAAGTGGAACTGACTGAGAATAATGTCCTTTTAGGTTTGAATTGGCAATGATGAGCAGTCGTTTGTGTACCGATGTCAACAAATGAGCATCTGCTTATAAACAAATGAGTTTCCTTCATAGCAACAATAAAACAAAAGAAAGAGAAGTAACATAGGTGGATTAATATTACTGTCTTATTTGTCCAATATCTCATCCTCTATCACCCTTAGCTTATAGATGTATTAGATATTTTATACTGGAAATCGGAAACTAATTCCATTCTCAGGAAAAATAAATAAATCATTCCATTTTAAAAGAAAAATTTGACCTTGAAATGACTTTGAAAATGGCTTTGAAAATGGAATTTTAAGGACGAGTTAAGGTCGCTATCTAATATCCCCTTAAGAGCAGTTCAATTTTTTTAATTTTCCCCTTCGTTTCATAGTAAAATGGCCGCGACACTATATGTACCTCATTGTGTTTGTGTCCGTGCGTATGTATTTTTTGTTTTGTTTTGTTTTGCTTTGCATTTTGATGCGGCGCCTTCTCTCTACTTTAATTAGACTACGTCATACTTTTCTAAGATTTTTAAGATAAATTTTATAGTATTAAATGCATATTGCGCCTTAATTCTGGTTCAAAAATGTGCTATGGAACTGAAATAAATGAGAATAATTTTCCTTGTTTAGCTTAACTTATACATGTTACGTAAGGTTAATTGTTACCATCATAAATTCCCAAGAAACTTAAATATGTTGAGAAAAGCATGAGATAAAAATCTAGAAACGCAACTTAACGCCTAAGATATTCAACTTGAGACAAATTTACTTTGTCTCGGGCGATGTTTTGGAATTCTGCAATGCAAGTACCTGCTAACGTATGCATTTACTTGATCAAACATCCTTACAGATGGATGACGTTCAGTGAAATTTAGCACTACTCAAACGTAATGCTAATATATCATTTTCAGGAATACAGACCGTATGTCCCAGACCAGAACCAAATGGCGCAACCTCACCAGTTGCTTGCAGACGTGCCTTAGCAATATACCTTGTAATAATAGCAGGGACCTTACTAGACACGCCAAGTTTGCACGGATATAAACTCGGTAATTTTCTGTTACAGAGCCGAACTGTGTCTATATATTATAACCATCAATATCAGATATTTTAATATTATTGTGTTAGTTTCTAACTCAAGAATCTGCTGCTTTCTTATCATATTTTAACCCTAGGTAGCGTTTAAGTTAGACTACCTTCTTTTATGACAAGGAATAAGTGGTTCAGTTGGCCCTAGGAAGCGAACACTATTATTAGTTATTGACACCGAGATTAAGAATGTGCATTTTCTTTAATAATGTTATCGTCCATTAGAAAATCGCCATTTTATACCCGGCAACTCACATAATAGTCGAGTTGTCCAAAACAGTGACGTCATTGGCAGTAGTGCACCCTGAAAATACAATAATATATTCCGTTTCCAGAAGTTCTATTTCGGGTAACAATGGTGGCACTCGGTAAAGACCGATTCAAGTAGGGCGAATATTTTCTTCGCTATGTTTCCAAAGAATATCTGCGTGGCACATATATCTAGTCTCGTTTATAATATACACTGTTATCGTAATAGGGAAAATGATACAATAACACACCAACTCCACCCTATACATCTACAATAGAGTAATCTAGTATTATATTACACATAGACAAAAAAGTAAAAGCTACCCAGCTTTGAAAATAAAACTGTATCATAGAAGGAATTCACGTATTCATAAAAAAGGAAAACGAAAGTACAGAGACCGGACGGAATTGAACTAACAGTCTCTTGCGCAGCTGATGTTTATATCATTGAAATATAAGTACATGCAGCGAAATTCTTTTTGATGAAAGCATAAAAAGCAACTCTAGCACCTGAATATAAAACGGTTTGGAGTTTTCACGTGTGAACGAGGCGTTACACCGAAGTGGATTCACACACATTAAACTTCAAAAATCGGACCATTTTTTTGTCTTATTAAATACCTTAACAAAAAAGTACAAAATATATTTTCAAAATTAAAAATAAATATTTTTCATAAGAGTAGTTTAAGCGTACTTAATCTTTTAATTAACAAAATTTAATGCGTAATAAAAAAAAATATACACGTCCTTGGATAGAAAATCTTGGATAATGTTTTCAAGTTTCTTAGGCTGTGATTGTTTCAGGCTAAAAGTAGCCTGGCAGGTTAAAGTTGTGTGTTGTCTTGAAAGCGTGGCTACACATGCAAAAGGGGCTACTTAATGAACGCATTTTAACCCGAAATTACAGTGTGTCCAAATTTAATCATCAATAAAAATATATATGCGATTGAAAAAGTGTTTGTCCAAAATAAACAAAGGTATGTATCTAGGTTTATTTGTGCATATTTTGCAATTTATATAGCTTTGCTTTGGTTGCCAGTAATCGTAAAAAAAAAATTAAACTCTTTAAAATACAATAAACCAAAGGATACTACTATGATGAGAGAAGTATTTATTTAAAACTAGTAAACTTTTCTGATACCTTAAGAGCTGTAATTTTAATTGTGTGTAGATTTCAGCATGACCACTATTTGTAGCACAACAGATGCTGCATTAAGAACAAGTTCATGGATGACATAACTGGTGATCTTGATAATCAAGCGCTGGTTTCGGGTTCTTTGTCACTCCCTTGCATCGGAAAAGTATAACTAAGCGAACTGCATACCTGGCTTGCGAATGAGGAGGAGCACCGTCTTGCAAGATGCACTACCAACTTCAGATTCATTCATTTTTCCTTTTTCAGTTCAGTAATTTTTTTAAGCTACACTTCATGTACTCTGCATTTCTGTGTCGCTTAGCAACCTACACGGCTGAAGCTCTCTTGAATGCCTATCGTTTTGTTTACTTTTTCTGTTTAACTGAGCGTGTCTGTTATAATACATTTCAGCGATAACTTCTAAGTGACTATGTGCGCTTATACACATTTTGTGTACATAACAAATGATAATGTAGCAACAATATTTGACTTCAACATCACTGGATTAGAGCCCATTCCTGACTCTCTAAGAGGAGGGGATATTATATAGTGGGAAAATCCTTTCTACGCTACAATGGCTGGTAAAGAGGAAAGAGGGGGGGGGGGGATGAGGAAGTGGCTAATGCGTACATGGAATGTTTCTTTAACAGCTTTCTAATTTATCTTTCCAATCATAATCAATATAATTAACATCTGATATGCGGTCGGCAAGGTTTTAGGAAAAACAATAGTACATTTAAGCGTCCACTTTAGATGTACTTTACCTCGGTTGCAAATTAAAAATAAAAGGGAATCTTGTATTTAATGCAATATTTTGGTATATCTAGGTCCTGTTGTATTCAAAGGCTAGTTCAGCAATATAGTGTATTTAAACCATTTAATTTTATTTTAAGTTTAAATAAATATTATTAATTATATTAATACTTTCATTTTTATAGGTTCTTCTACACAGCCGAAAGCATTTTAAAAGCGCAATAATCAGGGAGATCAATGAAATGCAAACATTTAAATAACTGGAACTAAATCCTAAATCCTAACTGTTCTATATCCCCATTATAAGTACAAATTATGACAAAACTTAAATCTGAATTTTTTCATATTAGTAGTCCTTACTCCACTGGAGAGAAGTGCCTATTAGTGCGGTATGATATTGGCAGCGATCTGCAATGTTGAATTAACAAATTATATTATAGTTTCACGAACTAACACCTCCCAGGTATGAAGGCGTATTCTTACGTAGTTTAACTAACTAGAAAGTAACTACATAGTTATGCTATGGGTAGATGAAAGGAAAATTCGACAAATTAATCTCCTGCGAATTGAATTAATAACATTATAAATTCATTACATGCGATCATTCACTAAAGAATTGAACTAGGATGACTGTTTCATGTATCTGAACTGATGATATAGTGCGGGCGAAAATGAGAAAGAAGTTCGTTCCTCTTGAAAGTCTTACTAGAACTGCCACTTACTTCAAACTTTCTTTAATCACTACTTAAGAGGGGAAAGTATTGACATCCAATCATATTAAAGCAACATGATCACTTCCTTCCAAAAGATTTCACTCTACGTTATTAACCGGCGCTTTCAAATAACGGACATTTATACCTCCCCGATAATACTAAATCAATAAATAATGCATAACAATTTAAACAATGGATGGGCCACCATATTAAATACAACTGTTAAAATATATTTCTACAAGTAGATTAGTTTAAAAAATAAAAGTTGTTTAAAATTGCAATAGTTAATTCCTAAATCAATATTTAACAGCACACTTCTGTACTAATAAATAGAGCTTAAAATATGACTATGTGACTTAACGTTTCCAGAATTATTTCCAGTTACAAAATTGAATTGAAATTGTTTTTATTGTTTAACAAAAAAAAAAATATGTGACTTTATTGCCTAAAACTCTTGCAATAACATTAATAGAACATATGGCGATTCAAGTGGTTTTGGGCCTCTGCGTCACTACAAATTGTGGAAATAAGTGCGATATTTATCAATACTTATCGTTGAAAAAAGTATTAATTGCTTTGTTGCGTGCAATAAAACTGGATTTCATACATAAACAGTAGAACGGGACTAATAAGAATCCAGGGGTCACAAAACAACATTTAAAATACAAAGGTGTGTATAAATATTTTAGGAATATTTTTCTAAATGCAAAGCATTAAAAATGTCTACATAAACATGATCCTGAAATTCTTTATTTCAGAGCTAATTATCTTTATTGCTTACAAACCGCTAATAGGGCAAGGGATAAATTGAACAATATAGTTACAAAAATTGCTCAAAGTAGCATTCTTCCGCTTCCGTGAATTTGCTGAGCGTGCGTTTTAGCATTGATCTATTTCTTGTTTCATATTTGCTAAAATTTATTTTGAATAGCTATCTCAGAAGGCTAACATCAGATACACCAGATGCATACTCTTAAGTCCTGTAATACTAATATGAGCTGGATAGTCATCGTGTAAAAAGACGGTCATCGGATTACGCCCAAAAGTACATCGCTCGTTCTCAAAAAATTAGAACAAAGAAAACAGTTATGAACGATTCTACCTCAAACGTAGACTGAATTTTTGTTCGTGTTTTCCTATCGTACTTCCTTAGGATTTCCACAGGTCTAGTTGTAGTTATTATAATATTTGAAGATACTGTTACTAAAAGACAACATTATATGTGAAATTATATGAAATTTGTGGACGCAGGACACTGCGGAAAAATGCTTTTGTTGATTTAAAAAAAATATACCCAAAAGTTCACCACGTGCACCTATTGAAGCTGACGAGGATATATAAGGTTTTTCACGCAGAATATGCCAAATAGTCCTGTGATTTAACTCCTTCCCTCAATGCAGTTCTTCTTGTACTATCGTACGGATTTTTAAACACGTTACGGAGAACTTGTTCAGCAAGCGTAATGTTTCCTACCTCTTTTGTTCTCCCAGCGTATCAAATCCTCCTTGCAGAAGAGTTTGCCTCTGGCAAGCAATGGTGGATTCGTGCGAATGTTCTTGCTGAAAGTAAATAAATGTCTGTCTATGTATCTTATTTGTATAAAATTCACGTTTCATATAGTTCCATCTTCAAAACCATAGAAAAAGTGCACAGCTGCATTTTCACTCACCGATTGATTTCTTCACTCAGCAAAGAACAAAACACAATTAAAAAATGAAAAACATATTTACTTAAATAAGAAAATAATTATCAAACAATAGCAGTTTTAGTTGACTACTCTTAAGGAAAAAATATACGGAAAAACCTTTATGGCTCTGAAATGAAACATTTTTAGAATCATTCTTATATATTTTGTTGCTAGAAATATGTCCCTAAACTATCGTATTTTATACCAATTCCATACACCTGTATAAAATACTGTTGTTTGATCAAGTTCAAAGTGAACTACATGCATATGCAGTGCACACTAGGGGAAGTACACGATAAATGCGGATCGAATCATACACAAAACTTAGCTCCGTTTCTTCAGCAATTGAGATTGGTTGCAATCTACAATACACAAAACTAGAGGTTCGATCAAAGAGACTTTATATGTTTTTTAATTATTTAGTTTATTCAAGGACGCCCTTTACCATTTCAGATCATTAGCGACCTATTCAATTTAGGGTGTGAAAGGCCGATAAATTTTGTTCAGGCTTGAGGTTCCTTTTGGTATGTTAAATCTACGACACTGATGTTACTTTTTCTTTTGAAGGACGCCATATATAGGATTTTACGCCCTAAAATGGCCAAGTTTGAACCTGCGACCTTAGGTCTATGATACTAGAGTATAGTTATCACTAGACCACCTGAACCGACATAGTTAAAATGGGTTTAATCCGCGCCCTACCGGTTTAACCAGATGTAATTTTTTTTTAACGAGTCGTGTTTTACAGAAATTCCCCCACACGTTAAAGTAACTACAGGTTAATACTGAACTTTAAATGTGAAACATTTCCGAGGATTAACATAGAAGGTTGAGAGATAACATATTCTCACAAAATTGATTTCGTAATCGAACGCAATTACACTTTCAACAGCTACCATTGTACAGGGAGTCAGTCCTCGTGCTAAGCCGCCATATATACATATATATATATGTATTTATTACCGTGTATTTTAGAAGAATCCAGTTATAAAATTCTTTCCACAATTTCTATTTAATAATTAATAACGTCAGTATTCCTCAGACACAATCTACCGCACTAAAAATTAAATTCTTGGATTTTTTCCCCTGAAATTTATGTGAAGGGTTTTTGTTAAAGTCATATACTCCCAAATATTTTAGAAAATCCAAATGTTACAATCAGTCTCATCACATGCGTTCCAAGTGTAAGTTAGTTTTATCTTCACGGCAACACAAACGGTACATTTCGGTCTATTTTCGAAACCAATATTGAACTTTTTTTACCCTCCATTTTTGCATGTTAATTTCCTACACATCAAACCGCAATCTACAGCCAGTTTGCATTATTTATGTCATATATAGCTGTTTTTTTTTTTTCGACGCTGCAGCTCTGCTTCATTTATTCCCTTGTGATCAAGGGAATTTCAAGAGACACAGTGTGGTGGCATTGCTAGCAGCCAATAGCGTTATTACATCCCAGCGTTATAATCCCTGCTGAATCACGAGGCAAGTAAATTCGAGTGGAAGCACTCTCTACAGCTTATTCATAATCACGCCCAAATCAACACCGTACTTGGGCTCCCAACATGTGCCTCTTAGCTGCGTAATTAAAATTCCAAACTGTCAGGCATACTTCTATTGACAGACGTGTATATAAATTTACAAAATCACAGCTAATTAATACGAACCTGTATATGTAATGTAGCACATCTGCCAGAGGCGAGAAATAAAAAAAGGGAGGGATGGCATTTTTTTCAAATATCGACAGATGTTTGCACGTGTTTTATTTACACCCGCGGTATCTTAGTATGATTTACGTATTTCACATATGCTGTCTTCCGGCAAGGAGCCAATCAACAATCACCTATCAATGGAGGGAGTAAGATATGCAAGCACCATATGGACCAACAGCTAAGATAAATAGACATCGCGAGTAGGTACGCCCATCACATGTTTTGTTTTAAGAGCAATGAAAAGAAAATTTTAGTATTTTTTATAAGAATGATTATGAAATTTTCTTTCCGATTTTTTGAAAATATGAATTTTTCCGTGGTTTAAGAATGCGGTTACAGAACCAAGAAAGTTTATCAGAGAAAAAATAAAACATTTTATTTCACTTGCTAGTTAAGGCGTAGTTTTTAACATTCGTTTGGCGCTTTCCAAACCAAAATGGTTTTAGGCGTTCCCGTCCTAACCATTTTCTATGTATAATAAAGACAAAAACTATACTTCACTTTTCAATATAGTACCCTTTATTGCAATACACTTTTTGCATCTTTGAATTAACATTTCAATCCCCCCCTACCAAAAAATGGTCAGAAGTCTTATCTGCAAAATGGGCTTAAGCATTCATCTCTTCTTCGTCACACTTTAATTTACTTCCTCAAAGGTCCTTTTTGAGTTCTGAGAAGAGGAAATAGTCACTGTAAGCTAGATCTGGGCTGTAGGGTGGGTGGTTGATTTCAACGAATTCGCATTTCTTCACAGCTTCCTGTGCTGCATGCACAGGCGCGTTGTCGTGAAGAAGGTGCACACCACCACTTAGCTTTCCTCGCCTTTTCTCTTTGAAGGAAGCACATATTTCCTGCAGTAGGCCAGCATAGTACTCCTCATTTACTATGGTGTACCTCTCCTGGTAGTCAATGAAGATATTCCTTCACAGTCACAATAGATTGTGACCATGATCATCTTGGTTGACTGAGTGACCTTGGTCTTTAGAGCCGGTGCTTCTCCAGGTTTACGCTACTCCATTGATTCTCTTTTGGATCACAGTTTCATCTGCTGTAACAATGATTTGCAGAACTTCTCTCTCGCTTCTTATGCCAAGTTTCAAAAATGCCAGACAATAAATGACTCGTTGCTGCTTTTGGACTGAGGAAAGAAGTTTAGGTACCCATCTTGTACTAACCGTATTCATGTTTAAATGTTCATGAATAATTTGGAGGACTGTTGTTTAGAAACACCCAACCTTGCAGTTATTTCTGTAACTCTGAGCCGCCATCTTCCGTAACTTCTCCTTCCGCAAGAGCGATGTTTTCAGGAGTGAGCTCCTCCAAGGGCCGACCTGCACGCTGTTCGTCTTCAATGCGTTCTCGACCCATTCGAAAAAAATTTGGCGCATTTTTTTACGGTAGAATATGAAGGAGATGCGTCCCCACATACGCCGTCCAATCGCTGTTTCATTTGGAGTGACTACTTTTTTGTGAAGAACTTAATAAGAGCTCGATACTCCATTTCGAACACATTATCACAATCTTCTACACATAGCTTTCTTTATGCAACTATATCTGAACCACTGAACATAGCGGAGCTGAAGTTACAGCTGTAATTATTTACTTAACTGATTAGGTATGACACCAAATAAGGATTCTGTGAAGGTGATAATCCTTATCAGCGTGGCCGGAAACTTATGGACCTATCCTCATACCTACAGTGTAAGTAGATAGTTTTGAGGTTCTGCAAAACTCGGAAATTGTTAATAAGAACCAGAAGGGAGTAGACAGCTTTAGTAAACTGACAAGGTCTGTGCAGAGCAGCATAATACTTTAGGGTATACTGAAAAGACAACTTAAACTGTGTCCCTACCAAAAGCAATTTTCATTCAAACTGAAAGAGGGGGACAAAGTTCACAACTTTGCTATGCAGACGAAATAATAAGTTCAGGTGGATGAAGAATGTCTTGAATGTGTTAGGAATTGACGAAACACATTTCCATCTGCACGGTGACGCTAACATTCATAACTTTTGCACTTAGTCTTCCATTAATAAGGACTTCGCGATTTAAAAGTTACTGTGTGATATGTTTGTACAAGTCTCTTAATACTAGAACTAGAACTAGTTTTATTGAAGAGATTGAAAATGCAGTATAAAAATTGATGTAATATATTTAACGACATTGTTTTAATATGAGGGTTACCTTTTAAGTTTTTACAAATATCAAGGAAGGTAGCGCTATTAAGATATGCCATTACGATTTTCCATACTATTTACATTTTGTATTGGGGAGGAAAAAAACCGTTGCACCTTAGAAATCTACCGAGCAGTTTGTTTACAGTAGTCATTTATGCAAAGCAAATTTCTGAAAAAATAGACATTTCACGTGAAAGTTTTCGTTGGATGATTTTTTACAATTTTAGTAAAGACCAAACCCAATAGCAACATATAGAATTACTTCGTTAAACTTTTGGTAACAAAGCAATATCAGAAAAGACTGTTTACAATTGGTTTGCAGAATTTCTTCGTGGTCGTGCTCCATCGGTGATGAATTTCGTAAAGGTCGACCAAAACAGTTGTCATTCCAAAAAACATCGATGTTGTGCGCAACATGATTGAACATGATCGGCAGTGAGATAGAGACATCCTTAAGCATATCGAAGACTGCAGTACATTCGATTTTACACGAACATTTAGCTATGAAAAAAAGCCTGTTCCCGATGCATTCCGCATAATTTGACCAATTGGTGTAATAAAATTATCAAAATATTTCACCGAGAAACTGCAAAATACTTACACAACATCGTAACAGATGGCTAAACTTGCATATATGTTCGTATGAACCATAAACTAAGGAAAAAATCGCTATTTGGGTGTTCAAAGACGAACCGAACCCCACAATTTTGTGTGTGTGTGTGTGTGTGTTCACTCAGCACTTCCAAGAAAATGATCATTTTCCTTTTTGGTTGTATTGCACACGTCGCAACCATTCCTTTAGAAAATCGAAGAACAGTTAATGCTGAATGGTATACAACAATTTGTTTGCTAGAAGTCATGGACGAAATCAAGAAAAATAACTGAAAATGTCTCATCATTCTCCACAATGACAATGCCAGCTCTCACACAGTACTCAAACAATTGATTATTAAAGGAGATAAACATAGAATTAATGTCTTATTGCCCGTATTCACCTGATTTATCGCCCAACAACTTCATTTTCTTCCCAAATATCAAACAAAAAGTGCGTTTACAGCGATTTTCATCATTTCAAGAAGCTGTTGAAATGTTTAAAACCATGTTTTTTAAATGCCATCTTTAGAGTGGAAAAATGTTTCGAGAATTGGTTTGAATTGGCATGTAGAAGTGTATAAATCTTAAATACGAATATTTTGAAAAGCAATAAAACAGTTAGTTCCAAAAATTGTTTTTCTTTCCTATTTTTTTTTGTAAAAACTTAAAAATTAATCCTCATATGCTTTAAAATTATTTCTTATACAGAATATTTGAGGGAAAGAATGTCCATTAGCAAACTAATGAGAATTGATGATATAAAGGATTCCATCGCACACACTGTGGCAGATATTCGAGGACACGAACACAGAGTTGCTATAAACAGTAATGAGGAGGGACTGTTACCTGTATAACAACAAATTGGTGGACACATATATCATCTAGGATATCAATGAGTGATAATGTGAATTGTATCTTGTATAATAAGTCAATGCCAGTGTGTTTAAAATTATATAAAAATGAACAAAACATGTACAATTAAACTGCCTATTACTTTTGAAAAACTCTGTACCTATATGTTATATTGCGGCAGAGAGCTGTATATAAATATCTGCTGGCGCATCTAATGAAATTAGAATAATGCGATTTTGCTATATACAACAAAAATCTACTGTAACAGTTGTAGAGCAACAATGACCTAAGTACGAGAAAAAGATTTCAGACAGCACAGGTATCACAACCAATACTATCTGGCAGCAAATGCTCTGAATGCGTTTCAGGTTTCAATTACAACAGTCTAAAAAATGTATTCAAAGATTAATCAAGTTTAAAATAAATAAATAATCGTTTTAAAACATATAATAATCGATTTATTTCATTAAAATTAATTAAAGATTTAAGTTCAATAACGAAATTGTTTTATAAACTATAACTATAGATAATATTAGGAAATAACTACAGTAGCAAACTTTTTACTCTTAAAATAAGAAGTAGAAAATCCTACTATTAAAGTCACGACATCAGATGAAAGTGTGCAGCAAGGTTAAAACAAAACTGTTGGCCGTCCTATGCGAGTAAATTGCAACTGTAAAGAATGAATAATATGTTCAGTAAATGAGCTCTGAGGCCAAAGCATGTACCGCTACCCGACATTTATCCTCTGTGTTGAGGTGAAGGAAAAAGGAAAATAGAATAGAAACTAGACCCTAGCAAGCTGCAACCATTAATCTTATTAACCTATTTTCTTCCTCATTATCCTTTCCTTTGTATTTCTGAATTGCCTTCTCTCTATTGGCTTCATTATAACAGTTGCTGGGAGGTCTCAGTGATACCATTCCCCCATTTTACCTTATATTTTAATAC
Organism: Metallyticus violacea; assembly: GCA_030762175.1. NCBI lineage: Eukaryota > Metazoa > Arthropoda > Insecta > Mantodea > Metallyticidae > Metallyticus > Metallyticus violacea. The sequence goes on from CM060832.1 coordinate 116,974,674, forward strand.
TTTATTTTTCTATTCCTAATTGAGAGTACTAGCCTTATTTTGATCTTTACTGTAAGATGCTGTTTTTAAAACCTCCCATCTACTCTTGTGGAGGTCAAACTTACGACTGTACAAATTTTAATGTAATAATGATGTTCTTTATTTGTTTTAACTGCGTCATAAGTGTTAGCAAGTTGATATTGCCTAAAAATGTATTATTTTGTTATTTTATCGATTCTTAAAATGCTATATGTTTTTCTTTTATGTAAGAACTCTTATTTATTAATTTTTCCCAGAGACTACATTGATCTCCAAGTAGCTTTACGAGTATGAAATAACAAATAGTGGAAACAATAGAGTAAGCTATTTTAAATTTTAACTTCATTCATATACTATTGCTCCTACTTTAAATTCCACGTTTATTCTATATAATATATTATTAACTCCATTGTATAAAGTGCAATTCACATTACTGATCTATTCTGAGTGAGATATGTTATCGGCCACGCTTAGAGCATTTGCTCCCATGACATATAATAAATAAGTACTGACAGTGACTGCTTGTGATTTTCAAACAAGATTAAAAAAGATTTTCGGTAAGTCATTCATAATAATGTTAATGATTTCAGGAAAGGCAATGTTTGGGATAGAAAGGGAAGAATATAATCAAAGAAATAATAGATGTCATCAACTATCGCTTGGAATATTCTTTTACAAGTTCTATTCAGAGCGTTCCACAACAAACGGGGTTTCTTATGGTGCTGTCGGTAAATAGTTAAGTTTTTTTCCCCACTAGAAGCTAAAACTTTCATTTTATTTTTGGCTGAATTATTACAACGTTCACCGCAAGCTACCTTAAAAGATATGCGCATAGCCATTACATTTGAGACTCCCTGTACAAAACTGCAAGAATGGCAAGAAACATTTTCCATGCTCGTTATACAATAGAGATTCATATCAATGGGAGATGGAGAAAACAGAGAGCAATCCACACTGCATTATTGCTTCAACGATTAAGAACAATTATTACAATCTCTTAATCTGCATAATCAAGAACGTACCGGGTCTAATGAGGTGACGTTTAGAGATCTGAGCGAAGCTTAGCAAACTACATTGCCAGAGAAGACAGCTCTATGCAACCACGACATAAACCAGATTACGTTGTTGAGTATCATTCAAAGGTGCAGGGATGTAGTCATGGAGCGATGACATCGCTATAGAAACGATGAGTTGGTAGATATGTTGTTAGTGTTTGGAGAGTGTGTAATGGCAAACAAGCACTTGAGCTTTAAGTTGAAGATATCCGGATAGACGGCACATAAGCTACGGTTCATGTCATTAACTTAAGGAATGACTTGCTAGTAATAAAGTGGCAAATAGAACATTGAACTGCCACTTAAGTACTAATCTGTACGTGAAGTCAGCATTGCAGTTACATTTTTGGAAGAAGGTGAACTGTTTTAAGGAGGGACCTATACTTATTTTCAACGATTAAACAAAAAGGAACGTACTGTTAACGTCGTTTTGCGTTCTGTTGTCGCATGACGCTCGTATACTTCGGCATTATTTTTGGTATAAACGGAAGATGGATGAAGCATATGAACTTGACAAAACATAAAGCAGGTGTGAAAGCAGTTACGTTACGTAGCAGAGACATGCCAGTAGGTATACTTGAAACCGCCTATGGGAAACTAGTAAGATCTACAGTGATATATGACATATGGGGCAGAAATTTGGGGATGGACACAAACCGAGAACCTATGGAAATGTTTTCTGAAAGAATAATGGGCTACAGGGAAACCATACAGTATAAAATCAAAGTAGCCAGGTACTGGTTGCGAATTATTCATGGAAACCAAACCTTAATCAGCTATCAGGAACAACTAGGGATAGGAGGGAACAGGACATGGGTATCCAAATTAAGAAAGGGACTAGAAGCAATAAAACTGTGATCCATTTGGAGGCGGGTAAGCGGAATAGAAAGAGCGCGTGGAGAAGGGTTATGAACCGCCTGAGGGATATGGATAGGCAGCAGATAATTGTCCAATGGAGAGAGACGATTTCACTAAAAGTACAATCCGGGCTGAAATCGGATCGGGACTGAAATAGTAAATCAAAATAGGGATGAAATTCACTAGATAAAGGGCTCACGAGGCTCAGACTAGGGAAATGGCGGATGATTTAGATCGCTAACGAATTTGAGCGGAGAATTTGCCCCATCTGTGAGGATCATGAACATATGTTCAGGCTGAATATAAAGATATGGAATAATGAAGTGAAAAATATCTACTGCACTCCTTTACAGGATCGAGCAGAGAGAAATAGTCATGATGGACCTTGCTGGCTGGCAAGAAAAGAGAGAAGAGATTCAATGAATGTCTGGTGAAAGTGAGACAGCTCAAGCTGATAACCGGGAAAGGGGATGGGGGAAACAAACTAATTGAATCCAGTTGTGTGTCATCCACTATGGGATTTCTTCAGATTTTAATAATATTTTTAAAAATGATTCTTCATATTTTTTACTCTATTTTATATTAATTTATTTGTTTATTATTTTATTTTTGTTGTTGAATATACGTTTTATATCCTATTGAGAATATCTAATGTAATATATTACTCTAAATCAAACATTACTATTGAGTCGTAAAAGCACGAAGTCATCAATAACATACACCCCCCTAGGTACTCCGATTTAACGCCCTGTGATGTTTATCTCTGAGAGGGGGGGGAATTAAATGAAAAAGAGCACAAGATAAATTCACACAAATGGGATGAACTGAAAAATAATACTGATGAAGAAAGTTCTTCCGTTTCTCAGAGGGAACTGGAGAAAGTAACGGTTAATTGTATACGCCGAAACCATAAATATGTGGAAAATAATTTATATAAACTTAATTTTATTCGTTAATTAACATATTCCTAGCTCTTTAATTTTATTATTTTTAACCTATTACTATTCTTCGTTCGTGTTCCTTGCTGCATTCCTTAAAAAGTGTGAGAAATTTTCTTTCTACGAAACTTAAAGAAACACTAATATAAATTCTGGTTAAGACTCAATAGAATGTAGCAACATTTTATACATTGATGCAAATGCTGAACTTCCACAGAAACTTCAGTGCGTTCATAGCACACGCGATCGTTTCATGTTTAATATTCGCCGCCATGATTATGATTCTGAACACTTCCAGCCATTTCTTGGCTTCCTTTAAAGGACACGGGGCTACTCCACTCTCTATGTCTGCTGCGTCGTATTATCAACAAATTTACAACTAATACCCTGTCTCTCGTGTTATGCATCTGACTTACCAACATAATCGTGACATAACCTCAACCTAAGAATAGCACATTATCAGATCCCTCTTTCTCATTTACCACTGCTAGATCTTGGAATTCACATTATGAGTCGTCGAAGTCCAGAAGTCAATAATCTGGGTTATTTATACATTTAATTAGTAAGAAAAATTAGGCACCTCAGGATAATTTTGATCCATGTTAATAATTATTTCATATTCATGTTTAGATTACTAAAGGGTGTTAACTGTGCCAGCGTCTCTGTCATTTCAAGTAAAGCTTAATATATTTCTGGTTTAGTTTGTATTTGCTTTATCCTTAGTGGATATACTTATATTATTTATACATAACAATCGCATTAATAGTTGTTTGTCTTTCTCTGCAGTCCCCATTATATAATGTTGCATGGTGATTTATTATCTCTCGCGGGTGGCCGAGTTCGTTAAGGCACGGACTCATGAGCGGGAGGTCTGCGGTTCGAATCCCGCCAGGACCATCCTCCCTGACTGGGATTTTTTCCAGGTTTTCCTCAGTCTTCATAACTGGCAAATACCGGGGAGGTACCTAAACTTAGGCCTGGAACGCTTCCTTCCTTAAAAAATATCCTTTCCCAATTTATCATTTCATCTCATGTATCATCAGTGTCCACCGCCTGTGGTGCCTCAGTAGTGAAAACGGGCGTTAAACACTACTAAAAAAAAAGATTTATTATCTCTCTTATAAAGTTATATATGAGCCCCCATTACCCTGTCTTACACCCATGTTTATTTATTTATTTATTTGTTTATTTTATGTATTAGTTAATTTTTAGCCTGGTTGAGTATAAGAGAAAGTCTTATGACCATAACTCTTCCGGGAAAAATAAATAATATATATTATTGTTGTGTTATTATTATTATTATTATTATTATTATTATTATTATTATTATTCATGCACCTTAACAGCTAAATTGTAATAATAAAGGCTCTTTTTGTGATTTTTAAATTTTTTAGACAATTATACCTTTTGTGGTTCTTGATAAAGTCACACAAGAATATTTACATTTAAATTTACATATTTTTGAGTTGAGTGGTTCTGAAATTTTATCTTCAAGCACTCTTTTTGTTCTTATTGAAGACTCTAAAACCTTAAAATTTTGTTTTAAAACTAGAAATTTTCATATTATAAGTCTTACCTATTTCATTATTTCATTAATTTATGGATCGTATATTCAGATAATATGCTCATCTGCAAATAAAAGTGTGCATATGCATTTTTATTTTAAGGTGTTTTCAAATTCCATCTTTCAATTAAGAACGATGTTATCAATATAAAAATGAACAAAGACGGTGGTAACAGGAATCCTATCTTATAGCGTAATTAAGTGAGTCGTTTTAACGTTATGCTTTATACCATCAAATTTATTTTAATATATTTTTGGTACAACACAGTATAGCTCTTATAAAGTATTCTAGAATATCTCAAAATATTTTGTGATATATTGATTAATAACATCATTTAAACCGACATATTACTTAGCTATTAATGTAACTAATAAAATATATTACAAAGGAAATTTCTCAATTATTAAAATTCCCAAAAATGTCATACATATCATATATATATATATATATATATATGAATGATAACACACTTTGCTTTTTTAAAGCCTTAAGAAATACAATAGAAAAATTATATTCCTTTTTCCTCTTGTTCAGCTCTATCCCACTTTTTATCCTCCGTTTCAGAATGGGGCATATGTTAATGTCAACAGCCAGTCAACCACGATCTAGAAGTATGTTATTGACAGTTTTCCGCAATAACGAAGAGCGATACTTCACATTACCTGGAGCCCCACAAAAAAGAAGAAAATTTTAAAAAAGAGAGGCCTTTCGAACCTTCATATTGTTCATGTTCACAGGATGTAGCACCTAGTGGCTACCTTACACTAATAAGAACCATCCTGAACCAATTGATAAGGTAATTAAGGCGGTACATATCTTTATCATACCAAGGGAAGTGCTGGGCCAGTAGAGGGAAAAAATGCATATGCAGGTTTTCTCTTTAGTGCATAAATGCCAAAAGCAACATCAATTTTAGGCATTTGCGAAGGGCTACCAAGAGGGTACATGTCTTGAATAGAAAGCTCCCCTTTCATCTTCTTCATCTAAGCACGGTTTATGTATTGCAGACTGAAGATCAAACACGGAAGACACCTGCCTATAATTAGTAGCCTGCAAACCCATGTGTAGCTTACGTGTTTGTCACTATAATGGACTAGATAATTAGCTTTGATGTTAAATCATGTAGCTTAATAGGCATCCAGCGTTACAAATAACAGTAGGGCCCAGATTCTAGACATCACGGTAGCATTCTACTGCAACGTGTTGCCATTTAGTGTTCCGCGCACATGGCTGGCATCATTGAATAAATGGCATTATCGACGCCTATTGCTATTAACCTTATTCAGAAGTTCATAGTTGACTAAAGCATTAGAATATACTGAAGCAAGAAATACAATTTATTAAGCTTTGTATTTGTGGAATATGTTTAAATTGTTTGTAGGTTGATATTTTTATGTATCAGAAAGGAGTATAAGCAATTATCAAACGTTGCCCAAATTATCACAAGAAATAATCATATATGACCAACAAACATTTTGCAATATATTTATTTGCTCCATATTTTCTAAAACGATACAAGTAATCAAGATTTACTATTTTATAAGAATTTTAATGACTTACTATCATCTAACGCGTTTTAACCTATAATCGGTGCTCTTAAATTATTTTTTTTTTACAATTTAATGAGGGTGCCAAAAAGTAAACATACTTTCACAGTAGATATCTATTTAATATATTTCAAATTTGGACCGAAAAACAACAGTAATGTGTAGTATGATGTTCTGTAAACAGATGTGACTCACATACAAGCGTTCCTACGTGACAGGTAAATTTTGCAAAGCAATTTTGAAGGGGTATTGGAAAACCGAGAATATCGTTTAAGTTCAAAGGTAATGGAGATGTGTGTACAGAACAGAACAGCACAGCCAACGCGAGTAACAATTGCACGCATTCGAGGCTCATGGTACCGTATGCGATGCACATAAGGACAGATCTGGGAGACCTCGCACAGCAACAAGCCCCGCGCACTGGATCCAAGGCACTATTCCCATGTACTGGATAGGACGAAGAGGCCCGATAGATTTTCATCGCGTTCTCCGGATCTAACTCCGTTGGACTTCTACCTATGAGGAACTCTTAAGGATGTTTATACCGTGTAGAAAACCAGCTACACTAGCAGCGCTTCGGGAAGAAATTGAAACAGCATGTGCTGCAATCGCTTAGGATACTTTCGCAAATGTTGCTCAATCGGTAGTTCAACGTACTCAGAAGTGTATCGACGCTAATGGTGGGCATTTTGAGCAACTGTTGTAACTGTAAAAGTCTAAGATGATTAGTGCTCATCATTTTCTGTTTATGTGAATTCAGTTTTGTTATGTTAACACAGTATTTTCTTTGTTTGAAATGTATATATAGTGGAAAGGCACTCAGTGACGAACAAATAAAAATTATAGAATATTATTAGAGAACTATTGCACTTGTTCTGTAACAACAACTATTCCTGCTCCAAGCTATTACCCTGTAATCAATCTTGATCTAAATTGAACATGTATACTGATATATGAGTACTAAGGTTACCCTTGCTAAGCAAACTTCATTGCAGATTGGCGTTAGGGTATCTAAGCTTGACTACTGTTGTATGGTTAGAATGAGAATAAGAAATGCGCTTTAATAGGTACAGGTACAGTCGGGAGCAGGAATAAGCATCTACCAACTTATTCATTTCCTCCCTTCTTTATTTTGAATAACTGTACTCGCAAGCAGCGTAAAGTGTTTTTTGTACAGTCCATCAGTCGGACTTTTACATTAACCTGTACATCAAACTTATTCACAGCCAAGTTTATGTAGTAGTCATCTTTGTTAATCATGTCATTACGACACTGATGTCCATTTGTCAGTTATATGATGAAAAGTATATTTTATGACTGAACAAATTTAGCCTTACATAAATCTTAAGTTATGTGGCCATTTTTCCGCTGCCTCTTTTTTATCCATTTACCCAGTAAAATGTCTCCAACTATATTCTCCAAAGAGGTCAGTAAACCATTATCAACATACAAGGCTTAGGTCCACGGCCTGTTTCGACTGAATATGAATCAGCTGAACTTATTTACATTTGGCAGCTACAGATATCAGAACAATAGATGATCAGTCCATTGCTTCAAGTGTCATCTAGTGAGATGCTAAGGTATTACATCGTAGTTTTTGTTCAGGGACTTCTTTTTCATGTATGGAGCTCTTTAACGTGTCGTAAATTTATGACATGAGACCAACGTTTATGCGCTCAAGATTTTACGTCCTGACCTTAGTCAGATTTTAACCGAACCAGCACAGTCAGGTAATAATAATAATATATTAATATAAAATTGACTATATTAAGGCACCCAATGAACCGAAAGTTCACTATTCTCATTAGTGTCAAGAATGTTCTACAAACTATCCTCACTCATAAGATGGCTATTTCAGGTGCTTCTCATAGTAAGAACAAACTTGATGCTGAATTTTTTGATACTGCTAAGCACGTTCTGTTTCTTCGATCTTGTAAATAAATGCATATTTTAATTCTAAAGTTATGGGGTAATTAAACTTCTCTCGATGCTTCAATATTTTAAGAAGTTGAACTATTTTTTACCGTTTACATTTTAAACTGTTTGAAAATGTTTGACCTATATAGATATACGACAAGATTCGTTAACCATAAGAAATATAAAAAGTTATATACTCGTATTTATATACGACTTAAAGGATTAAAAACATATAAATATCTAAGTCAATGTAATTTTTATAAATACGTAATGCTGCAGGCCACTACCACATGTTTTAAAGACAATAAATAGAATAAATTAATGGTAACGTTAATGAGCTCGCAGTACATTGGATTCAAAAGTTATCTGACTATTACCTTTAGAGAGTAGGTAAGATAACAAAACCAAATTCATTCGAGACTGTGCATTCCGTTTGTTCCATGCTTGTACTGATGTTGAAATAAATCACGTCCCGGGGGCTTCTTCTTTGTAAAATATATAAATTGTACATACATATATGGCAAAACAATTTATGTGCCTGATATTAACATTAGTACTTCTTATATAATTGAAATTGCTGCGCTAAAGCACATTGATGTTTAAAATTTAAAAACCTATATCTTCATCTACATCATAAACTATAATGAAATATAACATGTTAATTTGTATTGTTTTTTAGCATTTACTCCACAGCGCATTTCAAAATAATACATTAAAGACGGTCTGTTTTTACACAAAAATCTTCCTATGGTCTCTATGGTAGTTAAATAATTGGAAATGTGGAAACATGATCTGATTCATACTAAAAAGTTCCTGTGATTTAAACAATATTGGGTAATTCTTTTTGGTATGAATAAAATAACAACAATTTTAATTGTTTACTATTATTATTTATGTTTTGAACTTCATATGTATATTATTAAAATGAGATTTTTCTCTGATTATAAAATCAGTGTTACATGGTTCCAATTCCGAACTCTACACAACTCCTAATCGATTCTGTGCGTTGTGATATCTCAGGGATGATTCTTTGAAACGCTTCAGTAATTTTTTCTTTTCATTTCAACAATATCCTCGAGTTTCTGTGAATGTATAGTATATTTAACAGAAACTCTCTCAGCAGAAGTTGGATCTGAGCCAAACAATTGAGAACGGTATCCATGAAACTCCTTTACCCAATGAGCTGGAACACCATCTTGATGTAACACAACGTTTCTTTGTCGTCTTGTTCGAGTAGCGCAACAGAAATAATTGCAGAATATTCAAGGTTCATAACTTATATTGTTATTCAATGTACAACTTATGCTTATCTTCAACTTTTAAGCTCATGTGAGATATGTGGATTTTCTCTTGTCCATATAAGCAAATGTGTGTACTTATTCTTCCACTGACATGAAAGGTCACTTTACCTTCAAAGATATACTTTTTAAACAATCTTCATCTTCTTCAATCTCTTGATTGCAAAAATCATAAAGTTTGAGGTATTCTTGAATACACTTTCAGAATTTATTTGATTCAGACATCTCCACAAACCTCGTGCTAAACATTCATTGGCATCGTTGTAATAGCTCAAAAACAGCTACTTCTCTTTAAGGGTATCAATTATTACCTAAATATTATCACACGCCCTCTTTTATCCAAATGTTCGTTCTTTATGCACACCATATATAGGAATTTTTTATATTGGACTTGCACTTAGATTTAGCGCACCAAAAATACATTACCTGTTGCTCATTTGTACTTGGCCATTTCAAAAACCGGAACTTTTTATTTAATGATAATAATAATAATAATAATAATAATAATAATTTCATTGTAATTCAGCCTAGGAGTAATAAACAACATCAAAATTATATACAGTGCCAAATCAAATAAAATGTGATGTGTACAAATCAAGATTACCGACATTACATATCTACCGTGATTCCTCTTACAGAATGTAACAAAAGAATATACCAAATTACAAATTAAATACAATACAGCTTAGTACAATTAAAATTACAAGTAAATTATACATCAAACTATTATATATATAATATAAAATATATATAGTATATATAATACCTAATTTAGAACACACATTATATATAGTATGTTCTAAAAATATTCTTGTATTGAGCAGTAAGACGTATTAACCAGCCAATATAATAACATAATATATAATTTTGAACAAAATATCTCAAAGCTCTTCTATTAATATCCCATACTTCGGGTCTAGTATTATAAGTATGCATATCTTATCTATCTTGTAATTCAGATAAATGATCCTTTATATGCTGTAGTACGGTGTAAATATATAAATTTATTACTGTTATAAGTCTTAATATAATAAAAAGTGGTTACAATGGGCTAGATTTAGTAAATATGAAATTATTTTAATAACTTTTTTGTAATAAATATATATCAGTAACATTCCTAGAACAAAATACCATACGGTATCATGCTTTGGAAAAAAATAATAAACTGATCGAACGTGTGCTTCTGGTACTTGAACTGTGAGGGATCTAATCAAATGTACAATTCTGCAAACTTTTACCGCTATGAAATTGTTATGTGGTGCCCAAGATACTTTATTATTTATCAGAGCCCAAATATATTATGCTGTTAATTATTGGGCTATCCCTTAAAATAAATATAATGTGCTGTGTTTTGCTCTCATTGAGTAAAAGCCTAGTGGCTCTGAACCATTTATCGGCTTGCATCAATGTGTTTTCTGCCATAACTTTAAGGTTTTGAAAATATGCAATAGTGTCATCTGCATATAGGATTTTGCATTGCCAATTAAAGCTAATGATGTACATTAAAATGCTAAAGTTTTAACGATAAAATGATAACTAGAATGGTTTTTTACTATTAAAATGTCTTAAATATTTATGTTTAATGTTACCTATATTAAAACGGATCGAACGTTACACAAACTACGTCGAGGATGAACACTGGCTGTGCGGTTATACTCTCTGAGGCAAGTAACTAGTGACCACGGAATCGAATCCCACCTCTGGCAAAGTTGCCGTATTTGCTGTCTTTGTGTTATCTACTTGACGATGGTCACTCTCGAAGCTGCCTAAGGCTCTTGCTGCGGTTGAAGTCCGGAACGTGAAACATAGCCCTCGAGTGTAATGGAACACTGCGTGGAACTGAATGTCAACATGAAATAGCAACAAGTAATGAAACTAAAGCTATTGTGGCAAAGAGCACCAATATTCAGCTTTGATGTAGGTATCCAAAAATTGTATTTTAATATGCATAGCTGTACGATGTTGCTGCTTGTTTACAAAGGCTTTAATGTTAATTTTTTTTTGTAGCGAGAGAGCAGTTGTAGCAGTTACAAAACTACAGTTACTGGTGTGTTGAGGCGGGAGTAAACAAATACCACAAACAGAATAAACTTCTCAAGATCGCTTTTATCTCATTGGTCCCTTAATCAGCCGAAAATTACAACAATACTCTAGATTTATACATTTTTTGTATATAAACAGAAAAAACGGAATTAATTAGTTCAAAGTTTTAAACAATAGTCATTTTAAAATCTTGACTTTGTGATTTTATTAGTGTGGCACTAATGTTTGCTTTGGTGGTTTAATAAATCGCGCTTTTCTTTCTTAGAGGTAAGAGGTAATATTTGCCTTTTCTGAACAGACCATACAATTCACGGAACAGTAAAAGCCTGCGATTCAGTGCAAACAAAATGTTTCACAGCTAAATGCATTGTGTGAGTTTTATCTAATTAATTTTATTTTCACTCTTCAACGCACTGTGTAACGAATGTCTGGATCAACTGCGGAACAACATCTGTGATGTTTAACTTGAGATATACCATAATGATTATTTTGCACTTTGGTTACATTGTTTTATTTTATTGTTTCAGAGACTAAGTATTAGAGTAACATGCCGTTACCGTGCATGTTTTATCTCCGTCTTGCGACATCATAGACAGAGGTCAGTACTGCAGGTGAACATGTGATCAGCGCATTGACACACCACCGGTTACCAGCACGCGGCATTCTAGGTCAAGGTCATTCCTTTATCAGGCCGCTTCGCTACTGTCCTCACGAGGCTGAAAGGACCCCATTCCAGACCTCACTAATGTAGAAAAGTTCTAAGCCTGTACCGGGGATCGAAATCGGGACCTCCTACACTGCAGCCAGCAGCGCTAACTACTAGACCAAGGTACATTACCTGAATAAAATATGTGATCTTTATTAGCAACTACTTATTAGCGGATGAAACCCCTCTGCTTGAATATTTAGTAATAGTGCTTCAACAAGGTAGCAGAGGATGCAAAATAATTTAAAGCCCTCACACGTTAGGTACCGAATTTCTGGCAAAGTACTCGTATGTGAATGCCTATCTGATGTTTCATTCGCTGCTGCAAATGCTCCTAAGGGTAATCTACAAGACTCAAATCTGTGAAATTGTCACGGCAGTAGAGATGAGAAAGATTTAAGGAATACTCACAGACATACAGCAAGCCCGGCATTCGCCAAATGTGTTGGGAGACAGAAGCATACACGTAATGTATGGACATATGGATATATTGCCTTGGTCATTCAGGGTGGCAAAATATAAATAAAGTTCGCAGTCAGTTTCACGACAAGGCTCAGAACATCACGATATTTTAACACAATTCCTCTCCAACTTGATTTGTGCAACATAATCTGGATGAAAGACTTTAATGGATGCAAGATCAATTCTTCCCTTCGCAACATTGGTACACAAAAGCAAAAGGAGAATCATCGGGGCATACTGCACTTATCCACTGCTCCAGAGTGAAGTTTTGATGCCATAAACATGTAGTAAAAGTGTTGCGTTGTGAACCGCTGTTATCAAGCAGTCTTTTCCGTCGAGTCTCTGCGTCAGAGACATCGTGTGCAGTTCTGGGATGCATCTTTGTTGATTTTTGAAGTAATTCTTGCTGAGTTTGAAACCGATTTGGATCGACTAAGCATGTAACATGGGGGCAGTTCCTGTCGGTGAGATAATTGTTTCGCCCAATTTCATGATGCCTAATGTAGAAACTACATCTCTTTTTGCATAGTCTCAAAACATTGACATGCAAACAAACCGGGTCACTTCATTCACCTGGAACCCATTGAAAAACCCCAACATGATAACTTTTGGTTTGGTGCTTAAACAGAAGTGAACACTATTTCTCTCCCACTATAATAGACACTGCGATATGTTCTACAAAGCATTATTCGCGTATAATCTCATACAAATGCAATCATCACATATGATAAAAAAACGAATAATATGTGGTAATGTGTTTAATTCTAATCCACAGCTGAGGCGGGATGCGACAGAACTGCAGAATCTTATGGCCAATCTCGATATGGAATTAAATGAGATAAAGGAACCGTATGTTATGCTGTCCTGAGAGGGCCATACACAGACCTTCACACTCCGTATTGCTTAACACATGCACCCGTCGTATCCCAAACCACCACAGGTGGTCGAGGCGAATTTATAATCGACGACCCGGGAGTATTTTAATAATTATATGTATTATATTAATTTTCTTGTTTTCAGAGAGGAACTAGATGGCCCTATTTAATTATATGAATAGAAGGGATATTTGTAGTAATTTCTTATACATTATTAATTATAAATATTGATATAAATTGTAATATTATGTGTGAATCGGAAAATGAATGCCAAAGCAGCGCTTCTAGGTTTTACTTTTTACGTAAGAGCACAAACTGGTGCACTAGGTTACATATTGGGTTTTTTTTAACCTCAAGAATCAGAGTCTGTGGATCGTATGTAGGTTTGCTTCGCCACTGGTATGATACGATAGCAGCCGACCAGTCAGCAGAGAGAATTTGAATTTTGAAAGTCAGGGTTGCTTTTGCGCTTACATGTGTGAACCCCTTGGCCTCTAAATTAACACGTGGCAAACCACGCTAAGGGCTGAGATATAAGGAAGGAGATCGCCCAGTTTTTCAAGCAGTGTTAAGAGACTTCGCATTACTACTGCATTCAAGCAGCGCCCAACAAGATAATAGAGGCATTTGTCATTCGATCATCGGCAAATAGTTATACATAGGTGCGTATTTAATGCTATGCATGTGCATTTCATAATTCTCGCGAGATACTGTGGTGAAATTCTCATGTGATAATTTAGTGATAAGCAAGTGCGATTTTCTTTTGTGCCTATGCTAGAGATGGACTGTAAATTAATACTCATCCAGGTCTTGCGACCACGTGCCAGTTAGACAATAGGGTGAAGGAAGCTCGCGTTCTTCACACATAATTAGCTAGCCGGCACTCACAGTCAATTAACAAGGAGTCCAAGGGTTACGGGCATTCATTTCCGGAGTCAGACAACCGCACCTATGTAACGAGAACTCATTTAATGAATACATATGTCTATTTATAATTAGTCGTGTATGTATAAGTGGAGCTTACTTCCTGTGCCCCTCCCTGTTGTCTGAATAAGGCAACGAAGACGGGGGAATCCCTGCGATAAAAGGTAGCTGAAGAAAGCGCGGTTGCCTTCCATGCTCACGTAGCACCAGTTCATAACGAGAACCGGACCCTTTCTGCCGGAAACCCACTTCCACCAGATGTTCACCAAAACGCTCTTAAATTTGACGCCCAATACGTGGGGCCACTACTTGAAGATATCCAATTAAAACGCTAACGTCAAAGTTTACACAGTAAGAACTAAGTCATTCGCTATATTACCTGCTGTTTATTGGCATTCTTACATATAATTTAGGATGTAAGATGTTAAGAGAAACAGGAAAAGAATGAACTAAAATGTTATGTATGTGAAAGAGGTATTTGTGATTAAGTTACAAAATAATATTAATATTTATATTTGTAAAGTTAACCATGGTTATGGTTAAGTTATGGTAAATAGTAGATATATCTTATAATTCCTACTCTTTCTACTGTTCCTATTATTACCGTAATATAAGAATTTAGTTAACCCCCTTTTCCCCAAGCGTCGTCATAAAGGCTCTCTTAGGTTAGGGTTTTACGGTAAATAGATTTTACGAATATCCCTATGCTTTCCCTAAAATTGTCTATCTAAAAAGTTACGTCGTTAATCTAACTGAAAACTCAATATTTTCACACCTGGTTTCAAATTATATAATTAGAAATATGCTTATTGCTCTACTTTAAAACTATTAGCAATTCTGTATTTGTATATGCATTTAATATATTTAAATTCTGCTCAATGTACATCCCTTTATTGTATTGCATCTACATTTGTAACATTCAAATATATCATCGAACTATTAAACATATTTTAATCCTAATATACTTATGTGCATTTGCTAAGATATGACCTTTTCTAACAGAAAACGCGTGAACCTTAAATCATTATGATTATATAACTCACCATTCCGATTCCATGCTAAATACAACATATTGTTATGGACATGCGCAAACGCCGTGATCATCAAACTTACCTGAAACAAAAAGAATCATGTTGAGTAAAACTTTAAAGGCACTGTGAATTATTAAACAATACAAAAAGCTGAACTTATTTCCAGCTTTAATATAATAATTAAAATATACTACATAGCCAAACTGTCTTCTGTTTTAGTATTTATATATTGAGTATCATATGTTCAGGCCAGCGCTTCTCTAACTATGGTGTACGGATTCGGGGAACAGGAAACCCGTTTCTTGGGGTCCATTATATATTAAATGCTATTAACACCATGTATTTAAGCATAAATATGCTTAAATACATAGGTACAAACTATTAATTAAAAGAAACTAAACATTCTACAAATATATTATTTGCATTTATTCACGTAAGGTAAATTAGAATCAAATTGAAATCCGTATTTATTCCATAAGGCGTTTTCAATAGATAAATCAGGCAGGGCACTTATAGATGCCCTGGCAACAGCACGAATCTTTGTAGTCTGTCCAAATTTTACCGCACTATCAAAGAAGGCCAAGGAAAGTATTGCTGCCTTTCGTAGCAACTTGTTTGAGAAATTGGTTGGGACGGGAAGCTGATTAGCTGAGATGTTAAACATCATTAGTAAATAAATCAAATAAATAAATCTTTGGAAGACTGTCATATTAGTATTTCTACCACCGACTCTTATATTGTCCCGCCAACCGAACCCCCCCCCCAACTTTAGTGTAGCCCGGCTGGTCATGATATATCTGCCGATGTAGTCCCCGTCGCGTCAGTTATCAAATAATTGGTTCACTAATTTTGAACACATTTTCATACAATTTCTACCTTCTTGATACAACTCTAATAATTACTTGTTATTCTTTTTTCCAGTAATTCACTAAATATTTAAGATATTCTGTTACAACATCTTTCTTATCCATGATAATGTGTTAAATGTTTAATTTATTTCATTATTGCGTTTTAAGTTGCACATTGCGCAATAGCTTTGAATAAGTTAAAACTTATACGAAACCCTTTCTTATTCATAATAAAAACATCACAATATGGATTTTTCCAATAAATACAGCAAATAAAATATTTTCCTTAAATTGTCCTCATTTTATGATTCCCTCCTCATATTGGTGACCATATTTCATATTTAAAATTCAAAAAGAATATTCAATAACGTAGGTTAAATTATATTTTATATTGATCACTTACTCATGCTTTTAAAATGTGCTGAAATCCTATTGTCATAAACACTGTGATCCTGTGTATGAGGAATACGAATATAAATAAAAGTCGCTACGTTACTGACAAATACTGGTATGGTAGTGAAGAAACCCGGAAAAAATAGCGATTTTTTAAAAAAAATATTGATTTATTACTTTCGCGTATCTAGCATACATTATTGTTCTATACTTCCCAGGCATTTTATCAATTAGTGTTAGTGTTTACTACTCCAAGCAATCCGCAACTGTGTAACTGTGCATGAAGTATTGCTTGGCAACAACCCACCCCACTTACACAACTCTTCTGCAGGTAGTAGCTTGATCTATTTCGACTCTCCATCTCTTCATTCAAAGCAATAATTGTATGATTGATGAAGACTTAATGTGTTCCAAAGTGACCAGGCACAGGAATGTAGTGATTAAACATATGTCATACAGCGTACATAAATAATTTTAGACCTTCTATTATTTATATTAGATATTTATTTATTAGCTGAAATTTTGTTTAACCGAACTTTTACTGCTTTGAGCGATTTTGTTGTTTAATTGTACTTTATATACTTTCAAATTTCGGAACCGTTATATTTATGCATTCTGTGTAATGTAAAGTTAAGCGATGATTTTATGTCACCGGCCCCACTTCCCGCATCGGTACTCCTACATCTATTCCCGAATAAATATAAAATGGCAATAAAAAAAAAATTAATACCTCTCAGGTGTAAGTTAACACAGTTTTAGCTGAATATTTGTCCCAAATTTTAGATACGGAAGACACTGAAAGAGAAATCCTGAGAACATGAGAGAAATCAAATTTAAATCATTCGTTATATCTTGAGAGTGCCCTGAAATGTTGCACAGATCACTCCGTAGCTTTGTCATCATTGTCATTCCCACCCTCGCATTCCCGTAACCCACATTCCTCCCCAATAAAAACAGGGGAGCGAGGATTGCATTATCTCGCTTTCGATGTTCATCGCTTGTTTAACGCGGTCACTAGAATAACTTGCGAGGGGACAATTCCGAAAGTCATTGTGAAGCTTCGATATATGCTCTGCTCACTCTAAAGATGAGAATGCAGGCCGGGACAACATAAAAAAAAATAATAAAAATAAAAGAGAGACAAAGGGAAAAAATGAAAAGTTGCATCACACAAATACACGCACGCGATGGCATTGATAACGCACTGCGTTTTAAACTGGTCTATCGTACATTTATTCTCTTTATATTCCCTCCCACTCATTTTTATTTCTCGTGGAAAGGGTAGGGAATAATGTAAACCAAAGTTTTTTCTCTTTGCCTCCTTCCACATCAGCATATCGGACGCTATTTCGAACGGCAATGATCGAAGCCTCTAACGACCCACTTCTCTCTTCTCTAGCTCCCTTGTTTGGAAACTTGGCTATTATATTCCGAGAGCTTTTGGGTGGAGAGGTGCTGTCCTGTAAGCCATAAATGTTTATTTCCTCCAGTGCGCAAACTGGTGTATTATAGCGCAAACGCTAACTGCTCCAGTGAAATTATATCTGCCTGCACCGTTTCCGCAAGAAATGTATTAAATTATCTAGTTATTCTAAACTTCGTTTAATATGATTCATCTGAGAAAATGCTATCAAAGCAGTAGAAAAATATATGCACTGATACACATTAATTGTACTACAATTGGCATTTAATGTAAATAAACAGAGATGTATTATTATTATTCATACTATTTCACCTATGAGACGTCATCATAAAATCAACCAATGAAATTAAACAAATTTTTGAACTTTTACCAATCACAGCCCGATATCGCAGTGAAACTATCGAAGTTTTATTAAACCCGTTTTATCACGCGGCGTTCATTTCTCTTGTCAGTGTAGCCAACTCTACACCTCCACTATATAATTCCTGAGCAAGCATCACTGACCCTTTTCTGTGTTTACAGTAATTGTAAATTTAACTAACTTAATGTTTATTCACTGGATTGTTTTTGCATATTCAGCCAAAGTCTCATATCATTTTATAAACGATGTAACAGTATCTGCCCAAGCAAATACAAATCTCAATAAACATGTTGTTCAGAAAAGTAAAACGTTTTCTCCGCTTTGTTCTTCTCAGTTGGTACTATTAAATCTATCGGTAGCGACTGTAATAGTCGACTTTCATATATTTCATTCTCACGGTTTCTGAATAGGTAGATATGTAAGTACATTTTATACGTATAAGTAATACATGTTTATATACTCGCGCATATCTGAAATGTTTTATTAATGAAGATCTGTTGTTAAACAAGCTATAGAAAATCTGTTTACCATCCACTAGCTCTTTCTGAGATATAGTCTTATTCCAGTCATGTAACAGACCTTGTGTAAGCGTTTAAACGCATTTCCCACAGCTTCTTTGAGCTCATCTTTGTCTTTGTCGTGAAAATGGTGCAGGACTTCCTTGTGGGGATCAAAGAGAACATCAAAAGACTCGCTATAAGGAAAAAAAAAAAGATTAAAAGCATTATTCTCTTTACAAACTTACAGAGATGATGCTCTGGAACAAAGATGGGCTTTTACTTATGGTATATTGGGAAGACGCAATCACTATTCTTGGAGCTCCATCATGCAGAAGCACAAAGACATTTTTGTCCGACGTCACTCCAGAGCTACAAGAAAGTGAGTGTATTCCGATTTTTGGAAGGTAATACTACTCTTATTTGGCGGATCGTACTGTCAACAATACAATGTTTTAAAACAGTTTACCTAAAATGCTTCCTAGACGTTTTTATTTACCATATTTATAACGGTAGTTGCAGCCCTTTAGTTTTCCTGCAAGCAGATCCCAGATCCTTCTTACACGAAAACTATGCTTAGATATTATTAACGATAACACTTTTATTTTAATAGCGTTGCTAAAGATTACAGACTCAATTTACTTGGCCTATTCGTAATCAGATATATTACCCTCTGCGTGTTAAATTCTCATTTGCATTTCAGTTGTTTTTGGGTTGCCCTTTCTTCGTTCACAATAAGAAAGCTGCTCCTTTGAAACTCGCATTCCGGAGTAGTACGTGCTAGGTGGCTTAGTTCATAATTACAGGCTCACGTTCGAGAGATGAATATTCTAGATGTTGATGGCTCTGTATTGATATTTAGGTTCGAGGTCACGTGTGTATGATGACCTTTCTTTTCTTATTTTTTCCCCCTTCCTAATACTAAAACCATAGATTAGCTATTTTATCCGAAAACACATCTTTGCTACTGAAGTTGATCTGTCCTCTATTAATATTTTTTTTCTATCTTTGCTGTTTTTATTTCCGTGGCATCAAGTAGGTACTTATCATATAAGTGCCTGCACTTATTATTAGTAAGGACTGAAGAAAACTTGAAACTTACCTCTTGGCGGAATTCGAAACCCATACCTGCAGTTCATGGATTTAATTGATTTTTCATATCATTCTAGTTTTAGGCCTCCTTTCCTTCTTTAAAGTGGCAGTGCTCCATTATTAACTTAACTAAAGTTTATATATCATGCTCTTTACGTTCTGTTCCACACCTACTCAAAGAAAGACTGGGCATTCTTGAATAGAAAAATATGAATTGGGCCCTTTCGAATTGAGGTCCTATTGATAATGGCGGATTTCAGACAGAGAGTGACAGTATTAAAGAACAACTACTACTTCCTACAGGTTCGATTGCAGCTGGGGCCGAGTGACTTAGATTACTCAAATGGAATTTGGTGTTAGAAACTGCGCAAATTCGAATCTCACATATTCTTATTACACTTGAATCCCATGTTTTACGCATTTTGCTCCGTTTTTTTAATGAACAATATATAATTTTGAACCAATTATACGAGTTGTGACGGCCGTGGTTACCGCGCTGTGCTAGGAGAAAATGACTGCTCTGATATTGTCTCCCGCCAACTGCGAGGTTCGTGCAGTCATCCGAGGTTTGCACGCTCAAAAGCAAAGTCCAGCAGAGATCCATCGCCAATTGTGTCAAGTGTATGGACACGACATTATGGTAAGACGATGGTGCAGGCAGTTCACCGAAGGACGAACCAATATTCACGACGACGACCGTAGTGGCCGACCGTCCCTGGTGACGGCAGAAGTGTTGGAAAGTGTGCGGCAAGCAATTGAGCAGAACTGGCGCTTCACAATTTCAGAACTCTCTTGTCAATTCCCCAGATGTCTCGCTCCCTTGTGCACGAAATTGTCTCCCGGAAGCTTGACACAATTGGCGATGGATCTCTGCTGGACTTTGCTTTTGAGCGTGCAAACCTCGGATGACTGCACGAACTTCGCAGTTGGCGGGAGACAATATCAGAACACCCATTTTCTCCTAGCACAGCGCGGTAACCACGGCCGTCACATGGCTGAAATTTTACTGCATTATTACCACAAACTTGCTCTCTATTCCTGCGCATGCGCATTCCTATCCGACTAGCGGTGCCATCTCTAGGCGCGATTGGGACTTACTTTCTGGATGCCCTAATATATTAACCAATTTCTTCCCATAGTAACATCCTTCCGCTGATTAAGAAAGAAAGCGTATGTAATTATAAATTTCATTAAAATAAAATAGTTTTATGGAGTAATTTAATTAATGCACATATCCTACTATATAATAAACTTGTTCGGTACACTTATAATACTTTATATCACATTATTTAAACAACGAGAATTTTAGATATGGTTCAGTGCGATGACTGCTCGTATTATTTCTTTTATTCTGCAGTTACCCTTACAGACCGACGAAACATTGACTTCAGTCACGCCTCCTTCCACGAACGGCAATGGAGAGAGCCGAGCCCAAGTAACAGTGTGCAATAAATGCAGACGGATAGAAGAGTCGTAATTAAAATTAACTTTTTGAGATATATTTTAATAGTTAAACTGTAATGTAGCAATGTAACGCGTAAAGTAAATAAAAATCAAAGGGGAAAAGGTATACGCTTTAACACAAAGTTTTGTACATATGTGTTGAATTTTTAAACTTAAGATAGCCTAACTTAAATGTGGAACCTAAGCATTATTTGAACACTATTAGTTTTAATATGAAAAGTAACATTTATTATACTGGAACAGTATAGACAAATTATGAACATTAAAAAAAAGTTGACCCCTGGCGGAGTTTGAACCCTCCACTTTCCCAATAGTAACACGACTCTAACCAACTAAGCTATCAGGCCGACATATTGAATGTGGTAACTATCCAAATATATATGTTAAAGTCACTCTACCTAGAATCGGGTTCGGTTTTCTCCGATGGCGTTAGTGAAAGGAGGCATGTGACTGCAGCCAATCTTTCGTCGGTTTATACGGACTATTTCACTCATGCGACGTCATCTTAAAATCGATCAATGAAACGAAACAATATTTTGAATTGTGACCAATCACAGCCAGATTACGGAGTGAAAATATCGAAAAAAAATTATCAAATCCGTTTTATCACCCGATGTGCATTTGTCTGGTGGTCAGTGTAGCCAACCCCATACCTTCACCATATGATTCCTGAACACGCATCACTGACCATTTTGCTAGAGGAACTGGAGAGCTATTTATTAATAACAACAATCAACAATCATAATGCAAAATGAAAAATGGAAGATTCTTCAAAGCGTTTTGATGATTCCTCAAATGTGCAAATGTGCAATCATTAGGAATTCCTAACTACAGAATGCAAAGAAAAATAGAGATACTGTATGTTTTTTTTTCTCTCTCATTTGGTATTAGAAAATCGAAAGGTAGCGATTGTAATAGTCGAATTATGTCCATTTCAGTCTCACGGCTTCTGTATGAATTCATAGGTATAACATTAGTTTATATCTATGCACGAATTTCACACACACACACACACACACACACATATACTATTAATGGAGTAATAAAAACTTCTAAAAATCATAAAAATTCATAAAAAACACTTAGAGTGCAAAATAAAAAAGTTCACATAAAATTTCACACTAAAAACCGTAAAATTGAACACTAAAACCATACGGATATTTCGAGCTTGGCTCTTGGTCACGTGCTGAGAATGAACCGAAATTTTATGTGAACTTTTTTATATTGCACTCTGAGTTTTTTATGAATATATATATATATATATGTATATATAAATATATATACATATATATGTATATATAAATATATATACATATATATGTATATGTATCACTTTTATTCTTATTTTGTTCATGAAATACTCCTAAACTCGTATTTTGCTCTTCTCTACTGTGAATCTGGACTACTCCGTACAGTCACTACTCCTATTCCGTTTGCCTTTGACTCCCAGCAGCTTTTGGCATGCATTCTGTGATTAGCTGAATGTCGCAACTAGGAGCAGGAATGTATTCTCCGATCAGTACCGTTTTTCATCTTGATGCAAACACGCATCAGAGTTTGCCACCAGGTACGACAAAGTGATATTCCAGCACTGACTCACTTCCGAAAAACATTATTATGGTTTGTGATTGAGTTGTGACTTTCGATCATTTTTAATGTTTGTTGAAGGCACCGAAACGCAAAGCGATAATCAACGAAATTCTGCAGCCTTACTTTCAACATTTTCGTCCAAGCACTCCCAATTTCATTTTTCATCAAGAAAGTCCGACATAGGTCTCATCACCGGCAGGCTCTAACAATAATATTCCTTGGCTGCGAAGTCACCGGGTTTGTTCGTATTCTATAGAGAAAACTGGCAATGAATTTGAACTATTTCTTCGACACTAACATCTGCACTAATTTTGGGTGCTCTGCGTGAATGACTGCACAAATAATGGTAAAATGTGCCTAAGAACACTATTTAGAACTTCCGCATTTCTATTTTCCTGCAAAAGAAAGCCCAAATCTATATTAAAATCTTGTTTTGAAGAAGCCAAACAAGGCTGGACTCAATATGTTCATCATAGAGGAACAAATCACCAATACTTTAAATGTATGTTATTCGTTCGCAATAGTTTAATAAACGTTCACGTCAGGATTTGGTATAGCAGTATGTGTATTTATTTATACAGATATAACCGTTGTTGCGACATCTTCCAAACTCCAATTGTCAACCTTTCATTCTCCATCAATAGCCTCTCTCTATAATTACTGCATTAAGTCGTTGTCTGCAAGTGATAATGGCACTTATCTTCCTCTCCATACTCCTGATAACCAACCAGCAAACATTTATCCAATCTGTCCTGCTTTCATTTACTATGCAAGCCCGTACAAACCAAATTATTTTATACATAATTCTAAATCCTTTGAACTTTAATTTTCTTGACGTTGTCTCTTCTTGAAACTGTATATTTGTGTGAAAAGTATACCTTATTCAAAAAGATCTACAACTGTTTTTGCTTATAAAGCTCAATGCTTTGATGTACTTTCTAATAATTATATTTCATGAAAAAGCTAATATTCATCAAATATTCCATATGTTCCCAATCATAGCCTGAAGAAATTACGGCGTAGCTCGCCGAGTTCAGTCTTTGGCTACTTCCTATGCCAAGAAAAGAGATTTACCTTGCGACGCGGGGTTTTTGCAATGGGCGTGCCCCCACTCGTTTGCCACGCCGTGGAGTGCTTATTCGTTGACCTTGCTGACAGTCGCAGCTGTTCCCGGGTAAGGATTGTGTTGTTCGACAGTATACATAAAATGTATTACCCGTCGTGTGTTTATATTTGCATAGCGTGCCCCTATGCACGATTCATATGTGTTAACCGAGTGAATTGAAAATCATAGGAGCAATTTCTTTTTTAGCATACATTTGATTATGCTATTTATGTGAATGCCGCACTAACCATTTTAGAGCTCTAATCCAGAGGGAGCATGAGCATCCATTTTTTTCAACAGGACTATGCCACTGCTCACACTGCGAATAATTCCAAGAGAGAAATACACCGTTTGTCTCCACAAGATAGTTATTTCTAGGGATTTGTGGCAACCTCAGTCCACAGATTTAACAAACTTCGATTATTATTTCTGGGGCAAATTATAAAAAAAGTCATTCAGTAATTCACAAGACAAACCCGCACACACACAAGAACTAAAAGATACAGTTCGTCAGGAAATTGTCCGGATTTCTTAAAATGAACTATAGCGAGTGATGAAAATTTTCATAAAGAGATGCCAAAAACGCGTGGGAATGGAACGGGCATTTCAATATTTCATTTGACAATTTGGTAAGTAATGCGTTTCTTAAATTGGTATGTGTATTGTTGCATAGTTAGCTTGTTTTATTGTTTTACCCTCCCGCTTATCACCGAGACCCAGCCGGCCGGCAAATCGACTACAGAACGGTGCGCTCTCCGATAGGCAAAACACTCCTGGAGAAGTCGATCCTGGTGGTGTAGTGGTTACCATACTTGCCTCCTAAACCCAAGATCGCGGGTTCGAACCCAGCCAGGACCGATGGATTTTTTCGGGGCGTATGGCTTCCTTCGGAAGGGAAGTAAAGCCGTGGGTCCCATGTCGTATATTTACGGCACGAAAAAGAACCTCAAGCCTGAAAGAGAGGCCTCTGAGCAAAATTTGTCGGCCGTTTCACGCCCTGAATTGAATGGGACGCTGATGACCTGAGCTGTTAAAGAGCGTCCACAAATAAATCATTAAAAAAAAAATAAAAAAAAAACTCCTGGAGAAAACAAAGCTGATCGTATGGTATTATGTATTACCTCGATTCCACATAAAATGGGACAGAAAATCATAAAAATTAACCGCACATCCTTTAAAGTGTAAAATCGTTTTATTCTACAGCATATAAACCTTTGTTTTTAAATATTACATTGTTACATTTTGTGATTTTCGTGCAACAATTCGCCAAAGTTACCATATTTTATTAAAACAGCCCCCTTTTTATAAAGATATAGCATTCAAACTTCTTAAAACAGGAATCTTTAGGTAGCTCTTTTTAAATTTCATACTTTGCTGAACATAATGATTAGAATAAAAATTCTTTCATGAACATTTTAATGATTTTCCCATAAAACAATGACATACAAACATTGAAAACCATTTACACAAGTAAATACCTAATTGGATTTATATTTTAAGGTAAACGAGTAAAGAAAAAAGTTATACCTTGAATTAGACTCAACTTCTTTCAAGCACATTGTTAACTAGAGTTGGAATATTCCTTCTCTAGCAACATATCACTATAAGCTAGTTAGAGAGAGTGTTTAGAGTTTGTGACTACAATGAAGAAACCTGCTACTAAAAAAAGACAGAGTTTAGGGTCATCTATAATGTTTGGTCGATGTTAAGTCAACTTCACCTCCATGGTACCAAACGGTTCATCACTAGTTACCAAACCACACAGCCAGCATTCTCAAGATAGCTTATTAGCCCGGCCTTGCAGTTGTAAAACCCGCGCTTCCCAAATATTTAAGAAATGATATTCATATAAGCTCTTGATGAAAATGTAAAATAATAAGACACTTTTTTTTTTTGCCAGAAAGAAAGAGAGTAATTAGAGAGTAGTAGATATGTTTTGCTATCTTCCGAGAAATAGATAATCAAATATGAATTAATGGATTTTGTTCCTGATGAAATTTTATATTAAAATAACACAATTATCAGCTACAACAACATATTTTAATGTCTAGCATTAATCTTTTATTGTTTCTGTTCTTTGAAATACTTTCTTTTCATATATATATATATATATATATATAAAAAACAAAAACATCGATGAACTTAAAATAGTGTTCATATACTAATATATCTGTTAATCTTCTTTATAATTACACATTTATTTTCAGTGCAACATTAATCTCTAGGCTCCTTGATGTCTAATTTAATATGGATTCGATCCGTTTGTACTTTATAAAATATCTTGTTCGTGAGTTATTACAGTAACAAGGGAAACTAAACATAAAACAATCAAATAAGACACCAATTGATCATGCTGTTTCATAATAAATTGATATGTTTCAGTTTAAGCTATGTATGCCATTCTGAGAGGTAACATCCTGCCAAAGTCATGAAGGCATAAATAAACCCACTGTACCACCACGAACAACAATTACCGAGCAAATGGGGCATATGGACAGAAACGAACAGACACATCTCTTATGAAGTGGCGCCATATTGCTTACAGTCCAGTGATGTCATTTACAGTGACAGTTGAATAACTGCTAGAGGAAATCTAATTAAACAAGAGTGTGCATGTGTTCTTCTATGACATGTAATGTATCTCCTACTCGTGCGATATATCTAACCACCATTTTGGCCAAAACTTGCACTGCCAACTGTTATTGAGTAATATTGGAGGTGCTTGAATATATGGTTTTTCTTTCATTTTTCTACTCATCGCAACAAATTTGGATACTTGTAAAGTTGCGCTCAAAAGATGTTTGAAATGATATATCAGATACTTTAAGCACATGTTTCAGAAGACAAATTCTTGGTTTCTGTTGGAGAATTTCGTTACGGTATATCTCCTGTGTTTTAGCGTCTTTATACTAAATAATCTTGTCTTGTTTGTCTCAGTAAGCAAATGCCAGAGATCTGCTGATGACAGGGACTTTAGTTTCGTTTCGATAAGGATAGATTATTTATTCAGTCTGGATAAATATTAAATGCGCAATGTAATTTACTAAGTGCGAAATGATTAATAATTGGTAAAAAATTAAACATTTAGAAATATGAAACGTTCTTACATGAACTATAACTTTACCAAAGCAATACAAATAACAAAATCTTTAATTGTGAAATATAATTAACTCCAGATCGTTTTGCGAAATGTAGGTTGATCAATTCAGCTGGTAAACGACTTGCTCTCGGCTATTTTGTCAGCAATGGATGCCAAAGGTCACTCTTTCATTTGCCATAGTCGTTCCGCTCATTCCAATGAAGGACGTACATTACAAAATGTTCGAAATTCATTTTCCAGCATTTTTGGTATCTCATAATGAGCTTTAGCATTGCTACTGCAGTTTGCTTCAAAAAATGAATGTCATTCAACTGTAGGCTAGTGATGGCTAGCAGTATTCGTTACAGGTGCGTTTTACTTACCTATTGCCACAGGGTTTTTTTTTTTTTTTTTTTTTTTAAATCGAACGTCCCACGTCTATCGACATTCCATAAGCCCAGATTTGTATCGTACATCGTACAACTTTTATTTCTTTTCCTGTAGGAAGAAAATCGAACCTTGCAGATTGCTTTTAAAGGTAAGAGGGAAACTGTTGTTAGTACAAGACGTTATTGCTCTGAGTAAACTCTTTTCCTTTCTTTCTTTTGAACAAATTGCTGGATATTTTCCTGACATGCCAAAACGCACACACAATAACATCTTATTGCAATGCACTTTCTGATTTAAAGCAGCCGTTAGACATTGTGGTAACACTATAATTATACAATCACTCAATCCCACTAAGAAGCATTGTTTTTGACAGATGGGGTAATAATTCGGTATAAGATCTGGTTCAAACTTTCTAAAAGGGTTTAGAAAAATAAGAATATATATGATATGATAGTAAAATAATAATAGAATGAATAATTCTACAGCAGGGTAAAACAAATAAATGCATGCATTGTAACAAAAGGAATCTAAATCTTATTTCTGATAGTATTAAACAATGTCTTATGAAATGCTCCTAAAGTTCGACAGTCTCCGACTTCCCGATATTCATTGTTATTAGCATATATTTATTTATCTACGATATGATTTACATTGGTTTATATGTATACGAATTGTTCAGAATTACTGTCAATGTTATGTTTGTAATATTGTCGCTATAACTTAGTGTATTTTTATTGAATTCACGTAATAATAATTAATTGGAGACAGCAGATGGAATTAATGAGCAAATAATAATGACCTAAAAGAGCACAGAGCTTATGTCTACAGCTACCTAGCATTTACAAAATGAGGAAATCATTCACAAAAAAATTTGGAGCCTACACTTTCGGTTTTCAAGCTACTGATGCCATACACAAGAGATCGCGAGGATAACTATATTGTTTTAATATAATCTATAGATAAAATGTATCTATTGCTTACGAAAAAGTCCTAATGTTTATCGCATTCAACGTTTAATACAAGTTGATTCTGTCGCTATCCTCACCTTTACCAGTTTATTCATCAGTTGATATCCCTTTGACCTATTCGCTTTAAATACACGCTTGAATAGTTGACACGCTTTATGTTGTACAGATTCAGCGGATTAAAAACAAAAAAGAAAGCAATTAAATTAAAACTGACATTATTAAATAACCATTTGCATCCGAAGAGTAAAAAACGTTTTTATTGAATTTATTTCTATCGTGACTTCCATAGCGGAAGTACAGACATCAAATCATCTCTAATTTTGTTCACATAAATACGTGCATCGGAAAGTTTAAATTGGAAACTGAAGCTACCAATGTAACAAATATTTTATAGAAGAGAAACAAAATGAGCAATTATTCTGCGAAGTAATAATACGTTTTATATCTGTAAACACACATGATTAGAAAACGGTATGGCTGTCACAGTGTTCCAAACGGAAATAATGAGTTTCGAATTATTAGTTTCTTCAGTTGTTAGCCGAGTTTCTTTTTCTTATTTGTTCCTAAGCATTTTATTTCTTTTATTTTGGTTTTGGTTTTCTTCTTCTTTTGAGAAACGTGCTTTAAGACAGTCATCCCAGTGTCCATTAAATAAACAAGTGTTTATTGATATTCAGCAATTCCAATGCAGACTTCTGCAATTCCCACGAATTATCTGAGAGGAGAAAAGTGTAAAACAGAAAGATATTCAAAGAAGACAGTGGTATAAAAATTGCAACTCCAGTAGCTTTGTAATTAATGTGCTCAGTAATGTTTAGACATAAGTGGGACTGTTTTCACTAATTACCTGAAATGACATGTCAGTTTATGATCAAAAGAGCAATCTGTGCCTTGGGAAGTCTAAACAGAAATTCTATTTCAAGAAATTTAAGCACTCCTAATTGGTTCTAATTTGCCGGTTGAAAACTACTCTTTCGCCGCATTGTTAAGTACCAGGGAACCAAGAATAAGACGACTGAGGTCTTTATTTATTGCAATTTTAGATATACGACCTTCAGTCATCCTTTTACGGTAACAGCGTTTCTCCTTCCTCTGTTTTTATCCCTGGGTCATTAAGGTCTTGTAGAATGTTTTAAGTTCTCTTTTTGTCCACCAAAACTTTCTTAATGTTTGGCCATAGGATGGATAGATATACCCACTATTTAGTTTCTATAACTGAATTAATATTGCCTTTATTTTTATGCATGAGACATTAAGGACATAATATTTGAAGAGTTAAATTATTCTAAAATGCTGTTATCTAAAATAAAATTCTCTTCTCTTGTATATGTTTCTCGTAAGACTAGTAATTTTATTTTTACTTTCATTTATAAACTAAATTGTGAAGTCATCTACTTGAGTTAGTGTTTTATTTAATGCGCAAGAATAGCCGCTGAAGTCTTGACGACACTTCTGTGATGTCCTGCCGTCCTCCCAGTTGCACTCAACATACGCTAGCTATTCTTATGGTGTGTTGGTAGCATGGAGAGGGAAAGATAGTTAAAGGTAGCCGCAAAATAGTTTCGGAAACCAGCCCACGGCTTTTATTACTTTATGTATATTGTGGTAAATAACCGAAACAGGCTAAGATCATGAGGTTTTAGAGCAGTCTTTATCGAATAGATGTAAATGCTGTAATGTCAAATAATGCCACCGAACACTCTCGTTTCATATCAAACGTGGTAGCGTCACGAAGTTCAGCAGAATTTCCCCAAAAGTTATGCTACCTATTGCGTCTTCTCTAACGTCACTATTGTCTCCGATTATGTTCTCCGGTTCTCATTCCACACATCTCCTCTCGTAGTTATGCTGCGTCGAGTACACACAGCGTCCTATAACATCTTTTATATTCTTTTATTTTTCTATCCAAATAATTTGATTCTATATCAGATATATTAATTTTTACTTGTTCCATTTTTACATTTATCCATACAATTTAAATTCTACAGATGTAAAAACGACAATCTAATGCTACAAATAAACAAATTAATAATTCAGAAAACTAAACCGGTATTGGAAACCAGCATTACAGTTATTTAACTATAACTTACAATTAAATTTATCTGTAATAAAATATTACATTTGTGCTATATTTCAATCAGCGTAATTTTAAACATCTTAACTTTTAAAATTAATTACATTTACAATTAATTAATTTACAAAATGTTTCTGCAATTAATAATCTAAAATGTTTATTTCTGCTGACGCTCGGTATCCGGACTGCTTTCCACAGGAACACCAGGCAACAGAACCTGGACATCAATGAGGTTGTTGCCGGTGTCAATACGCAGCTATACGGACCAGGGTGTGTTGACTGTGCAGTTTTCTTCTCTTCTCTTTTTGCTTCATCTTCTACAATTCAACTTTTGTTGTCTTTGATGTTTTTCACTTCTGTGCTGCTTCTTCTTGTTTCCTCTTCTACTTTTTACATACATTCCTTTTATTTTCTTCCTTCTCTTGTTCTCGGTCTACTTCTTCTTTTCTCTGCTGCTTCCTTTCCGACCGAAGACTACCATTATTCTCTGTCATATTAATTCTGCTCCCTTCTTCTGATTCCATTTGGATATTATTTTTATCTTCTTATTTTTGAACTGATTCTTCATGCCTATCTTTGATTCCCCGAGATCTTTTAGGGGAGTGTACGATTTCTGAAAGCTGCATTTTCTGTCTTATTTCATGTTCATTGTTTATATACTCTTCTACCATTTTACACGATATTTTAATTGTTAAATTATTCAATGCCCTAAAATCATCTTGATCTCTCATGATTTCCAAATGTATTTCCATGCAAGTAACTGTCTGTCCTCAGCAACAATTGATTTGTATTTAAGACATTAGGATGAAACATGCTTCGTGTATCGATCACTTTACAAGCCTTGCATATACTATCTACTTGTAATTTAAACATTTACAAATATCAGCAACATGGACCGTGTTCTATTACAAAATGTACTAATTTCTTACTGGGTTGAATAGGCTAGAGATATAATG
Organism: Metallyticus violacea; assembly: GCA_030762175.1. Classification (NCBI taxonomy): domain Eukaryota; kingdom Metazoa; phylum Arthropoda; class Insecta; order Mantodea; family Metallyticidae; genus Metallyticus; species Metallyticus violacea. The sequence continues at coordinate 117,006,151 of CM060832.1, forward strand.
GATGGGAAGATTTCATAAAGTTTTGTACCTTCTTTTATCTCATTCCATTCTTGTTGTCATATTTGTAATAAAGAATATTTGATTTCTTTTTATTTCTACAAAATTTGCCAATAACATCATTTTTTAAAATTGTTTTTATTTTTTAAGCCAGTAAGAGGCTACTCTTAGACTTATTAAATAATCAGTTGATTATATACCCAAGTTTACTAATAGTCCCATTCTAGATGTGAAAAATACCATGAACATCTCAATTATTTTTTTTTCATTAGGAACCCTTTATAAAGTGCTTCTAATATATATCTCGCTCGGCTTTTCCCCCAAACTCCTCCTGCAAGTTTAATATGGCCGCAAAGATACTACTGTGATAAAATTTTATTCCTTCTATTTTATTTGGAAATATCTCTGTCCAATGTTGGCTAAATTCAATTATAACCCTTTCTACTCGATTTCTTGTAATTTACACATGTTTCTTAAAATGTAATTTTCGTCCAAGTAGATACCTAGATATTTATTTACGGATTGTACTTTTTGTGCTTATAATCGGGTTTCTTTTTAAATTACCTTTTAAAACACACTTGATTATTTGCGAGGAGCTATTTCCAATTTTACTTTCATGTGTCATTTGTTTACATAATAAGTTATTTTATTCTATCTGTTCTTCTATTCCCTTTCTACTATTTCTATTATTATTATTATTATTATTATTATTAATAATAATAATAATAATATTTCTTGTAATTTACACATGTTTCTTAAAATATAATTTTCATCCAAGTAGATACGTAGATATTTATTTACGGATTGTACTTTTTGTGCTTATAATCGGGTTTCTCTTTAAATTACCTTTTAAAAAACATTTGATTATTTGTCAGGAGCTTATTTCCAATTTTACTTTCATGTGTCATTTGTTTACATAATAAGTTGTTATATTCTTTCTATTCTTCTATTCCCTTTCTACTATTTCTATTATTATTATTATTATTATTATTATTATTATTATTAACAATAATAATGATTAATAATAATAATAATAAATCGTCAGTTATATATGCTAGGCTATAATCCCTTTCGTACTCTCTACACCTTCTAATTTTTCTACTAGAAATTCTAAAGATATGTTTCATAATAAAAGTGATCCTTGCGGACGTCCGTTGATCATTTATTTTACAATAGTCTGGTGTGCATCTTTAACATATACTCCTTTATTTTGGAATAATGTATTAACGAATTGTAAAAGCATTTTGGATATTTATTTTTCCTTAAAATTTGAAAGAGTGACGGCCACCATAATTTATGGAACACCTGTAACATCAAAAAACATACCTATTGTATATTTTCTATTCATTGTTTTTGCAATCTCTATTGCCTCGTCAATAGCGTCCTTTGTTGACTTGTCTCCTCTAAACCTAAACTGTTTAATATTCATATCAAGCATTGATATACGTTCATTAATTCTATTACTTGACCTTTTTTTTCCCAGAACATTTAGTAAGAAATAGGCCTATAGGGTTTCGGATGTGTGGCATTTTTATCAGTTTCTTTGTTTAAAATTATCACATTCGTTTTCTTCCAGCAGTAAGATATCTTCTCTCTGCCATCGACAGCTATTAAACAGTTGACACAGGTATGTGAAATGTCCTAAATGCTATTATAATCGGCTAAGATGTGAAATACAGATAATAGATAACTCGGGTTTTTCCCCCTCCCCAGGCCCAATATCAGCTGAAAAGTTTGAGGACTTAATACGTGAAAACAGAGGGCAGCATACTAATCGTAGATTTTTGTACAATATGAGCTGCTACTTATATTGTGGATTTGATACACATAAAGGGAAGGTAATCAACAGACATCGCACAAATAGCTACCAGAAGGAAATGGCAATGAGGCGGTCACGTTGCAAGAATGCAGGACAATAGGCGGACCTACAAGATCTTCATGTGGGACCCCCGAATAGGGAAAAGGACACAAGGCAGACCTAGAAGAAGTTGAACAGACCTTTTCAAGGAATATGCAGGTCCAGATTGGCCAAGAGTAGCAAGAGGAAGTGAAAAATGGAAATCTCTCGAGAAGTAACTAGTGCCATGAGAAATGGAATAACCAAAGAACAAATCGATCAGAGAGTCTTAAACAGCATACCAACAACTAGAGTGGAATAGCTCATCACATTAGGAAAATGCAAGCTTTCCCTACTTGTTACGAGGCCTTTGCTCTTAAGGAATACGATAGGCTATCTTTATCTTTAATCAACAGTAAATTTTTATTCCAAATATTCATTTCATCTTATAGCTCACGAGGAACCATTGAACTTCTTCTTTATTTGGCAAAGTTTATCATAAGAGTACAGCATACTATCTTAAACTCGGGGGAAGGAAAATATTTAACTCCCGCTGTAGTTAGTTGTTCCAAAAAGGGAATTGCAATTTGTAGGCAATTACTTCATAAAACAGCGAAGCAATTAATACTCATAAAGACACTGTAATGTTTTATCAAATAGCTTAACGTATGAAGAGGAAATCCCGTTTATTTGTTCAGTGGCATTACACCCTCGCTCAGTTTTAAACCCTAGCAGTGCTAACCCCTCTTTCGCATCCCTCTCTACAAACGATTTCATGTAGCTCACCCCTACCCTACTTTAAAGCCGCTGATGGGCCCCTCCCCAGAGCTATGTAACAGCCATAGGGAATGGTAAATTATACTGCAAGAGCGTTTCTGATTGGTGAATAGCCGTTAGCTAACGTCATACGAATTCTGGCTTTAATAATTGCATAAACTTCAATCAACCGCATGATTCATATACGCAAGCTTTTAGCCCGGGGTTGAATGCTATGGTCTGGAAACAGAAATCGGAAGTGATTTAACTACAAATCTGTATTTCCGTGCAGGCATTTCGGTAAAGTTAAAAAAAAAAAAAAAAAAAAGTTATTATAAATTTCTACGTAAATTAAAGAATCTTCATTGTAGATAGAGGCACGTAATATATAGACCATTTTTGAACCGCTTTTTAGCCGACTATGTAAAAAGTGCTTACGTCTCTGGCTTGATGGACACAGTTTTACTTCCATTAAAATAACGAGAATTTAAAACCGTTAACATAGTGACCAAAGTCTCACCTTAAAGGTTGATCCTTCCCCATCCCTCAAATTATTGAGGGAATTCTTTGCTTCCCGGTCATTACACCGCGCCAGCATGATGCGTGCACGCGGTTTATTGGAAACACCCTTTCCCTCTCCCCACCAGCACGATATTGCGCCTCACCTCATGACGCTTAGTATGTAAATTGCAGCCATAGATTATCGGTATTGCGGTTTAAAATATTCCGCACTTTGCGGTAAGCCAGGCCTGTTTACTAAAATATTCCACTAATGATTTCATGTGCTGGGACGTACATTTTTGTTTTAGGTGGCGGATGCGTCTACAATGTGCATAGGTGAAAACAGGGCGCTAAATTTATGGGCTTTCTATGTAAATTGCTCAAGGATTAGATATAAAGCCTATCTTTGAACAGTTCAGAGAAAATATGCTGAAACAGTTAAGTAGCTTATCAACAAGCTATTTCGCCAGTTATTCTTGCTATATATGTCCTTACATTTGTCATTTGTTTGAAATTAATCGGACAAATAGCGTTTGGTATCGCCACTTGCACAAACCTGAAAAAAAATAAATAAATGAAAAAAAAGCATTTTTCCATTGATTTTTAACTTTGTACAACGTGCATATTTAAATTGGGAACACAGAAATGTTTATTATAATTCAACTCGTTTAGACTAGTTTGATGAGGAAATTTAAAAGATGACTACACAGTTCTCTATTATTTATGAAATGCTCGGCAAATAATTCAGAAAACTAGGAAAATGAGTACATTAACATATATTCAATTGAAAAGTGCACTACAGCATGATTTCACATGAATGGCTTTTTACCATCAAATGCAAGAATGTGCAAAAAAATGTTATTGTATAGAAAATGAAGCACATACTTTAGTTACTTTGCTTATAAAGAAATTTGCCGCACGGTCACCCTCATTGTCTTTCAGTACCTCGTCACAGTTAAATGTGGCCCTCCTAACCCCTTCAGTATTTGAATGAAAAGTTTAAAATAACTTGGTATGATATATCCAAGGTGCAATGCATGATGGTGCATTGGAGCTGGTCTCACAATGCATTAGTTCTGTTAAGGAAACAATCCAACAGTATCCATAAGTTCATTTGCTGGAAAACATTTGCTTGATGATTTGCAAGGGTTCCAGTGTGCACCCAAAGTTTGAATGTCTTTAATTTTGACATTTTGGAACAGCATCCATGTCTCAACTGCCTCACAGTTCCTTTTTAAGAAATTGTGCTATTCTTTGTGGCAGAGTTGAAAAAACTCCAAAGTTGCGCTCATCCGCTGAGATTCAAGGCTATCAGTGGCCCATTGCAGGGCACACAGTATATAAGTTTTGCCATAGCTAAATTCCATGATGCTAATGCATTAAAAGACCAGAGGAAATGAAACAGACTGCTATAAATCGTGAAGTATGTCCTTCACGAATCACTGGATTTAATTATCCAATGCTTCTTCGAGCAAGATTTCTTCCCTTCGTCTCCTTCACACTTTTGCGCCCTTCTCGCACACAATCTTTGCTCTTAAAATTGTTGCCACCTATGTTTTATTATACACTTCAGTCAAAAGATAACCACGATTTTCTATCATATTAAACATGTTTAATGTCTTACTGCTCAACAGTGACTGAATGGAACAATTTGTCGAGCGGTGTGAAGTAAACTGAACTACTCGTATCTTCTTAAGGGCACTGTGTTATCCATCGTATAAGGGGAATACCGGATATTATAAAAGGGAAGAAAAAAACAATATCCTCATATATTTATAGGAAGGAAATGTTCTCAATATTTTATTGCTTTTTGAAGTTAGAATATTGCCTTTTTCGTTTTTACTGAAAGCTGTTATAAGCAAATAGCTTGCGGCAGTTTTCTATAGTCTGCATTTATGTTGACGTTCCATCTACCTGATATCTTCTTTCCGTGTCCTTAATATCTTGATGAAATCTTTCCCCCTGCTCTTTTCTAGAAGCACCAAGATTTATGGGGACGTAGTTCAAATGAGAATGCAGAAAGTTCACTTTTATGTTTATCAAACAACTAAAATCGTTGGTTTCATCAACATATTCTTGATGTTTACTCCTTATGGTTCCCAGTAAATTTCTGTGCGGTTTCTTTGAAAGATTTACAGAAAAATTACGCCTAGCCTATACTTCTCGGAATTCTCTTCATAATGCTTCATGGTATGTTAGTAGCCCCTTGTCATTGAGCAAATAGCAAAATGCTTAAATATGTACAAATAAAGTTTGGTTTCAACAATAATGTATATTTATTCTACGTACATTATTCTGCGTGGCCGAGGTTGTAAAGGCGCGGACTCGTGAGCGAGAGGTCTGGGGTTCGAATCCATCCAGGACCGTCCTTCCTGACTGAGGTTTTTTCCAGGTTTTCCTCAGTCCTCATAACTGGCAAATGCCATGGAGGTACCCTAAACTTAGGCCTGGAACATTTCCTTCCTTGAAAAAAATATCCTTTCCCAATATATCATTTCATGTATCACCAGTGCTCACCACCTGTGGTGCCTCAGTAGTAAAAACGGGCGTTAAACACCATTAAAAAGCGCATTAAAACTGCACATTTTAAGTTTGTGAAGAAAAAAACTTTAATGAGATTTTTTATTATTATTTTTAACAAAAATAGCAGCCAAAAACCTTCTAAAATCACACGATTAATTGTACCTACTAACTCCTATTATAGAGATGTGTAATCAGCACGGTACATAAGCAAAGTCTTTAAAGATAGAAGACAGGGAATATTCTGAAGAAAGATCAGGGCACACTCTGGTTTCTCCGAACTTTTCTTCATAAAGATTAATTACATATTAGAGTATATGAAACCCCATTCTGTTGTCAATTTGTATAAAATGAATAAATGGGTTTAAATACATTCCGACACTGAATATAATATTCCAATTTAGTAATAGAGAGGGTTCTCTGAAAGGACATCCTTTATTAACGACAACATCAGGAGAATTCTATATCCTTGAACTTATTTTGCGCTTAAGTTCATGTGTACGCTTGAAATACTATCCAGGCTAACTTGGATTCAGCTTAGATGCTATCCTCATTCTGGTGGTAGTTATGTTTAATTTATCCATTTTTAGGTTTTTATTTATTGTAACCTTAATTGTGTCTTGTCGCAATCTGCTGGTTTCTTGTCAAATAAAATCAAAGTAATATTCAGTTTATATATTGCGTAGCCACTTTTCTATATATTTATACAATTAATTAAGAGTAAGTTGATTTTTCATCATGAATTCATTGTATAAGCCAACAACGTATTTGACTTATTGACTAGGAAAATCATTGTGGCACTCCATTATTACTGGTTAATTAAGAGGATCGAACTTGAGTATTCACAAATAAGAGTAAATGGCGGATTTGGTAGGGTTAAAATGCCTCCTATAAAGCAATATTGCAAGTATTTTCTTCTAATTTTAAAATTACAAAAAGAAGCATGTAAATGTTTGCTTTTGTTTTCATGACAACTAAGCAAATCATGAAGGCAAATTTTCTACTTGCAATCCCATTGGTCTTAGGGGAAGATATATTATTGAATTGTATCCCTTAATACTTCGTAGGCATTAACTCTTTTTGTGATTTTAAAATGCAAATATATATTCTAAAAATAATCGTGAGTTAAATATCTTAAATTGCAATTTGAATACAAGTACAACCATGGCAACGGAATATAAATATTTCCTTTCTCAAAGGCGAAATATTATGTACATTATACATGCTTATGCTGCTGTCTGCAAGCCAGATGGCAAAGCTGTACAAGATAGGTCAGAAAATCAAGCATGGCAATAAAGCAAAAATGGAGAGGAGTGGTACGGCTTCTCTCTGGTGGTATATGCAGATGAGGTAAGGAAACCCTGAAATCTTCCCCTACATCCCCAATGCAGTGATAAAAGCCTGTCTTAGTTCTCTCTGGGGAAATTCACTTGCCTTTTCCCCTAATTCCAAGTTCAGAAGTGGAAGATCCTGTCACGTGGGCCGTTGTTCCAAAGGTGGCACCACGTTGACAGAAATGAATTGGGTTACAAAACATCGTGTTGGGACTTTTGTGCCGACCACAGAGCTGGTGTTAGGGGACTTCTGTTACGGAACACGGCATAAAACGAAGATGTCCTTCGAAATTCTGGGCCCTTGAGCTTATCTGTCCCTCAGAGAACTGTGAGGTGCTTAAATAAGATGTTTAGGCAGTATTTATCCTATAAATCTCAACAGCAGGCTGAGCTACTGCCTAGAATTTCTAGTCAAAGTTATGAGCAATTTTCACTAACAAGGAAAACTCTCGACTCGAATAAACAAAAAAGCATAACACTTTATTTACTTCTGAATTCTAGTTAAGAAGGGTTCTAGAAGATATAGAAATGGATAACATTTGGATTGCAGAGCGAGAGGGGCTTGGAGGAAAATTACGAAACGCTTGAGGGACATTAATAGGCAGCTGACTCTTTCGGAGTGTGCAGAAAAGTTTTCGCTGGAGATACAATCAGAGCTGAAAGTCAGGTGGGGATGGAGCATTTCATCCAAAAGGAGTAAAACATGCAATCAGGTTTAGGTAGGTAGGAGTGGCGGAGGACTAAAGTAACAGAGAGGGTATATGTGCGGAGAAAGAATCTTGGGAACATATTCTGGAGTACTGCAAGGGAACGGAAGAATGGAGAAAGAAATATCTACCGGCCCCGTGGGGAATGGTAGGGCTGGACTTTGCTGGAAGATAGGAGGGAGTAAGTAAATTTTTAAACAAAGTGAGACAGCTCAAATCGGAAGAGGCAGACAACCGGGAAGGAGGGTAGGGAAGATGATGAACAATATTTTTGGAATTATTTCTACAAATATTGTGAGAGTGTAAGCTATTTACATTTGTACTCTTTTATTTTCTGTTTATTTAATTTATTTATTTTGAAAAAATATATTGTTATGTATTTTTACAATTATTTATTTATTTCATTGTTATATATACTGTTTGTCTCTTAAGAGTTCGCGCAATTTCAAGTATTTCATTATGTATTGGGAAAGCATGTAGATAAACTAGTTTTGCAACAAATATATTTTGTAAATAACAATAATAATAATAATAATAACAACAACAATGCTATCACTGTCTCTGAATTCAGTGAAAATATAAGTTTTTCATTAAAACTCCGCAAGTTCCTGTAGTGGTCTCTGAAGACAAGTGTCACTTCGAATCATGCAATACATACTCCTGCACAATGTCGATTGGAAAACAAAGTCCTATAGTGAGAAAATGTGCCGTTTTACAGAAAAACAAGCACATATTACCATAATTCAGAGATAAGTAAATAATCTATAGTTTATTTTGGTGCGAGGGTTTGAAATCGAAGGTTTACAGGCCGCAGTATGTTAAGTTCATTGACTGAAATATATACATTTCTATTAAATATTACAACACGGTGTTTACATCAAGAATATATTTGTTTAATTTAATTTGGTGCAATGTTGTATTCCATCAGTCTCAGCCTCTCCCTTGATCTGGGCTATTGCTTCTTGTTGAGTTAAAGTCATGCACGAAATAGAACACATTTTGTGTGTTTATTGCGTGTTTCTAGCAGAATATCTTGATGTTCGCGGTCTCAATCTGTGGGTTTGTCTTCTGTCTAGACCTCCACACTCCCTGTGGTAATTCTTTTAGTCAGAATACAACGGTTTTTCTAGTAGATAATCTAATAAGACCATCAATTGTGTCGCGCCTGGCTGTTTACGATTACTTATGAAAAGTATTCAATGTGTTGGAAGTGCGTTTGAAGATGAAATGGAGAAAACAAATTTATTTGAAAGAACACTATGAAAGTTCTATAAAATACATGATATACTAAGTAAGTTACTTTTCTTCCAATTTTAGCAGGCATAGGATCGACTGTCACACTACTACAACTATTGACAATAAAACATTCAAAATCTGCTTAGCAATGTTAATTCTATGATGTCAATTTCTACGTCTTATGTTTAAAATGTCAGATTAACTATCTCCGTTGCCAATCCTCTTATACAAAAGTATTACTGAACACACAAGTTTATTCCTTTTACTATTCATTTGGAGCTAATGTTATACTCTATGAAACTTATAGCAATGCTCAACGTCTTTAAGGTTTTCGAAATAATTACTATTTATTACCTTCCTTGACATTTTAAAATGCTAAGAAAATAAAGGATACATAATAATTAAAATTCCTGACTGGTCACATATTTAAATTTAATTCCACACGCTCCATTTTCTAGTTTGCTAAAATATGACAACACAGTTTCCACATAACTGGAAAAGGCATAAACAGAGATGATTAAGGAAGAGCCAATTATTAGGAAAAATAGCCGCTTCAAAACGCATTTCATCACTATGGTTGCACAAATGGGCAAAATTAGGAGTCAGTTATTGAAGAACATAATGAGAAAAGCTTGGTTTGCTGAAGAAGTTGAGGAAAGGGCTATCGTGAAATATCAGAGTTTGATTTAAGGTAGGTAACGCAGAAAGGGGACGTTTAATGATTTTGGTTGCGGATTTGGAGATTGTGTAGGAAGGAGATTGAGTCTGCCTGTAGGGAAGAAAAGTATGAAATGAATATTACTTTTCAATGGAAAAAGACAGTGAATGGTAGTTTGTTCTTATGTAGAGTTTCAAAAAAATTAACATGATCAATAAAGGAAAAACAAGTATATTTAGATATATGTAATGAATGGAAGGCGAACTGGTAGATGTTAAAACGGAAAACGTGTACGCAAAATGGTACTTTAGGCACTTTAGGCACTATAGTCATTAATTTAGTTTAAAAAGGTTTTTACTTAAGACAATGAAACAAGCTTACAACTAAACAATCCTAGCATCGTAGGTATTATTTCCATAGAAAATAAAACTATACTATATATTGAAATTGCAAATGTATAGATAAAAGTGTTCAATCACTTAAAACACTTTTGTTACTTGAAAAGTATCCTTCCGCATCACAGACCTAGATACAGACGAATAGTACTTCTTAGATATAAATCGTCCCCTAAAGCCAGACACGGACCAATGCTGTCGTCTTGTTAACAGTTGGGTTTGTTCGGCATCCACTGAAGATGCCAACCGAAGTACTTGGTGAAAGCTATGGTAGTAATTTAAACCATGGACTACGGCAAAAGAGCCCGAGAGATTTTAACGGTTTTAAATACAGACGAACGCATTATAGGAAAAAATTGCATTGGCTTAAAATCAGCAACCAATTCCAAGTTTCCATTTAATCTTGTATTACTTTCACCAGAGTAGCCAAACATAGTTTCTATTGTAATATTTTCTCCAACATTTCTGGTATTTAATTCCTTTTGAGCTTTGTCAATGATTTTCATCTCATCAAAAAGAGGCAAGCCCTTCTATTCCATATTAGTTAAAATCGCAGGAGTGCCACTGCAATTCGCTGCAATATTTGGTGTTCTTGTATTTCAGAGTTATTTTAAATTACTTTTTTCTCATATTTTATTTAAAAATAAAATGTACAGTTTCCAATTTGAACCACTTATCTTCAATATTTTCTATAATTTTATTATTAAAAATCCCTTTGATTACAAAAACCTCGTTGGTTATCAGTGCTGATCGTATACCCCCTATAATACTGCCCCGTACCAATGCTGTCACAAGACGGAGGTAGAGGATGAAGTGGTCATTGCGGTAGGAAAGCCCGTCACGGCCAACAAAGCCTAGAGAAAGAAAGATCTGCATAATAAAAGAAGCAAATAAAGTCTACAATAAAGTATTTTAAGAGAAGATAATGGGAATATATGCTCCTATGCGGTTGACAGAAGTTGATAGTGAAAAATTAGCATTATTATGTATTACCCAATATTTATAAACTTGATTTATTGGTTTTGTTTATTCACATATTCCTTATGAAACAAATTTTTAATGTTCAATGCAACTAACAGTATTAACGAACAACTCAATTAAACCCTCCAAGCAAACTAAACTCATTTTTTAAGTAATTGTCTGAGTAATTAAAATTTCAAACATTGTTCAAGTAGTTGGAACGCATAGTGAGGCGCTGTAATTGTCAAAGCTAAGCCTTTTAAATCAGCTTATTGCAAACTGGCATCAAACTGCAGACAATGTTGTAATTGATATCGAGCAATTGTTGTGGACAATTTGCATACTATGGAAGCTAAAAATAGATTTAATTTCAAGAATAAGTATTCGTCATCAACATAAACAGTTATAAGCACTGTAGAAACTTTATAATGAATCCTTTAAATCCAAAAATGAGTTTATATAGCAAAAGCAATACAACAAAATAGGCAAAAAGTATAAAACTCGCTCTCTAAAAATGTGCAATGAAGTTTTGCGTTTTGTGTGTTCAGGGACTAGTTAGGCATACTTCTCTCTAAGGGATTATCTTTGTATCTGAAGCCAATTTGCCAATCACAAAAGTTATATACGAGTAAAGTCATATATAAATATCCATAATGAAGCTCGGAAAAAAAAATATGCACACATTATACTGTATTGCCATTCGATCATTTTAAGTATATATTTACTTTAAGTAAAGACCTTTTTGTAGTCCGAATTTGTTATTATTTTACCTCAAGAAGGTTGGGTTTACCGAATTTAAAATTAAACGCATCTCACCTACATAGAACGAAAAACAGTTGCATGATTTGTCATTTTATGAGTTTTTAGAGGCATTCTAGAAGAGCAATTTTTATATAGGGAATATACGGTCCAAAATAACAGAGCTACGTGTCTATAAAGAAAATTAAATGAAATGCTAATAAGTAACAACCTAACTTTCAGGTTTTTATAAACGATAGTTTATCCTTTTCATTACCATGGAATAGTCCTTTTTAGCTTTTAAACAATTAATGTTAGCCTTTTTAATACCTTTGATCGAAAATGTACAGCCAACTCTTATAAATGCAGAACACGTTAAAAAATATTGTTTTAATATTTCTTAATCTCTTATTATAAATGTATTTTTACATAGTGACAAGTAATGCAAATAATTGATACATAAACTGTGTCACAATTATTTTATTTTATTCTTATTCTAGTATTTCCGTGAAAATTAAACTAGCACTACGACTAATACAAACTGTAGACAATAAATGGAAGACTATTGAAACGTGTTTTCACAAACTATCTATAAGCCACAAGTCGACAGTAGACTACCTTTTATAAGTATTAACTTTGGCGGCCAGACGGGCATGGGAGAGACCGCCATATGACTGCGGTCTTTATTACAAAGATAAGCAAAAGTACTTCAATAATCAACATAATGAACACACTCAAGTCTCCCAAAACCAACATTTATTTATTTATTAAGGCATAATTACATTTTTTAAAGTACAAAAACTCAGCAATCAATTTTTATTGGTGTGAATTTGAGATTTTTTTATTTTTGTTTATTTACGGACGCTATTTAACACTGAAGGTCTTCAGCGTCCCATTCAAACCAGGGCGTGAAACGGCCGACAAACTTTGCTCAAAGGTCTCTTTTTCCAGGTTCTTTAGTGTGCCGTAAATGTACGACACGGGACCCACGGCTTTACTTCCCTTCCGAAGGAAGCCATCTTAAGATTTTTACGCCTTGGCCGGAATCGAACCCGCAATCATGGGTTTAGAAGGCAAGTACGGTAACACCACCAGAACCGACATGAATTTGGGAAATTTCATTCCTACGTAAATGCGAAACAAGTCCTTTTGTGTTATTTTAGGTTTTTAGGTTCCATTTAGATTTTTTAGTTTTAATCGTATTCACACATTTATGTTCAATGTGCAAATGAAAAATGCATTAATTTTTTAAAAATATTATGTAAGGAAAAAAATAGGTTAAAACGTAATAAATCAGTGTTAAAGCAAAATCGGGTAAAAAGCGAATGAGGCAAAAGACCATGGTTTCAAAAATCGTAGGTGCGTAATATAATATGTTATATTATTTATTTTTTAAGTTTATAATGAAGAACGCTTATGCATAGGTTGTAAAAGTTACTCGAACTGGATATTTCGCTCCTACTTGAAGCCATGTGCCTACCTTTAGCATAAATGACTTTTTTACTAGTTGACCGTTTTTGTCTCTAACGATAAACTAGTTTCTTTTTCATTTATACTATTACCCTTGTTTATTATTTAATTTTACATCGCATACACATAAAGATGTGTGTAGGCCTCTAAAGGTCAAACATTCTAGCCATATTTTGAAATGCAAAAAGGGAAGTGCTGACAAGAGGACGTTTCCCAAAACAAACATAAACTCCTCTGCTCTTTTGTTTTAACTACACACAAGCATTTAGATATCATCCAGCTCTTTGTCAGAGAGATCAAAGACAAGAGCGTTGTCAACCTTTGCCTTTTTACCCTTAAGGCATTCCCTAAATTTCTATTATACGCTAATTATGCAAAGATGTAGCTTGTAAAACAGTCATTAACATATTACAATTCTCAGATCTTTGTAACTATTTCTATAAAAGTCTTTGTGTCAAAATCTAATTCTTGAATCTCCCCTACCAGTAAAGCACATCAATATTAAGTTATTCTTTGTTATAACTTCTGTTAATCAAAACTTGAGATGAACCAGAAAAAAAAATTAAACAGCATTAATTCACAGTTGCTATAGGTGTTTAAAAACAGAAGTATTAAACAGCCACAAAAATAGCATTCCGTCCATTGTGGAGAATTAGCAAAAAAAAAAAAAAAAAAAAAAAAAAAATACATCGATTGGCCTTTGGCTAATTGAATCATCCTATTATTCTGCCAATCGTCCGCACAATAAGTACAAGCTGACCATGCATCAACAATATTCATTAAAAACCTACTGGTGTAGCTAAATTAAATTAATCCGAATTAGTGAAACGGAAAATAACAAAAGCTTTTCGATTTAATGTGGTTTTGCTTATTTCGATGGAAACAAGCAAAACGAGATTCTCATATTATTTTCACTAGCGTGCCTACATCAGATTTAGTTTCACTTACTGAATAAATTGAAACACATAACGAACATAAGCACAGTGAAACAGTCTACAGACTAAGGGAAGACGTAATTTTCATCAAATTCCCTACAAACCTGCTGATAGTAAATCATAACTAACAGCATAACTAATTTGCATGTACTGCACACTACAGAGGTTCCGTTTTAATTTGGAGCTAGCGGCCGTGAAATATCAGCAATAGTTAGCGAGAAGACAGGTGTTTTGTCGTCAAAACGTTTCTAATCACCATCATCATCGCCTATTTCATGCTTTAGGACATAAGTCCCATTACGGCTGCTTAGAACTGATCGTTCTACCGCTTTCTGGGTCTGCCTGAATCTCTTTAACCTCTAGGCATAAACTTATAATTTGGCTTGCGTTTGATATGCTCTAGTCATCATTGTCTATACGTAACACTTTGTATTTTCTAATTCTTCCTTATAGTTGCATTTCTTATTTTACTTTCTCGTGCTACTCCTTTCACTAATCTTACAAATATCATAATGAATTCTGCTTTTATTCTTCTTCAGGCGAACAGGACATACATAATATTCTGTTCTAACATACAAAGAATAGAATTAAAAATGATCGAACAGTACAACAGTTACGGACAGATAACACTTTAAAAACTATGAAACATTCATTATTTTGCAGTTTTTCTAAGATTGTCATTGTATCAATTTTAAAGTGAAGGGCCGTTATCTTAACTCAGCTACTGCTTTGTTAAAGTTCAGTTAAACGAATCATCGCCATTACTTTACATAATTTTAGTTGATTTTCTGTTCAAGTCTTCCTTTACGTTCTTCCACACAATAATACCGCACATTTAATTAAACTTTTAAAGTTTATATTCATCTATTTCCACGAGAGATATGATAGCCTAAAATACTAAAAGAATTTGAAAGTATAACTAGGCGTATCTTCCAGTATCTTATAACGTGTTCTACTGGAGATGAGAGTTCCAGACGTTTCGTTCACCAATGCGGTGGACATCTTCAGTGGTATGTTCAACGTAATTTTCTGGGAGACGGTTGATGGAAATGCAGGCGGTATATATAGGGGTGCCTTTGGATCTGAGCTTCAATTGGTTCCTTGGCTCAGTTTGCTTAATTGACACCGGCCTTGAAAGACTAGGTTTTACAAATAATTAGGAATGCTTCGATTCAAACAGTTTGCAAAGGCAGATCCGAAAATATTTCCTAAAATTCGAACAATAATAAAATAAAACAGAGTAATGTATTATTCATTTTTGAGACTTAACAAAAGTTCAGTGGAGGGCTTAAAACATCTATTCTTTTAATTGAAATTATTTACCAGTACCTATGTAAATTAGGAAAACGATTGAATAAAATGCATTTCGCAATTCTGTAATAAATATTCACTCCTTGAACTGCAATGTGTTGATAGCCCTTGAAATAAAAGAATGTTACTTTCTTTACCTTCAGTTTGCAGTCGCAAATTGTTCGTTGGTTTGCATTCAAATTATAGCTTTATACTTATATAGTACTTTTATAATGTACGCTTCCTCCCTTTCTTATGTCCCGACAGATCGCAGTAGCCTTGGCCGACCTCAGCGACTCTTATCTGTCTCGCAATATCATCGACAAAGGTCAGTATTGCAGTCCTCACGTGATCAGTATACAGATATCCTGCGACTTTCTAGATCAAAGGGCGCAAATTCTCTATCAAGCACCTCCCCAATTGTCCTCACAAGGCCGGACAGACCCCATTCCACACCTCCTAAACTAAGAAAATTTCTTAGTTGGGACCTCAATGACAGTAGCCAGCAACTCTGACCACTAGATTAAGTTATTGTTATTGTTAATCTATCTCTACCTGAAATAGTCTCAAGTCTCAAGCTTGTGGATGAAACAAATTTCGTTAAGAAGCAAATATCCCTTCATTTTAAATAGCATGAGAAGAAACGTCACCGAACTGCAAACTCTTATCACGACTCAAGAATTTCATCCTTGTAATCCACTCATCAATGGAGACATGCGTGATATGCAATTATTAGTAAAACTTTCACTCTCTGATCAAGGGTTCTCAAGCACACTCTGTGTTTAGTTTATGGTGGATTGAGTTCAAGTTAAGCAGCAGACAAATATTTCATTTTAGCATCATATGAATAAGCAAAATCCTACTGAAAGGTTAATTCCTTTGAACAAAGGATGTTTGAGAGGCTTGATAGTAATTTCATAAAAAATTGTATGTAATTATAAGTAATTTCATAAAAAATTGTATGTAATTATAAGTTTCCATCTTTATTCCTTTGGGGAAAATGTCAAAGGAGAGTTTCCAAACCAAACTAACCTATTCCAAATGACTTTTCTAATCAGAGAAAAAAATTGAGCGCCATAAGATCCTTTCAGCTTATATTGAAATCAATTGTTGGAATCTGTATATTTTACCTTTGTACACAAAACTCGTCTTAAAACTGAGTTCTGGTTCCTTTCTGAGAATCAGACTAATTGAGTCCTCCATTTTGACTTTCCAAAAATAGTCTTTAGGAGTTTGAGAAAGCTTTTTCCAACACTATCAATCTTAACACATCTCTTACAACTAGTTTATTTTTAAGGAGGTAGCTTTAGTTTTTGAGAGTATCTTCCCTCTTTATTAGGGTTGAAGTGCTCTAACAAGGTTTTGCAATTTGTTCTTCATTTCTACAAGAATGATGTCGCTCCTGTACCTTGAAGTTAAATCAAATGGTATTCAAACGAATGGTTACTTACAACAATGAATAATATCATAAACTATGTAGCGTTAATTCCAATAAATTTATGGCTACGCTAAGCAAGTGTTAAATTTTACTACGTATAATTTGAATAGAACATATTTCGAACTGGAGCGTCATTAAGACACAAGTTCTCTAAATACATACAGTAACATACAGCTTAAGGAAAAATTCAGCATCTGCAATTGCTGCACCTTTATTTCAAGATTTTACAAATCAAGGAGAAGAGACTATTCCCGATAGAAAATTAAATTAAAATAAAATCAAACTGCGGAACATGCGCTGGAATATTTCAGCGCTTCCGGTAGAGTGCATTGCCAGAGAGAAAGGACCGACTAGACGTGGCTACAATTTATGAGTTCGTTCACCATCATTCCGTGCATTTTTCGGCTGTACAGCCACATTACATTTAAATTGATTTACATTGATTGCGCAACATCAAATTAATGCAAGCTCGTTTTTACATTCAAACAAAGAGATCGGTCATCCACGAATATTTTACGTTTTGCTTTTATATCCATATTAGGCTATTTGCAGTGATTGGTGACCCAGTTTAAAAAGCTACTAAATCCATGTATGCGAATAGAAAAGTGGGTGTAAATAAAATAAAGCTCTTGGCTAAATGCTTCGATCCACAGTGCCAGGTTTATCTGCAGGTATTATAGAACAGAGCGAGCTCAGTTGTTGCCTTCGATATTCTCCAAAGGCGACGAAAATATAATGGCCTAATGAAGCATAATATTTCTCTTTTAGATCAATAAACGCTCACTCGAATTTTAGCGCATTTGGAAACTAAAACTGACGTAAATCACCCATACACTAGCATAATGAATTATGAAGCGCATTAACATGACAAAGAATAAAGCACGAGTATAAGCAGCAGAACCTCTCCGTTTATGTAGTAGAGTCCTAGATATGCCTATATGAGCACATGAGCACATGAGCACCATCTATGAGCACTAGTAAGATCTATGAAGTATAAATTTAGGAATGGGAACTGACTGTGGTCCTGTATTCAATGAGGACACGTTTTCTGAAAGGCATTGGGGCTGAGGAAGGACAGAGCGAATTGCGGAATTAAGAGAGAATTTGGAGCTTACAGTGAGACCATAGACTATAAAAACCATAGTAGTGAAGTAATAGCTGCGAACTATTTATGGAAATCAAATTTTAATTGTTTAATGTTTTATAACCATAATGCTAGCACAAATTTGTAAAATACCCTGAATTTTTATTTATTTATTTATTTTTTGAATATTCAATAATACAGTCTCAAAGAATTTATGAAACAATATATTTACTTAATATACTTGTCATAAAAACAAGTATCAATGTTAGAATATTTGTGTAATTGTTTAATTCAAAACAATAAATGTTTTGCCTTTAACTCTTTGATGTCGTTTTTGGCTGCTCATGTGTCATAATTATATATATATATATATATATATATATATATATATATATATATATATATGTGTGTGTGTGTGTGTGTGTGTGTGTGTGTGTGTGTGTTCAAATAAGCTTTATCATTACATTCAAAGTATTATTATTATTATTATTATTATTATGTAAATAATAACTAACAGGTTTGAAACTAAATGCTACACAAACAAGCTCAGATTCGACCATTCACTCCACCACCTGTGGTGCCTCAGTAGTTAAAACGGGTGTTAAACACTGCTCAATAATAATGACCATTCATACTTGTGAATAGCTACAGTAAATATGATTGAGTTTATCATTTCTTTGGAAATGAAAGCACAGAACAACAATAACAATACCATGAAAAACCTTGAACAGAAAGAGAGATAATCAAAAGTAAGAAACGGGAGAAAGGAACAAAAGAACAAAGAGCAAAACAATAATGCGAAGAAATTTACTTTTGCTGTGTTTTCCTTTTTTCTTCTTAGAAAAAAAATGTATCTGTCTCCTTGCTGATTTCACGAAGAGGCAGAAAGGGGAAGGTAGGGAAAGCGGAGAAAGAGAGGCCTTTTTTCTCCTCTTAAGGAATTAATCTTATATTACCTTCATTTTAGCTCCCGTTTCTTTACTGCTTTGCTACTTTGAACTGGCTACAGTACTTGAAATTGTATCCACAAACATCACATTATATTTGTTAAGGTTTACTACAGAAGTTGCATTACTTCCAAACATTTAGTTTGTAGTTTTTGAGCTATATTCCACTCATTTATTTGATTTATTTTAAAATGTAAGTTTTTGTGTTGTATTCCATTCATTTATTTGATTTAAAATGCAAATTGTGCATAATAACAACTGTATAGGAAAAAAGAACACATTTTATTTCTTGTTCAGTATGAGTAACAAGTCTGTATTCTGTGGAATTTGTGAACGCTTATTTGAGCATCTGGATTTATAGTTTACATTAAATTAAAACAAATAATTTATAATCGTAACTACAAGTTTTCCGGATATTCTTAAATTGCAAACCCAGGCGGAAAATACCTTAGTTATAACAATACTTGCAAATGAAAATCTCCGTTATATATACGATCTTTATAACGGCTTCTAAATCACAAAAAGAAACAAAAGCCTATGGTGTACACCACAGAAAACAAATCAGAATGAATCCCTCTACCGAAGTAGGCGGTGACCAAATGTCCATTCGCACAGTAGCCTAAATCAAATTTAATAAGCACTAAACAGGCTCGGTAAAAGGATTATGGAATATTATCACACACATAATACATTTCGGAGAATTTTTAAAATGGTAAATTAATTGCACGCACATATCATTACAGATGATGTTAATGCCTTCCTCTTTATCTGTATTGTTGCTCATTTCGAAATTATACAAATTTCTCGCGCTTATTAAGAGCATTTACTATCTCTACTTACGCTTCCATGCGCAATGATCCACTATTCTGTTTTATTACTCGTGATGATGGCATGATAAAACTTCAGATTGATGTAAAATATAGAATAAACAATAAACAATTATTTTGTTTATTTGTTAAATATTCATTACCATCACGTTTAAAGGAAGTCAAATACTCTATACCCGCCAATGTTAAAAATAGCAAATTAATTACCTATAATGTCAGAAATTACTTAAGATGGTGGTTTTGCAATTCATTAACAATTCATTAAAAAGAAGTTAAATTGCATGCCCAAACCAAGCAACCGCTTCCTTATATATTAAATTCAAATCAAATAATCGGCGACTTTACGAATGCCATGTGCTCATAAATACACGTGCAACGTTCGCGCCTATCTTTAGAAGTTGAAACATACTTTTCTATTGGCTGGTTGAAGATCATCTGCCATTCGCTATTTTTGAAATTTTGAAACATTTTGTTAGAATTTGCTATTTTAAAGGCTAACAGTACAACGGTTGTTGGGTAGGGAAACCTTAACGACTTTTAAAAGTTCTTCAAGTTTATTAACCCTGTAAAGGCAGGCCTTTTAAAAAAGAATGGGGCTTCACACGCGGCCCTCGGATTACTTCCTCTGAATAGAGTTTTTATGATCCTTCTGTTGACTTTCCAGTCTTCCTTAAAAAAACTCCAAGGATCTTTCTCTTGTGCACAATTCTTATATTGAAGTTAAAGGTTATGTCACACATATAGACATAATATTTATATTACGAATTACAACGCCAAAAATATAATTGAGTTTACATTAATATACACGATATTTATATTTCAGTGGGGGTGGATCGGAGGAACTGTTTCAGATTTTACTATTGACTGTATTTGTAGAAGAATGAGAAATATTTTGTAACTTTCTGTCCCAAGCATGCCCATCTGTTTAAAACTTAATGTCTACATCTGCTATTATAATTTTGTTGGCCCAACAGTAAGCACAAACCATATACTATAGTGTTTCTGACTTCTCAGCACTCTTCTGCATTACGTTGGTTGCATGCATGTTAAATTTTTCAGCGTACCTATCTGTGTAGACAACGATGCTTTAAAGTGAAACAACTTATAAGAGAAAGAATCTTAATATAAGAAACGATTCGTGAGTAAAATGAGCAATTTTAAATATATAGAAGTCTCATAAGTCAAAATAAAGATGAGGAAATGCATATAAAATTCGCAAAAATTTAACAACTATGAGGAACCATTAAATATGTAAAAGGAAAATTCCAATCTTCAACATTGCATTCGAGTAAATTTGGCAGGTATTGTAATATTCATAGTGCAGAAGATAAGATCATATTAGAAAAAATAAAGGAAACACGTGAAGAAAATGGTAGCAAATAGATTATCAAGAAAAATGTTTCACTGTCAACTGTCAATGATTGCAAATAGGATGAGGAAAAAAATGTCTGTGAAATCACACGAAGCAGAGATGAATTTTTACTTTGCAGCATCAGATATTTCTAATTTTCATTGTAGATTGCATGAACATTCCTTCATATTGTATGAGTGAAAACTATTCTCAGCATTTACTGGGGATCTGGCTTTGGTAGAAAATCAATTAGGAAAGGGGACCTTGCTCTGCTAAAGTGCAAAGGGTTCATCATTTGTTCCCACACGCATTTATATAAAGGAAGAGAAATGACTACAAATAAAATGTGTCGAAGCAAAAAAGTTTATTTTATAAAATAATTGTTCATCGTTCATTGTATAATATTTTAATCCTGAAAACAATTCAAAGACAGAAATGTTTCATTATTAAAAAAAAAATAACAATTTTGTTAGATATTTGCAGCTGTATGAAGAATTGTCAGTTTTATGCATCTCCTAGAAATCGAAACATTTATATTCCTCATCAACTGTTGGAATACAATGCTCTAACTGTACATTCACCTGCAGGAAGAGGCAATTCGTTTTGAGAATCAACACTACACTTCTTGTGCCTATTACAGAGAGATCGCCTTTCTGCAGTAACGTAATAGGCCAGTCGGTGGGGCTTTGTGAGGATAAAAGCCGTTCCTTGATGACTGTTTTGGGTGTTCCTTCCGCACCACTTCTTAAAGGATCCCTTTACTTTCGCAAAGAGCGTTAGAGGAAGCCATATCAACTAGTGCATTCAATTGTGGAAACAGGATCTCCGGTGTTAGGAAGAAGATGGGAAGATGCCAAAGGTAATTCCCTCGGCAACCCTAATCACAAGACAGCTTACACTCCAGGTAGTCGATATGCTGCAGCTCTTCAGAACACTTACGAACGCTGCAATTTGTGAGAGCCGATAAGCAGTACCACTAAACTTGAAATAATCTAATTACAGAAAGCCGTTTACCTGGAATATTTATTCTCACTAAGCTTGTGCGAACAGCAAAGAAAAGAACTAAGAGTTTTGCTCCAATAAAATAGAGTACAGTACGAGGTTTAGAGGAAAAACTTTCTTTTAGCACGAGACGTTTGATACTGCTGCATCATTGTCGCTTTCACAGCAGACGAGATGCTTAGCCCTCGTCCAAACATTTATCCCCGATCACCTGTACTATACAGTACATGTGTATAACAAGATTACATATGTTCATATTACATTTGCATCCCTTTTGGCCAAATAAAGGTTTACGATCAAAATATTAAAAAAAATCCAAAGGAAAGCATTTAGGGGTTACGTTTCCAATTCATTATTAAAATAAGAAATTATACCCTTCAACTCAAGACAATTTGACATGAAAAAGTAAATGTTAAACTCGTTATTTATTGCCAAAAATGTGCCAAGGACAAAAATGTGTTACACAGAACTGCTTTTCGGCATTAATGTCTTGCTATTCTGAATGGGTGATAAAGTGGTGGTGGTAGTGGTAGTGGTCATAGTAGTAGTAGTGGTAGTATTAATAGTAGTAGTAGTAGTAGTAGTAGTAGTAGTAGTAGTAGTAGTAGTAGTAGTAGTAGTAGTAGTAGTAGTAATTAAAATAATAGCGGTAGTGGTAGTAGTTTTTGTTGTAGTAGTAATAGTTGTTGTATTAGTAGTAGCAGTAATAATAATATATGTAGTTGTAATGTATGTATTACAAAGGCACCAATGCAAAACAAAACAACCTTAGGTGCTTTCGTAATACACTTAATATGTGTGATTTAGCATAAGTTATTAGATTCACAATAAGGTATTCAGCAACAAAAGACAATCAAATAGAACTTCAAAATAGGATAAAATAAGAAATACAAAAATAACAATTTTAATACATATAAAAATATAAAGAAATCCCATTATGGATGGCACAGTTGAATGCAGTGAATTTGTTTTCTCCCAACCTCCTTCATGGTTATCACCTTGCCTGCCAGCAAAGTCCAGCATGAGCACCTCCACAGTAAATATTTTCCCTCTATTCTTCTGTACATTTATATTCAGAAAAAATATGACATAATCCCCCCCTCCTCACAAATGGAACAAATTCTCCGTTCATATTCGTCCGTGATCTTAATCAATCGCCATGCCCCTAGTCTGAGCCATGCGAGCTCCCTATCTAGAGAGATTTGACGTACTGTACAACGTGGAGACAATTTACTGTTGCAATACACTGTTTATCAGAAATATGTCAATCATATACTTCTAATTATTATAATAGGTCATTTTAAGGCACTTAAGACGAAGAATAATCTATAAAATGAAACTTAGGTAAACATAAACAAAAGAAAACTTTTTGAATTGGCCGTTATGTTAAGAACTAATGTAACATAAAATAATATGTGGTTATAAAAGTTTCAATGCAAAAGGAAAATACCCCCACTTTATTTCATTATAAATGTTTTTATTATAAATATTTATTTCTAATGACAGAACAAAAATGATCTGGTTATATTATAACTCTAATCTATCCAGCGGAAGAATAATGTGACGCATGTGAACTTCAAATCTCTAACTGGCTCTGGGATGCTATCTGTTTTCTGATTTTACTGGTGCTTTTCCCTTCCATATAAAAAGTCCGGTTGAAATATTGCTATTTAATTCTTATTATATCTTTTAATAAAATATACAGGATGTTTCAGAAATACTTTTACAAACTTTTCTGGCGGGTTTCTTACATCAAAACATGAAAAAAAAATCCATATAAACATATGTCCGGAAATCCTTATGTTTTGAGTTATTGATGAAAGTTTTCCAAAACAAGAAGCAAAACCCAGTAAACACAATGTCAACTCGGAAACTCGTAATAAATGTTCAAAATGTCCTGCTCTTGCTTCCACACACACACATGCACTCGCTAGATCATGGACTGTCGCGCCCTTTCAAATACTCCCACACGGAGTCTAACAGTTTTGCAGGCTTCTGTAGCACGTCGATGAAGTGTCTCTACATTAGGAATGTCTACTGTATAAACTTATTGTTTTATGTGATCCCAAACAAAAATTCAAAGGACTGAAGTTCATGGGAATGTGCGGGTTACAGAACTGGCTCTCCCTTACCTATTCATCTGTCAGTCAGTGCAAATCAAACAATGCGGCTAAATGTGCTGGAGCCCCATCATGCATAATCCACGTGTTTCTTTTTATTTTTAAGGGCACGTCCTGTAGCAAAGTTTGTTCCGAATATGTCTCTGTAGACAGCTTTTGTAAAACATAGGGACCTACTGGATAGTTGTCAACAATAGCAATAAACGCATTAAACTAGTGTCTAGCCTCTCAATTTCATGAAATAATCGTTATTTTTTTTCTTCATCTTTCATCTTTGATAAAGCTGTTTAATATATTCAATGAAAAAAGGAGTGGATCAGGTATGCCGGGGAATGGGTTCAGTTGCCTTACGACATCATCACCCACTAAGATGTCGTGACCGTTCAAAGGGAGAGAATGGCTTTTTCTCAATAGAGGCACTCCTGCTTTAAAGGCAGTTTACTCTTCGTGCAAGAAATATTCGTGTTACACTTTTAATCACTTTATTTGAAATTTAAAGTGCTCCTTGCAGATTATATTCATTAGCTGTTATAATAATCTTGTCGTCTGCAAGTATTTAACTTGTAATTACTAACATAATGTAACAAACTGTATATTTTCTTATGGGGTCGCACAGTGTACGAAAATGTAAATCTGCACGACATCACTATTTAGTGATCTAACCACATGCCTCCTTCAAAGTTTTTGATTAGTTTGCATATATAAGATTTATGTATTACTTTTACATTTATTATTTATTTTATCGTCTCTACACTTATAAAATATGTACGTAGACATTGTATTTAAGCAATATGAAACATAATATAGGTAATATAATTTTAATAATATTTTTGGTTCACCCACATTCTCTGGATTTGTCAACTGATCCATACAAATAACAGCAATTATCACTATCCGCTGCAACCATCCAATTTGTCACCTATTTTTGAATTGCCTGATTCTGGTTGCATCAAAACTTCTGAACATCGACTGAAAATATTTATTGGGCTTTGTTGGTGAGAAAACTGAATGGATTGGATGTCAACAGCAACATTTTTATGAAATCTTCCATGGCGTCCTGGGAAAATGATTTGCGAGTATGATGACTGGAAATCTATGTTATTTATTGTTTATCGCTTTTTGGACTTCCTCCGACATTTGGTCAGTAGGAATTATTGCTATTTCATTTATCTTAGCGCCATAAACCAAAATGTTGTTCACAGATGGAGGTATATAGACGCAATATAGTTTTAAATATAATTGTCAATTACTAATGCATATTGGTCAAGAACATGTGGGTATTTTTTTCAATAGATTGAGAAATGACACCATACTTCCTAATTAGCTGTTGACTTACACGAGTAATCTTTTTTGATAGTGAGAGAGCACTGAAAACTAAGGAGCATTATTCCTATCTTGGTTTTACGTGATCAATTAGTAAATATATTTGGAAATTTCAGGTAAATATTTTATTTTTTTGACTGATTTAGGTGGGGTTCGTTGACATCGTATCTTTTTCTATAGAAAATTCTTGTTTTAGCCATTTTAGATTCGAATAAATGAGCATGTCTTCCTTCTGTTGCATTTCTCCATCTTATATTTCATTGCTTATTTAAATTTGAACGCGTTTTTGTATTAAATTAGAATCTTTATTCAGATATTCATTTCTTAAAACACAAGAACACAGGGTTGAATTAACCTCCATTCTTGAATGCAGAAGATTAAGAACCTCATTTCGTGTAATTCTACCACTGGAATCTTACAAAATAATTGCGCGAAAAATACCAAAAATGTGGCACTGATAATAGTTAACATTCTAAGCAAAATTTGAACTTCATATTAAAATTGTACCGTTTTTTGGTAATAATGCTTTATATATTCAAAGCATCACTACAGGTCCATTAGGCTTATATGAGCAAATAGCAATCACTGTACTCCGAGTCCAGAAAAAGTTGAACATCACACAGACCTTCAATAAGTTAAGACTTGACTCACACAGTTTTAAGTGTGAGATAAATACGTGTCAGATATCTGTGAATAAGTTATCCAAGGTGAAAATTCGGAATGGATGAAGTAAAGTTTCCACTAATGTCTGGGCTACTTTTGAATTTTTCCCCACTGTGCATCTTCTATATCTATTTAAAAAATAGTAGGAAACAATAAGTTGCACTGGTATACTCTAATTAATACAAATCTTGTTTTATTCTTCTTTCTTTTCTGCTCACAGGTTAGTATCTCTACATAAACTTTGTAAAACGTGAATAAAATACCCTGTCAATTCATCACAATTTCTCATATTTTATTTCTCTTTACACTATTTACGCGTTTTCATACTATGCCTAATTTTATCTGTTTTGCGAGACAGTGCACAAATAGAGCCCATGAAGGGTTTTGTTGAATTAATTTTATACTTTTCTTTTATAGTTTCCTCCAATGCTACTTAATATACCATTAAAAAAACATTTATAAAATTTGTAGCAAATATTTAATAGACACAAATTTAATAGAAGTAGATTTCAAATTTAGTTCCATTTCCTTGAATATTGAAATGTTGTATGCAATTTTTCTACTCTTCTGGGATACATTCAATCTAAATTAACAAAACTTAATAATACATGAACGTCATTAATGAATTATTTATATATCACTTTTTGGTGATTTCTTGTTCTTAAAATGTATAGATACATTAAGTATTCTTCCATTATAATCAAATCCACATTTTCATATTTTCTAAAACTGTACACTAAGGTCATTAAATTTGGTTTTAAAAATAGAATTTAATATAAAAGATTAGTAATATTCAAAGGGATTTATAATTTCTTCGGTTGGATATCAAACTTAAAAGTATTTTACTCTTTTCCGTAATGTTTACCGTTTATAATTTTCTACAATCTTATTTGAGGGTCATGTACAGTTTTTCTTTATTTGAAACAAGTTTATCCCATTATAGTCTTCTAAGTTTTCAGCTTCGTTTTATATACCTGGTTCTATTATCAGAAATGTAAACTAATATTATTATGAGTGGAAGAACCGAAAATAGGTATTATCTCCACTATCATATACTCGTCAATGCATCACACAACTGTATCTATTTCTTACATTGAAACCGTTTTTACTGCATACATGGTTATGAAAAGAATAGTTCCTGATTTCAAATCTTGAGGGTAGTAAGAAAGAGGAACACATAAGCATACGGAATCATGGGATTGCCACCAAACTCAGATCAAAACATGGGCGTTTTTAGTATTTAGTCTGATTTATGAGTTTGTGTTTATATTTGGCATTCTTTTTACATTCTACTTTTGCAGAATTTTTTATACATACTCTGTCTTTAGTTTAGTTGTAATATCGACATTTTTGTCTTTTTATTGTTGAATATTATTTAATTTTAAATTAAAATACTACTGACAAGAACAGCAGTATGGTAGTGTAATGTTCGGAATATTATTTGCTAAGGTAACAACGCGCTATATTTTGCGTTTCTATTTATTCATCTCTCTCACTAATAATAACAATATGCACAATAGGAAACTGTGTACTTTTACACATTCGTATCTGTGTTTAGTATAGTAGTAAAAAAAGAAATTCCCTAGAATATATTCTTAATTATCTGCTAAATATGTGTGTGTTTTTAATAGCGTTTTAACACATGTTTTAACCACTGGGATATTACAGGGGGTTAACACTGATGATACATGAAATGTAAGGACTGAGGAAAATCTGCAAGGAAGAACGGTCCTAGTGCTAATCAAACCCTACATCTCCTGTTCACGAATACGCGTCGTAACGACCTCGACCTTCCGTATCCTCGACTGGCGGTATCTGCTACATGTTGCAGTAAGCCCAGAGGGGACAAGCTGCCAGAGAAATCACAGTTTGTAGCAATATAGCTTAATTCTTGTTTTTACTACGCTACCAGAAAGGTGGGGACAGTGGAAATGATAATTTGGGAAAGAAATTTTGGAAAGGAAACATTTAAGCCTAAGTTTAGTGCGCCTCCCCAACTCTTGCAATTAATTCGGAAAATCTGGAGTAAACTAATATGGATAAAATGTTATGGATATGATTCGAGCCGCAGATCTACCGTTTGCGAGTCCTTGCCACCCATGTTGGTCTAAAACAATAGTTTTTCAAGAAAGTATTTGGTCACTACCGGGACAATATGTATATACAAACCTTGTAAGTAATAACAATAATAGTTAAATACAAGTAATAACAGCTTACCTTTGCACGAGATTAGCTCTTTTTTCACTAAACGAGGGAGGTATCACCTTTCCAAGAAGTGCTGGAGAAGTGCTTGTTTACACATGCCGACGGTCAATTGTTTAGTACCGAGTGCTGTCGAAAACACGCGAGCGTGAGCGTTCAACGAGCTGGGATGACGTCAAGTTAGCGGCAAATGAAGAGAAATTCTATCTGCTTAACCTGAGCCGTAACTCGTGATATCTTTATTTTGTTTACGCCCATTAACAATGCGATGTCACAGATGTTTCTGCGTGTGCCTACTACTCTGCTGAGCTAGCGATATGTTCCACCATAAGTGAAGACGGTGGGAAAGGCACCAATAAAAGCAGATTTAAACAATCATAGCGCTCCTAACAAAATTTATAAACAGAAAGTAACACACACAACCTCTTTTGGAGTAGAGAAAGTATATCGACATACTTTTCTGAGGTTTACATTTTCTTGCAATAGTATTAACTATCAAAACACGTTTAATTGGCATTCCTACCGCCGTTTTGAAAATATACGGACCCAAAGAGGTAAACTAAAGAACACAATTTATGTTTATTGAGAAAACGCATTTACTGCAGAAACTTTTAAATAATGTTTATCCATTAAAAGATGAAAAACATCTTCAAATATTTATATTTGCGTTTCCAGTTCCAGGTGTAACAAAAATAAAGAAAGTATAGTTCAAAAACAGGGTGCATCGTTGCGTTGTAATGAAATGGAGCAACGCTGGCAAGCTGTGTGACGTGAGCTCACTTTTTTCCTTCGCTCATCTGGAAACAAAAACGGTGTCGATCCACCTGGTCTTAACACACTTGAATGCACAGAACAGCGAAGGGCAGAGGGATGTCTAAGTGAAACACTGAACAGCTCTTGCAGATGTTCCAACTGGTTCATAAACGACATCGATTTAGAGTACAACTCCTTTATTTTAGTGCTTCTGAGGGCCTTGTAGGTCGATTTCGATACACATTTATAAAAATTTTAGTTGTCATTTTTGTCATATTTATTTATAAGTGCACATTTAGACTTTAGCGTTATTTTTATGACAAGCGATACCACCAAATCTTAGGACCACTTTTTTCATTAAAGGAAATGTAATTAAATTAAATGAAAATTTTATCGGGAAACAAATGTATCTAAACACTTGGGATGACTTTTTAAACTAAACTTACTTGGAATTGGTTTATAAAGTAAACAAGAAAAGCTTTGTTTAACTTTTTGTCAGGAAGAAGCGTGGATGTTTAAGAGAAAATTTTTTCATTGCATACAATATTTTTTTTTATTTATAATGCGATGAAGTAATAACAGCTAAACTTGCAAATATCAAACAATTTAAAATCAAAGCCTTTCATTAATCAGAGATGTTATCAAATGTACATCAATACCAATAATATAATGGCTAACTCATCAGTCCCAAATCGAAGTGAAATGGAACAATTATTCAGTAAAGAAAAATTAATTAGGCCTCCACTCAGTGCTTGTAAATTAATTAAATTTACAATTAGTTTCAAATCTCAGGAATGGTTGTATCTATAATTATTCACTTTAAGGGGGAAAAATCCATTTAAACATGTGTTAAAATTATTAGCTTTGGAAAATGTGAATATTAGGTATTCTCTACTGATTGATCCCAACATGGAACAGATTCCTAAAGCTACATACCAACTTTTACATTTTTTTTTAAATCCTAGGTATAGCATTCTATGTCATTAAAAGCCCCCCGCCCAAAATTAAAAATATTTTAATTACACTTAAATAAAATTATTCTTTTTACAGTGGGCACCAAACGACTATGATGAAAAGTAAATTTAAAAGATTAATTCCAAATTTCTAAATATAGTTTAGACCATTTCAACAAAAAAAAAAAAAAAGTAAAATCTGGAAATGGTCGAACAATTTAATTTATATATGTGCAATTGCAACATTCTAATTAATTTACTTGCTACGATTATTTGGGAAGCATTAATAAAATTGAACTAATTATTTTACCATTCTGTATTCTATGAAATCTTAAAGCAGAGGTAGAAGAGAACCACCATCAGCAAAACCTTTTATTTGTGTAAAATGTTGAAGAGCAAGATTAGTTAATAACCCCATAATCAGCATGCTACTAACATTTTCTAATTTTTGTTATCTAACATGTGTATCGGGGTCAAGAAGAAACCTTTTTTCCTCTTTAGTACAGCGTATATTAGCGGAGAAAGCAATTGGCAGACCTGGCCTCCACAAGATTGGCCAATTTCCGTTATTTCTCTGATAATAATAGTAATCCTTGCTAAGTTAATGCGTGATGACAGCCTAGTCGCTGAGCGACAAGCCCGGAGCGCCAAAAAGAAACCTTATGTGTGCAAGTAATCCGGTTTACATGTCAATTCATTCTTGCTAGTCAGCACTTGAAGAACGCTTAGGGACTTCGAAAGGTAAACTTGAAAAGCTTGCTATTATTTCTGCGCAGTAAATCCTACTCATAGTTTTATTTTAAATATTTACTTCGTTTATATTATTAATAAACTGTCTAAAAATTCTGTAGTATAGAATGTCACACAGTTTCAATGAAAAAAAAAAAAACAACCTTTTTATGCCATTTGTTATACACTTTTGAAAACTGGATGTAGACAAGAAATTTAAGAATGTTATTGTTCAATAATAGAGGTGGAATGAATCTTCATGTATATAGAGTTGGAATATAATTCCAAAAATATTTTTGAATATGTGTATTACCGAAAGTGCAACGATGTTTTTTTCGTTGCCCCCCCCCCCCTAAAAGAAAGGTTACTGGAAGTAGATGAAGTTAAAACTGTGTTTCCAAGTTTTTAGCAGTTTTGTTTTGGTTAAAATTCGAAAGACTAAAATTACCTAAAAAGTGCGAAGAACTAAACTTCTTTATTGGTGTGTCGCATAAGCAACTGTTTTAAACTTATTAACTTGGTTAAATTAATAGGAAAGTGAGTGGAGATATTATTACAGCATGATGTGAACAATTTGGAGAGTGTAGCTCTACGCATTCGCCCCTAGTTTTGCATCGTATGTTATTAATATAACAAAATTCCACACTGCCATGTTTAAGTATGCCTTCCATTTTTCTCTTTCAGCGGTTTATTTTTCAGATCTGACCAATTTTTAATAGTTTTACCATTATCATCTTGATCGATCAATTTATACGAATAGGAAGCGGAAGAAACCACGAGCCTTAAAGAGCAGCAATAAACCACAGACTTCTACGATTCACTCGAGGTTAGGTTAAGGTTAGGGTTAGAGTGTGCGTCTATGTGTGTGAATTGGTTAGAAAATCCAGTTTTTCCGTTGTTGCGCTATGTATTTATTTTGTACAACATTCTAACGTCTATTATCTAATGATGTCTGCTGTTGGTCAGCGGCGGCTCGTGCACATTTTAGTCGGTGGGATGCAACTTATAAAAATCCACTATAATGAACGTATTACACTGAACTGGAAAAACATACCGCCAGGAAAAACATGAACACTTTTCTGAAAATAGCGTCAAAATTAATTTTATTTGCCGGTAATCAATTTTAATTTGACGTAAAATATTCACTACACGTTTACTAAAATAAATAGCACTTTCACCTCAAATTTGTCATGCATTTCAGATCTTTATTAATAGTTTCGTTACATACTTTTGTTGAGAAGCAATAATTAATATCAGCAATAAATATAAATACTTATGATACAGTTGCAAATGACAGCACTTTTTCCCAGTGTATTAACATGTCCAACAAATCGCACAGTTACCAAAATTATCGATTTAATCTCATTAGCCTCCTCTCACTAATCATTCAGATTTACTATTATTTATTTTTTAAAACGTATTTAAATTGACTTGCCGTATAGTTTATGTTTCTCATAAGCCAATGGCGCGAAAGAGCAAACAGCTGACAGGAGGTAATCTCGTCTTGCTGACACTACGATCTGGAGGACAGGCTCACTAAGCAAGTATGTTGAAAGTCTACAGAATCTGCGTGCCCGTCACGAAGCTTCACTGGGATGCCCCTCTCATCCTGTTGCCCATAAACTTCATAACAACTTCTTTTAAACCAAAGCATTCTGCTCTAATAAGCGCCTGGACACAAAGAAAATGTGCCCTAGCCCGTTCTTTTCACACACACACCAAGATTCGCATTCTCAAATGCCGTTTAAACTCCGGTCTTTCTTGTAAACTACAATGCTGGTGCTAAAACATTCAGTGTTTGCGTCTATGAAACTCCATAGTCTTATATGAGTTGAAAATGTATGCAGAAATTATTTAAATGTATATATGGCTCAAAATTAAAGTAAGGGCAGGTGCCTTTGTGCCCTTTAGGCGAGCCGCCACTGGTGGTACAACTATCATGTCAACGTACTGTGCCGTCATTTTATTGTTTTTAATCGGATTTCAGCTATTAAAGCCATGTTCATATTCGGGATGGTGAATTACATCACATACTAATAACATTCCAGGTATTTTAGGTAAGTTATGATGCAATATCCTTAAGGAAACTTCACGTTCGAATACCCCATGCCTACTCTATTACAAAACAGGGAATGACCACGAAAGAAACATAAAAGTTAAACGTATGTGTAAAAGGTCTATAAGGAACAAAAAGACACATATTAAAAGACATGAAATTAAAAGTAAACAATAAAATGTATTGCTGCTCTGATGAGAGGGAAAGCATCGGCTAGCACGAAGGTTTCGAACATCGCTGGTCTGCTAATAATTATGCGTTCAAGCGCAAGCATACGTTTGATTTAAAGCACTTCTTTCAACATTCTTTTAAAACACAACCAGACAGATGATATAAGGATTGAAACCCAGATTCCTCGTTTGCGGTGGCAGATCGATTCTAAAATAAGCTCCCCATGCACTCTCACCTTACTTGGTAGACAAGGACTTAGCAATATATTTTCTCATAATACTCACGGCTAGGTCGTAAGGATAACCCTGATCTTTATCCCAGAGAAAACGTCTTTACTGCACCCTGTAGGGCGTAAGATCGGTGCTTCCTGTTCATCCCTCTACAACCTCATGATCCCTTTCAACGGCATCTCCGCCTGCTGAAATCCAATTTGAGATATCACTTTTTTTTTCGGTTTGTCTCTTTCTCAGCAACTTTTCCACTCTACCCCCCCCCCAGCACATTCTATAGAGCTTATTGTCCTTTATCCCATCGATTTTATCTTCTTGTTTACAGAGCTTGACTCTATCTGAGTTTCACAATACTTGTATACAGCCGAGGGTTTGCATTTTTAATGTTTTGTTTGGTCTAAAGTAGTTGCAGTGCGTCTACGAGAGTTTAGATTCAGAGGATTGATACGCTGGGGAAAAGTTTGAAACAATTGTCAGAAAGCCGTGACGGCAAATTCCCGTATTGAGTCCATCATCCAGTTCCATTTTGTGACAGAGAACACATTACAAATCACATGGAGGACTCAGAGCACAAACACACAAGTCATTTTTATTATTTTTTAACGTTTCGCATTTTTTGCGTCCAATACCAACGAATATAAAACTTTTCAAAGTTAAAC
Organism: Metallyticus violacea; assembly: GCA_030762175.1. NCBI lineage: Eukaryota > Metazoa > Arthropoda > Insecta > Mantodea > Metallyticidae > Metallyticus > Metallyticus violacea. The sequence goes on from CM060832.1 coordinate 117,039,993, forward strand.
CAAACCACTCCAAACCCCATTACTTTGTCACATGTGACAACAATTGTCAAAACTTATAGTCAACTCGCAAATATTTTAGAGCAAGAATGAACCAAGTATATTGCTATCGGTTGCTATTTTATGAAGGTTCTATGTCTTATTTGTAATACCTCGTTTTCTTTACTTTAAAATAATACATTAATCATTACTTTAACTCCAAAAATCACAAATATACCTACAATAACTTATAAAAGTGAAATATTTGTAACCATAAAGAAATATAATAAAGTGTTAACACGAACGTAATTTTCACGAGTAAAAGCAAATTACCAAAGTTTATGCCATCTCTTATCTTCTTAACGCTGAGAATGCGACTTTGTACAAGGGCTGGTAAGAATAGATATAGATGTAGTATTTATAATTCCAATTATACTATTTATACATATATTGCACATTAACTCGTACAAAAGAAAACAACATTAACACACACATATGAAACAGACATACATACAATAATTCTGATATTCATAAAATTTTTCGTATCATTTATGTATAATATTTATAGAAATTTCTTGTCCCTAAAATTACGTATTTCATTTAAGAAAATGCCCAGAGTTAGCCAGTTTTTTTCTTTTGTATTTATAATTAAGCCCCAACATCCAGATTCCCCCTTTTAGAAGTCAAAAATTAGTCCTGGAGAAATTTTATCCTTGATCTTCTGTCAGTGTATACTTAGTCAAAATATGCACCCAGTGGTAAAAAAGTAGTGGCAATATTGTCGCCATGCTGCTAATGAAAGAGTGCTGTTCTCAGTACTGCTAGAGGAAGAGCAGCCTATTCAACACACTCAGAATCACTAGTGCACTGCATGTAGACGGAAGAATACAAATTTGAACGACTCTAAAGATAATGTTTTCTAAACAACAATAACGTGCATGAGTTTGAATTGCGGTGACATGTGGAAGGAACACGGGGAATGTGATGTGGGTCTCTGAGAATACTACCCTATCGAAGGTGGTCCGTTGCGTGTTATCCTTTCGACAATGTACCTGCGCCAATGCAGGTACATGCCTTTATTTGATTCAAGCACTTCTGGAGATAAGATTGGCGATGGACAGGTTAGTTGTAGAAATCGGAGCAAGCCACACTACAATGTTGCCATAGGGCGTTCCTTTTCGAACATCAACAAATAGCATTTTGATAAGAGATTTCAGTTTCTTTCAAAAATGTGTGGCAGCGAGTGATAATGTGACAAGGAATTGCGTAATAGGAATGTAAGTTTCTTCAGGTAATGGAATAATTGAACACTTCATCACTTTATTTCCAGCCTGTTAGGAAGAAAAATGTCAAGATATTTTATTTATTTCTTATGGGAAGAGTTTCAATGAAGCGATTTTTCAAGTGGAAAGTTCTATCATTTACTGCAATTCCCATACATAGAAATGTATTTTTATAGCCCGAGTCAAGCGTTCTGTGAAAAATATAAAGGTAAGCACGCATCTTATAATTAAACATTACATGCTGCACCAAGCAAAAAAGAAAGCTATAACTTATATATGTACGAAATTAACACCATTCAAAGAGAACACCAATACTAATATCAATACTTTTATTTTATTAAAAAAACCTCTCTAGATCTAGAACTATTTGTGAGAATTTTTAGCATTTGTTCAAAGAGCTCAATACAAGTTTAGGACTTCAAAATATCTCTGTTTTGTTTCAGATATGATCGGATATTTAAGTAAACAGAAACAGCAATTTGTAAACGGATATAGTGAGAATCGTTTTTCCATTCAGTGATATATCTAATACATGAAACGCTATATTTATACGAGGAGCCTAATTCCTACAAAAATCCTTAGAATTCGAATTACTTTTCATGAAACATTTTACGAGTTGTGTGCCATTGCGTTTTTGAGACTTAAAAACTAGTTCTTAATACACGTAGCACAAATAGTCATAATGATTTAAACACCCTCTTGGCATTAGAAAATAATAAGCTCGTACGCAAATAAGAAATAATCAAGTATTTAAAAAATTCTTGCTTACAGGTTCACTATAGTTCAGTATTGACTCTTTATCAACAAAACCCATCTCAATATAAATAAATTATAAATAAATTCTCTCTCTCTCTGCCCTTATCTGTTACTCTCTTTCTTTCAGATGACCAAGGCTTAATGGAAAACATAATTATATAATTTATTTCAACATTAAAATATATTTATTTAAAAGATGTTGATCAATGTAAACATGAGACACGTTTTCGTCCCCTCAAACACAGAACTTTACCTGTAGGCTCTTTACAACGTATTTATGGTGACAGATATAGCTCTGGTTTATTCAACATTTCCTCCTCTGTGCTGGTTTGACCGAAATGTAATTACTAAACATACAAAAGAAAAAATGGAAACGTTCTCACATTTGGTTTTAATCTGTGATTTGCAGCATATGAATTATAAGGGAGGCTATTACACCTGTTTGAGATTAATTCAATTATATTTGTGTCTTATTTTCAAAAACTAGATATACAAGGCACATTCTTTTCTAAATCTGTTACAGAGAGTTTTTTTAATATACTTTGCTAACCACGTCTTTGTTAAAATGTATCTATTTTTATTTTCTTTTATTCTTATTAATTTTGGACATACAATTTTAATCTATAGCTCTGGTATGCCTTTGTGAAATATGTTTTGTTGGTATTGGACATTCAATATCCGAAAAGCAAGCCGAGCGCGGAAAGAAAGAAGTTATTGCATTGCCTGTGGAGAGTAATTATAGCGAAATGTTGGCCTGCAGCGCGTTTTCAACACGGATTATGTACGATTGCTATCCAACTCAAACAGACAATGCAAACATCATTTGTAGCGAACTGCTTTTTTCTCTCGTCATAAAAAATGGAGACTTGTTTACTCTCGTTATTTAGCAATCAATAAAAAAAAGGCCTTGTCTTCATATAAATGGGAAGATAAATTATCTCGATATTTAAGCTCACTTACATGAAAGCAAAATGAATTTTCCCCTTAATGCAATTAAGAAATGAGGTCGTTGGTCAATGCTTAAGATGCATTTAAGAAGTGTTTTCTAAAAAACTGAGAAATTTAGAATCTTCTGGCTATCATCAATCCAGTTGCATGTTTTTCGGGAGCAATATTCATATATTCATATTCATATATAACCTTATACATATAGCATCGCGTGCTTATTTCTACTAGTGAACTCCTTTCCCAGTGCTGTTTTGTGCGAATCAACAAAATAGCGTAATTCACCCTGAGAAATTGTTTTCATTGAAGCGTAGTCAATAACACTGAAGCGATCGTTTATCAATTTACTAAACTACTTCAAACGCTAGAAAAAATAATAAAATGCAAATACATTTATCCAGTTTTTACAGAAAAGAAATATCTTTTCAAAATAATCTTAATACAAGAAACAGCATTTCGGCTTACTATTTATATGATATAAATACACTTGCTTAATTGCACAGAAAACTTTATAATTTTCTTTTAAAATCTAATGTTTACCACTAAGTTACATTTGTAACAGAAATAACGTATATTTCGGATTCTAATACAAATATTATATTTTAACATAAACGACTTGAAACGACCATCGAATTATAAACTTCTACTCAGTGTGGTAAAAGTTTTTCATGGGGTTTATTGATTAAGAGGTACAAACAACTATACAAAACACAGCTTTATATATGAATTACCGGAGAAAGAACTTAGTAGATGTATATTTTCAGCTCAATAAGCACCCTTCTAGTATAACGACTTCAGAATATATTCATATGCGTGAAAATCCATTTTATTTTGTACATTATTCAGGTAAGTAGTGATAAGTGAAAAATCATTGAAACAGTTACTGGAGAAAGATTAATAAATATTGAAAAAGTAATCCCTAAATTAAACCAACTAACACAGTGAGGCATTTAGAGAAAAAAAAAACCCACAAAAAATAACAAGAAACTACAGTAAGGATATTTCAGTCACGGGCCGACAGAGCGTAGTTGCATACTGGGAGAAGTCAGTCGTCAAGACATACAATATATGTGCATGTAGAAGTTTGTAGTTCGTTTGAGGGAAGCTATTTCAGCGGGTGCGTTTGGGTGTTGCTCGGTGCGTTCGTTGTGTATGAATAATGTACCAAAAGACTACCAGAAAGTTTGCCAATTCCAAATAAAAAAAAATTAATGTTAGGGCGCTCTTCTGTTTGGGAACCTCTCGTTAGATTCGTGCCGTTACGTTGCATTTCACCACAAATGAGTAAAAGTTCATTGCTATATAAATTGCGGTATCACAGTAAATACAGTAGGGACAAAAGTTTGTGTCAGCATCTTAGATGTTATAACTCTTAAATTCGGGTTTCTCAGTGAATTATGCGATATCGATTCAAACACTGTAGCTAACATGTATATTTCACAACAGCCGTCCAACGTGAAAGTTGCAGATTCATTAATTAAAATGTTAACTGTGATGAAAATATACGTTTTCTTTTCAAAATGCAGCTCAAATTGCAATATTTGTCACGGAAATGAAAGGAAGTTATATATAATGTTAAATTAAATAAGATGGGGAAAATAATTAATGTTTTTCTTTGGTTTTCGATTTTGCTTGTTTATTAGTGACTTCCGAATGGCTGTCAAGCATTTGTATGAATTACTATTATATTCTTTTTCTTTGTTTTTTCCGTCTACTATGTCCCTACTTTATGCTCAGATGAGAACGTATGTTTCCAAATTTTCCGGGACATTAATAAAATTTTATAAGAACTTGGTGAGAGTAGCTTAGTTTCATAATTAATACCGTAAATGATTGAGCTCTGAAATTATGTTTCCCGCGCTTTACAGCAGTTTTGCCGTAAGATATCCATTGATGGAACATCAAGAGAAAGGAGGAGAGAAGAATATCGTAAAGAGATGCTAGAGATTTTCTGCAAAATAAGTATATAAAGTAAACTATTATCACAGCATTTTACCACATAAGATTAACCTAACATAATCTGAAATAATAATAATAATAATAATAATAATAATAATAATAATAATAATAATAATAACAATGGTGATGATGATAATAATAATAATGACGATAGTAATAATAATAATAATAATAATAATAATAATAATAATAATAATAATAATAATATAGAAGCATCACACGATTTGTTTTAGAATCGTATCAATTATTATTCAGGGGATTTTAAGGTTTTAAGATTTTCAGCTGTAAAAATTCATGATCTAAGAACCTCTAGGGCAATTTATCAGAATTATTCAGAGGAATATGATTCAGCATTAACCTTTGTAATCTGTAACCAGAAAAGCAAAGCAGGTTTTAATTTACAGGAAATAATAGTGCCAACATAATCATTAATCAACTAATATGTGATTTAAGCTTTATTGTCAATGACAAATATTTGGGAATGCTTATATTTGGTAATAATAATAATAATAATAATAATAATAATAATAATAATAATAATAATAATAATTACTATTATTGTTATTATTATTTCGATGATATATACATACCAAAAGTGGAATTATTTATTAAAAGTTATTAATTAATAAATATTTTGGTTCGTGTTTCCTTTTTAAGATCCATCTGAAGGACAATGCAGGTATTACACCCAATGTTGTGACATGCGCACTCAGAATACGATTCGCGATCCAAGGTTACCTTACCACCATCTTATCTTGCCATCTTACGAACTCGCATGCAAAGATAAACAGTTAAATGTATAACAGTTAAAGAGCGCTATCAGAAAAATAAGAAAAATTTTATTCTTGGACTCCAAATATTCTATGGCACTGCAATTAGTGAAAAAAATAATAGAATTTAGAGGGACGATAATCAGACGACTGGAACTTTCTTTTCCTTCTTCCTTGGATATATTTTCTCTGCTCCGTAGAGCTTGCCTGTTGAAAAGCTATTTGTCTTTTTTTAAATATACTGAGGAAAAGCTCAATCAGGTTAGTCGACAGCATGATTTGAACCCGGAAACTCCCGAATAGGAGTCCTAAGTGTGAGCACCTGAGTCAACCTTCTCGGTTTGTGAAACTTATCGTTGCAAAATAAGTGTAAAGTAGAAGACTAAGTAGGCATTTTCCACAAGAAATACTGCATTCCATTTTCATTGAATTACATTGCTTATTACTCTCACCAACAAAGAAAGATAAAGTAAGTATAGGTTAGGAATGATTGTGAATTACAATTTTCTGAAACAATTGCTACGTCTTGAACCTCATCAGAGATTTTTCAAATTATATTTCCATTGTTTGGTCCCAGAGACTCTCAGTTTATTTCTTTGAAGATCACCTCCAATGATTTCAGTAGCTGAATACAACGCATGATTGGTTTCACAAATAACCTTTGCTATTCCTATAATCAATTCTTTTATGATATGTTTGGTGTAATGAGACACTCCCGAGTTGGATTTCGCCAGTTGTTTGTCTGCTTTCACATTTACGTGCTATTGTGCAAGGTGCCACGAAGAACCTTAAGAGGCAGTTTTGAAGATTTAACAGTTTTACCATTCAGAAACATAAATTTTCACTGTATATAACCTACTATCAAATTAACAATGCAGCACCCTCGTTTTAGCACATAAATAAAAAAAACCTGTTTAATGATTTGACACCTCAATTTAACAAATTCCTTTGCTTTCTGCCCTTATCTATTCTGCATATCTATAATATTTCTGTATTCAAGTTAAGTTTATAACCTTTATAGCCTTTTAATAGATGAAAAACCTATATAAATGCAGTTTGTATTTTAGAATAAATTCATAATATGTGCAGAAATCCCTTCTGAATATTGCATTATCCTGGAAGAATGATAATTAACGACTTGCAAAACAAAGAAAGAGTATGCTGTAATTTATTCCTTGAAAAGAAACATCAGTAACTAATGATCCTCGACTTTAGAAATACCTCAATGGGCAGAAAATTTTCTGGCCTATGTGATATTACTTAGGTTATTTCCTTTTGTATACGTAATTTCCTTCATAAAATCAATTTATATCCTATATGTGTGACGACGATATTTACGTATTGAATGCTTTCTAACCAGGCACACATATTCTCTTTGAATTTCCCTTAGTCCTATTTAGGAGTATTCGATATAAACGTTTCTACAAAAAGGCTCTAACTCAGGTTTGGAGATATTTAATATTACATTTTTACTAGGGGATGCTGTCAGTGCCCTTATACACTGTACTTGCTGTGAACTGTTTGATTAATACAGTAAATATTTAAGAAAATAATGTTCCTAAAATCAGCCAATTGTACAAAGCAGAAATTAACAAAGAACTTGACATATGCTAAGTGACTGAACGTATAGCAGAAAACGAGAAATATTCATAAAGGTAAGAGAGCACAAATAATTTTTAAAACAGTATAGAGAAAACTAGTTGACCAAATAAAACAGAAAAAACAGCAATAAATACTGTTTATAAATAGAGTTAATATTTACAGAACCGTAAAAACCACTATGAGTCAGACTTTCTGAAGCAGTTACATAAGTGCGCCACATAGATGTTAATTAAACCTTGAAAAGAAGCAACGCTAATTGTTACTGCTTCAATGTATACCGGCAAATTCAATGCTGCTTCTGTTCAATTCCTCTCGCAGGTCCCCCACTTCTTGCTCTGGTGATGACAGACACGAAAATACAGGTTGACACTAAAACCTACCTCACCGCTAGTCCAATGTGCGTGAAGTAATCGCATTATCCACAGGGAACATAAATGAATTAGAAACCATTATATTGCCTTGTTCCATCTCACACATATCCCACTTGTTGCTAGTATATTGCCGGGGTTTTCCTGCACAAGTGTCTCCAGTAATGTAAAAGCATTCTAACGTACAACGAGCAAAGTCATGTGCCAGAAGCGCTGTGTTTCTTGTTAGGATACTACATGTGACGATTATTTCTCTTTAGTATCGGATTTGTCATTACAGAAAAGTAATTTTAACGATTCTAGTAAAAGACAAACATTTCAAATTCTTTTTAAATGGATAATATCTAGAAATTGACAGTGTCTATTGGAAATATTACATATTTTAATGTCAAAATATTCATAATATTCACACAGGTTAAAATAAGAATATGCACTTCTGTATGCACAAGAATTTTCCTAGCCAATTCTATTAATAACTTAGGCAAATTATATACCTTATATTTATATTTGATTTATGCTGTAAAACATGTTTCACATAAAAAAGCACATAGAATAAAAATGTCTGACTTTTTATTATTATTTGTCCCAAATGGTTGTCGAGTTAAGAGAGTCCTAACGAACAGCTATGTAAATAAGCCAATCACATGTTTCTGTTAACTTGAGAGAGCATTCACGACGCACAGTGGGCAAAAATCCAAACGCGATATTAGTTCAAATTTCATTTCATTCACTCCCAACATTTAGCATCACCGAGTTGCAGATGCCTAAGGATGTTTATGTGACACCATAATGTTTGTCTTCGTGTTGAATCAGACCGCAGCGATATAGTTCGCTTATAAAAGCCTAACAAGTCATCATTGACGCATTAAATGCATGGTACACTATAGATGACCACGTATTTTTATTATATTGATATTGGTATTGTTAATTCGGTTTTTTTCTTTTAGTTTATAATGGTTTGGGTTCATAGAAAAACACTACAAAGTTTATTTGTAAATATTTTGCATAAACTTAGGCTACAGATTTAAGTGTGGACTTGACGGTTAATAACAAACGATATATAAAATATTTCGTTATATCATATAGTTGCAGTTATTATAACAATCGTGTGCCGATTCTTGAAATTCTATTTTTGAAATATTAATCTTTTAGTAACTGCATAACCAACCAACCTGCATTGTTTTGCCAGATTTCAGTGGCAGAATTAGATGGACAGAGTTTAATCTTTAGCATTCACAAGTGAACAATAAACCATCCCTATTTATCATGGTTTAAGAACTATAGCTCTATTTGGGTTAAAAAATGTTTGTCAAATGTTGTGTTGCACAGGTGGGAAAATAGGCACATGACGAAAGACTTAACCATAAGAGAACTGGTAGTTAATTACACTATTAGGATTAATTATAAGTAAATGCTATTTACTTCACACAAGGACTATATTAGTCATTTGAAAGCAGTTACTGTAACTCTGGAAATCATAAAATGAAGTTGAAGAAGAAATGGGTGATTAACTTCGTGGAATGTAGGTAGTTCAAAAACTTTATCTCCGAGAATTTTGAAATGTTTGCTTGTTTCGACTTATTTAACGCATACAAAGCAGTTGTTTTCAAAATTTCATCCATATATTACGACTGTGGTCATATTACTTAATAAGGTTTAAACTGAATTATGCATATTTGAAACTGACATTCACATCAAAATAAGATTTGTAAATACATTGTGAGTCCAGGAGTATATCGGGAATTGCCTTCTCTTCCAAATTTTAAAGCATAGGCATATAGTGAATTCCGAGTATTCATAACGTGCATTATTTTTGCTATATGCTCCTGTTTGTTAAAGACCAATTCCGTCATTGTGTCAGTTCACTGATAGATGGCAGTCTTATTTTCGGTAATTTGTTGTACAATCTTTGCGCTATGTAGTTTATTAGGTTGAACGAGAGTTTAAATAAATGTTGAACACAGTTGCAGCGCTTCGCCACATTGCTGAATTAGTCCTTGTTTTGCCATGCCTCATTGACTAATTTTGTTCTACCGCCCATTACTGTGCTGTCGTTTGTTTTGAAGTATTTTCACGTCCCACTATTATGCACCGCTAACATCGAGTAACCTATTGCGTGTACATAGCCCAAATAAAACTAGCAGTAGAATCTAAACCCGGCGATGTTATTCCTAGCGAACATTGTTAAAAACGTATTTAAAATACCCGTTAAAACCAAATAAAATCCTGCTGAAATTAGCGTATTTCCACCGGAACTGAGAACGCTGTCCCTATAAATTAGGTTCTGCTTTCCGAATCGGGTTAATGAGGTTTTGTTGAACCCGAAGAAAAGGTTCGATGCAAGAAGAAAGAACGGCTTAAAAGGAAACTGGCGAGAGGAATGCGAACGAATCGTGAACTAAATCAGGGCGACAATGGAAGCAGACAATTTGAAGAAGGAAATTAAAAGGGAAACACTGCTGTAAAAGTTGCTTAATAACGATAAAGATTTCACGAACGAAAAGATTTTAATTTCTATCGTCTTTTGTTCTTCCCTCTTCTAAGTGGCTATACAGGAAGGAAGGGACTCTGTATAGGAAAAGCACAAAAGAGAACTTGACACTTACTTCTGTATTTCAAGTGACTCTCAAGTGTGGCATTAGACTTTCTCCAAACCTCAATCTCTTGAACACATTTGATCTACAACCAATAAAACATTATGCATTTTTTTATATTTTTACATCTGACGTAAATATAAAATCGTCCTTTTCGTTGATTCAAAAGTCAAGCCTAATTTTGCGAACTACAGAGAGATTAGCATAAATATTTAGTGTGAAGTTACATCAAAATTCCTCGATGAATAAAATATGTGCAAATGGAATGATTTTAGATAGTTATTTTCTATTTATTATTATCATCAGTGATTCATAAAATCATAAACAGAGAAAATAAAATAAAAAGCAAGTACTACGTCGATTATGCGAACTAATGGGACCCAACTACAGTATAGATTTTCGATTAACGGTCCTGAATTATATAGAATGCTGTTCAGAGATTTAGTCAGACACTTTCACTATTAAAATGCATGCAAAATACAAAATTGAATACAAATTGCATAATAACTATTTTTTTAAAAATGAAGAATTATTACTTTTTTAATAAACTGTAACGGTTCTCCTTTCGAACGCCTTCGCACAAATCACGTAAGCTACCCGACCAAAAGTGGGATAATTTTCTTCCCGCATTGTCCCCTTATTTTAGAATCATTCTTGGAACCAAATTTAGATCCAAATTGCTAAATGTTCTGTCCTTTACATTTAATATAAAATATAATAGATTGTTCCATTTTCTTATTTCACTACCGACTTAATTTTGAATGTTGTCTCTAATGTCAAAAATTACAATTATGTTTAATGGAAAACGCTATATCTCGTAATACATAGAGCGACCTCCACAAACAAAAAGCATAGAACAGAATTCTCAAACGATATACTTTTAACTAACTTTTTCAAACTGAACCTTTGGTTCCCGTTTTTTGAAATCAAATGTCTATATTAGTGTCAAATTGTTTTCATGCATCAAAGAAATAGATCTGAATTTAATGTAATAATAGCTATATCAGCTTGAAGACGTGGTAGTTGACATTCTATCCAAACGTGCAGCTTGTACACAGGCAAGGTTGTTATAGTAAGTGGATGGATTATATATGTTTTCTCAATGTACTGAACCAAGCTGGTATCAACGCACGGATTCTGCACAGAAAGGTCAAAGGAGAAAAGAAAAAAAAAACATCGATTTTTTTACTGTGTTTGTTTTTGTTTTAAACTAGCAGATGAACTCTTCTTTCCATATACGCTGTCGAGGGAAGGACCTGCTCCTGCAAGCGACCTATCACATTGGAGGATACAATGGTCCTAGTAGAATGAAACATGTGTAAGAAGTGCAAGAAAAATGCATTTAGTTCGCATCCAGAAAACGTTCAACATATTTGTGCTCATTATTTTGATAAAAATGCATAATATTCGATTGATGTTAAGTTTTAATATTTTGGAAAAATTCAATATCAATTTCAAAGCAAATTTTATTTTTCTTTGCATTTTCACGTTGTGTGACAGATCCTCACGTTCACGCAAGCCCAAGAGTAAATGCCTTTAGATAATGTATATAGTAATAAATAAATAAAATATAGTAGTAACATATAGGTAAGGACATTTTATGCATTACGTAAATGTATTCATGGCTACCTGGACGTACGACTCTTTGACAATAGGTGAAAGGTTGCCTTTTTTCATCTTATGTGTTCCTTCTGCTGGTAATGGCTAGAAGATGGGTCCCCTACTGTAACAAAGCTAAGTACATGAAGATGGCCGAACAATGTATCTTTTGTATCTTAGTTGTTGAAGATGCTTCAAAATTCGTTAAAAGTAGAAGAAGGAACAGGTGTCGGCGATAATGTCGTCACGTCTTATGATCTGGAGCTCTCCAATAAGACTTCAAACAAGCGATGAATTTAAAGTAAGCGCATTTGGGAACTCAAGAGCTCACCAATAGTACTTAACTATTTCAAAGGCTCAGGAAGCCGTGAGAGCTATGCTGTGAATCACACGTAACGCTTTTGCAAGAACGTGGAGACGTTTTGGATTTCATATATCAAGAGAAACAACCTAGCAAAAACATGTTTTCCAGTCTTACATTCGGCTCTCTCACATTTACGTTTTTCTGTCATACAGTCGCTCAGTTATACATGCGATTTGTACACTCATTCGTTCATACGTTTCGCTCGTTCGTTTGTTCTCTGATGACTAACAACGCTTTACCAGGGGCAGTAGACGAGATGCACCCGGATGCAGCATATGTAGCACGCCTCATCAAAATCATAGAAATAACGCACCATAGAAATAACTATATGTAGTGTGATTAAACATTTCAATGTGTTCAATGAAGAAAGGTTGTGTGATTTGAACCACCTCCTCCCATCTCCCTCCTCCCGTGGGCAAAAAACACGAAAGGCGACTTCGGGCCCCTGACCGACCCGGGGTATGAAGTAGGACCCTCGGTCCAACAACATCAGCATATAAAAACCTCTTCAATTTAAATAATTAATTATGGTATTTATTCATATTTACAGATGGTAAATCAAGCACACAATAAAAAAGGGGCTTGAATTTTGATCCTAATGAAAAAAAATATATTTAAGAACTGAAATAAAATTTACAGTATAAACAGACCAAATGGTACATAAATCACTTCTCTTGAATGGAAGCAATAATATGTTTATCACATTGTTCATAACATGAATATATGAGCCCTTCATAGAGCTGTATACAGGTCTGCATATAACTGAGCTTCGAATTCAAGTATATGATTAAAAAAAAATACAAAAAACAAAGAGTTGAACAGCGGATATGAATTCACAGGTAGAAATGTCCAGGATTTCCACCACGGCTTAAGAAAACACAATCTGATCCTGAAAAGCTTTAGCTGATAATTTTCCGCAAAATAACTAACATCGTTGGTAGTTCAAATATTAGAATTGAGTGTTCTGAAGGAAGAAAAGCATAATAGAAATTTCCATAGTAGAAAGTGAAATGCTACAGAAGCTGAAAATGTACAACTTGGACCACCAACAACGCAGAATAGATCTATTGAAACATTGTAGTACATCTTTCTCCTGCCTCTACAGTCGTATTTGCTATGCAAGAGGAAGTGGCAAATTACCAAAGCCAGATGTTAAACACAGACGTGTTTTTTGCTTAACTCCAAGAAAACGAAAACAAAAGAAAACTGAATAGAAGAAGAAAGGGGCCAGTACTGACGAACGTGTGCAGCAAATACTTTAGATGAGAAGAAGTTAGAAAACAATGAAGATAAACGAACTTGTTGACAGGCGTAGTGAGTTGTAGATTGTCTGTCACTAAAGATTCTAAATATTATTACTTAGAGACTTGTTCGTTCACATGTACAGAAAAAGTAACGTAATAAATTTATTTGTGCTATTAACTAGATAATTAAATCAATAGAATTAAGAAAACGATGTACTGAACAAGAGTTAGGCTCTTTCAAATTGCCAGTTACCCCGTTGCAATGTGGATATTAGATAATAATGATAATAACAATTGCACAAATAATCATGTTTTCTATTGCAGAATATATTGAACGATAGTAGTTAAATGTCACCCTCTTATTTCGAAGATAAAGTTTACTTTTCTTTCCCTGTTTGAAAACTTGTTTGTGAAAAAGTTTACAAAAAGTTTTGAACTTTTATCATATCCTACATTCTTTAATTAGCTACAGAATATTATTCATTTTAAAATTAATGTTTATGAACACAAGCTACGAGAACAAATAATTAATTTCAAGCAGCCAGGAAACTAACAAAATACTGATGGGAAATTTAACGTTTTAAACCAAATTATTACATGTTTGAAATGTAAACTATACATGGTCAAATTATGTCTAGTCTGCCTCGTATTCTGTTAACACTGATTAGTTTCAACTCATGTTTTATTCAAATTTTTAGGTATTCAACACTTTGGTTTATCACGACACACCTTGGGCCTCAAATAGGAAGAAAACGAGGTCAAGTGAATTAGCTGGCCATTCAACGGCCCTTCTTTTCCAATCAATTTACCAGAAACTACTTGGTTCATTCAATTATTTCTCTACCAAAAGTGGAGGAACACCATCTTGCTGAAAGCGGAATTCCTCTTGAACGACATTAGAAAATAACTGTGAGTAAAGCTGGGATAATATAAGCGAGTAAAAGTTATAGATAGAAAATTTTATTTGAAAATTGTAGCAAATTCTTTTACCCAATAAAATTCCCACACACTGACTTTCCGAGGATGCTGTGTAGCGCTGCTGTTATCCAGCAAGGATTGTGATGAAACCAATATCGAAGTTATGATGGTTAACACTGCCGTTTAAACAGATAGTTTCCTGAACAGAAAATTCCATGCTTCTCTGAAAAATTTCAGCTAAGATTTCATAAAATACGTCCTTTCTGTCAAAATCTTCTTCATTCAAATCTTGTTACAAATGAATCTTGTGGGAATGCCATTTCTGTAATTTCAACAATTTCTATATATAAACATGATTGACGGTGAATTCAAGTCTCAATTGTCCCGTAGATTTATTAGGGAATTCTTCAAACTACGTTTTCATATTGTATGCACTTTCTTCATGTGCATTGGTATTACAGATTTTGGTGTGTTGTTCAGGCTTTCATTTTCATTGAAATTTTACTACTTTCGAAACAGGTGAATGTGCTATGCTTTTATTTTGATAACTTCTTTAAATGAATTAGTTAATAGTTCCGCAACTCTAAATAGCTGTTGAAGCATGGGGTTCAGTTAAATGAAACTCGAGGGGAAATCCTTATATTGAAAACTATAAAATATTATAGACTTTTTATACTTCCGGTTTAACCGGAAGCAATTTCAATTATATTTTAAATGGGATGCCCACTATATTCTTAAATTTTAGTATAACACTCATTGAGAGCGTTTCAAAAGTACAAACACTAGATACTGCGGATACATATTTGTTATTGCTAAATAAAGTGAACAGAAAAGTACAGCGAATAATAAAGCTCCTTTTTCAATAACAAAAAATCAAAGCTAACACAAGGTCTCAATGTTGTGTTCGAACTGGTAGCTCTCAACT
This sequence comes from Metallyticus violacea, assembly GCA_030762175.1. NCBI lineage: Eukaryota > Metazoa > Arthropoda > Insecta > Mantodea > Metallyticidae > Metallyticus > Metallyticus violacea. Next base: position 117,055,296 of record CM060832.1, read on the forward strand.
GCCCGACTATGTGTCAGTCGATCTTTCGATACTCGAGATCTTCGAAGTTGTGGAGTCTTTCTCGATATACTACTGACTTCAAATGGCTACACAAAAAGAAACCCAAAGGCGAAAAATGTGGAGGTCTTGCTGACCAATCTTATGTGAACTCTCTTATCAAAAACCGCTGTGGATAAACTTGGTCTAAGTCCTGACGAACATTCTGTTCGTAGTGAGCTGGAGTTCCATCTTGTTGGAAATACATGTCCTCTCTGGGTAGTCCATAGTTAAGTGATGTTTTCGATAGCCAGCACTACGTGATTATCAAAAATCAAACTATCTATTAGCTCTGTGCATTTTTCTAAAGAAAAAGGACTAATGATATGATCAACAATACTCCATCCACTGTGGATTTACATCCGACTAGTTTCAGCAGTTGTGTCTATTGACGAATCCATTCGCGCAGAATGTAGCTTCATCTAAAATAAATTTGTCTAAGAAAAACTGGATTCTTATTAATGAGCTCCAACATTAATTCACAAAACGACTTTCTTCTTGGGATCGTCCTCGGAAAGTTCCTGTAACCGTTAAATTTTATAAGTGCTTAGCAGTTTTAAGAATTTTTATTGGAAACTTTGGCTTATATTTGCTTCTAATGACAAATTTGTAGTACAAACTTTTGGATTTCCTTGCACACAGAGTAGAGCATCCAATGGAGTATTCTGATCAGTTACTTTTCGGGCGACCTGGACTGGTTAAATCCTTTTACATTTCCAGTTTGAGTAAATTTCATTACGATCCTTGTTTCTGTTGTATATGGAATTCGATAGCAATCCGGATGCATATTAAATGAATTCGCCGTTGCCTGTCTCCATAGGCAACCAATATTAAAATTAAAATTCTTTCTCTTTCACTCAACTTCAGATAGAATTGTTTTACACACTAGATGTCAGATTTAATCCCTTTAAGAAGATATTTCTGTATAAATAAACAGGATTTCATTAATATAAATAAAGGATAGTATTTATGTTATTATTGATAAGAGAAAGTAAACAAAAGAAGTTTTTTGTTATTCGCTACACTATCATGTTTTCTTGATTTAGCAGCAATACATTTGCACAGATGTAATGTGGGTTTTCCTTTTTAAAACTCTTAATGTAAAATTGTAAAATTAAGAGTTAATGTTTTCTAAAATGTGAAATTATATTGGGTGTTCCACTTAAAAAATAAGAGAGTTGGAGTAACTTTCGGTTTGACCGGAAGTAGAAAAAGGTCAGTAATATCATTTTTGAGTTCTCAGTATACAATTATCCCCACACTATTAGTTTCACGTCATTGAAGCACATGCTTCGAAATGTATTTAAGAATATATATATATATATATATATATATATATATGTGTGTGTGTGTGTGTGTGTGTGTGTGTGTGTGTGTGAGAGAGATCCTCTTTCTGTTCCCAAAACCAGTCATTAGTAAGATTTATTTCTGTTTCCTTCAGAAACACCATAGACTACGGATTTTCATCTATACGTTTATTAGTTTGAAGGGTTTTTATACGTATACTTATTTTCTTCATATAACTCTGTTCAAAAGCTATAAGTAATGTCTGCAGATAATCAACACTCGATATCCCCTCCGTGATTAGCACACTATATACTGGGAAGCCTCGATAACATCAGAAGGTAATCGAACATGTGGATTCCAAAGCATCACGGTGTATCGTGGTTTAATCATGCTGATATTCGCAAAATCCAAACCCCCTCTCTCCGGAATAAGGACGATTCTGTTGAAGCAATAACGTATGGCACGGCGGAATTGGTTTGTGGCTAGAGCGAATTGGTGTGAAAAAATAAAAGACAGCCTATGTTCCGCTGAGTCAGCCGGTGGTATTAGGTCACGTACTCGGAACTGGATAAACTGTTGCTGGGAGCTATTATTACGGCTTGAAAAGGGACCTGGATGAGGAGCAGGTAGAACTGCAGACATCCGTTTCAGAGCATGTCTACCGGAATATTATATGGTACCGCTTCTACCTCATAATACCAGATTATCCGTGGGACATAGCACAAAAATGCTGTATACACATCCGTTTTTTTTTTTTTTTTTTTTTTTTTTTTTTTTTTTTTTTTTTTTTTTGTCGTTCTAACCACAAACATAGACTGTTCCGCTCGTGCGTGTTGAATATCCTTGGATGAAGAGCACGTGATTCTTTACAAAGGTAGTATTTCCTGTCTTTGTATAACCAAAACCTGCATCCTGTAAATTGGGGTGAAAAGATTTTACATAGAGTATGTTTATATACATTGTAATTGTTTACATTTAAACGATGGTGATAATAAGAAAACAATTGTATTTTGGTATATAACTGGGTATTCTCAGTCAATAGCATATCAGAACTTCAAATAAAAACATTTTTGTGCCGGGCACTATCCAATTACCATGCGACAATGCCATTTTAGAACAATAATTTATACTAATTATTCTGAAACAATATATATCATTTTCTGTATTTTACACAAACAACAATGAGAAAACAACTAAAAATCTCAATTTCTAAAAGTTTTGATTGCTATTGCATACAATCAAATCATACCCTATACACCATATGAAGTCCTCTACTATATTTTCGGGACTTGAAGAAACTCTGAGGTATACGTTTCCCATTGGCAGCACTGGAAAGAGTATATCCTGATTAGAAAAAATAGCAGAAATTAGCACGCTGTACTCATTTTACAATAAAAATCATAATTCTGTACAAGAACGTCTGGAACAAGTATATAGTTTCTTTAGTCTCTGTTTTACCCTGCACCAAAGTCTATAAACTAACTACTTGTATAGTTCTAGACGATGAAGAACAAATTTGAAAGACAAGACGCATACATGGGCTTCGAATAATAGTAGTAACAGATGATAACATCACTAGTGTATAAGTCATAGTAATGAACGATCAACGAGACACTTACAGGAAAAGATAGAGCTATCTACAAACTGCTACAGGTGTCAGAAATAATTCTGTACAAATATCTTCGTGTGAGAAAGCTCTGTTATCTCGCAGAATAACGAGAAGCAAGAAGAGTGAACTGATGCTAGGAAATGGTTCGTCGTTCAACAATGGCAATTCTGATTTGACCACGATATCTTCACAGGAAGAAGGAAGCTGAATTAATCAATATTATTCGAAATCAAAGAGGTAGTCGGCCTCAAATGATAACCCCCACAATAAAGGTAAGGCGATATCAAAATGTAGACCGAAAAATAGTTGCCAGTTTCTTCTCAGCAAGTGGCCACATTGCAAACGTTCTGCTCCTGGAACAAAAAGTAGTAACTGCCAAATGGTACATCACAGTTTGCCTCCCCAGGGTCTTCAGAACACTAACAGAAGGACGATCAAAGTTTGGATGTTGACAATGTCTCTGTACACACAGCTTTGAAAAGAATCGCATTTCTGCAAGCATCGAGAGTGATACTGGAGAGCCATCCGCCGTACAGTCCAGATTTGGTTACCTATGACTTTTTGCTCTAGGAGAAACTGAGGAGTTATCGGATTATCCCATTTAAATTAAATAAATACCCTTATACTATTTTCAATTTAGTTGTTCAAATTTGAGAAAAAATATAGTTTTAATCACTAGCCGAATTCTTAGCAAGTACGTTTTAATTTACCCAAGATGGAGTAGCAAATTAAATCATCTTAAATAAGATACAAATACAGGACAGATAATACGTTAATAAAATCGAAGCAAGCTATAGGTTGCAACACAGAGAGAGAGATAGATCCTTCCTTTTCATCTTAAGGAGATATCTTTTTGGATTCACTGGGAAACTAATATGCGATAATACAAAAATCAACATAATGTTAAATGTAATATAAAGTTCACATTTAAAGATCTCCTGTACTCCTAAATCTTATTAAAATCTTATCTTTCTCTCTTGTCTGTATCAAATATTATTTTCTCATATTTTTTGTCGCTTTCATAAATTTGATACTGATGATATACTTTGGCAAAACTTACTTGTACCAATGATGGCCGAAACAACAACGGTTTAAGGCTACTATAAATGAAAGTAGTAAAGAAGCATTTCTGATAATACGTTACCAATAAAATGGCAATACCAAAATTCTGCTGCCGGCATAATATTTTTCTTTCATGATGCTCTGTAAAATGCTCAGAATCTTTCTACCAGCTTTAGTAAACAACCATTGCACATAACAACTAGCAACTGTTGCATACAACTAGCAACATAACAACGAAGCAACTGTTGCTTCGTCAGCAGCAATAGTGATATGATGTACGTTATTTATTTCCTAATAAATTCCTTATTAATGGTTTTTTTTTTCCTAAATTTGCATTATAAGATATCCTTTATGCAAGTTTTACAGGTTCAAGCACAAGCCCTTCATACTAGCATTAACCTCATTGTTCTCAGTTTCCTTCAGGGCACAGTGATCCAAAAACCCAGAAAACCTGGCCAAATCCTCTTCTCCTTCTACCAGTTAAATCTATCTGTTTTTGCGAAACAAGAGAGTTATAAAATAAAAGAAACATCGTGTAAGAATAATGATTTTAAATATGTATACACGTTTGGGAAAGTATTTTTTAAGGAAGGAAACGTTCCAGGCCTGAGTTTAGTGTACCTCTCCGGCATTTTCCATTTAAGAGGACTGAGGAAAACCTAGAAGAAACAGGAAGAACGGTTCTGGTGGAAATTGAACCATGAGTTCGCGCCTTAACGATCTCGGCCACTCGTGGCGGTTCCCGTATGTTAAATATAATAAATACTGAATGAATTTCTAATTCAATTTTATTTAGGTAATGTCAAGACATAATGGCCCTACCCCTGAGACTGTTTCTGTCTTGTTTGTTTCTTAATATACCTATTCATTTAAACAAATATAACAAATTTCCCATGTCGTTACAGTAATACTTTCAAAGCATCGTTACCCTTAAACTAACATTTACACTTTCTACGTACTCAGTAGCAACATTGAATGTACAATTACGAATACCGTATAAACAGAGCAAAACAAATGCGGAGAGACCCATTTTCCGTACTAAAAGCTCAACCTATGCATAACCATGCCCTGACCACTGTACTGCAAGTTCATTTACAACCAATATTTGAATGAGGAATTTTGCAAAAGTGCTGAATTGGACAGTGGTGGGACTCTATTATTTTATGTACAAAAGACCCAACTGCCAACAGGCGGCAAATGCATAACTGATGAAGTATTTAAACAGTAATGTAATGTGAGGATATCAATAGATTGTAAACTAGCAGAGTATAAAGAGAAGTTGTCACAGATTTCACAATGAGAGTAATTCTCCGTTGTACAGCATTAGTGAATTAATTGCATGCCTTAAGGCGCTAAAGCAGACATTACTTTAGAAATCACTTTGAAATCATTCATATTTTGTATAGAACATTTCATTTGTCATGCACTGGCAGAAATTAGGAGCTGTTTGTGGCTAGCCAAAATATTTATTAACATATTAATTTTGAATTTATACTATTTTTTGCAAATATAGTTTATATAAAATGCTAGATTGCTATTAATTAAAGGTTTGATACTAATAATTGCAACAAAATACATTATTCCGAAGAGAGCCGGTTACCACCAAAGAGTAACATGACCAACTTGGCTTAGACATAAAGGCCTATTTTGGGCACTTGAAATAAAGACGACTTTAAACTCCACTTTCCGAACGGAATGGCTATTTCTGGAATAAAATATTTAAATTGCTTTTAAGAGACAAGTGAACTCATTAAACACTCATTCCTTTGAGCAAAAATATACAGGACACCTTGCAATGATGCTCCCTAGATTACTAAAGACTTAAGAGTAAGCTCTGAGGTAACTTTACCTGCAGGTACCAAACATGCTGCATGAGGTAGTTTGAGATACTGAAAAGTATCATTTGAATATCCCGTTAAAAACCACTGCCATTTACGTGTTGGTTCCGTTCTTATTTTGCAATAATTTGTAACCTTAGACAATGGCAATATTTCCAAATTAACATGGGCCCAGCATATATTAATCTTGAGATAAATGCAGGCCAATTTCCGACCACAGTGAGAGTCTCTCGTTATCCTCACTTTGGCATATGTTCAGAAGTGGTATCGAGCCCCAAGTTGGGCGCCAAATACTGTCGACGGTTGACTTCGATTATGCCAAATTATAAAATGGATTTGTCGATGGTGATGTTGTCGTTGTTGTTGGTCCCAAATTTATGCCAAATTATGAAGCGATTTGTCGTTGTAGTTGTTTATGCTTCGGTGACTAATTTCTCAGGGAATTATTCAGCTATTTGGTGGATTCCTACTCAACAGGACTGGCAGAGGAGACCAGAGGTATAAATAATCACACAATGAAACATAATATATATGCTGATTTATTATGCCTAAGCTATGTGGCGTCCTCTGGTATATTGAGTACGAGAGAATTTATCTATACCGAATATAAATTTAGCTGCCGCGACTTCCACCATTGTGAACTGAAATTGAAAGTCGCGTCTAAAATTGAATGTTTTATGAATGCTCCATCATATATCTCGACGAGTATAGAATTTAGAAATATGTGCGTCGCAGCATGCAGACTTTAACAAATTGTGAACGCGTTCGGAGCTTAAAATGCGTGCCCGCGTCCGAAGGACGTAAACTTTATCTGTATTTCTGGGAACTGAGTGCCCCAGCGGAGCAAACACCTCTTATATATTAAATTCCAATCCAGTAATTGTTATTTTGATGACGCCAAAGGGATGTACCTATACAAGCGCACGCTTGCGCCTTGTTTAAAAGTTTACCTACATTTAATATTTACTGGTTCAAATTCACCTGCCAGCGCATGCCATTCGTTATTAGTTGAAAGTTTAAAACTCTTGTTGACATTGGCAAGTTTGAAGGTTAACTGTACAACGGCTTGTAAGGTTCAAGGCCCTAAAGAATTTAAAAATCCTTGGGTTTATTAATCTTCCAATGGCAGTCCTTTTAAAAGTGGCTTCACACTTAACCACTGGATTTACTCTTGCCTTTTTTGTATAGATTTTAAGGCTTCTTTGGCTTTCCAAGCTACCATAACAGAAAACACCAGAGACTTTCCCTTCTGACTACTTATAAATAGCATATTAACCTTACATCCCATGAAACATACACACACACACACACACACACACACACACACACACACACATACATAAGTGATATCTTCATTATTAAAATATTATGATTGGTTTTGCATATACACATTAAATTATGCTTTTTTATTTCTATGGAGGTTGTCAGTAAGTGCAATTTCAGTTCTTATTAACCTGTCAATACTGCGGAGGAAAGAATATATAATTTTTACACAAAAGGTGTCATCCAGTTGCACTCTAAATAATTGGAACATTTACCAAACATTTCAACTCTCTACGCTTAGCATGGAGTTCACATAAGCTTACTAAATAACTAATAAGTTAATTGAATAGTATATAAATTACCTACATTAATTATTTATATTTTAACCTTGTTGGTTATGTTTCTCTTATAAATAATTTAATCAAAAGCTTGGAGAATTTAAACGAACTGCCAAATTTACATACATTCGTGTTCAAATAAGCTTTGCACTTAACCCAGAATAATATAGTGATAAATGATCTGGATTACTGAGGATAAATCAATTAAAACTACGAGCACAGCATTTCCAAATCATCATTCCCAGTACTAGATATTTGAGCTTATAATATTAAATCGGGACTACATGATTATAATTACAGTTATATCATTATCGGAAAATAATACATGCAAGTGGACCCTATTGAGTTTAAATGTTTTTGCATATCCATTCATATATTATGTAGATAAATATTTTGAGTCATTTATTTGGGAACTTTACAATTTATAGAACTTTTATTTCAACTAATTTAATATTTTCAAAATATTTCTTGCTCAATTTTTTTTTTTTTAAGATTTCACTTTGAAAAACATTAATAATATTAAATAATTATTGACACTATTTTTAAAATTATCCGAGATTTTATATAATTAAAATATTATACACAAATATTATAATTCCATTATTTTAATTTCTTTCTTTGCAATTTTTATCATGTTTGGTATTATTACATATCTATTCTGAAACTGTTTCAGATTTCTTGTGTACTTTTTTATCTTCCTTACTCTTCAAAATATCTTTACATTTCTGTTTCTACATCTACTCATCACTTATATGCATGTTCACACATTTTTCTCCAAAAAAAATGTCCAAAGGCAGGCAAGTGCACCTATAATAACTGACCCACGGTATTTGCTACCGTCATATCCACTCTTAGCTTAGGCGCAAGGGTCTATTTAGGACAGGTGCGAAATAAGACATTGCAAGCTTTCATTTGGGTTTTATCTCGGATAGCTTACAATGGTTCATCATTCTTTTACTTTTAAATTTACGCTACAGACTAAATACTCAATGCGTTTCGTTATTCTTTCACAATATAGTTATCTACATCAGTAAATCAATATTCTTTAAAGTAAATTCACACAAAAATATTAGCACATAGCATGGCTCCGGTTACGCATTCTAGTAAGATATTGTTTAATTACATTGAAACTATCAATTATACTCTTAAAATAAATTTGTTCTTTACCAAGTTCTATAAATAAATAAGAAACAGTGAAAGTTATTTGAAAAAGTAATTTGAAACAAAAGCATCCATCTTAAGTTATTACATGGTTTATGTATACATATAGTAATGGAAAATGTTAGAAGGGGCAGCAATAGGGATACATTTAAGTGAAAAATTCCAACTCAGAAAAGTCGAAAACTGTGAGATTTTAGAGAATGAGCTCCTAGGTTGGGATTGTTACCTATTAAAGGAAAATGCACACATTATTTAAACGGCTCTATAGGACTAATAAAAGAGTCGTAAACCTAAAAATTTACATCTCCATGTGCCATACATAGTATGTTAACTTCTAGTGCAATACTCTAAACTTCAATTTTTGGAACATTTTTTGCTAAAAATCTCAGCAGAGTTCTCCCTTAATAAAATTTAATATGGTCCATCAGAAGTACGTGCTCGAAGTGAATCTATAATTACAAAATACAAACAAGACAATATGCCTAAAAATAACTACTTCGGCGTATGGCAATTTCACGCTGATGCTCCCACATTCCCAAGCAATCAGTGTGTTTATACTGGTAATAACATGTTTGTGTAGTTTTTGCGTGCGTGACTTTAAAAACACGAAACTAAAAGCAGAAAAAAATGTTGGTAGTCTATAACCTCTGAGGTTTCATACACGGTTTCCTATGCAAATCTTGTTGTGTCAATTTTCCCACGCATTATTGCACTTTTTATACGTTAGCATTCATAACGGTAAGATATATGTACTTTCACCTTTTCCTCCTATTAAATTGCTTTGGTTATGGTATGCGCTGAAAATTTCGGTTAAGTAATAATTTTGTTTTTGCTATCTTTCACAGGAGCGTGCTTAACATATTTCCTTTGTTTCCTATTTAAATTGAAAATATATAATTAGAAAAGAGGTAAATTTGTTAACAAACCTCTAGCAACAGGCTTCAACTTCTTTCCGTAAACACACTTTATTCCAGGAGTGTTGAGAGAGTGTGTAAACAGCGACAACGCAGTGGCCTTTATAGGAGTGTAGTCACCTAATTGGCTGCCGACTGGGCAGCCGCCGATAAGTCTGATATACAACCGTATGTTAAATTCTGTGTTATTAAGAATAAATCCTCCATTAATTTTCACTACAACTTCAGCTGCAATTGTTCATAAAAATGCCTTAGTTTTTTTCATTTTATAGGTTGTAAACGTCGCTTTTTGTGTGTTAGGATCAAAGTTTACTTCACTCTCAATAAATCTGGAATAATGTTTATGCAACTAAAAGCTGTGGTTTATTGAAGTTAAATACTTTTGTAGCTCTCAATGATAACATTTCTATAAATGCGATTAATCTTGAACACGATAAATTACTTCTCAAAGGTTTATACTTTAAAAACAAGTACCCTTTTATTTAAGGATGCATACTTTTAAAATCGTGAATAAATCCAAATTAATGAACTTGATAAAGTAAATGCTTATGTGAAAATAATAGTATAAAATGAAGAGGTTTAATCGGTTCCGGCTAAGTGCACAATATTGGACACTCATTTTGAAGCGATTTACTGTCGAAGTCGAGTGGTCTCGCGTTGCGATGCCAATTTTGAAGCGGCTTGGTAAAATGATGAATGGTCCTTCGGATTGTTGCCCACGCTTTAGTGACAATTTTTCAGGGTGAATTCTGCTATTTCCTTTATCCACACTCAACAGGACTGGTAGGGGAGTTCAATATGTAAATAAGCATGCGATCCGACATAAATACTTTCATACTTTATGTTCAAAATCTTTCGCGTCCTCTGGTGTTTTGCGTACGATATACTTAGTTACGTCGAATACAAACTTAATTGCCATGTGTAAAACTTTACTTATATAAACTAATAGAAAAAGAAAAACAGTCAACTGACTTCTCAAGTATTCTTCAACTTGATATGGAAGCTGTCACAAAAGTTCTATTGTATTCCATACTCTTACATTCCATGTTCATCCACTTTACTGTTGCCTGAGACCATCTTATTTGATAGTAAACTGCGGTATTTTCTCCATTCTCTAAACACTACACATACGTTAAACTCGGCGCTCTACGGGACAAGACATAACAGAGACGTAAACTTTCGCTCGAGGTGTATGCAGAACAGGTAGGTCTATAAACATCGCGGCTGGAGCTGCACTTGTATGCGTTCGTAAAGGCAAGGCAAGACATTTTGTGTTTTTATAGCAATCAGCTGACGAGTGAGCAAAGTAACGACAGCACGGACTAGGCTGTTTAATGTTGCTGGATGAAGTTTTTTAGTTGACGGCTTTACGTTTCACTTTAAACAAGAAGGATGATTGATTTCTTCGTTTTGTATTCCGCGAAAGGTGTAAAACTTGACCTAATGTACGTGTGTGTCTATTAAGCCAGATTGTGTAAACAAAATAGCTGCCACCCACTCCTTTCCAAGGTTGCGCAAATACGGTGAATACAGTTACATGTAGTTTCTTGTTGTAGCGAGTGCAGTAGTGTGTTGAACATTTAAATTAAATTAAGTCTATTGAAGATGCAATGCCCAATAAACCCAAATTGCCTAAATTTTGTTAATGTAAAACAATTAAATGATGCATTAATAATCATAGGACATTATTCTAGTTTAGAATAGGAATTTTAGGAAAATGACGTTCTGATTTATAACTAGTAAAATAATATGAAACGCTTTACTTCCTGGTTTATACAACATATTCATTCAATATTTATTTATAATAAAACTTACATATATCAGTAATTATAATGCTATATGAACAAGGGATAATACGAAAGATTTGAGATATACGATATAAAGCATATGGCATTTACTGCCAAGTGATGCCACCAACGGAACGTTGCATGTAGGTGGCCCTCATAGAGAGAAAAGCAAAATACAGGCCATTGGACAACATTGCCATTGCCATTAGCCCCGTTTGAAGGCTACTGTTTGATAGAGCAGACAGACAGAGTACGTGCATCCAGTACTTCCCGTAGTTCTGTGTGGCATTTTCATGCATTCCTACCACGGAGAAATTTCACATACGCACGTCCACTCTCCATGACCTTCATTTCTGACCACTGTCGCTCACCAACTGAACTTCGGAGCGTGCTGAGATATGTAACTTTGCTAACATGCACTATCTGGTGGCTTCATTCGAAAGAACATTCCATACACGTATAACTTGGATTTTTCGTGTTGTCTTTTGTTCGCAAGAAAATAAATAATTACTGACTTATGAGTTATTCTTACTATTTTTCCTGTCTTTTTGTTTAACGTATTTTCTTACCGCCATGACACCAAGGTTGAATGAAATAGGGAGAAAGGGGGGAAATTATGTATTTTATTAGCAACATTTTCAAAATTATATAAGGAAATAATGAACCAGACTAGCTAGTCCAGGCTTTATTTCTATCTCTTACTTCATTCAGGCGCCTTGGAATTAACATATATTAACAACTGAAAGGAATCATTTCGCAGATGTTTCCACATCAATGCTCCATTAATGCTCTTTTGTACTCTCTTGCTCAGAAATTCAGCTGTTAACCATATGAGCCCAAACAGTTTTTATTACATTTAAATCAGATAATCAGAATTGGTTTAAGCGACCAACATAGTGCACACCGCTGTTGTGTACCGACCTAAAACATGTAACTTCAAATTGATACACTCTTTTAATGCTGGCATGAAAAAAGTAGTCCAGTATTTCTTCATATTCAGAATTTCTGTTAGCTCTCCAGGTGCAAGTTAATTTTTGCCTTCGCAAGTCCCATATTTACTTAGGAAAGTAGTGGAATCGTTTCTGTAAGAGAGAGATCTGTTTGTCTCTGAACTAATATGCGAATGCCGTGTCCTTGCTATTCCTTTCATCGGGTGCCGTAACTTCATTTTAAGACCTTTCAGGTTTTCGCGGTCGGCGTTAATATTAGCATGAAAATTTCTCGTAAATTCGCATTCCCCATCAGGACTACTTCAGTTGCGCTTATGATGCTAACTGAAGCAGTTAGCGAAAACTTTGCTCTTAAAATGCATCATCAACCAAAGTGTAACAGACTGGAAAGTTGAACTTTTAGTAACTTGTTTAGGTCTTCTGCTGGACATGCGTCTACTTTGCCGTAAAGGTTGAACTTACAATGAACTTACAATGCATACTGCTGTGTGCAACTTGCTGTGTGTATATCCGAGAACTGAGCAATAAGACCTGCTTCTGCGAACTGCGGGTTCTTGCCGCGTGTAGATCTTAGTGCTGCGAACTGCCAACTGCTTGCTCCAGCGGAGCAAAAGCTTCCTTATATATTAAATTCAAATAAAGTTTGTTTAATCATTCCAAAGGGGGACACAAAAACACGGTTAAGTTTCGGGCCTAACATTAAAAGTTAAAACATACATTTGCCATTGGCTAGTTTAAGTTCATCTCCATATATGTCTATCGCTATTTTTTGAAAGTTTAAAACATTTTGTTAGCATTGACTAGTTTAAAGGTTAACAATACAATGCCCCTCGGGCTCAAAGCCACAAATGGATTTAAAAGCTCTTCAGTTTATTAACCCTACAACGGCAGTCCTTTTAAAGGGGGGCTCACACCTGACCCTCTGGTTTCTTCACATGGAATTGTATGACCTTGTTGGTCATAAGATACCGCAACCGAAAAACACCAGAGACTTTCTCTTTTGTCGCATGCTAACATTATGCCATATTATATTTATATACTTACATGCTATCTACATTATTCATTACAATGTGTAAAATAGTATTATAATTAAATTTGCAACATACATATTATATTATATTTATATTTATATTTCAGCCGTTAAACCTGTGTCTACACTTAAAGACTGCGTAAACAAGTTAATTATTTTATGGTTCATTACATCTAATGGTTTATCCACTCTAACCAAACATTTTAAACAGTGCAGAGAAATAATTTTAGCTAAACCACAGACAGTGCTCGGTCTGGTAAAGTGGAAAGAAAAATATCACGATGACTATACGAAAAGATTGGATGCGGGATTCAATAGTTTCACGTATGTGAGCGGAAGCTTAAATATAGCTGACTTTTAAACTCACTATAATAGACATGGTTTTCATTTCCAGTAGCCGTGCACCACTTTGCAGCTAGGAATCGTTTTATACGCAATTCTGTGGAGTACTGTAAAGTTCATTTAATTCCGATCAGAAGTGGACAGAAGGGGGTTTTTAATCTCATTTTCAACTCTATAATATAGTGCAGTAACAACTGATTTGCGATTGCCGTATAGAGATAAAACTTGAAATTCTTTGCTCCAGCAATTAATTACCGAAGTAGTTAACTTCTATGCTTCTGATTCAGGTCGCACTGAAGCTCAGCTGAAGTGTCTTTCATTTTAGCTAAACAACCACAGCTGTAGGCACTATGCCCAGCTTAAAAATAACCCCACGGGATAGAGAAAACTTGGCAAACAAGATTTCTCCAGCGCTCCATAGAAACACGCCAAATAGACATGAACACAACTTGTCAATACCCTTCCCATGTTTGCAGTCAGCAACTGAAACCATACATTTATCGTTCATGCTTGCTACACGGGAATGTTTTATATTTTATTCATCCCAAGCGACGAGTTTTGCACCGAATAGCTATTCCACCCCTCACTCCCAAACAAGGCTGGGCCAAGCGTTTCTATTGGTTGCTTGAACCCACTCTACCTCCCAGTTTCCTGAATGTGCTCGCAACCAGAGTTGATTCCATTTACACCCAACTGGAAACTATGGGCACGCTTCCTTCGTCGAGATTTCTTTATTTCCTTAAATAAACTAACTTCTGCGAGAACTTTAAACACTTTCCATTGGTATTTACACTGCTTTGCTATTTCCTGTTATTTTTTCTTTTACCTCGACTACTACTATTCTTGTTTTAATCTAGACTTTTCACACTGATAAACAAAACTAACAATAGTTATCCAATATTGAAGGATTCAAAGCACATACACACACAGTCTAATTAATATTGAAATACACATTAATATTTTCAAAGCTACCATAGATAAAATTACACAATATCAATAGAAGACAGTTTACGTTCTTTATATGTTCGTTGAATATTTTGCGTTAAAATATGCCTATTGGATTTTGAAACAGCACTTATGGCCATATATATATATATATATATATATATATATATATATATATATATATTACTTAAGACGTGAATTGTGTTTCTTTAGAGTAGGGATTTTTCTGGCGTGACTGTTTACGGAAGGCCAAGCTAATAGGGGGCGCCGAGATAATCAAAGACAATGAAAGGTAAACACAAGAGACAAGTGTTACACCGTTTCTTGAATGACCTAACGTTTATAAGGGTCAGTTGGAATACGGGACATAGTATGTGTTAGGGTAGTGAACTCACTCGCCGTTTTAGGCAGTTGACTTTAAACTTTCGAAATACAGTGAGAGGCGTGCGCTGGCAGTTGACTTTAAACCAGTCAACTGTAGATAAATGTTTTAAGTTTTTGAAGTTCAGCTCGAGATGTGTGCCTGCGTGTGTAGACCCCTATGGCTTGATCACGCCAAAGCTTAGGCGATTTGTATTCCATATATAAAGAGGTTTTACTTTACCCACACTCATTCTCAGATTTAGTTCAGAATCAGATTCTCAGACTCTCACTTTG
Organism: Metallyticus violacea; assembly: GCA_030762175.1. Taxonomy (NCBI): domain Eukaryota; kingdom Metazoa; phylum Arthropoda; class Insecta; order Mantodea; family Metallyticidae; genus Metallyticus; species Metallyticus violacea. Next base: position 117,070,515 of record CM060832.1, read on the forward strand.
GAAGTTCTTTCGGCATTTCTTTGGCAGATACAGTCTTAATGTTGAGGGCGAATTCGCATGAACTATGCAAGATCCAGGCTGGATTCCAACTACCGTCTCCGCGGCGCAGCAAATGTATTAAGGTCGAGAGTATATCAACGCTATAACACCAAGTTCTATTGCTCGTAGCAACACCAGAGGTTGTAAAAGATAATGCGATTAATAAATTTCTGTATATACTACGTCACATTACGTGATTATTGACACAGGTGATCTCCTCTCCCAGTCTTGTTGAGCAGCTACTCAGCTAAATAGCAGAAAAATATCCCGAAATATTTTTGTTTGTACCGTGGACAAGAACCACCGCTTCATAATTTGATATTTAACCCGGGGCACGCAAACAACCAAAACCACTACAATTGTTTAACATTACGTTATGCTTTCATAGAGGCATACAACCTACAACTCTTTCGCTGAGCTTCTTAAAATATTTACATAGTACATATTATTTTTTAAAAAAGAGATACTTATAAATTGCAACTTTTTCTCTATATTCGCTACAATTTCCCAATATTCTATAATAATTCTGTTCAACTCTTAGGAGTCTTCTAAAGACATGGTTAGAATATAATTGTTGACCCGGAACGTTTCTAACCTCCTCTTTGTACTCAGGAAAGGAATGTCTGATTTCTAGAGATAGTATCTACCCTCTGCCCCTTAAGGTGTGGTTACCTTAAGACTGTCACTCTGAAGCTTATCATCACAATACAGGTTTTCCTTAAAATGTCTCAGCAAAACTTAACCAAGTTATACGAACCTGTTATCTACAATTAACTTCTCTCTTTCTTTCACATAAGTTTTTGCAAAACTGACTTCTCGCAACTGAAGTTCATGAAGCTACCAAAACAATAATACATAATATTCCAGAAATTTCAATCTATCTATATATGAAATACACTTTCAAATGGATTTAAATGTCACAAAAGCTATGACGTAGCTAAGAAAAATACTTAACCAGTGTCCATTTTATTTTAAAATTTCAAATAATTTGGAGCCTACATGAATAAATACATTATTTATTCAGATTCATGACTAAGGTTTTTCCAGTAAAATATCAGGAAACTAATTCCTAAAGCTTGGATATAACATATATTTCATAAATTAATGACAAGTCGTCAAGATTTTGGCAAAGTTTACATTTGTTGAATACTTGTATCTGCATCCTCTAAAATGTTTATACTTTAAAAAACAAATAATTGCGTTTAGTGCTTGTAATATGTACAGTAAAACAGTTTAATCATATGTTGGCTACAATGACTAATTGTATGGGCTTTATATTAATGAGTGGCGGCTTCTTGAACGTTATAATGACCATATTGTTTTCTCTGAGCACGATCTCTACCCCATTGTATTCTGCGACCTCCGGTTTCATAATGCTTTGTTGCTAATATGAGGCTATTTCCTGCTTATTTTCTCTTTGATGTAAGCAATTAATACAGCTTAGAGATTTAGAATACCTCACTGTTGTAGAAGATAAAACATAATTTTTTTTTTAAATTGGAACAAGGTAATTAAAAGAAAAATATTCTTCAACATATTCCCGTTTTAGTATGGTAGTAATGATAATATTATGTTGAAAGTTAGACACTGCTTTTGATACCTACCAACCTAACTACAGATATTTTCATTTTTTTTTCCTTAATAACTAAGACAAATGTGGGTTGAATATTTACTTACCACTAGCTAGCAATACAAACGAAAATAAGGTCTAGAATGGGGACTATGTAACTAAAACTATTTGTCTGACAAAAAACAAACCGAAAGTATTTCGGGTTTCACGTGGCCATAATGAAAACTGTACGATTCCTCCACACTGGAGGAAAGGGGAAATGTTAAGCAGAAAAGAACAAGAGAGAGCGAGAGAGAGAAAAGAAACGGAAGCTTTCGAAAAGATGCAGGGCACTTTTATTTTATTATAGGACAATATTTTTTAACCATGTTGAACAGATGAATTTTTTCTTTCTTCATAGAAAAAATGCCAGTCATTGCATTTATTCAAAAGTTTCAATGAATAAAGAATACAACAAACAATACACTAACAAAGCTGTTTAAAATGTGTCTTTCAGAACTGTTTACAGTACATCCTAATAATAATAATAATAATAATAATAATAATAATAATGAATGTTTTAAGCAAATATTAATACAATTCTTAAAAATATGGGAGACAAATAAGAAAAATGCTGCGAAACAACCAGGGCAGATTCCAAATTATTTTTTTTTAAATATGAGCAATGAAAGGAAGACAAGAGAAAAAAAATATGCTGGTTTCACAGAGATATTATAATTAACTGGAGTATAAAAATACTCGCCTATAAACAAGTTAAAAGCTATGATTATGACTATGAAAACATAGTTTACGTACTTTCATAAGACACAAGAAAAAAGGATTCTTATTACAATATTTATTTTAAAGGTTTTCAAGCCATATGAGAAAAATGTTGGGCCGTTTGCATTGCTTAGCCTGATTTCGATTAAGGATGACGAAAAAAAAAGTTTAAACAAAACACTGCACGAGTCCGAAATCAAATGCAGTTGAACATAGCCAACTGAACTCTTATTCATTTGCACTACTACTTCAGTTATATCTAATAGCTTATATTGTCTTCTTGTACTACTGTAATAATCTTGAAAGACATTCCGCTTTTTTCTGCAGCCTTGTTTACTGAATTAACCATGTGACTTTTCTCGATTTTTTTTCCGTATTTGGAATTAAGAAACGGGGAACACTGTTATTAAAGTTCTTCCGCAAAGGGAAAGTAATCTTTTCATGAACTATTAAGCCCTATGGGTGATGAAATGTCTACAAAAATTACTGTTTTCCCTGTGGGTCACATGTGATAAACTTTAGATCTATCGAGATGCAAATGCCGCGTCACTTCTACTACATCACCAGATATTTCATTGACAAAAGAAATCAGAACCTCTGGAAACAACTTAAACCCTGATGTCATGGTTGAAACTAAAGATAGACACACCAATGTTGAAAGGTTTTATCTGTCAGACGTGTGTCACCGTGTTACAAGCTTCAACAACTTGTCAACAAATGAAGAGCAGCCTGGAGTGATCTTGTTTCACACTGTTGGTGGGCTCAATTGTCAGTGTAAGGGTTTCTGATGCAGAAAACATATTACAAAGCATGTCGGAAACGATAGTAATTCTAGCTATGTCGAAAACTAAACTCACAAATCCAGAAGCCTGTGTAGATTGAAACGGAAAGAATGGCTTGTAAATCGAGATTAATCACAAGCGTATGATATGCACTACCGCATTAAAATACTTTTATCGATGTTCAATGGTTATTTTATTATTGCTTACAAATGCTAATTTTATATTTAATAAAAGATTTATTTTATAGCACTAAATCTAACATCAGGGTAGCAGTCAAAATCCCTGAATTTAAACCAGTTTTTAACCAGTATTATTTACACCTAGTCTCTTCAGTTGAACATTTTGGATATCTTTTAAGCAGGCGTACAGGCGGTGGGTGAAACACTTAAATTAAGTAAAGTAAACATTTGTAATAATTGTTATATACAGGAGGTTTATTGTCCGATTTCTAATACAAGTTTGGATATTAGGTGGCCACTTAATTACTTCTAACGAAATATCAGGAATTATTAATCCATTTAAACCCATTGTCCTATAAATAGGATGAAATATGCTGCTATTTTGAGATGGGCTGAACTGAGGTTTACTAGAAAGATTAAAGGTTTACAAACTTTTGCAGTCTTCAATAAACATATTCTGACTAGCAATGCAATTGATTAATTGTTGTCTTTCGTCAAAACATTTAATTTACCCTTAGTGAGCATGCTGAACCTCAAAACGATATCAACCTCAGCATTTTCCTTAATCTTATCAAAACGCTTGAGTTCGGATTTTTTATTTTTTAACTTTTTTAACTTTATAAATAGGGATATATGAACTAGCTGTAGAAAAAGTAACTAGATTAGTTTAATAATGTTTTGTAATCCATTGACTCCACAATGCAGGTTTTATTAGGACAACATGGATACTTTCTAATCTGTCATTGGTTTAATTCATTTTAAACTTAAAAAATTCCCCAGATTGGAAAAAAAAAACATTAACATGTTGAACTTCAAAAATAGAAATAAATAAAATGAAAATGTAAGAGATTTTATAAGGGAAGCTTTGGCTGAAAATTTTGTTCCTGAAATATTGTTGTCCATGACAGCAGATGTTTTTGGTAAAATTTTAGAACAAGGACAGTAAATGGTAATAGTGTGTTTTCAATTGGTAAAGTAGAACTAAAGAAGTTTTTCTTAACTTCAGTTTACCTAGAGAACGAATGTACTGTTGTTGTTTGACTTCCTGGCCCCTGAGTTTCCTAGTGTCTGGCAGTGTCCCCAACCCACGCCTCCTCGGACTCTCAGGGTGACACGGTACTATATTACCATACTGAGAACATAGTGCTAAACTTTTCGCATCTTTTCCCTAGGGCCAATGGAACAACATTTAAAAACAGATCACAATAACAACATTATTTATTAATCCATCACCGTAGATACAGGGCTCCTTCTCTTTCCTCAACACCCTCAGACAACAGAGATCGAAGATGTTTTGAAGGAAAGGTAGTAATATGTTTAACCGCACATGCGCAGTAGACTTCTACGACCCTACTTTCCTTTCTCTGCGTCTCGCACCTTAAAGAAAGGGACCAGAAAGTCAGACAACAACAGTACTGGGATGGATATCCTGGCTGTAGAGTACAGTTAGTTGCTGACCCTATGTCCCTTAACAGATACTGATAAATAAAAATAAATCTAAATGTAAATTAAAAGGGTGGATATTCCAGAGTAGGAGCCTTGCACAACAAAGCTAATAAGTCTGTAATAAAGTACGGTATTTAATTGGATGAACTTTGTCCCTGAGAGTTGTAAAGTTACTTACATAAAGCGGGTGTTTCCGAGCTGATGATTCAAACTTTCAGGGATGATGGAGAAGGGTAAATGTATCAATTTGAGATTAAAAACCCTGGTGCGGAAACGACGGAGTCGAAAGTTATAAGCCAGTATTGTTGTGGGATAGCATGTAACAGTGGAATCAGGTAACCTGGGTATCATTACCTGGGTACGAGGTAATACAATGTCTTTACATGTACTTGCTAACCCGACCGACCTGTAGGCGTGCATCATGAGGGGTGGGAACGGCAAAATCCACTACTACAGTGCAGGTCTGTAGACTGCATTTTGTTTGTAGTTGAAGTGTACAGTCCGTCAGCCTAGTTAAAATGGAGTACACGGTTTCGGAATATGCAGACATACTTTTCATGTATGGACATGCCACTGGAAACAGTAGGGACGTTGACAAGTTGTATCGGAGCAAGTACCCGTGTAGGAGATATCCAACCCACATCAAGTTTCCACGACTGTTTCGGTGGTAAAGGGAAACAGGGCAAGTGGTATCAATACAACTAACGAGCAGGAGAACGACGCAGTGTGCGGACTACCACCATGGAAGAAGTGCTTGCTCGTGTGGATGCGGAGCCTTCAATAAGCACTTGATCAGTTGCACGTGAAATGAGTGTCGTGCTATTGCGTGAAAAGTATTACATAACAGCAACTACACGCCTATCATCGTCAGAAAGTGGATATTTTGACTCCTGCTGACTTCGGACCTCGCGTCGTGTTCAGCAAGTGCGTACTGCAGAACTGTACCGTCGACTCTAATTTTCCTAGTAATGTACTTTTCTCGGTTTTTACCAGAGATGGAATACTGATAGTCGCAATAGTCGTGTATGCGCCGTTGAGAATCCCAACGCCGCTGTTGTGACGCCTTCAAATCAACACAGATTTGCGGTGAACCTTTGGGTGGGCATGATCAATGTTTATTTAACAGCTCTGTATCTATTTCCTCCCCTTTTAACCGCACCAGTGTACAATGTGTTGCTGAGAGACTTACACCCGCATATCCCGCTTAATGTTCACGTACATATCCCGCTTGATGTTCGTCAACTTATGTGTTTCAACATGATGGAGCCCCATCTTACCTTTCACATACTGTTCGTGAGCATCTGCGTCAGACGTACCCTGAAAAGTGGATGGGAAGAGGAGGTGCGGTTTCGTGGCCAGCTCGTTCAATTGATCTAGCCCCAATCGATTGCTTCTTGTGCGGTTATGTGAAAAGTCTTATGTACGAGACACCAGTCGAGACTGAAGAGGATTTCCTGGCAAGACGGTTACATTTTTTGAATGACACCCGATGTTGTTCCAACGAGTACAACGAAATTTTGTGCTGCAATGTTACACTGCATAGAAGCTAGGGACGCCACTGTGAACATCTGTTGTGAATGTAGAACGCTGTGAAAGTTGTACAGACAAATAAAGTTATTACATCTACACACAACAAAATTTAACTTTCGACCCCGTAGTTTCCGGACTGGGTTCTAATCTCAAATTGATACATTTGCTCTTCTCCGTCATTCCTAAAAATGTATATTATCAGCTGGGAAATATCCGGTATAACTGAAGGCGCAAAATGAAATTTCCTGTGAATGGATCTTTTTATCCTACTAATTGACAGCACTGATGAAAGACGATTTTTATGACTGAAACTATACTGGAGAACTGAGTTAAAAAGTGTGCATAGGAGCCATCTTCCAGTTAGAAAAAACGTGTTTTGATAGAAAGAATGGTATTATTACTGCAGACTGGAATGACACGCACGCTGTTATGACCAAATGCGAATCACTGTATTCAGAGCAGCAGGTGCAACGCATAAAGGACAGAGAATAAATATTCCAATATCAGAATGCATAAAATAGTAAAATAAATATAAGAATGGAGTTGCCCAATTTGACAATCTACAAATCCTACCAATACTCTGTCTTGTGGAAATGCATTGTGAAATTGCTCTCATGTGAGCAGTGGTAGACTCCTACTGAAAAAAAAAAATGTGTGATCACGCTACCTGTTGATTATTTCCCTAAAAGAGGTTATTAGGGTTTTCAAATAAAAAACAGAATCAACCGTATGCTCAAACAAATGAGTACTAAAATTCTTTAACCAATGATTTATGAATCGTACAAAAATCACCATAATGGCTTTAAGGTGATTTTTGTTATCTTGTAATATAGCTGCTCCTCCTTCTTTGAATTTATTGTATGACTTATATGGAAAAAAGTTCAAGAGAATGAAATGAAAAAGAAGATTTCTGATAAAATACACGCCGTATCGTTGTAAACAAACGAGGCAATAATACACTTTATTCTATACTATCAAATAAGAAACGAACAATACAACACACACGCGGGAATAGCTTCGCTATAACTGTGACAGTCAGTAAGGTCAACAAGTAAGTAAGCAGGCTTGCTCCTCCCCACGGCGCGGCAAACAAGTGAAGGCTTGCTCATTCGAAAAATTTCCCGCTGCGGGCAGAACATCACTGACGTCATGGTAGTAATATAATGTTTATATATACATTTATTTATTTATTATCAGATTGGCTACATATTCCCTACCAAGCAGCACTACTCCAAAACCAAGAAAAATTTTCTCATAGACATAAGAATTTACGGGCACCTTAGAGCACGATATTAACTGTGCCAATAATTTAGATATTACGCCCGAAAAGATCTATCAATCTTGGCCCAGTTTGAACCCGCCATCTTGGATTTAGAAGGCAAGTATGGTTACGAGAGTCCTGGTGGGAATCGAACCCGAGACCTCCCATTAGCGAAATCCGCACCTAAACGACCATGATAGAATATTCTGTTTATGTTGTAACATGTTTCAAAGTTACGTTTGCACAGGCTCCGTTTAGTACAGTCTAACGTTGAAGAGAGAGAGAGAGAGAGAGAGAGAGAACGCCTGGGAAGCCCTTGTGTGAACCTAATAAGAAATTGTATGATTTGGAGCACCGTTCAATGATAATTTTTCTCACAATAAAAAAAAAGTGCCGAAAGATATTCATGAACGCATGGCTACAGTTAAGGGTGAGTCGACACCGTTATACTATAAAGTCAAAATTAGGAGCAAACAGTTTAAGTGAAGTAGGAAGTCCATCGAAATCGACCTGTAGAAGCAATTTCCCCAGAAATGTGCAAGAAAGTTAAAATGTAATTTTACAGACAAATACGAATCAAAATGCTGTTACAGTTTGAAAACCAATTAATGAATTTTGGGCAACGTTAATGCAAGATGAGTTGCTGCTTATCCACGACATCCGGCAACACGCAGGCAGTTGCCCAAAAATGTGGGCTTTAGCAGCTGAACCATACCCCCTATAGTCCTGACCTACTTTTAGGATTATTTCCTCTTCCGAGTTTTGAAGAAATTTGTTTTTGGACAGCGAATTATGGTTTTTGAGATCATCCATATTTTTTCTAGTCGTTGTAAGAAACGTACTGAACTATCAGGAAACAATAAAAATAAAACACAAACATTACATTATATATATATATATATATATATATATATATATATATATATATATATAATGTAGAACCGATTTTAAAATTGATATTTGTTTTTCCTTGAGGCGGACTCAAAAATACGAAATTAGCATACAAGCAAATTATTTCTTTTAAAAGCTCTGGAATATTTATTCTACACTGTTAAAAGGTTCAGATAAAAACGCCAGCATATTACGGAGAAAAGTGTACTCATCTAAATCACTATGTTGTTTTAAAGTGTGACAATTGCGAACTAATTTATGAGCACTTTCGGTCTCAGCTTCACAAAAGTATACACCAGTTAAGCCCTTCTGGTTCTCACTATTTCACGCACCTATCATTCATTACGCTTCTACTTCTTTTTCCAGTAGTAGCTAATACTGATGGTGTTTTGGTGGAGTCTATTGTTGGTGCATGTTATGCTTGAAGCATTGTGTCATCGGTAGTTTGAATATATATGGCCAAAAGCGAGGCAACACGTCCCCTATTATCGATTATATAAAGGGATATTCGAATATGTCATATGTCCGTATTAAAATAGATTTATTATTCCCGCCTCATTTGCCGGGTCATGGGTGTATGTGCGCAAAGGGTGTGTGTGTGTGTGTGTGTGTGTGTGAATGTGTGTGCTCGCGCAAGCGTGTTTCAGATCCAATGATCGGTCACTGGGATGCAGCTGAAAGGTGCGGGGAAAGGGTAGGAAGAGAAAGGGACTTTTCACCACTATACTTTCATACAGTGTCACTCACACGAATTATTGAACCGCTAACTGTATACCGCCATGACAGTCACCATTAAAATCATCATCATCATAATAATAAAACGATGGTCGTCATTTCCAAACCAAAGGCTTTTGGAAACGCAGTTGAATGAGGTTTGGCCCCAACCCACCTCATCTCTTTTCATTTCAACAGAGCTGCTCCCGATACACATATACACACCAATGTCACCAACATTATCCTATTTCAGCCTAACATATCCATCAAAAACATTGTACCCTCATTTTCTACACCATTCTATGAAATTTATTTAATGTCTGACTAAACATATTTCAGCTCGTTTGTAGAATAACAATAATGAGCAATGATATCGTTGTAAGGTTACAGAACCAGATTCGTCTACCTAATTAAACAAACGGAATGAACAGTTATGCGTTCCTGGATACAAGATGTGATTTATTTGCTAATTAAACATAATTCACATCGCGCTTATCGAACTCCCATATCGACCCCATAATGCAAATCTCTTGTCACTATCCAAACGTTCACTATACTAGCATCATGAACGGCAGCAATCTAAAGCAGTTGTTTGTTTTCGTTGCACGGTATCCGCTGTGTGATATGCTACAAATTTCAATCCAGGGTAATATCTCTGGTCCAGCTGTTATCCAATGATGCGATAAGTTCCAGGTTCTTAATGAATGAAACCAAGAATAATCCGATAGTATCCTTTGTAAAGAGAGGAAGGTTTCCAGGGAGTTAAGGAAAGAGAGGAGGTGAGAATATAATGGATGAAACTGAAATAAATGGTGTAGACACCCCCGTAATAAATGATAAGAGATAAATGATTGCCAAGCGATATGTAATATATGTTCATAGCTGTAAGGTTATTGTTATTCCAGATATTGTAATTGCCAATTTATGTGTGTTCCCTATAGTCTTAGGGCAGAACAAAATTGGTTTCAGGAAATTGTATTGCTCTCTTGAATGCCTGCAACCAGACCTCAGAACTAAGGGGCTGGTTGGCTGACCTGAATTGAGGATAGAAAACTCTGTTTTGTGTTTTGCAAACAAATATAAGTATATTTGAGGGGTAAAGGCTACGTCCTTGACTAGCGAGGTTCTTTTTGTAAGTTACAAAACTTGCCTGGTGTAATAAACACGTTATGCGGATAAGAGGGTCAAGGGACAGACCGATAACCTTTCAAAGAGAACGCTTTGGCAGAAGTTGTGAGCTAACGTTCATAAATTCAAGTAGAGCCTTGATCCAATAAGGATTCTATAAATATCTTATAAAATTAGGAGCCCGTATATTGGGAAAGGTATATGAGATGCTCTTGGGCGCTTAGGTTTAAAATAATAATAATAATAATAATAATAATAATAATAATAATAACGTGGGCAGACCGAAGGAAGACATAGTTTATTTGAGCTGTTTTTTTTCAGTTCTTAGGGAGAGAGTCCAGTGTTCAACTCTGCTAAGTTTCCCGCTAGAGAGTGTAACGCGAGTTTACTAGTTCAACATCAGTGTAGTATCAGTGAATTAAGTATATAATTAGGTATCCCATGCCACTAATTCGAGTGTAAATTTTTAAAGTTTAAAACTTTTGAGCCGTGAAGTTTTGTGTTGACGGGAAACGAAATGTGCTTTAGAAAAAGTGCCGCGGCCGAAGCGTCGCTGGTGACATCGAAATGGAATTTTATTGGTTATGCAAAAGGGACATACACAGTGTCCCAAATTCTCCAGGCAGTAACCGAGTACTATCACAACTGTCACTGAGTACTATAGACCTGGAACCATAAAGTACAGGTCATCACGGAATACATCTAATCTATTCCTTCCCCTATCGACGTCCTTAATATCCCTTTCCCACTTATCCACGGATAACAAAAAACCCAGCAAGAGTCGGAGCAACAGTAAGACAGTGGGTACTTATCGGCGAGGAAGAAGAAGCATATTCCTGAGATAACAGCACCCATCAAGCCATCAATCCTAAATATCAAAGTATTCAAAAATATTCTCTTCCGCCAATTTTAATTCATTAAACGTTAATTAAAATAATTAATCCAGCAATCATCACCATTTAAAATTACCGGTGCATGAAGAGACTTACTTTCTTAGTAAGCAGACGGGATACAAATATTTTGATGGAATAAAAAAGGGTAAGAAAAACTAGGGTAAAACACCAAAGAATCTATAAGGTGTCCGAAGGTGTTACGGATAATTGCATAAAAAGGACAGACAGTGTTGTAACTCCAAAAGAGTTTCTTTGCTGTTCACAAATAAATTTAATTTGCTTTTGTTTAAAGTTTTATACCATGTTTATTAGTTTCACATAACTATCTCCATTGCTTTCGGAAGCGTTGGAACATATAAGTCGAAAACAACTATTAAAATTTCTTATTTAAATGTGAAAATGCCACATTTTGTTTATCGAGCTTAGCGCAAACAATTCACATATATACTTGGAACCAAACTCGGTTTCGTAATAATCTTTTTATTTTTATCTCTAAAATATCTGGTTGTGTAAAAAGGTAAACTATTACAATTTACAAATAATCTTTCAGATTTTTAATTTGCTGATTTTTTTCCCCCCAATTTTACGTTTCATGGCTAACCAGCTGATTGATACGCTTCCAAACAAGCTTCCAGAACATATTATGAACATTATTGGAATAATAGTATTAAATATTTCGTTTGCCGTTCCTCATGTTCTTTCCTTTGGTTTCCTGATTATGATGAACATCCGGAAACTTTTTAAAAGTAGTGTTTAAATCGCGTTAGCTGGAGCACATTATCGATTGGTTAGAACAGGTGGTGTTATCTTCTTCCCCTGATTGCATTTCCGGTTGCCTTTGCTCACTTAAGAAGCTGATCGTTAGCTTTACTTGGGTAAACACAACGCTCATCGAGTGGGTATGGTGAACGATTGCATGCATACAATTTGACAGAAATTCCTTAATGTACATTAATTTAAGAGTAACAGCAATTGTATTATATTTAGGATTCTATTAACAATAGTATCAGAAGGATACGATTTTAAAAAACAAAATTTTGGTTAAATGTTTGCATGAAAATGTGTTCTTAATATCACTGAATATAAAATTTTAATTTTATCAACTGAAATCAAATAAAAATATCTAACTTTATGTTGAAAATACAGATTCACCTGATTTCTGTTAAATGTGCAATTGCTGAATTGTGAGTCCCTTTCTTAATTTCAATGTTGCAAAAAATACATTATAGCACTTTTGTAAAAAATATTTAATGTGGTTAATTTTTAATGTTCTTTTCCGTATAGATGATTTTGATAGTCTTTTGCCATTAATAAATGAAGAGATAAAACGATCTTTTGTTCACAAAATGAATTTATTTTTTGTGTCTACAGCAATTAATAATGTACACGCTCCTCTGTTTTCCTTCAACCGCTAATAACCGCTCTTCCTGCCTTTAAAGAAAGTTTATATCATGATTTTTTTTTCTATTAGAATTCTCTACCTCCAATCTCCGGTCTTTTCTAATTTTAGAACAAGAATCTAAAATGAAGGCAGATATTACACGATAGTATTTAAAACCTACGTATAGCTCCGTATCTCCCAGAGATTGGGAATGTTGTGCCATATTTATAGCAAATTTCCCAAATTTTGTTTTATCTTAAGAAAACACATCTATTTTGTATACATGTGAAAAAGTTTTAACATAAGTTAACAATAACATACTTTTTTAAAGACCTCGCGTCTTTCAAAACGCCTCACTTTTCTTTAAATTACTCTAGTTCCTTTGCAAATTCTGAAAAGGCAACAGAAATATTTTGTTTCAATTTATTTATCAATATTTAATTCTTAATATTCAAAATTCAAAATATATTACAATTATTGTGACAATTACACAGTGAAAACTCCATCTGTTGGAAAATTTAGCTTCTCAATTACTATTTACATGTAGCTCAGGTGACAATATACATGAGAAAGCTAGGTTTACTATAACATACATTATGATACGAATATGAAATGTGTAAGAATGATAGTGGGAAGAAAATTTGAAGGGTGTTATAGGAATTTATGTGAGATGAGAATCTGAAGAAGCAACGAAACCGGATAATTTAAAGTATCACAAAATTTCGCTGAGTGTAACAAATAACGAGGGTGCCAAAAAATGTATGCACACTTTCACAGTAGATATCTATTTAATATATTTCAAAGTTTGACCGAAAAATAACATTAATGTGTAGTATGATGTTCTGTAAACAAAAGTGACTCACTTTACGTTATGCTAGCGTTGCTACAACAAAATGGAGCCAAGATTATCGTTTGAACAGCGGAAAGCAACTTTGAAGTGGTATTGGAAAACCGACAGTGTTGTTGAAGTTTAAAGGCTATGAAGACATGTGTACAGAACAGAACCGCCAACGCGAGTAACAATTGCACGCATTTGAGACAAAATTGAGACTGTGGTACAGTATGCGATGTTCACAAGAGCAGATCTGGGACACCTCGCACAGCAACAAGTCCCGCGTCCTCGGCTATGATTCTGGGACGTTTTGAGCACTCACCGCACAAATCTACAGCAATGTGCATGCGTGACTGGGATTAGCAGAACCAGCGTACGTCGTATTATTAAAACAGCAAAGTTGAAAGTTTTCATCCCAAGACTTTTGCATGCATTAAATGAAGATGACTCTGATCGGAGAATACAGTAATGTGAGAGGTTTCGGAACATGATGCAAGAGAATGAAGCCTTCGTAGGGAAAGTAGTTTGATCCGATGAGGCACACTTTAAGTTGAACGGAACTGTTAACCGGCATAACTGTGTCTACTGTTGTGCAAGCAATCCACATGTTATTTTGGAAAATGCTGATAATTTACCTGGAATTAATGTTTGGTGAGGGTTGTGATCTATTGGTCTGTTTGGACCATTCTTTTTTGAAGGAACAGTAACTGGCCCAGGTACCTGGACATGATACGCACATCTGCCATATCCGCCAGTCATACACTCTATGGAAATGATGAATTCTACTTCCAAAAGGATGGTGCACCACCACGTTACCACCGAGATGTACGCGCGTACCTTGAAGATAATCTTCTAAGGCATTGGATAGAACGAAGAGGTCCGATTGAGTTTCCATCGCGTTCTCCGGATCTACCTACCTGTGGGGATCGTTTAAGAATATTATACACCGTAGAAAACCAGCTACACTGGCAGCACTTCGGGAAGAAATTGAAACGGCATGTGCTGCAATTGCTGAGCACACTTTCGCAAACGTTGCTCAATCAGTAGTTCACCGTACTCAGAAGTGTATCGACGCCGATGGCTGGCATTTTGAGCAACTGTTGTAACTGTAAAAGTCTAAGATGATTAGTGCTCATCATTTTCTGTTTGGGTAAATTCAGTTTGTTATGATAACACGGTTTTTGCTTTGCTTGGAGTGTATATACATTTTTTGGAGGGGGGGGGCCTTCCTCTGTACATTTTTTCTTTGGAATTCATTATTCATTTTGTACGTAGCTGTGCTTTTTCTCATGACTGGAGAATAATTTCACGGTAAATGTTTGCACATACACACATTTTGTATGATTGGTAATACTCAGAATTAGAATAAGTTCAATACCTTTATTATTTTGCACAGAGTACACTATTCCATAACAACAAGAAAAGTTTAAACGTGTACTACATGCATGCTTTAGCATTATGTACTGAATATTGCTTAAACATAAGTAACTTGTATTATATCCGTTACAAAACAGCCATATTGCATAATTTCTAAAATAAAAATTCACGAATTAACTAAATATGGGTAGATGCTCCTGAAGTAAATTTTACCAATTATTTGAAATAGTATGTTATAATTTTTAAGTATTATGTAAGAATTAAAATAGCAGTAATAAAAGAGTATCGAGATTAAATACCATTCTGTTGATAACAACGCTTTTAATCTTATGTTAACTTCACAATTACGAGGAGTTTAATGCAGAGTCCATAATTATCGTTAGTTATTTGTTTTTGAAACATAGCTGAAATGTAATTATTTTCGATAATTACGCAGCATGTATGAAAAGAATATATACTAATTTAACATTTAACACATTACTTCCCCCAAAGACTGTTTGATACATGAATTAGCAGGACTTGTGACCACTTTTTAATTGTTTTGAGCTAAGTACATTTGTAGATTAGTTTATATGCTGAAATTCATACGACCTGAGCAGTTATTACAGCACATAGTGTTAAGTAGATTTAAGCCAAGAATTTAAATTCTTTCACGAGGACCATATCAAAACCAATGGGCAGTCCCACACTGTAGGTAAATCTGCAAAAAGACATAGTAGGTAGTTTTTGGGTAGCACCAACATCTTTTATTGCGTGATCACAAGATGTGACATAAACGACCAACAAGCAAGTACCCAGGAAACTATGAATTATGGCAAGTGTTAAGATTAATAATTAAGACATAATGTTAACATGTGTGAATAATAGAATTGGAAATTATTATTAAAAAGTTATTTAAAATATATTACAAAGCTATTTTGTATTACTATTGCTCTTCAAATAATCTAACATTATGAGCATCATAATAAAAGATAAATACTAGGTATACTACAATAAAATATAATTACTCTGCATAATAAAAGAACCAAAAGATACGATTTACTTACTCTACCTTGTATATGTTATGTTTCAGTTTGAAATATCTAATATATAAATTGCAGTAAATCAAGCAGGTATAGTATATTATACAAGTACGTACGTTAAACCTGCGAACCTAATGAAATTTTCTTGTAATGGTGCCACTGCAACTATTACGTGCTATGGTGTTTTGAACCATCACAACCACATGTGTGAAATGGTTAAGGAATTAATTTTTTTTAAAAATGGTTCAATTGGAATATAATAAAATCATGCTATGCCTTTAAGGAATAAAACTTACAAAATCAACATAGAAATCATTAAAAAGTTCAAGCAATATCAGTGGCATACCAAATTACAAGTTAAAAATGAATCATATTTGTGATATTTTGAAAAATCTTTAATTTTTACTGACGATCAAAGATATGTATGACATGTCAAAGTCACACACGTTCTGAACCATATAAAATATCTTACTTGTACAAGCACTAATTTAATGAAAATGCTAAACTTAACTGGGAGACAATACTTACATAACTTACAAGAAGTCTAACCTGAAAATTTAGGGAAAAAAAACTGTTTTCAATTATGTTTGCTGGTAAGAGAGTTGCCTTAGCTGACATTTAGTACCCAAGAGGCCAGTTTGCCTCTGTTGATGCGTATTTGCTTCATCTTAGATTGGCAGCTTTGCGTCATGGGAATAGCATACGTTTTAGCATATCCATTAAGGCGGTGCTTTCATCCACATCAACAAGTTAACTGATTTTATAGATGCAACCAGGAATACATTAACTTTACCAATATGTTCTTAAGTAGAAGAAACAAGATAATTCACTTTAAATTTACATGAAAATAGCAGCTTCATTATTTAGTTCTGGCATAAAATATTTTTCAGATCATAAATAGTTAAATATTCATTTGCAATAGCCATATCATTTGCATTATTAAGGAGGAATAGAATATACTATCTTGGCAATGCTAAATTATAGCATATTTATATGTTTTCTCAAAAACTATGCAAGTTAGAAACTTTATTTTATTAGTGTTTAACGCCCGTTTTTACTACTGGGACACCACAGACGGTAAGTTAAGTTAGAAACTTGAAAAAAATGCATTTCATGGAGAAAATATTTATATATAACGTGAAATAATCGTTTTTAGTATAAAGTAATATTACTTTATAATATTATTTATCCGTTATCAATTTAGTATTGTATAATACAAATTAGTTTAAATTTACAAAACTATTATTTATATTTATCAAATTCATTAAATTAATAATTCCTGAACATTTCAGATAATTGGGATAAGTATAAGCTAAAAATGTTCGATTTGTATTGAAAAATCAATTTTGGAAAAAATATTTCAAAGTTGAAACTTCAAAAACATGTTACCTCATATTATGTTGGATGTAGCAAGCAGCCATTGACGACAAATATAAAACCAGTCCTTTATAATAAAAAGATAAAAAAAACAAATATTTTATTAAGAGCAAGCGTTGAAATATCAAGCAAAATGAAATATAAATTATATTTGACCCCAAGGTTTGTTCTGTTCCATCTTAAAAGATTTGAATAAACAGACTCTAAACTCTTTCAAGTTCAATTATCATAGTTATTCAATTAAATATTCTAAAGCGTAGCAGTTTACTCTTTACTTCAGGCGTGGTGAGTAAATATTGAGTTTAAGCGAAGTTTACAAGTTGCCAAAAGTAGCAAACTTACAAAGCTATGCTTTAATTACTACGATTAAAAGCGTAACGAAAAATAATGCAGGTTTCATTCGGAATAACAGGGTTAGGAACTTCATTGCATTTATCTCACATCTAACGAGTTCATCTGTTTAAAACTTTACTGTCATTCATTTGTTTGGGCATCATTTTACGCAGCAAAATGATGGAGCACCATGCTTGACTTTTAAATGTATAGGGACATTAATACGAGGGATAGTTTTTACCTGTTGCAGACTTGGTGTAAGGATGTAGTATTTGCCGTAATGCAGAAGTGTGAGCAATCTAGTGCAATCTACAGAAATCTCATTGATAAGTATGGAATATCCGCAATGTATCTGCAGATATTTGACTTTGGTTCAGCATGTTCACTAAGGGTAAGTTTAAACGTCTTTGACCAAGCTCAATCCACCCTGATTTACGCCGTCCGGCTTTCATCTGTTCTGAAGGTGCCAGTAGCAAGGTCAATGTTCTCAAACTGATGCTGATGCTCAGGTCGATATCATCGTTTATCAAAACGCTTGTGTCCGGAATATTTTGCACAGAGTTTCGATAAATTCGTACGGCGTTGGGACAAATGCCTTAACGTTGGCGGCAATTGTATACAGAAGTAATTTTCAATCCAAAAAGTAAAAAAGTAACCTAGATAAACGTAGATAAACTTGTATTCTCAAGGAGATATTTTAAAAAAAAAATGTATCATTTGCTCCGTGAAGGCATTGTAACATGTAACTTTTTTTTTCCACACTTTGCAACCCTGCTTCCAAAACGTTGGTTATTTATTTTTGTATGCTACTAAGCAGTTCGTCTAACAATTGCGAACTTTCACGCTAAACTAGAAATAAAAATTGCAGGGTTTTTAGGTTTGACCACAGCCCCTAACCATTTACTCTGTAACACCTACACTATTTTTCAATAAGTTTTAAAAAGCATTCTCTCGTTGATGTTTGAAGACGTAATGTGTAGTAGTTAAGTCCCCAGAGGTAACGTTGAAAAGATGAATTAATAGCATGGAAGAAGGATAATTTGACAAATTTAAGAATAACTATATTAATACAATTTATAACAAAAAGTTTAGTATAACTTAAATATAATTATTTTCAGTCTACGCAAAATTATTATAGTAAAATGCAGAACTCTTGGTCTAACATAGGTTACTCTCTCGAAAAACTCTAGAACATAGACCTTCACATAGGTATTAAAAGAATCTGGTTCAATCAATGCTTAGGTTATATCAACTTGGCAAGGAAGCATTACTTTTCTAAGATACATAAAACTTGACTTCATATCCCACATTCAAGATAATAACATTTGTAGGACTAGTATTATGAGTGTCCAACTTCATTACCAAGCAAAGTGACTTTGAATAAACTACACAATTCCCTTGAAGTTACCTAACAAATCATTACAAAATATTACCTAAAAAAAAAGCAATTATAACATAAGACCTAAGAATTAAAATAAACCCATAATAAATATAAACAAGTTTTTCTTATACTTAAAATATATACATTACTAGGTATACAAAGGGAAGAAGCTCCATAGAAATTTCTAATTAAAATACTGAAAATTACCCCCAAAGATTCGGAGCTTCTTGACTGTGTTTTCAGAAGGAACACTAGCAAGTGCCCGTTGTACTCGAAGAGTAGCATAACACACGTTAATTACGTTAAAAAATAAAGTATCTCGGCCAATAGACGAACGCTTTCAAAGTAAGACCTGTCCTTGGAAATTAAGGAAGATAAAGGGAGGAACTGAAATAATGATTCGAGTTAATGGAAGAGGACAAAAACGGCACAATTCTCAATTAAAATGTTTAACCACTACTGCGCACATTGATATTTTTATTATATTTGAAAAGATAATCGTTTTAAATATGTTGACAATGTGCTAATTTAGTTTTCTTTTTTTTTTTTCAATTATTTGCGTTACGATATTTATTTTCTTTTGGCGATCACCTGTAGCACGATGTATGTATGAGTATCGGCCTTTATCGAGCCGGTGTGCCGAGCGTTCTGTTACCGACTGCCGGGACCATTCTCCTGTGTAATGCGAGGCCAAGCAAAAATGAATGACATATATGGTAGTGAATCTGGGGTTCTGAATTAAAAATAAAGAGAATTTACAAAAAAACTTGGAAAGCTAACTGAACTAATTACATTTGGTTTTTCAATAATAATCCAATTCTTTTTTCTTGGGTTCTACTTTCCTGCATAACAGTTATATAACAGGAAAATGCACTTATATTCCCCGCACAGGTGGGGACGCGACCCTCAGTATGCTAGCCGCACAGGTCAAAAATCTGGCACAGCCCCTGCAGCATAGCGAACTCAGCACGTGTATCTCATGGCAGATTTCTCTTCTCTCTAACACGGGACCGCTGTCGCTCCTGTGAAATTTCTGCTATGACTCCAGCCTTGCTGATGTAGTCGAGAGCGGTATCTGCAGTGCAGAGAGCAAACCTTCCACACACGCGCGCGCGCGCGGGGGGAACCCTTTGCCACAGCAACATTCAAGCAGAAGCACCTAGCATCGTGGATTTATATGCCCCGGCGGAGTCCCATTTGTTCTGGCCATGGAGCTCCGCCCCGATCGAAAACGGACCTTAGACAATGGTGGCGTTCGATTGCAAACCATGTTTGTTTTGTGGCATTTATGTCCCGAGGGCCACAATTTACGTCACTGGAGAACACTAGGGGTATCCGAGAGACCTAAATCTGAGAGCTGCTTTATTTCCCTTCCGTCAGCTTGCGGTGCGTCTATGTAACGTGGTCATAGCGTCAGCAATATCGTAACAAACATGTTCAACAGTACGGAGAAGGGACCCTTGTGGCGCACAAATGGCGAAGTAAATGTGTTGTCCCAAGATAAACACGGACAAGAGTAAGACATTCTGTGACGGCAAAGACGTTTGTTTATAACGTAGCGAAGGACGCTACAATGATGTTGAGCATTTGACATGCGTTCTCGAGATAATGAAGAATGCCTAAAAGAAAATAAAGCATGAAAATAAAAATATTTTAAATGCTTTCGTTTAAGGGGCAAACTAAATAAAACAGTTTTTAATCTGACAACTATATAGAATATATTACATAAATTTTATTGTTAAAGTATTTATTGTTTTTTCAAAGAGTTTCCACCCATTCATAAAAATTCTGATACCGATTTATTACACAGTAAATGAAACATTTTATATCACCATACAGCAAGTTTGTCAGTCTCTTATAGTGGAAAAAATTATATTACATGTGACTTATTCAACCTTATTACGAATGAGAACGAAGTTTTTCAGAAATCTTTCGGCGATTTCGTACCCAAAACAGTTAAAGAACTGGTTCGCGTAATTTAAATTCTCTCTAGAGGCTTGTATTAAATGTGAATAAACTGGATCTGTTACAGATTCGAATAAATTAGACAAACCTTAAAATGAGCATAAGTATTTTGTAAGAAGCTCGAAATGTTGCTGATGAGAATCAATAGAGTGTATGCAGTTTTAATAAAGTATTAAGACGTATATAGAAGAGCAAATAAGTTAGGCGAATACTGCAGAAACAACTTTAAAAAATGCAAATTTTCTCCCAACTGAAACAAAGGAATAAGGTTGAACAAAAAAAAAAATCCTAAATAGACTATAGTCCTAATTTAGATGCATCCAAAGTGTTTGATAGTGTGTTATGGACCGACGAAACACTTTTCCATCACAACGGGACAAGAGGTTTGTAGGATTTGCTCTTTCAATAATCCACATTCAGTTATCGAGAACTTTACGATTGAAATGATTTAAAAGTAACTGTTTAATGTGGTTTCACAAGTAATTTCATAAGAGATTGAAAATGGGGTGATAATTCTTAAAAGTAAATGGTCAACGTTGTTTGAATATGATTCAAAATTACGTTATATCATCTTTAAGAAGTCGAAAGATTAAAAGCACATTCGTGCAGGGTGGTGCACCTTCTCACATCTTTAACCGAATAAATACTTTTTTGCTAATCTTTTATGATCATGTTATTAGTCAACATTTTCCTGAAACTTGGTCTGTATGATCACTAGATATTATCCCAGTTGATTATTGGTGGTCAAGCTTTCTGAAAAAAAGAGTGAGCAAACCCAATTTATGAGTTGTTGGAAGGAGTAAATCCCAAATATTAAAAAATACAAACTCACAGCTGCAGCATACAACATTTGAGAGAGACAGCTATTATTTGTACAAGAACATAAGATGGAGACATTCGACATCTAGGATGAAGGCATGACAATGAGTGGTGATACACCCCCCCCCCCCAAAAAAAAACTTTTCTCTTCTTCAATAAATAAAACTTATGACTCAGTCGCTGAAGTTATGCGTTTTCATTTACATTCTATGAAAACGATATTTTTACAGGCAGTGTTAAGGTCAGAAGCTATAATGTTGCACTCAACCATTTTAAATACATAGTTACATACAAGAATGCAATGAGATTTTGTTAGTTGCTGTGGGCCAGTCCCTCTCTCTTCTGCCTTTCCTTCGTACTGTAATCGACTAGTGTGGAAACGTCTTGCATGATGACGGGATAGCCTTACTCTGGGCTTACTAGGAGTTGCTTTTTGACTACAGATTGAGAAATAGTAGCAACTTCGAGAAGTGACGATATTTTTGGCCAGGAATTAAAAATTGTAGGATCACTACTTCTTCCACACGCCTATACCCCTGACCAATACATTTGTGTAAATTATGCATTATTCGTTGTAGCTATTTAAACAGGGAGCTTCTTTCAGGTTTAAGCATCTGAAATTGCAAGGCAAGTACATTTTTACATTCATGTTTTATGTCACTATATAATTGTGGCTTGCATTTAAATATCTTTGTTGTTCGAATTGAAGGCAAACAAATGATTATTTTAACAATTTTCTTTCTTCTTCTGCTTTTATTTTCCAACGAATTTCTTTGATATAGGTGATTGCAAGGCAATCATTTTTAGTATTAGTGTCATTTTCTTATTTTGCTTTTCATTAAATTTCTTTAATGCTTAAATTGAACAAGCACAGGATGCTATTCAATTTTTATCTTACACTTTATCATGCTTTATTATTAAATCTTTGAATTCTGATATCCTACAGCTATGTTCAGCGCACTCTTATTGAGTATAGCACAGTTTATCTCCCTCTTACAATAAATGTACATTTTGCACAACTCTTCTTCCGCATGAGAAACTACTTTTCCCAGCCACATTCAGATGTCTACTTATGACAAACGTTTGAAGGTGCATATATAAAATACTTTATTTAATTATGTAAATAGATTACGGTTTAAATATTGGGATCCGGAGATGAATGCAATGTAATTCTAGTACACTTTTCATATTGTGTAAGAATAAAAGTGAAAGGCGAACACCTGGCCTTTTGAAACCTTCCGATGTCCAAGGGCTTATGTAATCCCCGTAAACTTTGCATTCACATTAGAACCCCAAGCTAACATTACGCATAAAAAGAGGCAATTTGCCCAGTTTCGGGAATTCCATCGATCACAGTGAGGCAGGGAGGTATTCGATCATAGTCCGGCGATAGGCATCGAGTAGGAGGCATTCTGGATCATGTAGAGGTAATTCACTAATGGTAAGGCGGCAGAGATCCGTAGTTAGACAATAAGCACATAACGGTTATATCGCGCAAGCATAGTCGCTGATACTAAGGTCGAATCTTCAAGTAACAACCAATTGATAATTGATTGTAAGCCTTATTTCTCCGAGTCATTCGTACAATATTTAACTAAGCATTGCCGAGTCGTGTGAACCGGTGATTGATTACTTACAAATCCCGAAAGCTCGAGGTCATCAGAAGTACCTTGCCTGCCGGAACGCCGAATCAATTAACTACTGTTCCAAAGATTATGGGGACATTTATTTCCGGATCAGAACAATAGCTTCTTTGTAGCGTGGAAGCAGATCAATAAATACACCTGTCGTGCCCACAATGTCGTGTGTTTATGTCATAAATGAAATTCCTATCCATTTCATTGTGTGAAGACAACGAAACGGGGAAATTCTCCGAGATACATCGGTGAAAGTAGAACTTACCTGTTACGCCCACGCAGCATTTACTGATATCGAGAATTGGACCACATCGTCGGACACCGGACAAAGAAAACCCCACTTACCCCACTAACGCTTTCAGGGGTAACCAAAAACTAAATCTTTATAGAAACATTCATTCCATGCTCTTAGACCATCACTGTCTATACAATGAAAGTTTTCTGTGTTTTTGATTTAGAAGAAAACCCGTAAAATATTTTGAAGAATTACCGTGCTACTTTTTCCAGTGGATTTAACAATTGCGTAACAATTATCAATTATTCGTGGAATATATTTTTTTTCTCTACAGTTCATTTCATTAGTATGAAAATTTTACATTTCAAATGCAGAAATTTCGCAATTTGTATCCACTGCGTTTAGAGAAGCTTATACGTCCCAGTGTGATTTTTAATTGAGCTAAATGCACTTTTTCAGAATTAATTAATGGAGTAGTATGAAAATCAGAACATAATCAGCCTGCAAAATATTTGGCTCTGTGCAATTTAATTTAACGCAACATGAGAGTATAAGAGTGATGAAAAAAATTCACCAGTGTAATTTACAAAACAAAATAAGAATAACTTTGATTCGATTTCTAAAATTAATAATATTATACAGATCTCAATTCAGTACTTAACTAGCATATCTAAAATTGTATTCAATAAATGTAAACATAGAATCTAAACCGAAAACAATTTCAATGGAGCTACAAAGCATAAAACGTGAGAAATTCCTAAATATAAGAATTATTGAAACCAAAAGCAGGACTACCACTCACCGCTGAAGACACCGTATACTTAGAACAGCTTAGTTGGTAGTACTTTTTGTACTTTTGTATTAATGTTCTATTATTGAGTATCTAAGGAAATTGATATTTCTTAAAACACTATTTTGTAATTGTCTCAATTTACTAGTGCAATACTTCATTTGTTCCAACAAAACACGTTTTATCATGCAGACTAATAAATTACATAGCATGCAGCTTTAGATAAGTATTATATCTTACTATTGTGGTTATAAGATATAATTATTTTAAGGTAACAAGCTGAATGCAGAGTAAAAGGAATTTCAGTTAGACATGCAATTCGGCTACAAATGTAGCAAATTATGAGGTGCATTTCCTTTAGCAAATATTGATGCAGTAATTTTATCTCCAATCTACCTAAAAGACATTTGCGTTTCTGTGAATCAACATTTCATTCAAATAAAAACAAGAGTAATAAGACTAGAGGAAGAAAAAGCGTGAGTAAAAACAAAAAGGAGATCTTGAAGAAATGGAAATAAGAGCAGAGCAGAGAAAAGCGGCGTAAAAATGAAAGGCATACATTCAAGATTTAAACAAATAAAATAGTTGAACACCTGATGTGCTTTTATTTAAAAATCTATACTAACACTTAAAGTAAAATATAACGAATTAAACTAAATTCTGGCATATAAAGAGGAAAAAATTTATTTAAATTAGTTACGGGAACATAATTCCGATGCCTAACTCTTTCAACAGATTAGCCAAAAAGTAGCCTTTTTGGTGGCTCAGTTAGCCAGGGATCTGTCCATATCCAGTTGCAGAGCGCAGGTTTGAATTCTGCATTGGTAAGCCTTTATTCTCCCTCTCCCCAAACATGCTTTAACATTTCAAATAACTTGGCTGCCTATGAGCTCATGAACAATTGTGTCACCATTAAATTCATCGTCTTGAGAAATGTTCTAACATCTTCACTACAGGTTAGCTGAAACGTTCTCTGTATCTGTTGTTTCGTTGGAATAAATTACAATGGAGGTTGTACTTGCTCTCTTCTGTAGCCTTCTAGCCGAAAAATTATAAACAATTAGTTTCACTATTATCTGTCTCAATTAACAGGCATGTTTATTCATTTAAAAGAAAGTTTCATACAAAATATTTTATCTTTTAGAATAAAACATTGGAGCTCAACGAACGTGTTAATTAGTCCTAAATCAATTTATTTAAAATATAGCTATTATTACACCCAAATGCCCTTAATTTTCAATAATGAAAGGCAACAGCCTCTAATTTAATTTAGAGCTATAGCGGCTGTACATACTACATGTATACAGTTTAATTTGTAAGTATGAAAATTTATATATAATTTATATAGGATATTCTCATTCCATATGGCTTCATAGCTAAACTTTTTACCTTAATGTTTCTAAAATATCAAGTGGGAACATTTTTTTTTTCTTCTTAGTAAAAGTAGATTGTGTGAAGAGTCATAATATATACAAACAAGATGAGTACACAAAAGAATTTAATTAAAGGGAATTACGGTTCTAATTCTGTGCTATGTTCAAATAAAACATTCGAAGAACAGGCTTTTTAACTAATTACTGCATATTTGATCTAGAGACAGATATTAAAATAATGTACCAGTTATTAAGAGAAACTCTAAAATATTACATAATAAGCTAACTGTTAACAGTGACACTTGAGGGTATTAAAAAGTTTATAAAGGTACTTTATTTTGTGGGTGGAGCGCGATGAAAAGCTAGTGAAGCTTAATTTTTGGGGGGGGGGTGTTATTATGGTTATTTACTAGAATTAAATACTTTTAAAAAAAATTAAACGAAAGATCGCAGTGCGCTATTCATTGATGGCGTTGCGTTATGACATTTCTGGCTTGCTGTCCGCCACGTAGAAATGAAGAATGCCGGTTGTAAACCTCTAGTTTTGTCTTGGCGTTCGCCATCCTTGCTCTAAGGCAAGACTCGGCATCATGCTGTTGGGACAAGTTAGAAAATAGGCTGTGCATAACTTTGCAGACATAGCCAAGCTGGTAACACTCTACACGTCACTGCCTAAAATGCCACGCATTCATATGGTAATCGTGTGTGCTTATAGAGTAGGTAATAGTACTTGAAGCAATAATGTTTACTAGTTTAACACGTATTTGAAACAACTGTAGCGCTCAAACAAATAGCAGAAGGCCATGTGTTATTGAATGTAATAGAGGAAAAAACATTTATTTTGCAATTGGGTGCTTTAGTAGAAATAGCGGATTATAAAGTATTGGCTGGATCACTAAATTGCTTTCAAACTCCTTTCCTGTCTAGCGTTTAGTTCTTATAAGATTTTAGAAGCTTAAATGATCTGGCGGGAAAAATGGCAGGAGACGGTTATTTTATGATAGAAATGCTTATGATCAAGCTTTGATTGAATTTATTTCGATTTAAATTTATTTACCTTTAGCAACTTGAAAAATTGACCAAGATTTCATTCGAAGACAACGTGCTAACTAGAACAGACGATCTAAATTGGGTCTTCTATGCTGAAATTGCAAAAACCTTTTACTTCTGTATGAAACATTCTGAACTGTTAAAAATATGCAAGTTTAACTAAATCGATCATTTTTAAAAGCTACTGATATTAACTTTTAAATTATTATATAATGTTATATTGAGATATAAATATTTAAGATGTTCTTTGCGTTTTTATATCTGTATGTTTACTATAAATACACATTTTACAGAGATATGTTGAAATTATTTTTGAATAATCTAGAATATTTATTGCTTATATTTCACCTCTTTTGGATGTACAAACGTTAAACTATTGCTTAAAATAATAAAATATTAATTTGGGAACATTTCTGTATATTTTAAAAAATATTTCATAAAATTTTGCTATTTCAGTGAGAAAAAGAAATGAATAAAATGTTTCATGTTTTCATATACTGAAAAAATGCAAAAAAAAAAAAAAAAAAAAAAAAATTAACAAATGAGCCAAACGGAAAAGACCAAATATACATTTGTTTAAATTTGTACGTTGTGGCATTAGAATATCGCACTTTGCTATTGTACTATTTACTAAAATGAAACATTAAAAATCATACAAAATAAAACGAAGGTATTTTAATTATTGCCAAATTTTCAATATCTTGTTTTAAATGTAATGCTACCACAAGATATGAAAAACGTTATAAACAGCATGTACTCCTTTTTTATTTTATTTTAATAGCATGGGCCTTGATATTGGAAATAGCATTTATTCCGAGCGGGATCGTTGATACTAATTTTGGCGATTCCGTGATGCGAAGGTAAAACGTTGATTAGGTAGGTTATGTTGTATAATATTATTTTAAAGTAGATCGATTTATAGCTCAAATAATTAAAACAAATTGCATGTTTTAATCACATTTGAAACAAAAAAGTGTATATCCCTTAAGCTCTGAAAGTTTTTCTAAAAAGCTTTAAACTGTATATTTTTTCCCCCCAAAATAGACTCAATATGTCTTGATAATTGTATGTGTAAGAAATAGAACTTTTGTGCAGTATATTATATCTTGTATATTTATCGCTTAATTGATAGTTTCGTTTCACAGTTCATATAGGTATTCTTTTAACACAACCATGTTCTAGCCACACTATCATAATCGGCATCATAGTTATTTCCACGGAGAGGTTCTTCCAAGATCGAAAACATGTTCATTCGAAGCGAATATATTCGGAATATAGGGATGGGAAAGTATAAAGTAAAGGAGAGTCTAAGAGCTGTGGCGCAGCAGTAAAAAACGTGAAAGACAAAAGTATAATCCGGGGAAAAACATGTTAACACGGCAGTGATACTTACGTGCAACAATATGATTTTTTCTTAGTTTCAACTTCGGTCTTTCTTTTCATTGTGTACTGAAACGCTGATCTCCTCTTAAATTTGTTGCGTACATTAAGGAAAGAATTACAGTTGTTTGTTTACACATTATATTCCAATAAGCAATGAAGGCCTTTCCCAACGAAGCATTTCAGTAGAATTTTCTTCTTTCATAAACTTTTAATGTGATGATGCATATAGTGGGGGCCTTGTTTTGGAGTCAAAAGTGCAGTGCCAATAAGGGACTAAAAACCTCAGCAGTTCTTTACAATGAGATTTTGGGAATTCACAAGCCACATGTAATTTTGTGTTTTAGATTGTGAATTATGAACAGAGATAATATCAGTTTTTAATCCCTCAATCCCTTGTGCATCTCATCAACTCACTTTACCATCTTTGAGTTACTTATTGAAGAGCGTATATCCATACTCCCTCTTATTTCAGTTTCTGGTTCATTTTACTTCTTTACTAAAGAATATAATACCATTAACAACTTAATTATTGTAGAGTCACTTGTTAGTATTTTGTATTCATTTTCAGAAATAAGCAAATCTTTTTATAGCAAGTTGTTTTGTACATATATCTCTGACAGACTCCAGTAGTAGAAGTCGTAAAGACCACTTGTTGAGGTACTTTCAAATTTAGTATCACTAACTGGGATATAACACAAGAGACACAAAATATCATCTTTATAACTTTATTTTCCTTGTTTGAAAATTCTGTGAAATATTTGCGTAGGTATTCTAAATTTGTAATTTAAAACTAAGCTTTTAGAAAGTTACCTTTAAAATACCAGGCTTCTGCTGCGTAACAATTTACTAGGTGGTGGGTGATCTGTCACGACACCATATGGTGCGTGTGCCACAAAGACCACATACGACCTAGCATTGCATGTATTTAGCGTACCTAGTTGATTGGTAGCTCACGATCTACTAGTCAACCGTGTGGGCCCATCCACCGGAAACTTGCAGGTTTTTCTGCATCCAATAAATCTCGTTTATGAAGTGAAACTAAATTGATGGCGCATTTAATCTTGTGCGCCATAAAAATTGCGCGGAGCGGAATAATCTCGCCGTATTTGTCCGCGATGGTCTCAAAGGCCACTTGGTCCGTAAAGCAGTGGACATTTAACTTCCGGTGTCCGCCTTTTCTATAATGCCTATGTGATAGGAGATCGTTAATTAGCGGGAGCATTCTCGTGAAAAATCATACCTTTTAAGTTTTCACGCACATTTCACTAATCTTAAAACGCTGATAATGTATTCAAATGGAAGAGGTATGTACAAATAGATGAGAGGGACTTTAATTTTCAGAATCCCTCTAAAAGCAAGAACTCTCCAAAATATATTATTTTTTATTTTATATGTAATGAGAATTTTATATTATAATGAGAATTGATTTTTTCCCTTAGTCTCTTCCCACACTCAATGAACAGTTGTATTTTCAAAAATAAATTTTGAACATTTCTTTGGAAATGAAGTAAACTTCTGAAGAGGGCGCAACGATCTTCTACAGACTCCCGAAACTGTGCAGCAATTCTGTTGTTTTAAGCGTATTCTGTACAGAGGCTTCATAGTAAAGCAAAAATTCACTCAACTCGGCCTTCGATCCTTTCTCTTTAAAAGATCTGAGGACTCTAAGCAGCCAGTTGTGTATTCGTAGTCCTCTAGATTTTAATGTCGGCAAATTGACAGACTACAAGAGCTTCACTAAAGATAGCATCATATACACAGGATGAGCATAAAAGAAGATTTTGATTTCAAGAACATATAATTACTAGGATATACAGCTAGGTAATTGAATCAATGTTTCCCAAAGTTTTCCACTTGACAACACACGTGCTTCTGGTTCATATTGCCGAGCAGAATGGGTGAAAATGGCGAGGCCGCCTTAGAAGGCTTTCTGTGTAGAGCAATTTGCAACAGCAAGGCCACCCAATGTTTCACCGTGAGAATTCTTGTAAGGCTTCATCTCTGGCCTTCCCTGCTGAGGCATCACAGGTGGGGGATGCTGATGAAGCATGAGAAGAAATGATAAAATGGGAAATTATCTTTTTAAGGAAAGGAAGCTCCCAGGCTTACATATAGGATACCTCCCCAGCATTTGTCATTTATTAGGATCGATAGAATCCTGGAAGAAACCTCAGTCGGGGAGGACGGTTCTGGCGAGAAACCTCCCGCATATGAGCTCATGACTTAACGACCTCGGCTATCCCTCGTGGTGGAAAAGAAAATATTGATATGTATTTAAAACAGCTTATTTGTGTGAAAAACCATTTTCTTCACTAGTTTATCTAACAAGCAAGCGCAGAAACCGTTTAGGAAACTAATTTCTAACGCGAAGTGCAACATTATCTCAACCAGGAACTAATATACGGAGTAATGCTATGCTATCATATATTTTCATTTATTAATATTCAGTTTTATGCTTTTATATATTAGTTTAATTGCAATGTTATTGGTGCGATTATTACCAATGTGTAAGGGTACACTACAATAGAATTTATATTAGCGTATTTATATCTTTAAATGTTCTAAACCGGTGATCAATAAATTCAAAATATACATAGATTGCAAATTTAGAATTTTAAACGTGGAGTTAAATCTAAGGATTCGCGGTCTAGGAAGTTTGACAACCCTATTCTGTACTCTCGCCTCTAAATTTTTCTCTTAAAAGCACCTAGGATCTCATTTGTAAGTAAACAATTAATCTGTTAGTAACTCACGTGAATCTTCAAGAATGGTTAATATTGCATCTAAATTTTCATTTCCAGTAATAGTTTGACACCCAATCATGCAGCCCCTAGTTTTTTTTTTTTTTTTTTTTTTTTTTTAAGTAATTTCAGATCTAGCGCAATTTGTGTTACATTGCATGAAAGTAATCAGAATTAAACTTTTTTGGTTATAAAGCCAATCAGAAATTTCAGCTATAGCTCAAGTTCAAGTCAAAGTGCCTGAATCTAACCTAATCGCCATTATTTAACCGTATTTCAGCTACATGTCTCCGCGAATTATGCCTTTAAGTAGTTTTAACGCACGAGTATACTTTGTTATGATTATAAAATGTGTTACTATGTTGTTATGGGTACCAACCACATGTATAAATGATATTATACTTTTGGGTTGCTTTAGTAAACAGAAACTTTCCTCCTATCGTTTATTTGTCTTACTTTTTGCATATTAACAGCAAAACGTGACAGATACAACTCAGCAGCTACGGATATTAAATGTTAATTCCTGACGTGTTTCTACACCATTTTCCTGGTTATTTTCTCTCATCCGAATCAGGTTACGACTTGCTAGCTTTGCATGTCAACACTCCGCAATTAAAGCAGAACACTAATATAGTATTACCATTGCGTCTATAGCGGTGTTAATGATGATAATATTAACAAGGTGTGGTTTATGTTATTTTCATTTTCCTTGTTGCAGGCCAAACTCTTTGGCAGACATTTACAAAGCCGCTAATAATGTAACACGTTGCTCTGCAGCAAACACTGGTGGCAAGTCGAGAGCACTTCGTTATAAAAGGACCATGCATTGCAGGTAGAGGAGCGTATTGTTCTGTGAAAGTGATGGTAGATTGAACAGCTCATAGAACTAACCTCTCCACAAAGGAACGTACAGGTCTATCAAAATATTAGTAAGCAACGCTGCAATAGCGGGTAAAACAGGGAATGGCATCCACTTTGATTTATCGGGGCTGAATAGCTACCTATTTAAAATTAATTTAATGTAGCCCAAAAACAAAAAGTCGATTTAGATAGGGAGAAATTTAAAACTAGTGTTGATTGCATTTTAGTTTCCATCCCTTCAACATACTTTTTGATGATTAAGTTTTAAAGAGTATGCAACTATTATCACATATTTTATTTTGTATCGTTGCATGATTATCAGCATTGTTGTAACACTTGTTGGTATTAGAACGGAATAAAATATAAATCAGGTGTAGGATGAAAGCTATTTTAGTCATATTGCATTACATTGGAGCGGAGATACCTGAGCCTTGCTCACGGGTAGCCCATTGCTCCTAGGCCCCCAGTGAGGACACCTCCGGATGATGTCAGAGAGTCATCGAGTTGCCAGAATCCACGGGCGGTGACTGCCCAGAAGTAAAATGGATCCTTAATAATACATTTTCTGATACAACCTCCCGAAGCTGCTGATGGAGCTCCTTCCCAAGAGTTCGAGCCGCTCAGGAGGTTTGCTTCCATATCAAACCTTTCCAAAGCGCAAGTCACGTCAAACCGCACCAGTTCCCCTCACCCAGGCTATTTCGATCATGTAACAGAACCAACGGAATGAAATGGGAGAGCGAAAAATTCATGAAATATAAATAACCATCCCAGCATTTGCCCAAGTAAACAGAGGAAACCATGAAAAAAAAAAAACAACGGTCAGGATGTCCTACCCAACAGGAATTGAACCCGAGGCCTCTCGAATGCATTACGGCCTGACACCCCTATTTAATGAGTAATATTACAAAGTTTAATATTGTATTAATACAGCCTCTTTCCGAAATTTTGACTAAACCGCTTATTCTTTCAAACTAAATAACTTTTAAAAAATTCATTAATAAAAATTCTAAATACAATTGTTACATTAAATGCCCAATAGCTTTTTTATTTTATGATCTCCAAATAAAAACAACAATAAAAATTTAGATTGCCAAGCAACTGTATGATAGCAACTGATTTCTCTTTAAAATTTGGCGTGCGGCGTGCTATTTGAAATTTCAAAGTATTTTTATTTATGGACGCTCTTTAACAGCTCAGGTCATCAGCGTGTAATTTCAAAGTAGGAGTGGCTTGGGTGATGACGCGAAAACTAAAATGCTAGCAATATTGGTTTTTAACTTTACCTCAGTTTACTTTTTTGTTCAAATAAAATTTATTTTAGATAGGTACTCATTCAAACTGGAAAGTTTTGAAATGAAAGATCACTATGCATATCGTTTTGTTTCCATATTATCTTTACTCAGTTTATGCAACAGTGTTTAGCCTAGGCTGGGCATTCTGATAATACAAGTGGCGTTATATGATGCAAAGTCTTTTAGCCTCAGTCATTTTATCTTAGAAAATGATAATATATTTGTAATATTGTGTATAATCCTTCAACCTTAGAAAACCATCTCATGTAAGTTTCATCACATTCTACTTGGGAGTCTCTGAGTGAAGTACGTTAAAAATGATGAGTACCATCACCACACCAATATCACTTAGCTCTTCGGTCCTCTAAGAGATGCAATACGCAGGAAGAGATTTCACAATTGCAGAACTATCATAGCGATTCATAAATCAAATCGCAGGTAACCAATTATTCTTTGAGTATCAATATCAAATATTTATATGTTTTCGCTTCTCTTCTTCTGGAAATACGTTCTATAAATAATACGTTCCATAAAAAGTATTTTTATGATATAGTGTTTAATTACCAACTTTTTTGTAATTACTATAGGCTTAATGCTATTCTCCAACAAATTTAGTCCTCAGTTTTCTTACCTGCGTTAAAAGTATTCTCTTTCTTCGTTCTCTTAAACCATATTTTATTTTCTTGTCAATAAGCGAGTAACTAACCTATGCACTTCTTTAGGCTGAGGTTCGTTTTGTCTGTTTAAACTTATTACTGGACCAGAAGTGTGGAGGTTTAGTCTTTTTTCTACTGAATAATTTTTTTTCTTATGAGTGAAATCTTTAATTTAGAGTTTCTCAATGACTTAACACTCATTTCACTATGTATTATTTATTTGCAAAAGCTATATTACCCAAGTTACATGCCGGTGGTAATAACTGGTTTTATTCCATTTCGCGACTTACCTCCCTTTTCGCATGAGAACTTTATATATATTGTCGCAAGCCAGACCTTCACAACTGTACAACGCTACTTCTTAAACCTAAGCTGGTCTGAAGGAGGCGCATTCTGCGACAACATTCCTTCTACGACTT
Source organism: Metallyticus violacea (assembly GCA_030762175.1). NCBI lineage: Eukaryota > Metazoa > Arthropoda > Insecta > Mantodea > Metallyticidae > Metallyticus > Metallyticus violacea. The sequence goes on from CM060832.1 coordinate 117,104,634, forward strand.
GAAACTTACACATAACATTATAAAAATCAGGAAGGAATGTCTTCGGGATCATAAAACAAAGTCACACATGTTCAGTCTTAAATGGAATACAATGTAATAAAAGAGACATGCTCTAACACTTTACGTTTGATACATTACCAATTACGCGTGTTTGCATCTAACGTGTTGGACGGACATGTTGCTGGAACACATCTTTCTCCTTCTCTAACTAGGCTGCCTAAACAGAAGCCACGCTAACTCCTGATCTTTATCTTATTATCTCTTGGCTTTGGCCAAAACATCCCCTCCCCTAACTTTCGCCTCTTAACGAACACCACACTACAAACGCCATAATGAGTTGACAATTCAATCTCTCCTTCAACAGAATCATCTGTATATTCTTGTTTTAATGCATTATCGAGCTACAATGCCATCCATAAATTGTCGTCGCAATTATTGAGCTGCATAATGCTACAATATACATGTGATACTTTAATATTATATATATTCAATTATCACAAGAGATGATAAATATATACAGCATGCTATCAAATAAATAAGAATACTACGATCTAAAATATCATATGGAACTACTGCCCATATTTATGAGTGGATTAGCAAAGGCAAGGCAAAAGTATTAATAAAATGTATCCAAGCAAAATGAAGTATTGAAAAAAGCACTGAATAAGACAAAAAGAGATAGAATAAGGAATAAAAGAAAAAGACAACAGGACAAAGACCTTCGAACACCGTAACAGAAAGACAGCTGAAACGGTGCGGACACTTTTACAGAATGAGCAAGATAAGAGGGTGAAACAGAGGCAGGAGGTAAGGGGTGGAAGATAAGAGAGAAAAGGGTTGACCAAAGATTACATGGGTGGAGAGGCTGGAAAGAATGGAAGGACACAAAACAATACGATGGCTGATCGTAAGATATGGAAGAAAATAATGAACTATGACATCCTACCCTTCGCATTAAATGTTACGGAGAAAAGAGGACAAAGAAAACAAAAATCTTTTAATTAGATTAACTTAACATGTATGTGATATTTTACACACATGTGTAAAGCAGAGGGACTGAATATGTTTACTTACAAAGTACTACTCTCAATTTCCAGATTTCCAGTGCTTAAATGGTCATTAAGATTGAAAATTTTGAACAAGAACGATGGAGTCTCTTTTGCAACATTTAGATAATGATACTACGTTTTAAAGAATATTGAATTTATAGGCCTAAACACTCGAAATACCTGATTTATTCACGAACAAAATAGCTTTAAATTCAAAAAGATTTTATGCAAAATTATGATTGTGATTCCTTTATATATTCATATATATAAAATTCAAAATACAGAACAGTTAGTGATTAATATTTGTGATCATTGGTTTGTTAAACGTTTCTATGTTGTTTTTAAAGCATAATTGTTACACTGCCATTAATGAGGTTTTGTAGTTTTTGAGACCTTCTAAAGAGATGTTTCTGTTGAAATGGATGTTGGCAAAAGTTCAGAATTAGGGCAAAATGCTGAGAATTACAAATACTTGGCCATAGGTGGGTAACTCGCGCCCATTAAATGTAAAAGGGGGGGGGGCTGTGAACAAAAGCAATTGTTTAGTCTCTTCGCACGGCGCGCACCAAAACCGCCAGCTCATGCCTCAGTTGGAAATTTACTTTTTACTAGCTGTTGACTACATTGAGTTCCCCTCTACTTCTATCCCGAAGTAAACGTTGCACTTCGATTAAGTAGAATTAATAATCTTACATAAAGCTGATGCACGGTATTCTCTGGTTCCTAATTTCAAATTTCATTAATAACAATTTTGCACGATAACCTTGTCGCTACTTTTCAACGAAATTCCTTGACACTGTTTTACAATGCTATCATGATCAGCATATCCTTTCGTCATGGGCCTTTTTGCAGTGAAACAGATTGCATTGTACAGAGATCAACATATACGCAAATTATTAACAATTAAAATGCATAAGATACTGGAACAGTACTTCACGATTTACACCTACTGAAATATAATTATATTATATATTTATGTAAGCCCAGTCATCTTATTTTGGCATTGTATTAGTAATATAAATACTATGTATATGTGTGAATCATAAGCTCACAAGCCTTAACTTCGATGTAAGAACTGTACAAAACAGAAAGTCTGACGTTTTCCGTTGCAGTAGCTTGGAAAATCAACAGGGTAATAAAACCGTACATTGGAAGAGGGTCGTATATGTGAAGCCCATTTTCATTTTTTTAAGACATGTGTAATAAATTGAATACTTTTAAACTGTCTTTGGGGCTTTGACCCCGACGGGTGTTCTACTGGTAGCCCTTTAAATGCTGACAAAATGTTATAAAGCTTTCAAAAAATAGCAAATAAAAGGTGTAGTTGGTGAATTTGAACCAGCCAATGGAGAATGTATGTTTGAACTTTTAAAGATTAGCGCAAAAATTGGGCTTGCCTGTGTAACCCCGTGGCATCGTTAAAACCAACCACCATAAGGGAGAGTGTAGTTCAAGTCGAATGTCAGTTCATTTCGACACAGAAGCAGTTCTAAGTATTACATGTCACTAAACTCATTCCTCAGTAGTAAGTTTTACACGCGGCAAGATACCCGCAGTTCCCAGAAACACATCGCAGTACTCATTATAAATTCGATTTTCAGTTTCACGCGCCGCGGCACTCGTCTATAAGTTTCACACGCGGCAACTAATTTTATATTCAACGAAACCAAGTCTATCATACGCAAAACAATAAAGGACGGGAAATATTTTCGACAAATTAAAGTACCAATAGATACTATGTGGCATAGCGTGCTCATTTATACCATTGAATTCCTCTCCCAGTTGCGTTGAGTAGGAGTCAACAAAATAGCTGGATTCACCCTGAGAAATTATCATGAAGCTTTGACAAAAACATTGCCGACGATGACGACGGCAACAGACGATGACAACGGCAACAACAATAACAACATCCGACGACCAAACTACTTCAAAATTTGGCGCCCAACGTGGCTGCTATATTAAACCGCTTCAATATTCATAGCGACTGGATTCTCTCAAGATTATTACAGTATTCACTAATATGGTTTTCTCAATAAAAATAGTGAAACAAAATAGTGAAATAAAAACCAATCCTATCATTTTCTTTCTTATCATGGACGAGTGGGGACAAGTACTTTTGTATTTGGATCAGGGTCAGTTTCGTCACGTATCACATTTTAACATATGGATGCATATTAGAGATAAATGTGGCTGGCGGTGTGGTGAAGGCATGGCAGGCTGCTCGTGATGTTTAACCACGGTAAAAATATTTGACAATCCAGATGAAAATATAATTATTCCCCTATGCTTTTGTGCTTCAATATTTGAACTGTAGCTTAATGAGCTGATAGCGAGATAGGTTGCAAGTCCTGAACTGCTGGAGTTCAAAAGTAATTGCTTAACGAATCGCGAAAAAATGGCGCTTACATTTTTATTTCTAAATATGTTAATTTTATATTTTTTGAATACCTTAGGGCAGCGATTTCCCAACTTTCCTAGACCGCGGAACCCTAAGATTAAATTTAAAAATTAAAATCTGAAATTTACCTCATATATTTTTTAAGCTTTTTGTTCTGGTTTATAAAGTTTAAAATATAAACAAAGAAATAAATACACCTTTTTCAGCATTCGCCTCTTAATTGTAACTTATCCTTATGTAACAATAATAATCATAATAAACATTCGAAAATAATATAAAACGCATAACACTTTTACGTTAATAATAACTAATAAGAAACAGGGTTTTTATTTTAAAAAAAAGTGGCAAAAGTATCTATTTAACATATATTTTAGAATGTATGGGGAATTTCAACCCCCCCCCCCGACACAGTCACTTTGAAATTTCAAACGGAACCTTGGCTTTTGTTGCAAATATTGAGAGGATTAGCTTTTATCACATATTATGTTTTTTATTATTGCCTGGTAACCAGACTCTTGTTATTGTTTGAATTTGGACAGCTTACTTCCACCAAAATTGTTAAACACCTGGTGTAGTTGGACGCATTTTAACAGCGCTGTTCATTTCAGCATTGAAACGGCCGATAAATGTTGCTCAGAGGCCCCCCTTTTCAGGTTTAAAGTGTTTTTTTTTTCTTTTTTTTCCCCCCCCCATGTGGTAAATCTACGACACTGGACCAACGACTTTACTCTGTTTCCAAAGGAATCCGTACTTAAGCCAATTAAGCGCCAAATATCACCGAACCTGTTCGGATTTAAACCGCCCTTGGGTCTACGGTCTACGGTTTACACTAGATCACCAGAATTAAGTGAAAACTTAAAGTGAGAATTGCTGAAGTAGAGGGCGTCAAGTCAAAACCTTAATCAACATTATTAAACTCTTCTCTTAGTATCTAAACTGATTCCATTTGTTTAAATTAATTTTATATTAAATAGACGGTTTTATTCAAACCGATAGCCCTATACTCATATGAAGACACTACATTACTCGTTAACTTTAATTGAGATAAAGCTGCATTTCATTTACAAGCTGTGCTATATAGAACCTAACAGGAGAAATTTCTATTCTAAATTCTGATCATACCCTCTCGAAACGATTTCTATACCTCTTTTGTGTAAATCAGTGCAAAATGTTATTCTTTTTCATAAGTTAAATTATTACGAAAGGCATTGATAATTCTTTGATAGTTCGGGCTCCAGCCGCTGTCAAGGGAAGAAACATAATGAGTGTTCTGCCTGGTCCACGTTTTTGGATTAGTTATTTCAAAACTCTCTCCGGAAAAAAAGCCTTCAAATTGTTTCTAATTTACTTTACATCAATAAGTATACATTGCAAAATTGGGTCTCCTTTCGTTTTCTCGTAATTTATTATTTGTACCTATACATTCAAGAATAAATGCTGTTACCGTATTCTAAACTTTGTAAACTCCAGGTAGTGCCTCGCTGACTCCAGCGTATCACATTTTAAGAATCGTATATTTCTACTCCTCTATCCTATGCTGTGTTATAAAAATATAGCTAACCAATTGACTAACATAAAATAAATCGCTGATACCTTTTTAAGAAGCAAGATGTTGGCTATTTATGCTATTATGTTATTTAAAATATATGTGCCAAAAATTGACTTGACCTAATTTTATATGTTTATTAATAAATATAATATAATGATGTTTCATAAACGCTTAAGATTATCATAAGTTTCACTTTAATGTTTGCGTATACCATTTCTTAGCCAATTATTATAAAAAATACAAATGTAATATTATTAAATAAAATTACCGTTGGACATTATGAGTATATGCATAAAATAGCAATTGGTAGAGGCTCAAACTACTTAGGTTGATCAATTTCATGTTTATGGAATACAAATTACTCATCTACTAACTCATAAGGAAATGTCTGATGATGTGAATTTTTGGCTCTAAACTAATGCAGCTTCCTTCGACTTAAATATACTTCTAAGTTTTGTCTTCTTGTAGAAAATAATTTTAGTCTCCTTCAAAATAATCGGTCGCATTGTGGCCTGAGTCATTCCAAATTCGCAGAGAGCTGAGCAGGAAGTTTATAGTGCAGCTGGAGCACAATATACAAACTCACTTAAGCCACCAAGAAAGCGACGTAAATCCTCCTCTTTCTGGCTATCAAGCGATATCAAGACTGCACAACTATTCTTGAGATATTGAAAATGACAGAATATTTTTTTAACATTCTTCGTATAACTCACTATTTCCAATATTCGACTATCTGTAAAGGAAAATCCAGTTTGATTAGTAGTTTAAAACTTTAAAGCAATGTTATTTACTTAACCTTCTAAACTGTAAACAAAAATATTAAACAAAATTAATGAGATAACGTATGAATGCCACACAAAAGTTCTGGAAAGCAAGAGGTATATATAATTGTATGCCCAAAGTGTATGAAGAATATACAGGTATTTTAGCGTTATAAGAAGCATGTATCGTAAAGCTGATGCCACTAAGTGGCAGCAGAGAGCTTTGTTTTTGAATGTATATTCATACACCAATAAATGCGTTACAGTTTGTTGAAGCGCCCAAATTAAAGGTGAGCTGTGTCCATTTACGATGGAATAAATATGAAAACTCTCAGGGGAATGAACAGTGGAGGAAAGTCGATTATGATGAACTAGAATCCGCAGGAGTATGGAACGTTTGGCAACTGATTCACAAACCGATCCAATGACGGATCCAGCCAAATGGATTACGTGGTTTATTGTTGTAGTCGGAGTATTCCCCAAGTTAACAACTACACAAAAGGAAAATCGCTTGGCACGAGCCAAACAGCATCGCTTCTAGATCATTAACCATGATAACATGGGCTGGTCATATTTACTTTGCAATTCAATGATGGCGCATTTTAGGGCAATGCGGAAGGCTGGAGAAGCTTTCGAATTAGAAAGGGTCAAAATAGCTGTGAAAAAGGTGGACATTTTTTGTTCAGGGAGAGTAAGTACTGGAGCTAGAGACTTAGTTGACATAGGCTATTATTGAGAAAAGAGGTTGTAAGTTGATAACTTCCCTGCTGATGAGTTAGAATTCTTCAGGATTGTTTTGAAGAGCTTTAAATTGATGTCCCATATATATCCTGGCCCGTCAAAATTTTGGATCAATATTATTAAGAAATTTTGAGGTATTGGTAAAAACTATAAAGAAGTGAAAACAAATATTTTTAGCCCAAGGCCACTTGTTGGCTAGAATTTCAAATGGAAGTCAAGAGAGGAAAGATTCGCGGCTTAACCTTCGAAGGTTTGAAGCCGGAAATAAGGCTGACTTTATTAATTTAATTAAAAGGCTGCAGAGTCATATTTATAAAGGCATTATATTTGATAAGGACAATTATTATGTATATGTATAAGAAAATCATTTTGATAGGTATAACAGGAATAGAAATAATTTGTAACTTGTAACATACAAAAGGGTTTTGTATACATGTTAGAAAGAGATTGTATACCTGACGCCTCTCCACTCACGGACCGCTCCTTAGACAAGGCTGAAGAAAGGGTAAACTATCTTTTGTTAGGTCACGAACCTTCTACCCAGGAAATACTTAGGAGTTGACAATAAGAGAAACATGTGGCCGTAACGGGACAGTATTTAACAAAGTCAGACTTAAAAATATTTTAAGAGAAAATGAAAATGTCAGAACGGAGACGAAAATGTTTTATTACAGGAAAGCCGAAAACACGTGCGTTATCTCCGGGAACATTTAGGAATCTACAAACTAAGCAAGGCAAAAGATTTTCAATAGAAATCAGAATGTAAGGAAAGGACCGAAATTTATGACAGCTTGTTCTGGGAAAATTCAAGTTCGTGGGAAGACGTTAGATCAGGGGGAAAAGAATAATTCTAACCAATGGTCTTCGGATAAAAGTTAACGAATCAGGAGAACTTATTTATAAATAATAATTTTAGGATAACCAATTATGAAAGTACAACACGAAAATAGATAAAATACGAGGGAATTTAATTTAGCGAAAGGCGTGGCGATGTAATAGAAAAACTAGAGTACAGAAGTCAGAGGGGCACTCAAGGATTCACGCATTCGGTAGAGACACATTCAGAGGCGCATTTCACATTCGTAGAAGTCGGACATTCATAGATTCATATTTAGACATTCAGTAGAAATAAATTCACAGATTTGCACTCACACATTCATAGATTCAGAGGGACATTTAGACATCCAGACATTCACGCAGGAAGCCAGTCTAAGAGAGTAGCGAAGTCAGCGGCGAATAGTCAGGAAGTACTTTACATGTGAATAAAACATTTTAAACAAGTCAACCTTGTGTATTTTTGGGCAACACATTTCTCGTTCCCGTGGATCTATACTGATCCCGAAACACTCCGGTGGACCCTGAGATAAAATTTAACAGAATTGGAGCAAACCACGTCACCAGTAACCAGCCCGAGCCGAACATCCAGACCACCATCAACTACAACACTACACTACGCCCCCGCACCCATCATATTCCTGCTCCAGGTTTCCTATTTACTTCCTAAATGAAATAATAGTGGCCCCCATGGGGAGATTAACAATATGCTACACTCACACACTGTTGAAATCATTGGCCAAGTAGCAAACTTGTTAATTCCACGCTAGTATCGTATATTTTAGAGTTGAGGTAAAGTTATTGCACATGCGCATGAGATGGTCGCATATTTAGTAGTTTCAGTGTGGTTGCGAGTGAGTCAAAGCTTATCTTAGAAGAAGGAGCACCTCTTGCCATATACTCCGCCGAGACGCCCTAAAGACAGCCAGTACGGACGGCAATATAGAGTTTAGCTAAGTATATTTTGTAATAAATTGGATATTCTGACCTGATGTTAGTTCATGCTTAATCTATATTCTGGTAGCATTTCCCCGGTATTAGTTTTAGTAAGACATGACTAAAATACATTCTGATATAAAAATTAGATACAAAAATTAAAACTCGCCCCATGTCCAGCCAGTTTTTTGGGGAATTTTTCTATGTAGTAATAGCGATTGCTCCAATAATTTGGGCTGTGACATATTGGTGGAGGCTTCCGGGTAATGCCATATTTTTTACTGTAGTTTCTAGAAGTTCGTTATTATTTTTTGAAATTTGTTCTAATGAAACAGGTTATAGTGTAGATGGTGCTACGGAACACTAATTGTTTCATTTTATAGTGTAACCACCATTATTTATTTTCCATTTTCTTTCTTTTCTTCTCTCTCTCTCTCGCTCTCTCTCTCTCTCTCTCTCTCTGTTAGTAACTAAATTGTTATATATTTATTTTGGCCATGTAATTTTGAAATGAAGTAACTTACGTTTGCGCGGTTGGCGAAGGTCCTGTTTCTTCACTATTTCTTTTGTTCTTTCTTTTCTTCTCTAAACTTTAATGTTTTCTTGTTTCCATCTATTTTCATTATTTTTTCCCTTTCTTGAATATTTTATTGAGAAAAAATCAAGTTAAATATGCTTCTAGAAATATATTAGTGGTGATAGCTAACGCGACTCATTTAGACTTTATACAGACATTATTTAAATTCATTTCTTAACGATCCAAAGCAGCTGGTCATGGCGATGTCCATTAAAAGCTAATGGAAAGCCACCTTAAATTTTATTGTTAGTACTAAGGGATTCGAGCCATTTTGTTCTTTCCATAAGTAATTTTTATATTGTTATCAGGGGATAGTTGTTTTCACTCGTTTAGTTTCATTGCTTGTATAATTGATATTATATATAAGTGTATTGTATATTATGTAATTAATTAGATGTTCTGGTCTGATGTTGGTTCGTGGTTAATCTATATTCAAATACCTTTGTTTTTCCCGGTATTTTCTAGTTTTAGTAAGAGATGAGAAGTATACACTCGGATACAAGAAGTTAAGCTCGCCCCATGTTCAGTCAGTTGTATTGAGAATTGTTCTAATTTAGTAATAGCGAATGCTGTAATAATTTGAGCTGTGATAACAGCCAACACACAAAATGTATGAAAATGTAATTTAATTCCTTTATTTTTGCCTTGTATAATTTGTTAATTTAATTTCGTAAAGTGTAGTGGAAAACAAGATTTTAAAGACATGTGAATCAGTAATGAAGGGCCAAGTGAGATGTACTAAAGAAGTTAGGAATATTCATTCAATTTTAATTCCAATAATTGGTTTGAATGTGATGTTCCGTGCAAATCACAAAGGAGATGCAAATTAACTCTGTTTTTCCATCTCACATATTGATTTATTTATTCAGCCTCTTGTAGTCTAAACATTGACTTATATATTCTGTTGAAAGAGTAATAACTTTTTTCTCCTTCGTACAGAATGCGATGGAATCCCTTGAACTTTCCATTCGAAAAATAATACATCTGAATAATTTTGCGAAGTTCTAACAAGCTCAGGAAAAAAAAAAAAAACAAAACAAAACAAAACAAAACAAAGCCTACATAATAATAGGCGTTGTTACGTTCTTCAATTGTCTCTTTGATGAATAATTTCAACTAGACATGTAGTCAAAGTATAATAGGTATAATTGGGCGAGTAGAAGATGAGAGAATAATTTTAACGGCAGAAGAAAATGCCGACAGCTATCTTCGGCCTATGTCCCCAATCGAGCGCAGTGCATGCTATATATATTTTTTCAGCGTTTATGACTAAAGTAAACAATCAGTTATGAACTGATAACTAAACGTTTTTAATGTTTACATATTTAGCACGTAAAATACAGGTACACAAGCTTTATTTTCTGCTCTCAAACCTTTCCTTCAACTCTGCATCGCCCCCCCCCCATTCCATTTCTTTTTGTTTAATTTCCTATATGTTGTCCAGGGATTGCCGAAAACACTTTTATTTTCACAGACTACTATTAGGTATCGATCCCTTTGTTCTAACGGTGTTCCGGCCATTCTTCGGTATGTCCATCTGCCTTCTTTATTCCTGCATATGCGGAAAACTGTCTTATGAATAAATCCCCAGAAATCGGTTTTAAGTCAACACACGTATTGTGTGTTTCAAAATACACTTCATCATTTGCATTTAGCAATGTTTAATTAGTTAATATTGTCCTCTCTCTCTCTCTCTCTCTCTCTCTCTCTCTCTCTCCTCTTTCAAAATTACAAATAGACATTAAAAATAAAAAAAAAATTCAAATCATTTGAGGTAAACATTGCGCACTATTCCCTTGACCTTCGTGCAATATAGTGACAGATTATCGTATGATTTATGGGGCAATTTTTAGTATTTAAATGAAACAAAATATATTGTGTATGGTCCATAAAGCACTTAAAACCAGCTGTTACTGAACATACAGTTTTCTTTCTTTTTAAATTCTTTCTATCCATCATACAAACTATGCTTCAAACCAAGCAAATTCCGTCCATTACTCTTTCGTGATCTCCTTCTATCCCCTGCTCTATAGACTTCTTTTCCTCTCAGAACCCCAAACTCATTTCCGGTTTTCTGCTGTTTTTCCATTCATTTTATAAATCCAAATCAGATTAGTCTTTCCCTTGGTAATTTTCTTTTTAACTTCCATCTGCTAAACAGTTCTGCTTCTAAAATAAGTTCGTTGCGCTGTTCCTTTCCTCCAAATGCAGTATCATAATTTAAAAATAATAAACTATGTATAAACTACATTTACTTTTTATTCGCTTTCTAGTAAAACAATAGGATTTTGTTACAATAATTATTTTCCCTAGCTACAATAAGATACTCCATTTTCCTCATAATTAGCCAAAAACACTTAACACATATCAATCTTAGTTTTATTCTATATCATTTTGTAACATATTTAATCCTTGAATATGTAGTAATAAACATTTCTTTTTTCACAATTTAGTTTCTACTCGACTGATATTCTGGTAATTTATGTATTACACTTGGAATTGGTTGATATTTGTTTTTATGAATAATATTCCTTCCAAATATAAGCTGAAATTATTCTTAAATCCATAACTTTCAATTTAAGGCCAAACATATAAATAGTACATATATTTATTTAAAAATGCCTTTAAGTATCAATATATTTACATGAAACCTTTAAAAACTAAACAACCCCCAAAAACGGTGGTGTATAGTGCAAAAAGTACTTTTTAGAAAATAGTTTGATAATCAACATACACCGATTAATACATAGTCATATATTTCATAAACACAAAGAGGGGGGAACCTTAAATAAAAATGTTTATAGCTTGAAATGTCTAGTACTTATGAGAGCTTAAAGTAATAAACCATAGATTCACTTACACACAGAGATACCCATCTGTTTAAAAACGTGCAGAACAAAATGGTCAGCTGTAAGGATAATTCAAATATTTTTTTACAGCAAAAGAAATGAGAAAGAGAGTATGTCGCATGGGGTCGTTTGTTTCTCCTTCTGTATTCGATATAATACACCTTTGAGTTTCTGTAAATATCATGCATAATTCCAATAAAACCATATGAGATAAAATGACATAGAGTGAAACATGTGAATATACATGCAAAATGAAAAATAATAGCACTTTCTTTAATGAAGGAAAGAGGAAAAATCCCTTCGATTTTTATTGATATTATCTTTAAAAACTGAATGTCAAACACAATTGTTGAAAAATACATTATTTTAAAGCGTTTGCTCGATATTAGACCAAGATTCTACAACAGTTAAAGAAAACTTAAAATGCAAAAAGAAAAATCTGGCATTCAGAGGAATTCATGTCCCCCAGAAACTTCACTTCCATACCAGACGCTAGGGGCAGAAATATTTCCAGCGCAAACCAGCATCAGATCGCGCCAGTGCAACTCGCCCTAGCATTTAGTCGGATCAGGTCAGTCACGAAAAAAACCAAGATCAGAATTGCCGGCCCAATGGGAACTCAACCCGGGACCTCTCGAATGTTGAGTCTCAAGCGTTACCACCTGAGCCACCTGCCATGTTTCTTGTTAGCAATGTAATTTCCTTAAATACGCAGTTGATTCAGAGTTACTGTGGAAAATGAAGCCAACTCAGAAACTATTAAATCTATTATAAGCTTTGTTATGCGCATTACGCTAAATATGCCTAGATACATAATAGCATATGAATAGCAGTTATTTGGAATATTACAATGTTACAATTGTCTCACGTAACAATGAATGTAATCATAATGGTATAATAACGCTAAATACGAGAATAGAAAGCTCTTGAACCATACCTTCGTTTGCATACTCTGCCGTTTACAGAAACTGCGTTTAGTCCTTAAAAGTATTTCAGTGTTATTCAACGTTTATACTGTGCTTAACAAAAGTTATTTATAGTTATAGTGGGATAATTAAATTGACGTAAGCATTAGATGCATAATACATCTATGACTTAATGTTGCGGGAGAGAGAGAGAGAGAGAGAGAGAGAGAGAGAGAGAAAGCAGATAGAAGAAGGAAATGCTCACAGAGAATCAAGTTACTTCTTTCCAGATATGACTCAGTAAACCATTCAGATCGTCTCACTTTGTGGATTAAGACGTATTTTCTCTGAAGAGAAATTTATTTTCTTAAGAAATAATAGGTGGATGTCGTCAAGGTGGTTTAAATGTATTTTCTTCCTCTTTTCATATGCGCCATAATTTTATTCTTCAAACGGAAGTTAAAGCTGCTGAACCCTTTTGATATTTGTACTATCGAGAAAGTTGTGTCTAAGACGCTACTGTAAAAAATATCACGCGATACTTCTGCTTATAGACGTCTAATTATCCACCCTCTTTCACAGAAAATTTACACATCTGGTCTTATGATGCTTATTTTTAGTTGCTATCTTCAATATTTTATGAAATGTTTAAATCTACAAGTTAGACAGTTTCTTGCATGTGAACAGGAAATAATCTCTTCGTGATCCATCACTTAGGCATTTTAATTCTAGCGGGCCAAAGGAATTACTAGCTGCTAGCTACATATGCACCTTTTGTTCATTTTTGTTATTCACTCAATAGTTATAAACTTCAATTTTAACTGATGCATTATCTAGCTTCCAAGCAAGTATTTATTTTTTGTTTTCAATAACACTATTTTGTTTTTATTAAAATATAATTATATTTACATCAGTGGAATGTTGGCGGGAAATAAATCACTTTACATGAAGCAATGACAACGCATTTATGGTCTCTTTTGGCCCTCAAACAATAGTTACCAAAATGGGTGTAAAACAATGATAATAAAGCAGTGTGGTTCAACAAGAGGGCCCCGGGGTTCTTATTATAAGGCTTTTGAAGGAGTAATGTGTTGTGTTTCATAAAAGAATTTAAAAAATAAGTTTAGTACCTACATATCAAGTTGAAGAAGTGAGCGAGAAACGGAAAGATGAACTCAGGTCAAATCCCTTCCTTCATGCCTTCTAGCTGCGTTATTTCAGATTCCAAATACACAATGGAGCTTTGCATTGTGAGAAACAACAAAGTAACCCAGTGCAAGGTCGCTTCAGCGCCTAGGTATAAATTCGCTACAGAATGGGGAAAACTTGACTATTTCCAACTTCTTTCTATGTTCTCAGTTAGCGCCACGGGTGGCCGAGGTCGTTAAGGCGCGGACGTATGAGCGAGAGGTCTGGGGTTCGAATCCCGCCAGGACCGTCCTTCCTGACTGAGTTTTTTTTCCAGGTTGTTCTCGGTCCTCATAAATGGCAAATGCCGGGGAGGTACCCAAAACTTAGGCCTGGAACGATTCCTTCCTTAAAAATAAATCCTTTCCCAATATATCATTTCATCTCATGTATCATCAGTGCCCATCGCTAGTGGTGCATCTGTAGCAAAAGCGGGCGTTTAACACATTTCATTCATTGTTCTCAGTTCTTTAGCAATGTTAATTGCGAGTTTGTAGAGCGTGTTGAACATAAATTAGCTACAGTTAGTTTGCTCTACAATAATTGAGTTCAAGTACTTTGAGCAACATAAACATATTACAACTTAGTGATGTATTTTGAAGACCGTAGTAATAGTTTTCAGAATAAAAATAATAATAATAATAAAGAGATAAGTATGGCACTGGATAGACCCATGGGAAAAATCTGGTCCGTGATTGAAAAACGGTTGGATCATACTGATACAGAAGAAGACCAAATGCAATGACTGGTAATATTGAGGTACGAACCAAAAAACGCTGTTATTACTATGTTAGCATGCATGTTCAATTCGATGTGACCTGCATTGCGTTGTGACCTAAGTATGGCAGTGATATAAAAATGTAACATTATATACAATGTTTGACATGATAATGCATTATGCTTATTACTAATTACATGAAGCAAATGCCCTCCGATTATTAGGTGTTCTCTTTTTGTATATAAAATAATATATCTGCCTCATATTTACAATTAGCCCAGCCTAAAATAAATACTTTTTCAAACATTAGATGCTGTTGATCTGAAGAAAAGGAACTCTGTATATTTACAGGGAATTATTTGTTATATCTCCCAATAGGCTACCTGTATGATGCTGATAAAACTTATTAAGATGGAAAAGAAAAATATTTCATATATGCATTGAAGCATTATAAAATTATTCCTGGCAAAAATTGCAGTTAATGAAACATAAAATGATGTTTATTATACTTGAGTTGTTTGTATAAGTGTATAGTATAATATACAATACTTTCCAGGGCTTAATTATACGGGAACCCTTCTGAAAAAAGAAACCCCATGTTGACGTTCAGTTTTGCTAAATTGATTCACTGAAAATGTTATTTTTTCAAGCGCTATATCTAGTTCTCTCTCTTATCATAAAAAGAGAGGAAACTTAATTAAATAATATTAACCAAGCTCATTTTGAATATTACTTCTCTTCAACGGAAAACAGACATCATGAAAATTGATAGCGAACCATATTCATATTTATACTGAATCCACTACATATTTGCCAACCATATTGTATGAACCACTAAAGGGTCGGGAAACGGCATGCTGCGTTAAAATTGTGAGCAGGGCAGCTTTCACGAAATTAAACGCCGGAAATTCGTCGATAAATGATCCATTAAAAGGCAGTTTCTATTGTTCCTCCATAATTAAAACTGTAGTAGAGGAGATGCGAGGCGATCGATGGGAATGGCGAGGGTACGCAAATAAGAGTGGGAGGAGGTGCTTAGAAGCAAAAAAATGATTCAAAATGGAGAGCGTCCTTCATGCAAATTACGTGCTAATATATTCGCCCTACTTATATACTTTAATTTCTTAGCAAAGACGTCTCAAGTTACTCCATATTTATTTAAAGTGTTGCTGGGTCATATTAAAGCTTCCGATAAAAGCATTTCTTTATCGTAGAACTAGGTTATGTGCAAACCCATGGTGAAGTTTAGGCTGCAAGTAGTGGCACCAAGCTGAAGATGTCGTAATCCTTTTCGTAATGTAATTTTCATAACGTTCCTACAATCGTCATACGTAAAGCAATATTTTGCCTGACACTGCTACAGAAATTAAGATGTACGATGGTTGTCTGAACATCTGAATGTTTTTACACGGGTGTATATCCCTTAAGCATCCATTTAAAATAGCAAGTAATTGTTTCGAATAGTTTATTTAAACATATTTTTAAAGCAGATGCGCTATGAAAATTCCATAAAACTGATCACGTTGAGTATCGTGTCTTAAGGGCTTACACGTGTGAAACAGTCCTTATGGCCTGCACCCACTAAAATATGAATATAATATATATGTTGCAAACCTAATAATTTCATTTTGTTAGTTGTAATTAGTAATATAAATAATGTGTATATATAGCGCATCATAAGATTTAACTTCAATATATGAACTGTATGTCGACAAAAGAGAAAGTTCTGTGGTGCAGCTGTTTAAGGGAGCCCGGAACGCCAAGGAAGCTATAAACTGCTTTTCAAAGGAAGAAACAATCCCAATAGACCAGTGTTATGCCACTTCTTAAAAGACTTATCTTTGGCCAATATTAATAAAGCCCAGATCTTTTAAATACTTTAAGAAGAATGAGTTTGCGGCTGTTTGTATATTTATCTTTAAACCAATTAATGTGAATAAACGTTTTAAATGTTCAAATAGTAGCGGATAGCATGTGTTAACAGGTGAATTTAAACCAACCAATAATAGATGTATATTTTGAATTGTTAAAGCAAGGAGTGAGACTTGCGCGTGCTTGTGTAACACTGTTGGGAGTTGGTGAAGCCAACGATTAGTTCATTTGAATCGAATATAAAAGCAGGATTTTGCTCCGCTGGGACATCAGTTACTGAATTCACAGAATCAGTTTAGTTCACATACTCAATTCAGTTCGCTCACTCACATCAGATCAATATTTAGTTCAGACGATCAATAACTCACCTCGACCACTGAGTTTAACTCCGTTGATATATCAGATAGCCAAACGATCAAATCAGATAAATGCAGTTCAAAGGAGCAGTTCAAATAGGTTATCATATTCAGTTTATCTCCTTGAAGTCGGGGCAACTAAATTTATATTCGACGGAGTTAGTTCTCTCGTACGCATAACACCAGAAGACGCGAAAGATCTTGTGAATAATAAATTACCATACATATTCAGACCCACTGCGCGTGATTACTAACACAGCTGATATTCTCTCTCAGCTCTGTTGAGCACGAGTCACACAACAGCTAAACAATTCCCTGAGATATTGTCATGAAACGTGGGCAACGACACCAACGCGATCAATAGTCAATTAACGATATACCGCTACAAATATGGCGATCATAATTGGCGACCATTCCTGTCACCTACGCCCAAGCCGCTTCAAAATTGGTGCCCAACGTGGGGGATTGACGTCGACGACAAATAGCTTCCACAATCACCGTAAAAGTTTTCAGGTTATACCCTCGTGTACTTTCATGGCACGCGTGCCATATTGGTTACATGGATAAAATTAGACGTATATACATTTATTTTATTTAATTTCTAAAGAATATATTCCTTACTGAATAAGATAGAAATCGAATATTCAACCGATGCACAATTATTAGTATAGACTTATTTCTTCCTCTAATTTTGCACATACATTAAATATACTTTCATTTAGCTGCTAGTAATTTAAGCCTGCTAAATTTAGTATTAGTTCACATAGATGAAATATTAATGTAATGGCAGCGAAACACTGAGAATGGTTTTCAAAGCAAAAGTTATACCAAGTATCTGGAACACGTTCTCAGCACTCAGGCATTGGCGGGTATCAAATCGGGTGCAGCTTTCGCCAATCCTTACAGTGTAATGAATATTGCTATTCCAAAAAATTATACTGTGAAAGTATAAATTCTGGGAAGCGTATCGGCCTTAAAGACAACCCAAATGAAGAAGTTCAATAAGTGCAACAACACCAGAATTAAAAAAGACTTGCTTTTTGTTGGAAACTATAATGACAAGACATTTTGTACAAATAATTTTGCTGCTAATATAAATCATTTTTGAGTCGATAAATATTCAAAATAATTGCAAAAGTGCGCAATGTTTTAATCAATTTTCGTTAAAAAAGAAAGGCAAAGCTTGTTTTTGTAACACATTCACATACAAACAGTTCATTGATGCAGTCTTAGACTCCTAAAGTCGCAAATAAACCACTCAAGTTATGACTGCAATAAGCTTGAATTAACAAACTTATTCACATAGCTTCATTACCTACAACACCATCCATGAGCTAACTTGTGGGCGTGAAGATCCCTTGCGTTGCCCGTTCTTACGACCAAGGTAGTAGCTGCCCGAACATCCATATCGTGGTAGTAATGGAGCTAGCAAGGAAGTTGGGAGAAGTTTATGAACCGTATACATACCAAAGTGTAGCGTGAGATATCTGTATTAGCAGTCATGTATTCATACCGTCACGACTGGCATAAGATACGTTGTATACACTAGAACTACACATGATCACGAGCCAATCCAGAAATTGTACCTACGACACAAGATATGGCAGTTAACTAAATTTCAATTTAAGCGCTAACTTCAAAAAATATGTAGAGTAATATATGATTTTATGACAGATATTTAGCTGCATGCTACAAATAATATCATAGGCGTCGTCTTTAAACAAACACAAGGTGATCAAGATTAGAGTATATCAAAATGAAATTGCAAATATAAAGCAAATTCAAACGTCATATCGATAATGTGTAACATAAAAATTAATCACTGTTGGGCAATGAGCATTGTGGAAAAGTTTCCTGTATGAATGTTGTCTGATATCTCAATTTTATTCATCTAGTTATTATATTTAAAAGTTGAATACTAGAACGACTTGAGAAAGCCTTATGACATTTAATCAAGTGTAAAATCATTTACATAAGCTAGAATGTTTACAAAAAACAGTAATATATGATACAATTACTTTAACCTTCTGGTGCAAGGGTGCTACTCCCCGCAAAGGATGAGGTGCATAGACACAATTCGTTTTATCGTAAGTTAAAAAAAAATATTTTTAGATGTTCTTCTACTTTCTGATTAGTTTTCATTTTATTTTGAAAAATGTTACTCGCAAGTAAACCAGTACCATCCGAATTTGCAAAATATAAAAATACTCTTCAACGCCATAGAATAAAAAGGAGGCCCTACCTGTTTAATTACCTGCATACTTTCACATAGTTACCACACTCGCTTGGCTGCCTGTGGTGCCTCAGTAGTAAAAACGGTGTTAAACACCATTCAAAAAAAAAAAAAAAAACACTCCCTTGGCAAGGAACATTAGAGGAACTCTTTATTTTAAACTGAACACTTGTAATTCGCTAAATCGCAATATAAAGGCATTATCTTATCCCCGTTTACCAAAGAGGGTTACAATTACTGCACATCTAATTCACATGTCTTTCACATTTGAACTGGTTTCTTCGAACAGTAGAAGAGAGATGCGACACCGATAGATCCGATCTGCTTGCTAGTCTGACTGTAACTGATTGACTATTTCTCATACTTCCTTTAGACGGGGAGATCCTTACCACACAAATGTTACAACAAATAGCAACTCCCTTGATACAATTTTTATGTTTATCCGTTATTGCTATTGATGATATAATTACAATATGCATAGTATATCGGGTATAAAAATAACGACGCACTGGGACATCGGGTTATTATAGAAGATATTACAAACAAATCGAAAAAAGGAACTACTTCTTCCTTTGTTCATATACATTTATACATTTGATGTGACGCTTGGATGCACGGACGTATTGTAGGAACCAGATTGTTGACACCGCCCGCAAGATTGTTATTTAAGTTAGCGCTGTTCAGTTGTTATTCATAGTAAAATGGCGATCATAGAACCAGAAAGAAACAAATATAGAAAGGTGAAAGTATTGCAGCGGAGGCTAGAAAGAAACAAAAAGTGGAATGAAAGATTATGTAACTGCTAACAATAAAAATGTTCCTGCGATAGAACCAGAAAGAAACAAATATAGAAAGGTGAAAGTATTGCAGCGGAGGCTAGAAAGAAACAAAAAGTGGAATGAAAGATTATGTAACTGCTAACAATAAAAATGTTCCTGCGAAAACTCCTCCATTCCAAGAGGTACGTGTTATTTATGTTTTTTAACCTAGTTGCATTTAGATATATAATAACGTTGAAGGCATATGCTTGGTATGATTGAATTTTGTATTTTTTTTTTTTTTTTTTTTTTGCTAATGTGAAAAAAGTATAATTTTCGATTGGGTACATATTACATAATTCTGCATATCAAAGTATTTTTCTTCTTGCTTTCAGGGTCAGTGCGCATGTAAGTTGGAGCAGTAATTGGGTGCTCGGGGGATGTAGTTGATCGTGGTTTCGAAGTCTCGGCCGGGCTGCTCACTGATGACGTGGTTTGCTCCAATTCTGTTGAATTTTATCTCAGGGTCCACCGGAGTGTTTCGGGATCAGTATAGATCCACGGGAACGAGAAATGTGTTGCCCAAAAAAATACCAGGTTGACTTGTTTAAAATATTTTATTCACATGTAAAGTACTTCCTGACTGTTCGCCGCTGACTTCGCTTCTCACTTAGATTGGCTTCCAGAGTGAATATCTGGATGTCTGAATGTCCCTCTGAATCTATGAATGTGTGTAAATCTGTGAGTGTATCTCTACTGAATGTCTGAATGTGAATCGATGAATGTCCGACTTCTACGAGTGTGAAAATGTGCCTCTGAATGTGTCTCTACCGAATGTGTGAATCTTCTCTCTGACTTCTGTACTCTAGTTTTTCTACTACATCGCCACGCCTTTCGCTAAATTAAATTCCCTCGTATTTTATCTATTTTCGTGTTGTACCTTCATTATTGGTTATCCTAAAATTATTATTTATATCTAAGTTCTCCTGATTCGTTAACTTTTATCCGAAGACCATTGGCTAAAATTATCCTTCCCCCCCCTGATCTAACGTCTTCCCACGAACTTGAATTTTCCCAGAACGGCTGTCATAAATTTCGACCCTTTCCTTACATTCTGATTTCTATTGAAAATCTTTTGCCTTGCTCAGTTTGTAGATTACTAAATGTTCCCGGAGATAACGCACGTGTTTTCGGCTTTCCTGTAATAAAACATTTTCGTCTCCGTTCTGACATTTTCATTTTCTCTTAAAATATTTTTAAGTCTGACTTTGTTAAATACTGTCCCGTTACGGCCACATGTTTCTCTTATTGTCAACTCCTAAGTATTTTCCCGGGTAGAAGGTTCGTGACCTAACAAAAGATAGTTTACCCTTTCTTCAGCCTTGTCTAAGGAGCGGTCCGTGAGTGGAGAGGCGTCAGGTATACAATCTCTTTCTAACATGTATACAAAACCCTTTTGTATGTTACAAGTTACAAATTATTTCTATTCCTGTTATACCTATCAAAATGATTTTCTTATACATATACATAACAATTATCCTTATCAAATATAATGCCTTTATAAATATCGCTCTGCAGCCTCAGGTTATAAAATTAATATAGGCAGCCTTAATTCCGGCTTCAAATGCCCCTGTAATCAGATTTTGTTGTGGTAACACAACAAAATATGGTTACATAGTCCCGTGAGATTATTACTATCTTGTTATTGCAGAGTTATATTCTTATTATTCTTAATATTATATTAACACACTTGAATCGAATTGATTTTCTATCTGTGACACATATATTTGACTTTGAGCCTTTTGTTCATTTTCTTTATTGTTCTTGGCTCTGATATGAGTGTTATTTTTTTATGAGTTATACATTTAAATTTAATCTAAGCTTTTACACAAAAATTTGAAAATATATATTTTAAATGTTTATGGTATTATCTGTGTAGCTGATACGATTTGCATTTTGTCTTTTACATTTACAACTGTTTGCACTAAGAAAGATTCACTGCACTTTTTATTTATTTAATTTTTTATTCCACTTCACTTGCTTTTCACTTAGCACCTTTGTTCGCGTATCAACGCCACTGCTATACTGTCTTATATATATATGAATTATATTCTAGCATGCGAATGTTTATTATTTACAATACCCTGAGTGTTTCTGCAAGTTAGCTTCCTTATAATCTATTCTTATATTATGTAAATTATCTTATTCAATTACTGATGCTAATTACAGTCTGAATACTGAAATTTTTGGTTGTTACTCAAATAAACAAGTATATATCCTAGCTAATTTATTCAGTGAACTTTTTGAAATTAATCCTTAAAAGTATTACATCACATATATTACATGAAATTTGTTACAATTACAGTTTATTCAAATGCATTTAACCCAGTAGCTACGCCTACATCATACCTAATTTAACGAAATTATTCATGACGGTCTGTTCTTCTATTTTTATTTTTACCAAAATATTTCAAAGCACAATCATGTTGTTAAATTTTGTATTTTCAATCTTTACTTTATTAATTGACAACCAGATAATCTGTAGTACGTAAAGAAATTATATTTGCAATCCGTTCGTAACTTTATATTTCAATAAAATACACATTGATGGACATTCTATAGCCTTGCGTTTTCTAATTGATTTTAACTACATCACTTATTAACCGTTGATCATATATTTCATAAACTTCTAATTTGCTATCTAACTTTACTTTTAATCAATCATCCATTACAAACCTTATAAGACACTTAATAACATTACAGGTAACATACATGATTCTATTCGTATATCTATATGGGAGAATTTTCCATCCCATTTCACAGCGCAATTCACTACAGATTTTAACTACATTACTATTCATTAGATATCTTGGATCGTTTTATGAAGCTACCTTAGGTAAACGCTACGATACACGAGAATTATTCATCGACGAATTCGTTATCTTCGTTATCTACTTAATTCATTAATTCATTTTCTCCCTTATTATTATTTATCCTCTTTCTCTATTCACTTTATCATAATTCATTATTTTCCCTCTACTTTTAACCGTAGGATTATTATTAATATATTTCTTCTCGTTACTTGGTTCACTTTTCTTTCTATTACCCCTATCTGCTTCCTTATTGAACGTCACCAAGATATATAATTTTAGCTACTTATTCGTTTATCTTTCTTTAGCATGCTTCTGCTTATTCGATTATTTCTTAAACTCTCTAATTTCAATCATTTTCCTATAAGTTTCCCTCTGTAATGTTACTAATGTCTTATCAAACTTTGACTTTATATTGAATTCCCTTTGGCCTGATTTATCTTATTTCGTTACTCTCTTAATTCGCCATGATTACAATATTATTACCTATTTCCCTATGTAAGGTCACTAATATGTTTTATTAAACCTTCATCTTATTTTGAATTTTTTTTTCACTTGATTGCAATTATCTTATCTCTTTACCCTTTTAATTCACAATTACCTATTTTCCTGTATGATTTCTTAACGTTAATATTTTATTTCCTGAAATTTACGCACCTTGCAATATTAATTTTTTTTGACATGATTACAATTACTTTATTTCTTCACTCATTTAATTTATAATTATTTATCTTTCTATCTGGTTCCTTGGAGTTATTAACTTATTTTTTTTTTTGTCACATGTTTTCCTTTTCTATTGAATTTTCTTTGAGAATTTTGTAGTTATTTAATTCTGTCCTGACACTATTCGTTTTCCATAATTTATTTTTCTACTAATTCATGTGTCCTATAATTAACCTGCTTGCTTGTTTCTATCCCTAATACTGTTCGTCTTACAATACTTTTACATTACTTAACTATAAAATTGTATTGGCTTTCCTATCTTATCTATCTTATGTGTACATTTATTTACATTCTCAACCTTATATCAATCAGGTTATTCACCCTATTTTCTTTTTACATTCTTGTATTGATTTCTCTCTGGGATCCGAGTTGAACGTTAATACTCCATGGGGGTCTCCATTCGCGTGGCTCGGTCCTGAGTTCCGCTAATTGTTCTTTCGCGAATTCTGAGGGATTCTGAACACTTGCATTTATGCCATTTATTTCGGTGTAGGGTTTCGCAGTTTTTGCTTCAAAATATTTACTTAAATATTTCTGAATCAAAGAGACTTGTGCCCCTGTCCCGTGATGTCTTTGGATCGAATCCTGATCACTAATTTGTTTTCCTTCTACTTTGTCTGGACTCATTACCTGCTCCCTGTTTATGCCTATCTCGAGTATTTGATTTTGTTCTCCTTCTATTTCTATGCCTGTTTCCTCATTACTTATCGTTTTCCCCTCTAGTTCTAGTTGACTATTATTTATTTCCCCTAGGTTCTCGCTATCACCTTTCTCGACCTCTATTTGCTGTCTATCAAATCTAGGTTCCCCGGAATTTTCTTCTAGTTCCCTTTCTAATTCCATGCTTGTTTCTTTACCACTTATCGTTTTTCTCTCTAGTTCTAATGGACTATTGTCTATTTCCCCTAACTTCTCGTTATCGTCCTTCTCGCCCTCTATTTTCTGCCTATCATTACTCAGTTTCCCCGAATTTTCCTCTAATTTCCTTTCTATATCTGTGTTAGGCTCTAAGTTTAATTCTTGGTCCTGTTCAAGAATGCTTGCTTGCTCAATTTGCATATCTTGAGTTAAACTATTGCTAACTACGCTACTGGTTTCTATCTGAGACTGCTTTATTTTGATATCTTCATTTTCTTTTATTTTATCTGTGGTTGCCTGGCCCTTCTTTAACCTATCAATAAAGTCTACCTGGGAATTTTGAAATTCCTTTTTAAGTCCAGCCTGGGAGTTTTGAAATCTCTTCTTATTTTCTGCATTGAAGTTTTTAATTTCTGCATTGAAGTTTTTAAATTCTGCACGGATCAACTTGAACATATTTATTAATGCTTCGAACTTGTCCTCGCTAATATCGTTATTCACCTCTTTTTGACTAGCCTTTGTAGCTTGGTTTGCTTCCCCATTCTGACTATTCTCTAATTCTATTCTATTTTCCTCCATAACTATTTCTTCCTCTTTTCTATTCTGTTTTGCCATCTTTTCTTATAGTTCTCTGTGTTCACTATTAAACTCTCTACTTAACATTTTATTCCCTACTGTAATATTTTCAGTATGTTGCTGCTTACTACTTAAAATCTATCACACAATGTCTAATACAACTTTCTAACTAAATTAAATAATTATTTCAGTCTTTTATTTCTACCTTTTTTCTCTGCTCTCCCAATAGTCGGCGGCATGTTGTTCGTGTAGTGGCTCCTCGTTCGAAGTTCTCGCAATGATGTCCAGTTACCAGTTCCGTCGTATCTGCTCGTAAACCTTGTGTTTACGGTCGGTCTCTCTGCGATGTCGGCCGGCTATCCACTTGGGTTGCTCGATGTAGCTCTTCATGATGTCCACTATTCTCCTACGGTTGTGTAGCAAGCAAAACTTTCTGGTTCCTTCTTGGTGTCGTCTGCGGCTGCTGGGCTGATGTCGTCCGCTTCTGCTGGGCTGTTGTCCGCTTCTCGTCTCCGTCTACGAGCCTCCACGTTGGGATGCCATCTGGAGCAGTAATTGGGTGTTCGGGGGATGTAGTTGATCGTGGTTTCGAAGTCTCGGCCGGGCTGCTCACTGATGACGTGGTTTGCTCCAATTCTGTTGAATTTTATCTCAGGGTCCACCGGAGTGTTTCGGGATCAGTATAGATCCACGGGAACGAGAAATGTGTTGCCCAAAAAAATACCAGGTTGACTTGTTTAAAATATTTTATTCACATGTAAAGTACTTCCTGACTGTTCGCCGCTGACTTCGCTTCTCACTTAGATTGGCTTCCAGAGTGAATATCTGGATGTCTGAATGTCCCTCTGAATCTATGAATGTGTGTAAATCTGTGAGTGTATCTCTACTGAATGTCTGAATGTGAATCGATGAATGTCCGACTTCTACGAGTGTGAAAATGTGCCTCTGAATGTGTCTCTACCGAATGTGTGAATCTTCTCTCTGACTTCTGTACTCTAGTTTTTCTACTACATCGCCACGCCTTTCGCTAAATTAAATTCCCTCGTATTTTATCTATTTTCGTGTTGTACCTTCATTATTGGTTATCCTAAAATTATTATTTATATCTAAGTTCTCCTGATTCGTTAACTTTTATCCGAAGACCATTGGCTAAAATTATCCTTCCCCCCCTGATCTAACGTCTTCCCACGAACTTGAATTTTCCCAGAACGGCTGTCATAAATTTCGACCCTTTCCTTACATTCTGATTTCTATTGAAAATCTTTTGCCTTGCTCAGTTTGTAGATTACTAAATGTTCCCGGAGATAACGCACGTGTTTTCGGCTTTCCTGTAATAAAACATTTTCGTCTCCGTTCTGACATTTTCATTTTCTCTTAAAATATTTTTAAGTCTGACTTTGTTAAATACTGTCCCGTTACGGCCACATGTTTCTCTTATTGTCAACTCCTAAGTATTTTCCCGGGTAGAAGGTTCGTGACCTAACAAAAGATAGTTTACCCTTTCTTCAGCCTTGTCTAAGGAGCGGTCCGTGAGTGGAGAGGCGTCAGGTATACAATCTCTTTCTAACATGTATACAAAACCCTTTTGTATGTTACAAGTTACAAATTATTTCTATTCCTGTTATACCTATCAAAATGATTTTCTTATACATATACATAACAATTATCCTTATCAAATATAATGCTTTTATAAATATCGCTCTGCAGCCTCAGGTTATAAAATTAATATAGGCAGCCTTAATTCCGGCTTCAAAGTATGAATGCAAGAATGTGACTTAACAAAATATATTACCTAGAAAATAAGGAGAAACAAGGCTGTTATTTAATGGGTTTCATTTAAAAAACGCATATTAAAAGAAGACGACACGGTATCTATACTAACTCTCAGACTGCAGGAGGTAAGTAAGAGTTTTTTTTCTTTTTTTTTTTTTTTTTTACAGTGTTTTAAATAGGCAAGGTGACTTAGTGAGTGTCAGCGTTTTCTAAAGTATTTTTCCCAACTCGGAAAAAAAAGATCCAAATATTAACATAAAAATGAAGACGTACTTTACAACATATAAAAAAACTAGAGAAAATAATCCAACGTATAGGAAATATAGTGCAAGAGTACAGAAATAGTAATTAAACACACAAACAGCTTTCAAATAGAGAAAAGCATACGATACCATAAACTAAAAGGAAATATGTCAGTTCTGACTTTGTGCATTGCATGCTCAAAACCTAAGAATGTGCCAGCAGTGATTCACGCTTGATGTATCGTTTTTATTATGACAGTTTTAAGAACCATTTCCTTAGTCTCAAGTTTTCACCATTCTCCAACAGATACAGGCTGTGCTTGTGATCCCAGATTAAGTGTAATACAAGCAATAGGACTTTAGAGCCCGACTGGAGGTGCAATCACTAAAAAGAAGAGAACGCTATCACTTAAGTTGAAACCAAAATGACTCTCAGATACTAAGCAGTGAAATCTGTGTGTAGTATCCATATACTTACCATAAGTGATTTTTCCTCCTATTTTGACACAGTGAAACGTGGTATCTTAGACAGCCGTCATGTAGGCATATTACTGACACTAATGAGAGGTACAAGTATTTATGGCATGTCGGTATGACAAGACCTGGTGCTAATGAAGTTGCATCATGTTTGTTAAAGATCATTTCAAATAGTATTACTGCAAGGAATATGTAATAGAGTATTAATTTAATTATTCTTTTATTTTCTATTTGTTTAAGAAATTGCATTAAGATTGTACCTTTTAAAATATTACTCCATGCTTTACTTTATTTTAATCACTGACAACCAAAAGCACGTTATTTACATTATATTTTTTTGAATTATTGTAACCACGAATTATTGCAATAAAACAGTAACTCAGTAATGATTATGAAACAAGATAGCCTGCTACGCTTTCATCCATTGAAGCCATAGACCCCGGATCCACTATCTCAAATTACTTGCCTAAACTTCTCTATAAAGAGTTAAAAGTGTTTCTATGTTGTTTAATAATACTTTGTACATACGCTAAATATGCCCGCTCTGAATAATTTTGTAGTTGATGAAATCGCTGATATAAAATACTTTTACACATTTTAAGCTTAGGTTGATAATAAGGAATATAAATAAAGCTAAATGGTTCGTACTTTGATAACTTTTCTCATATTTGCTGTTTTATCTTAATGTAATGCATGTAAGAAAACATCATATTAAATTTGCCTTACAGTGGATGTTGATATAAGAGAGAAGAATAACAGAAAATTTGCACTAAAGAACTTTATATATTTGTGTGCATTTATGGCAGAATTAAGGGTCATATAAAAAGGTTGAGCTGGTATATTTATCCTGTTAGTAATTTTATAACTTTTAATAAAATATGCGACCATTCATGTTTTTATAAACTAATCATTTTTCTATAAATTCCGCGTGTTGTGGAGAAAAAGTTGTAGCCGTGATTAAGCATTTTTAAGAGACGTCCTATGTCTTATACTTCGGTTGTCTTGTATATTAATTTGCTACTGCGTAACATGACAGGACGAAGCTTAAACTATCTTGGCTTCATATCGTATTTTCCATCTGACGTAACTGTGACATCAGGGGTCAATAGACACGAAGAGTATGCAGCTGCTGGGCGTATTGTTGAGGAATTATAAGTACTAATGCATTATGAGAAAAGTGCAACAAAAAAAAAACTTAGCTTTTGTGCATCAAGTAGTCTCTCATACTCTTAAGCCCTATTTTCTGCGATTTTGAAATGAATATAGATTATTTAAAAGTGTTGCTTAAGAATTTTGTAGGCCGTAACCTCCTCTAAGTACAGCGAAATAATGTAAACGAATTTAAAAAAAAAAATAGAAGGGAATTATAAACATGTGAATAGAATACACATTCTTGTACATGGTATCATCATTTATTAGTCTATTGCCAATCGGCATTGGTATACAATGAGTGCTAACAGTGCCCAACGGCGAGAATCTCTCCTTTGCTTAAAACATCGAACAGTTTCGTAACAACAAAAAATGCAATCTTAATGAAGATATTTCCCATTGCAGTTCCCCCTGAGAACAACGCGAAGCATGTTCATTTTCTACTGCTCTTGGGCACCAGGTGTTTATATAAACTATATTTTTTATCTCTGACTTATATCGTTGAATGATACATTATGTAACAAACATACTTGTAAAAGTGGAATATCTACACAAAAAGTTCGGACTAAATAATGGAAATAATTTATTTCCTAAAGCATCTACCTGCAGTCCTAGTATCACTGTGACTAGATATATTTGGAATTATCGATGGAGACAAGCACAAGACGGCAATAATACAGTGGTTACCTGGTATTAACATAGGTTTCACTTCACTTCTCATTGCCCAAGTGGTCAACCCCAAATATCTGATATTTTTGGCAATGTTTGACAACTCACGAACCACAAATGATGTTCTTGAGGATAACCAGTTTGCAAACAATTCGCACTTGAAAAATTACTGTATTATTTTCGCATTTAAAAAAACAGTTATCTTGTGTCTCGTAATGCTGGAGAGAAGTTAAGACTTTCGATGAAACATCATTAAATCAGAGAGAGTGAGGCTATAAAGGCAATAAAGCTTAATACTGTTAATAAAAACTATTTTAACCAAAGTATACAGTTGTTTAAGTTAAAATGCTAGTGTTTAAAAAATCACTTGGAGCATTCCTGCACTAATGCAGTGCATTTTAAATATTTTATGCAGATATAATTTCATAATGTAAATAACATTTCTTTATATAAAGAAAAGAGTAAAGATATACTTCTATTTGCCAGATATCTAGATTTTCTTAGGAAAGATTACGCAATAATTTAAATATATAAGGTTTGTATTTATGAGTACACTTGCAGATATTGTCAATGTCTTAAAGTATATGTATATGTATAATTATGTATAGTATATACATATTATAAATAGCAATGTTGTAACCATTTTAAAAAATGGAAACATAAAAGCAGTTGGCTTTTTAAACACAAATAGAGTACAATAGTACAGTATTCTCCATTAGAATTTTATGTTTAATTTTTAAATGCACTACAGCCGCATTCATTTTTCTCTTCGTCTATAATAGATTAAGTAAAGTCCCAGTTGGTATGAATAACTTACAGAATTTGAATAGATCTCAAGATTTCGTTTAAATCTATGCACTCTAGATCCTTTTCGAAAAGCCCCAGTACAAGTGTCTTGTTTCTGTCCATCACTAGCCTCTTTTTTCTTTTCTTTTTTTTTCGTTTTTTTTTCTTTTTCTTTTTTTCCGCTAATTTTTTTCTCTCGCACTCCCATAGTTAGAGTTAGGCTGTGCATCAAATTCTTAATTAGCGAACTCTTTATTGAATTTAAGTTTTCTCACACTTATCATGAACTGCTGTTCCTTGTCTATCATATGACTTCAATTGACACGAATAAAATATTCAGTTTGAAATTTAGTTGAAGTGTTAAGTCGTATCGTTTTCTGTTCTGTGATAAAAGGTTTGTGGTTTGTGAAACATGCTGTATACAGTATGAGGCATAGGGTCTTCAATTAAATAAAAATCGTAAACAGCTAACAAGAGATACAAAATAACAAAATTTAAACCAAGTAGATAAAGAAAAGGGTGAAACTTCTCTATTAAGTGTATATGAGTAGGAAAATTCATTATCTCCAATATCAAACGGGGGCATTTTGCTTCTGGACCGAGGATGGTACGAGAAAAAGTAAATCTATCACGGAAAAAAATGTACTTTTTGAACTTTAACTATAGAAGCATTTAAAGCTTATTTCTAGGTTGGTAGTCCCAACAATCGCATATCCGAAATCGGATAATAGACACTGTATATGTGACCATTTGCTATTTGCTCTACGTTAATGTAATAAATTTAGTAATTTAGTAATGAATTTACGGTAGTTGTCCAAGGGATTCGTATGTGTTCCATCATGTTAGACATATATATCTATGCGCATCAAAGTTCTTTGTGACATATCTTCCAAAACTGTAAGTGCAATTGTACCGAAAGCATCCCGTACTGCTTGTTCAAGTACACCGTTGGTTCTCCAGTGAAGTTAGGCAACAATCATCTTGATAATAGCCCATAACGAGTTATCCAGTGTCGGCAGATCAAGGCTCATAGGAGTAGTGCTGGAGAAGTTGAGGATCCACGTCCAGGAATTTGTTGTTTAAGAAATTACGAACTCTAAGAGCAAAGTGTGCTGCAGCTCCATCTTGCTGTATTCACAGTTCTTCCATTAGTCCTCTATCTTCCAGTTGAAGGATGAGTTAAGTTGTTAGCATTCGTGAATATTATACAGCATTCACAGGTCCATAAAACAGTTGGTTCAAAGAGATACTACAATATCATTCCTGCCCACATCATAACATGTAGTAGGCTATGCTTCTTCGACTAAAAAAAAACACATTTCTCTTTCGTATGCTGAGGTATATGGCATACTCATCTGTGAACATAATTTTGGACCTTGATATGTCAGTTTGGATTGTTGCTAGAAGAGATGACATGCATCAAGACGCTTGTTTATATCTGCGTCAGACAGATCGTTGATGAAGGTCGGACTTTACTACCTCACCTTTAAGCCATTTTCCGTGTAATCGAAAAGAATCGATCGTGGAATGTCGAGTTCAGCAGCTAGTTTGCGAACGCATTTTACGGGGGAGCGCTCAACTTCAGCACATGTCTCCAGGCATTTTTTTCTTCCACTTCTCCATCCGTCTTTCACACTTTCTGTCATAAACGCCTTTCCTTCGTATGAGATAATTGTCTTTTTTGACGATGGAGGCTTATAAACTGTTCCTTAAATTACTTTTATATGTTGTTAATTGTCTCTCCTGAATGAGGACGTTCATGTATCCATACACTCGCTACTAACCTCTCTTTAGTAGAAAATGAACTTGTGTCGGTCATTTCTACTCTCAGAATAACGAGAGTGACGCTAAGATAGAAATACACCAAAAATGTTATTAATAATTACAATGTATAATATTATATGCTAATAATAAACTAGTAAGATACAGGGGTATACGGACTTCCCGGACACACTGTACATGTTCAGTTTAGTGCGACAGTTTCTGAGTCCCTGAAGCTACATACATTTTGTTATTATATATCAATAAAAAACAAATTAATGATCCGAAGCATATGAATTTGGAATTAGTACAGCCTCGATAACATCCTTGTTAGGATTCTGCAATAAATATCTGTCCAAAGACACCTTCTTTCAGAACTGTTGCAATAAGAGAAACCCGCTTGTTTCGATAATTCTGTAGAAACTATCTAACAAATGACAATCGATTGCTACTGTTACTTTTTCCTTGTATAAAATATGCAATTCCAAGCTTATAAATATTTTAATTTATTACTTGAGCTGCGCTGGGGGAATATTTATAATTTAATTTGTATTTATTATTATGCACATTATGAATGACGAATTGCATAGAAATGTAAATGGTGTTCATTATATTACTTTTGGCAACAGAATATGCACAAATAAAACCAGAAGAATAAAACAAAACACTACTATTTTAACACTGTGTTAAAAAGAGCTTTAGTACATTTTAAAGGAATTCAAGGGTTTATTATTAGAACCTAATGGTCTCTTACTTACACATTTTGCATTAAACGTCAGTTAATTATATTCATAAGCTTTTATACCGAAAATCAGCAAAACTGGACTTGGGAAAAAGATTGTCTGGCAGCAAAAATCAACCAGTTTTAAGAAACAGCTCCGTAGGTTTTCACAAAAACAGTTCGAAGATTATAATAAAGTTTCTAAAGATAAGATTTCTCACATAACAACTTCTTCGTTCCATTAGTTTGTAATAGAGGCACAGCCTTTTACGGAATATAACAGAAAGCTGCACAAGAACCGGAAGGCAATTGAGCGAAGCAAGCATAGTCCTTTCGTTTTGGGCACGATAACATCTTTACGGAGCACCCATTAACTTGGTTCCCAACACATCATTCTTACTGTAATAGCTCCCGCACCTTTGTATGGGTTTTCACATTGTGTTTTGCAGTACTCTGGCACCACGCATAAAGAAGGGTAAGATTTATCAGGAATCAGGACACTTCTGCTTTTGCTGCAAATTTGTTAAACATTACCTTAGGCTTCCTTCAAAATGGATAAGAAGTGTACGAAAAAGTAAATTTCTAGTCACGTTTTAGTCACCGCTGTTATTGTAATAGAAGGAAGAGTTACTTAGAAAGGAAAAAGAAGATAGGAAATTAAATGAAAAAAAAATTACATTTCTTCCCTATCTCCCATTATATTGATAAAATGCTTTACCATATATTCTTTTTATACTGTTGCTTCATGATTTTTTCCCTTCTCTTTCAAAAAAGATAAAATTTCTTCCCATCCGTACTTCTTTCTAACCCTTAGTTCTTTTCTTTCTTTATTTAAATCGATCAAATCATCTCATTTTAATTTAATTTTATTATTAAATTTTAAGTAAAATAAACAGCGAGAGACACCATGATAAAGAATAAAAATGTAAAGAGAGAACATGAAAGTACTGTGTTTCTTGTCCTCCAAAAAGCAGAGTTCGTTTTATATATATATATATATATATATATATATATATATATATATATATATTGTTTGTTTTTAATTTCTATTTTTAAGTCCTTTCTTTATTTTCAAACTCATAAATGTTTATCGTAAATACACTTGACAAAATTGGGAAAAGAGCATTTATACGAACAAAAGAGAGATGAAATATAAAGCAAAACACAAGTACATGATGAAGAACAAAAGGAGATGGAGTCTGCTTCTTTCTATGTTTATTTCTCTACTGCAGTTCTATCTCCTACTTCTTTTCCTGCCGTTCTTCCTAAACTCTTTGACTTTGTTCCATACTTTTTCTTTTCGTTTGTTCTTCTTGTTATTTGTCCCCGTTTCTACTCTTATAATAATTAGTTCCGAATACATGAGTTTTAACTTTATGTTCCTGATTATTAAACGCCAGTGACTAACTATAGCAAATATTCTCTGCTGAATCGAAATGTTAACCTTTATATTAACTATTAGATAGTGAAGCTGTAAAAATTTTATAGTTTATTCATTGATAATGTTAAACATATTTGTTTACTTTACATTTATATACTGAAAGTTGCACATATTTAGTACACTGAAACAAAAGAGCATTTATAGAAAATTATACAAAACAATGACAGTACCGGTTTTCGGCTATGGAAGTGAAATCCGAGCAGTAAGCAGACAGGGCAGAAGAAGAAGAGAACGCTCAGAAATGATTTTTTTATATTATTAGCTGAATATAGATAAATAGATCACAACAAAAATATTGAAACAAGAGAAGAATTACAGATCTACAATCTGAAAGAACAAATGGAGAAAACAAGAATGAACTGGTACCAACATATAAAGAGAATGCCAGAATGCAGATTTCCAAAAATTATACTTAATTACTTACCCCAAGGTTACAAAAATACAGGCAAACCATTTTTAAGATGGCAAGCCCAATTTAACTTAACGGACTTAATCCTCATGGTAGAAAAAGCAGAATATAAAAAAGTTGTCATATAATTGATCACTGATCGTGTTTAAAATAATTAAATTTGTTTTAAGTATGTTATTAAAAACCATTTATTATATTGACAGTAAAAAATTAATAGTCGCACCAATTAATTCAAATTATGGGTCAGCGAACGATTCCGTAGAGTTTGTGTGTATTTCACAATAAAAGTTGACATGTTACAAATGTTTGTAATTCTTATGCCTGGGGATTTCATATATAAAGCATCAGCCAACCAAACGCGGCAGAGTAAAAAGTCTGTGAATAAAAATTTAGATTAAAAAACCGTATTCCAGGTTAATTAATTTCATTTGTAAAAGACTGGAATGAAATATAATTAAAGTTTTTTTCAAAGGGTGTACTTACCATAGAGGAAAGAAAAAACGTTCTAAGAAACAAATTGCAGAGTTTTATTTGCTAAGTATGTGTAATATCAAAGTACAAAATAATTTATGTAATGTCATGATTCACACACTGCGAGCAGATTCATGTGAACTCTGCAAGAAGTACAGGCCTTCATGTACCCCCGGTCTTAGTTTCTTGCGCACAGCTAGCAATATTATTTCTTGCAAATTTTTCAACTGCATTACAAGTTACTTTTTCTTCATTTATGCTTATAAAGTATATATTGTTTCTATGTTGTTTTGTTATTTGACGCTTTATCTTAACGAATAAACAAATATGAATTTATTTATGTTCTTTATCAGGTACTACACATGTTTCATAGATGAAGACAATTTAGCTAGGCAAACTGTTTGAGATAGCACACCATAGATCATAAATGATATTTCTCTAAGTTTAAGGGCGTCCTGTAAATGAATCTGCATACGGTAATTAAATGGCGAGAATATCATACCTGCCCACTGACTTTTCCTTGTACCTCTATGCTTTAACCGTTATCTTTCGTACTCAAGAGAAAGTGTCTCAAAACTTCTTCAAAGCATCTCACTTAACAAGTCTACCGAGTTTTGACGATATAATAGCGTTTACATTAAACATAGTTGAGGTAAAACAAGTTTTAGAAGGATTTCTCGCCAAGAGTTCAGACATTTTGTCCTTAAGAGAAACGACAAAGTTACATCGCGTTGTAGCCTCGGGCGGTATATACTAATGCAACTTTTAGCAGGTTCGTTGTTCCCTTTGATTTTACTTCGAGCCTTTCTTTGACATACTCATGCAACTCTGGCATTCCGATTAGACATTTAATGCAACACTTCTTCGCTTTTTTCTACCGCTGCAAAATAACCCAGAGCGCAAATAAGTCATTATAAGTATTCTTCAGGACATTTACGGCACTAAACCACAAGTTAACATAACAACTAATATAATGAAATTAAAAGAATCTCATAAAAAACATCTTATGGTGGCAAAGGTAATTAAAAGCACAGTAATTTTTACACGACTTTAGTTTAAAATATTCCGAACTTTGCTTAGTTTATACAGTACTTTCTTTTTCATAATTATTTCCTTCTATATGTTAATGAAGTAATTATATACGTTTAAAGTCAATCGAAAATGTATAGCCCGTTCATGTATTGCTTCTGACTTTGTAAATGGCGGCCACTTTACACAACTATTGTGAAGTTAAAATTCAACATGATTCTCAGTCAAAAGATACTCTTCTACCATTGTCAGTCACCCAACAATCTCTCCAGTCTCTCGTACTGGCCAGATACTCAATACCAGTTTGATTCATTGTTATTAATGTGAATCTCCGCAAGTTCGGACATTGTTTTTCATCGCTCTTTATCCATATCAGCCATGCGTTAGTTGGTTGCTAGTGGCCATTGGGGATGCTGTTACTTAACATTTTTTCCCTACCTTCCCAATGAAGAGTTTCCAAATGATTTTTCATTTTTTGTTGCTATCTAGTTGGCTGCATTTCAGTAGATGTTCTTTATTTAAGATAGTACTACACAGTGGGCAGTGGCTGTCCTTGATTAATTTCATCCTGAAGAGTTGTTCTGACAGGCAATCATGCCCAACAATTAAGTGGAATCCGGCAAATCCAATTATTCTTGACTTCAATAAAAGATGTTTGAAAAGTATTTAGATCTTCATTTGGTTTTCCTTTAAGTTTTTGTTTGATATTTTGTTGTTTTTGTTCAGATATTAATCTTTTTATGAGTTTCAATTGAGAGAGAAGTTCTAGTTCAAAAGGTGATTTTAATTTTTTGCTAAATTATCAGCAATCTCATTTCCCTTCAATCGCACATGGCTCGGGATCCATTTCTGTACTTCTGATCTGGATTGTATGATACAGTTTTCTTATTTCATTTATAATGTATGTCGTGGGTAACTGCAATTTATTATACTTTGTAATGTTGCTTTAGAGTCACTGAAGATAATTCCTTTATTTATTTTAGGTCTATACAGTAGATTTTGTAAAGATGCTCTAATGGACATTATTTCACCAGCATTATTACACCATGTATTGGATGGATAATAGTTGTTTAGTATACTAATCTTAATATCTCAGGTGAACGTTCTTCTTGAGATCAATGTATCCCAATTTAGGCGTTAATATCTAGAAGGTTTCATTTCAAAGATTTGTTATATGAATAGCTACTTATTTAAATTAAACTAAAAAGCTCAATTTAGATATAGAGGAAGAAGCATGAAAGCAATGTTGATTGAATTTTCCGATGCACAATCTCACCACTGGCCAAGTGGGGGACTTTGGAATTTCAAGTGACAAACCCACGTTTAGATATTAAATTTTTAAATAGGATTCAATTACTGTCAAATATTTTGTTTTTTTGGCTCGGCAATCCAGACTTGTAACTGTTGTTTGAATGTGAACAGTAAAAAAATAAGTAAGTAGCATAAACAAATTGTTTTGAGTAAAATTAGAATTATCAATATTATAGAAATACATCTATTTCAGAATCCCTTATAATTCGCTTAAAATGTTATTCTTTCTTGTATGGAATCCATCTCAACTTTAAAAAAACTTTTCTCCCTCAATATCGAAGTTTACACGTATTTATTTAAATTAAACTTATGTTAAGTAGACATTCAAACTGTGAAGTTTTGAAATGAAAGCACAGTATAATGTAGTAAATATAATTCTTTTAACAGCAGCGTTATTTTAAAGTTAACACTTCACCTACACCGTTTGTATTTCAGTTATCTTTGAGTTTGTGTTTTGTTTTATTAAGCCTCTTATTATTAAGTGGGGAGCAAACATCTGCGTACAGCTTTTGTGCATAAGCTCGAGCTCGAGCACATTACTCTGGAGGCCACTCGTAATATTGCGGAAGGATGGAGAGAAAGAAACAATTTATCACTGTTCGAAAATTTAGTTTGGAGATCCGAACCTGACAAACGAGTAAGTTTGCGGAGTCCCAGAGCAACTGATGATTTATAGAGGGGAAATGTGACTTTTAATGCCAACTCACTTGCCGATCAGGCACTTAAGTTTAGCATATGGGCTGTAGAGAGCAGTGGTGTATTCCAACTGAAATGTGCGCACCAAGAATTAGGCTAAATGATGAAGGTGAGAATGAGAATGACAGAATGAACGACAGGGAAAATATGAATACCTAGAGGACACCTACCCAGCGCAACTTTTTCCAAATAATTCCATTTACGGCCGCCAAGATCGAACCTGGGCTGCCTCTGTGGGATGCGAGTAGCCCAACTATCCGATTACAGCACCGGTATAGAGTGAAAATGTTAAAGTAATTATAGTCCAAATATTCGGGAAATTGTAGGTGCTTATGCTCATATCTTCAAGTATTTAAGATCACATTGAAGAGGAAATGTTGATACATATATAGTAAACAAGTAAAGTGAGGAGCAGATGTTTTCATCTGTACGAAGTCTGGTTTTTACTATTTCACGGAAAAAAAAGTTTGGGTCGTATTCTGCCCTGCACGAAAAGTGATTTCTTTACATCAACCACAAATGTTCGACGATAGATAGCATATCTGGATTAAACAATGAAACACTTCCTAAGTCTAAAACTGTCGATAGCTTTACAGATAGAAATCGAAAGTTCACCCAGCTTTTATACACGCCATTCAGACTAAGCCTGCATAAAAGTTATCCCATCCCTCGAGTAGCATAGGCTGGCAAATGTCAGTACCTGAATGTGGTGACAGAACCGGTTTTTAAGTGCGCTCCTTGCGAGCGTCCTGGAATGTCGGTCGTACTGCCTTTAGGTACCAAGTCATATTTTAACACATAAATAATATGACATATGAAATTAGTATTAACATATTTACATTACATTACTCACTGCATATACACATTTATATTGGAAGTCGGGCAAATACCAGATTACTCTATTCAGTTATTTCAAAATATTCTCAGAGATAAAATGCTATTTTTACATAATCTGATATATTTCTAAATGCTAGTTTGTGGAGTCAGATGAAATTCACTTCTTTTTCTTTTGAAATAAATAACTGAAAAGCTGGAAGGATATGGAAATACCCCAGGGGAAGGCGAGGGGAAAAGATTGAACACCACGCACTAGGGAATAACAGAGCAAGTGAGTCATAACGTTTCCGACAAGTTATGAAACAGAATGTTAGAGGAATGTCATAGCTCTAGGGTGGGAGCTGGTGTCATGAATATTTGCCCCTTCTCCTGTTTTATGATAATCGCAACAAAGGACGGTCATGCTCTTGTATCAGCGCGCTTTCGATTATGACTTTACTCCAACATCCCGGGGCGCCGTTACTCACGCCACACTGCCTGGATTTTTGCCGATAAATATAACTCTCGAAAGTTTAAGACATATCTATAGGGAGGTTCCTGTACACTGCAAGGCGCTCCCATTAAACGTGATAGATAGCGTAAACGTCCGTCCCCTCCCACTCCCACAATTTCGGGTAGCAAAGGCTTCACTTGGATCGCCGGTTCCAATATCCTTACCCTAAATTTTGGATGGCATTAAGCCCTCCCCACTCCGTCCTCTATCGTACACCAGATGCCGTTAACTTAATGGAAAATAACTGCGTGTGCAGAGCTTACCCACTTCTCTTGTGGTCTTAAATAAATAAAGAAAAACCAACAACAGCAATGGATAAATCTTAGGAGAATGTAACG
Source organism: Metallyticus violacea (assembly GCA_030762175.1). Lineage (NCBI taxonomy): Eukaryota > Metazoa > Arthropoda > Insecta > Mantodea > Metallyticidae > Metallyticus > Metallyticus violacea. The sequence goes on from CM060832.1 coordinate 117,143,988, forward strand.
TCATTGTATTTCACTTGAGGCTAACTCCTTACGTGTTATATATCACACTTGTTAAGTATCGTTCTAAAATACTATAATGCGCCATTTTCAGTTATTTGCAGCTCAATTTAAAATTCTATCGAATAAGATTTATTACAAGGGTTCAACGTAAGAAAATATACAAAGTGAAACCAAGCTACTTGATCAATACAGAGCAACGTTGGCCCAAATGTTATAAATATTATAGTTAAAAGAAGTCTAAAAGCATAAACAGCATATCCCCACTTTATACATGTATTTAGCACAATTAACAAAAGTCGATTGATTAAAGGTTTAAAAACACTTTTATAATTATAATGGAACATAATTTAGAAATAATTTAATAACAAAACTTCTAGAAAATTATTTCTAAAAAAATTATTTACTTACATGCACATAATAAATATGAGCGTAGTTTGATCAGTAAATAAATGAATAAAGTAACCCTAACCTACTATCTACAAAACCACAGTCTAATCTAAACTAATCTACATTACGATAAACGAACTAACCATTTCCCCACTAGCAAAGCAAGATTGAAAATCATGTAAGGAAACTTTTATCCAATCTCGTAATAAACTTGCTTTTCAGCATATCATTCCGTTATTTTTCTTCGCGAAATCATAAACCTTGCTTGCCTAAGACTCCTCTACAGTTTCTGAAATTATTACTGTGTGGTTCATTTGTACCCTATATAGTAATTATATGTAAGGGTAATTTATCTCCACTAATTTAAGTAACAATGATAATATTATCATCTGCTTTAGTTTTGAATATTTGTTACACATTCAATTTGCTTTTAAAATTTATAAAAAAACATCTGATAGTAGAGAATCTTGTATTCAATCAAAAACAAAATCTGCAAATAAATATATAACACCAACAGGGCATTAAAATGCATCCGGAAGGGCTCAATACATTGCTTTGAAAGTGCACCAAAATATACTTATTTTTCAATATATAAAAATGTTATGGCTACGGTTTAAGTTGAGAATATTTGCTTTTATCAGCATATTCTTCTATTATCTAAAGCATAGTTACAATAAATATTTTTTCTTTATTAAAATCATTCCTAACCTCTTTTACTTAAATTAAAATGCTATTTATTATATGCTTATCTATAACTATTATTATTATTATTATTATCATTAACATAATAACGGGCATAAACCCGTTCCCTGTTATCCAAAACCTAAAACTGTAGTTTTGTAGCGACTATAATGGTCCTTTTAATGCGTTTGAGCCTATTCTCTTTCTCAGTGTTCAAAACAAACTCTTTGTTTTGCAATTACTACATTTTGTGTTACTTTTAATTTTTGTAATCATATGTTTAAGAGAAACGATTCTGGGGTTAGAATCTCTAAAAAGTACTACGTTGCTGAAATTACAAGCTGCTTTAGCAGTAAATAAGCTTGTAGTATTCAGAACAACTTATTTGCACCAGACTATATAAATTAAAAGTCAAACAAACACTAACATCTCACTAAAATTACTACAGAACCAGTATATTGGGCTTAAACTGCCGCTGATTTTTTTTTTTTTTTTTTTTTTTTTATCTACCGCTAATATGATGTACCCAGAAAGCAAAGCTACTATAAAAGTAAAGGACGTGACAGAAGCTAAAATGTCAATAAAATACAACAAAATATACGTGTTGTGCATAAAAATATTTTATGAATGTTATGATTCGGAGGCAGTTTCTAGAACGAAGCCAAGGGAGCACTTTCAACAGCATTCCGAATGATGACTTGGCCTATATCATACTATTAAATCCGGGACGAAACTGGTTACAAAGCTTGAGATAAGGGAACCTTATTGTTAGGCATTGTTGTTGTTGACATTGTTAGGCAAACTCCAAAAATCTTAATAAAGGAAGCAACAAGCAGTGAACGCCAAATTCAGATAAGAAAACCTTTGGCAAAATCTCTCGACATTATTAGGCAGACTCTCAAAATCTTAAAGGAAGCAACAGGTAGCGCAGGTCAAGCAGTGAACATCAAACTGCGGCGTGTACTGAGTGTAATCCTGAAGAGGTAGTGTCTTAGTAGGAAATCCAGAAATGCCGGCACAAGTATTTCTTGACCTATACAAAAATGGAGAAATGGAGTTATGTCCTGTTGTTTTCGTGAAGTAAAAGGACATTTTACGTTACAACTTTCCCGAAAATTTTGAGAAGTATATGACAATTCATTATAACATTAATTTTTGTGTGCCATAATGATTTGGTTTATTTACGGACGCTCTTTAACATCTCAGGTCATCAGCGTCGCATCCAAATCAGGGCGTTAAACGGCCGACAAATTTTGCTCAGAGGCCTCTTTTTTCGGGCTTGAGGTTCTTTATCGTGCCGTAAATGTACAAGGGACCAACAGCTTTACTTCCCTTCCGAAGGAAGGGCTTTTTAGGATTTTTACACCCGAAAAAAATCTACCGGTCCTGCCCGGGATCGAACCCGCGATATTGGGTTCAGGAGGCAAGAATGGTTACCACTACACCACTAGGATCGAGAATTTTGTGTGGAGTAGTGTAAAATAGATCGAAAAGGGAAATATAGCATTCTATATTAGAGCTATATATCTACTCCATTTTGAATCTTTTGCCTATTCTTTGAATTTTTGTGGCCTTTTAAACTGATGTTTATGGAATTTTGCTGACTTTTAAGTGCCTAGTCCGTAACTTTTAGTGTCTTTTCAAGTGCCTATTTCTCAAGTGTCGTTTTCCTTGCCTATGTTATATACGAGTATTTTTGTGCCTATATCCACGCTCTGCAGGAGACCATCAATTAGCAAAGTACGAAAGTATAAGGTGCACAAAGGCTATTACGCAACTAAAGCCATTTTCTTGTCAAAGCTGCTTTACAGTTTCGTGCGTTCAGAAGCCGACAAGTACTAAGTTACCCTTTCTACAATCTACTGCATCATTTTTTTATTATTATTTCCCCCATATTTTGGCCATCTAACTCTCTAGTAGACAACCTAATTTCACGTACAGTGTACTATTAATTTTCTGTTAGTTGTATACGAATTATAGAGCATCTACTGGAAGATAAGCTCTGCCTTTCGACATCTCTGTTATTAATGATGTAATAATGGTATTGTTTACGTTCTGTGAGGTTCTGTTAGCGGAAGAGGGGTTGCTTCCTTTCAACATACAAACCCATCATATCTGCTACCGTCAGAACACATTAATACATACTCCACACCTCTGCATTATCAGTGAATTAGTGGCACTCGGAAATGCTTCGTTTTCGGAATTGGAGGAAGTTGAAATTAGTGATTCGCGGCAACAGCTATAGGTCATGCATATATATCCCAGTGATACCATTGCTTGAGTGAAGCTATGTAGCTTCATAATGGAACAGGCAAACGTTTATCGCTATTTGCCTACGATTTATCTTCGTTTATGATGGAGTAGCGATTTATTAATTACTGAAAATCTCAAAACTTCCTATATTGACATTAATGACTATAATAATAATTTAAAACGGTTGTGATTGTTCTTCGTGTGGTGTCAAAATTTTTGTTTTGCATTTCATATTCGTTTTATTAAACGTTTTTATCTAAGCATATTATTTTCCCATACTTATATGTTTGTAGGTGATTCTTTGCTTATAGTTTTCATGTTGAAGTAACGAAAGATGGTATTTCTGAGCTACAGAATAACCAAACTTGAACCGTATTTAACTGATCCCAAATAGCAACGCAGTCAATGGTAATTTGCACTGTATGAAATTGGTCTGGGATAACCAAATTCTAAATTGCCTATCCAGGCTTTATTCAATAGAAAGCGCGTTTTACCGCATCAAGACATCAAGCATACTGGCTCAATAGAATGTCCAGGAATAGAATTGAAACCTCGCCTGGCGTTCATTCTAGGTATTGTACCTTCCGATTGCGGTTTGTTCCAGTGTTGGTGAGGAAACTGTGGTAATCATTAGAACGAAACAAACATCTGTGCAACGTATTACGTCTTTAAATTTTGCATTTTGTATCGTCAATTACTTTGCATGCTGGATGAAAGTCGTGGAAAATCACTGAAAAGTATTTTGAAGAAGAATAATTGTCTGCTATTTGTTGAAGCAACTAATATATGCCACCCACCCAAAAAAATCTTTCCAGTCAACTTAGTTACACGACAAACACAGCTCAAAAAGGATTAAAGAGAGGTTATTTTAAATTGGAAAGTGAGAAGCCTATTTTAATGCCAATAAACAGTTTGTACCTTGAAATTATTTACAGCAGTTGTCTCCATGATGGAGAACGACGTATTTTATGTTACTGCTGCAGGTACCATAGTGTTGTCTTATGCTTGTAAGAGAAGAAGAAAAATATTTTACAGAAAATGGTGAGAGATGTTTCTCAAATAGAACAGAGGAAGGATGAAATTGTAAAATACCATGTATCTCATTCAACCATCTGCCGACCTTTATGTCATGACCAGCATATATTGACTGGGGCGCATGGATACTCCATAATTTAAATGTTTAGTTTTATCTAGATGTGATTTATTTATTCACCTGTATTTTTTTTTTTTTTTTTAATTTTTTATTCTTCTCTGTATTTTTTCTCCATTTTCCGTGTGTGTGTATATATATATATATATATATATATATATACTTTTCGCTCATTAGGGTAAAAATATTGATGGCTCTTTATTTCGACAGTATATGAGAGAAAGTTTTATTAGGGAATATTCATATGAAATATAAATTCATAATAGGATTTAAGATGTGACATATTTAGATATTACTCAAAATATATTAATAGAAAACATCTCCGTCTTTTTATTCAAAAAAGCAGATAATCAAGCATACTAGTATATATGATGTGAGACCTTCTGAGATATTTAAATAGTTCTGAGCATGTCAATGAAAGATTCAGTTGTGATTCAATTTAATAGCACACATTTAAGGATATAGATTCAGAGTGTTAAAAAAGCACTAATTATTTACTTTATATGTAAGCAAAGTGATGCCGTGAGAGACATTCCAAACGCTGAAATAGTGAAAGACTCGAAGGTTAGAGCGGTGGAAAGGAAAAATGAGTAACAGTTTGAATGTGCTCTTACGATGGATCTACTTATCCAATATTTAACATCATTTCGCGCTCACACACTGTGTTAAACACTCACACGTCCAACATTGCAAAGCATCTGACAGAAACTGTGGCGAAGGTTTTACCGAACGAACACTTTCAGCGCAAAGCACATTTCAAATGTTAACCCTGCAAGATAGGTACATGGAATGTGTCTCTCGCTGCTACATTCGCCGGCTTTGAAAACTGTGTTATCTCTTTGGGTATGTGAAGGATGTGTGCGGAATCTACAAATGAATCTAAAAATAAATCTTTTGTATAGAAAAACCTCTGGAGTAATGAACCAGGGTGGCTAGAAGATCGCCTACATCACTTGAACTTGATTTTCATTTGAATTATTAGCATTTTCAAAATCAGGATGTTTTGTGGATCACTAAAAAACTGCAACGTTAAAATCATAGTCATTTGAAAATAACATATTTGAAATAATACGATTTAGGCTCAGATGTAATGTTTCCAGTTTTTATTTTCGCAATCAAATTTCTGAAAGTGGCTCCTTCCTCCATTTTTTTCATTCGTAAAAATGGGAAACTATCGGATACTTTTAGAAGATGCCGAGTCATTTCCAATACCGTTAATACCTTCTATCCACCAGTCTGAAAACCAGTACAAGTCGGTATTAAGACATATAATTTTAAAATAAGGTAAGTTATATTTATATTGAAGTAAATGTTGTGAAATAGTGTATAAATTAGGGAAAAAAAATTAAATAACAAATTATAATGCAAAAATTTCCAAGCCCCTGGAAAAAATGTACTGAAAAGGGCTCTGATTGATTGATTTTATTTATGGACGCTCTTTAACATCTCAGGTCATCAGCGTCCCATTCAACTCAGGGCTTGAAACGGCCGACAAATTTTGCTCAGAGGCCTCTCTTTCAGGCTTGAGGTTCTTTTTCGTGCCGTAAATGTACGACACGTGACCCACGGCTTTACGGCTTTACTTCCCTTCCGAAGGAAGCCATACTTAGGATTTTTACGAGAAAATCCATCGGTCCTGGTCGGGTTCGAACCCGCGATCTTGGGTTTAGGAGGCAAGTATGGTAAGAAAAGGGCTCATATTGTGACTATATTTAACATACAAAAATAAAATAATGTATAATACAATATACGACGTGGGCTCATGATTATAACTGATATTTTACTGCAGGCTTAAAATGCAAACATTTGCGAGAAACACAGAGTTCATGATAAAAGGTGAGATAAAACACTTGAGGTTAGTTAGTGGCCAGACAGAATGGGAAGTTTTCAGTGTCTATAAGCAGTACCTAAGTTTACAGTAATTATTCACAAGATTTTATTTGTTAAATACAGACTACAAAATAAAACAAAAGAGAAATAAATACTAAAGACACTTGGGGAGATCAATGCGGGACAAATCAGGTGGTCCCAACTTTGTGGTTTAAGAACAGAAGTTGTGTTTATGGTACTAAGGATAAAATATGTTAAAGATAAATGTATGTAATGTGATGTAATTCAAATCGTTACAATTTTAACTTACAATTTTGGGGGGCTCTGAAGAAACTGTATAATGGTCACACCTGAAATTAGCAAAGACACGCAGTCTACATGTGATAAATTGCTGTAGTCAATGCACTAGCGCGGTTTTAATTGAATTAATTGCTTAAAATTTGCTGTATAACTAATCTAGCATGGTGCACCTGCTATTTCGAGCAAGCAGCAACAGAGAGTTTTGGCATGCTGAGAATTTCAATAGTAAATTCGACTTCATTTTCTCATTGTGATCAATAAAAATGACATAAAACATCCTGCAGTGACACAAAGACTTCCTTTATATTGAATGCTTAACCGCACATAGAGTTGTAATAAAACGAAAACAGAAATAATACTTCTTCTCATAAGAGAAAATTCTGACTAATGTACACGTGTAACAATAAAATGTATGTTGCGACAGACTTGGCCAGTTCAGATGCAAGTCAAAAAAATATTTTTTGGTAAGGAAGCAGCCGGGCTTTCTTCTAAGTACAAACCATAGATCAATAGTTACTCAAAATACTTGAAGTTAAAATGTCCATTTTAAAGCATTTTGGAAAATGTTGGATATGAGGTTCAGGGTCTACCTTGAGAATATTCGTTTTCTTTTTCTTCAATGAGACAGTGAACACTGAGATCTGTAATATTATGCTATAAGCCAAACATCCTGTATCCATAAAACTAATTTTTAATTCCACTGTATTCCGCATAAATTATTAAAGCTGCAGATCTCAGAACCTATACTTACAAACCTTTTCCTTTGGGGCTACTGATGAACACAGCATACAAAAATCGGCTAAGGAACATCTTCAGTTACAAAGAAACATCGGTAATGACGTCAATGTTACCGATCTCATTAAACGTTAGAGATTCAACTTTATCAAATGTCTAGAACGTAGCTTGGAAAAGATGTCTAATAGGGGAATCACGTAACATACTGTAAAGGAATAGAAAAAAATTAGTAATACATGAGATAGGGATAAGACACTTTCACTCGCTTTATTTCATATTTACATTGAAATATTACATACATGAATAGCAAAATTATTTAACATAATAATATTCCACCCTATTTACTGATGATTAAGTCATATATGCCAAAATAGAAGAAAATTTACATATAGAACGCATTTAAAACTTTATTTTATAGATATAAGTTCAAAAACATAGGTTTTTGAACCTTTAGGAGAAGATCCAGTGCGACCAAATAAAGCAAAATAGTTTATACTTTCCCACGTATTACAATTCTCTAACTGCAAGATCAAATTTCGACAACCTCCTGTTAATCCCTGAATCAGTTTTAGGCTTGAAAGTGTACTGGAAGGTAAACCCTAAGATATGGTCGGGGAGAGTTAACTTTACATTTTGGGAAATGAAAGATCTATAATTTCAATATTATATATTAAACAATTATTGTTATATAATACACAGTGAATAGGTTTCAGCTTCAAAATTGCAAAATAATGTAACATGTAAACCATTAATATGTCTTTTAAAAGTATAAAGTTTCAATATTAGCTCAATAAGTACAGAATGAATTGAATGAAAAATGAATATAAAATATATCGCGCAAGCATTTAATAAAACTTTTCTCTTGGATCATAAGCATAAGAGCATTAGTGTTCCAAACTAACAATAAAGTAAGCTCAATGGTTTCCAAGTACATGGTCTCTACTGATTAAAAATAGCGAGGGTAACTACGTCGATAAAGCTAAACGTAATTTAATATATTGCAATAAATGATTTAAACAATTTGGTACCTGAGTGACGGGATTTACTTCTTGGAGAAGGCTCCGGACCTAAGACGTTTAATAAAATGTCAAAAGCAAATATAAACCCTTCTGACACTGAGTGAGACGAAAGAGTCTCAGAATGGTTACTTCCCAGCATGCTAGAACGTTGGACACACCAGGGAACCAATAGGATCCAAGTATTAGCTGACGAGCTATCCTGTGAAAGGTAACCATGATAGGGAAGAGGAAAGGGGGAAATGTATTAGAGAGGAAGAAATACGTGCTAAACTGTACAACTTAAGGCATGCAATATCTCAAATGAACACTAAACGACTTAGACAACCAGTTGACAAAATGTATAAAAATAGTCTAACTAAAAGTAGTTAAGAGTGAACACAGTTCACAAATTTTGCAAAACAATGGCGATTCCAGTGATGATATATGGTTCCGAAATAAGAAAGATATAAAAAGAATTGCAGCTGCGGAGATGCAGCTACTAAGATTGTTGGCGAAGTATAGTCTTTTAGATCATAAAATAAATAATAAATCACGAGAATATTACTCAAGACCATAGCAAATAGTACGCAGAGATGGTAGGCGTATGCAAAAATTATAGATTTTCATTAGATACCCAAGCAAATAAACCAAGAGGCTGAAAAAATGGCATACCGAGAAAATGACGGATGATCAAATGAGAGGTTTGAATTGGTGAGAGACGGTGAACTAACATTCTCTTTAAAGAAAAGTGGGGACGAATTTTTCCCCCAAATTTTGTATAATACCTAAAACTCTTCACAATATTTTGGTGAAGCAAAGGTAAAGAGCAATTTCTTAAGAAGCTAAGGCAGAAAATTACCGTGCTCGCAACGAAGAGGGTGATGTGGATGTAAGAATAGCGCTTCCATTTGCGATTCTGATTGGCTGCCACCCAGGAAGATGAGCTCTTCCCGAGCCATTCAATGCGACCTTCCAAAGGTGCACATAACGACCTGGATTTGCGTCGCCGGTTTACAATATCAGCGTGCATGGGCTCCCTCCTGAGGCGCCGCAAAGACGATGTCACATATTCCTCCTGTGCGAGGTGAGAGAGAGAGATGGATGAAAGTGTTAGTTAGGAGCGGCGGAAAACGAAGAGGCAAAGAGAACACGATAAGCAGGGAGGCATACGCTTCTATGATGATTTAACTTTATCATAGCTTCGATTCAAGTGACTGAAATCTTCTCATAGCCAATGCAGGCCTCTTTTCCAGATAAATCGTCCGTTCTCCTCTATTACAGCAGTATTTCACTTCCTTCATCCGTGCACGTACATATTCTGGCAATCCATTTCACAAAGAATGCCATGGCGACACTTATTCTCCCTCTAACCTCTACCTCCAGACTGTTAAAGAGCCTAAGAAAGCGATATCATTTCTTTATTCCATCCCCATTCCAAAATCGGGATCAGCTACTGTAGAAGGAAAGGAAAAATCTCCGGAGAAAATGGGGAGAGATATCCTCAAGGTATCAATATCTTCCATTACTTCTCACATAACTCAAATTATCCTTGTTTAGAGGAAGGTGAAAGGACAAAATTCGGGGAATGGGCATGCTGGAAACGTAGGAATCACTAAGGGGAGTAGACATGAGAGGAAGTTAGTTCCAAAAAGTTGTCCCCGGGGAAATCTACCAAATTGGTTGCTTGTTTTTGTCTTTCTTGTGTTGTGGAGAAAAACTGTTGTGTTCGAATATCGACGTTAAAAAACGGGTGACAACAGTGGCCAAGTGTGCGTTTGGAAGTAATAAAATTTCTATATGTCCTTTAAAGAAAAGGATAGATGTTACTGAAAACTGGTTCTGAGTCGCATAATCACTTGTTGCAGAAATTCCTTAATAAATATCTCTCTTTTTAAGTACAATTATTATTGTTATAAACATTTATCATAGAGACGAATGTTTTATGCCAAAACAACTATGTTCGAGAGAAAATATGAATGTAGCTATTGTTCAAAGTTTATATTTGCTTCATAAAATCCCATATACAGTCTTTTTGTTGCAGATATACGATTTGTTTGTTTATCTATGAACAGAACATATCCACTTTATTCCCTCTCATTCTACATTGCAGCTGTAGTTGCTGTTGATTGTGGGTATATTTAGTAAACATAACATGAAGTAACTGTGAGTTGAAAAAAAGAAAGAGCAAAAAGTGCTACATAAAATAATATAGCTGATTCAATGCCGTGACTTCATTAATGTAAAGAAGAATGTGCTGAGAGGGCATTTATCGTTGAACAAAACTATGACCGATATGAAAAAGGAATTCAAGCTTTACGTTCGCTCTTATGCTAAAAACCAAAGTTTTCAATGTAATTTAAATTACTGCCTACATTTAATAAACAAATGTGATTCATATCACAGTTTTCTAAAGTGCATAGTTAGCGTTTCAAGAAGCTTAAGTTCATTTGAAACAATAACCCTACATCTATATTATTAATTTTATAATATCTTAATAGGTACCAAAAGAGTGAAAATCTTAACACGTAGCAAAATCCTTATTTTCTATATGGTTTTGGTTCAAAAGGAAATGTACTATTTCTAACAATATTATATCATTAAACTTGCAAACATATTTATAAAAATAGGCACAATAGCTACATGCCTGTAATTTTGTGAGTTAATCCATTATTTCAATAACAAATGGAATTTTTTCACTATATTATTAAAAGTGATTTTGTGGAACTATGTGTTATATTATAATTTTTATTTGTGTTATTTATAAATTGCTTATTTTGCTGTAATTTAAAGCAGTTATTAAAACGCTGCAAATATCCTACTCTACCTAAATATTTAGTGCAAAATTTTGAAATTCTTACCCATTACCAAAACCTATCATAAGTTATGTTACTAGTCAGTCCTTGGACAAAAGTGTTTGTGGCTTTCGCTGACGTGCCTGTTCCTGTCTATCAGAATGCAACTAGTAGCAATACTACAAAGTTAGTAATGGCATTTCAAAATGGCTGAGAAAATGACGTATTAATTGAAAAATGTTGATAAACTACCTTTAAACTCGGATTATATTTAGGCATATACAATAAGAACAAAACAGAAGTACTTGCATTTAAAAAATGAAAGATAATCATTCATATTAATTTGATAATAAAATATTCATAAGCGTACTTATAGAAAAATTAAAAAATATTTTTTGACTAAATTACCCGGCTTCGCTACACATTTGGCCTATATGTCCTCAACTTGAGGATGCTTCCAAGAAAAACATTTTCTGTTGTGGTCTTTAACCAATCATGCACCCGTCAACAGCAAATGTTCTTTCAAAAGTCAAAAAAATGAAAGTCCAAAGCCTCAAGTCCTGGCGTGCATGGAGGATGTTTCATTTGCTGTATCCATTATATGCATCGCCTTATGGAGGCGAGCGTAGTCGTGAAGTGCATTGATATGTCACGGGCCGCAACTAGTTCACCAGCGTGTCCTTGTATCTAGCACTAATCCTAGTTAACACATCTCCAAGTGCTTTTGACATTTTTAAAAATCTTCACAATCTTCCGGATGCAAGCCGTTTCTTGAATTTCTACTGCATTGCTTGCCTCCTACTCTCTGAATTATAATGGAAATCCCAGGATTCGTCTTCTGCAGCAATTTAATGGATTAACGAGCATAACATTTGCTGATATATATTGCCAGTCGATCACGTTTGTTACTATTGGAACGTTGCCTTAGTATCCATTTGCAACGTACTTTTCTGACACCAACCTGGACAATTTTGTACACAGTATCATGATTCATATAAAATGCAACGGAAATTTCATCAACAATAACTCACCTGAAGTCAGATATGCTTGCTCCATCTGCCGTTTTACTGTCTCAGTTGAAATGCAACGTCTCACACTCCGGTTACCCTTATTGTAACTTTTTATTCCATTTTTAAATATTTGCACCAAGGAGCTGTCCTTGGACTCAAAATATTCCATCTCTGTACTGAACTAGCGCTTTGTTGCTCTTCCATGGTGCAATTCTACATTGGAGCGGTCATCTTTTACGCATATACTGCCAGACCGTCACGATGCTCTTTATAGCGCAATTTTAAAGAGTAATTTTGTGTCTCGCAATAAGATTTTTCGTGGTGCATCCATCCCCATGAACTGTGGAATGAAATTTCTCGTAAAAAGCAGAAACACCGCTAAAATTTTTCTCTTGTTAGCTCAACTCCAGAGCAGAATACCTTAGAGAACGAACATTTTTATAAGGTGAAGGTGAAAGGCGAATTGATGAACATTTAATGATAAAAATAAATTAAAAGTCATCTAAAATACACAAAGATCAGTCTCAAAAACTTTCCAGAAGCATAAAACTGCTCTGAGAGTTACCAACAGTTAATACCATAGAATTACTTCTATTATTAAACTGTTTGCATTCGTTTGATCATAAGCAGATTGCCTTTGTCTTATTATTAGCACTGTATCAAAACAGCCTTCAATCTACCTCTACAAACTGCCAAATATTTTTATTTCCCTTCATATATGCCATGTCTCCGTTCTCTGATCCGTGCCCAGTGGGGCTTATTTGGTTACTTACTCAGACTTGCCTTTCATTCATACTATCTTTCAACTAAGGACTTCAATTTAAATATTAAAAATTCATTTTCCATGTGTAATTAGTATTCCTCACAGTGTTGATTGAGGAGAAAAAACGTGTTTATTTAGAAAACCGCTGATCGCATTTCCTATTTCCGTGGCCAGAAATAAGATTACTCTAATTGTAAACATCCAAAAATTGTATTTAGTGCAAAAAATTACTAAACATTCCAAAAAGTATATTTTTAGCATATCGTTTATTGTTAGAATATTTCACTCTTAACTTATTTTCATAATCGCCACTTTAAAGCATGTATATGGTGATAACTGGATATCGACTCAATAATTGCTTTATTTATTCAGATATAACTGAAAAGAACGATTCTCCTAAGAGGAAGGAGACACAATAAAAATAGCAGTCGGAATTGTTTATAAGTGGATTGTAAAATAACATAACAAAACAGTATTATTCTTAAAATATAGGTTATTACTTTCAACAGCATTTATCTACATCTCTGCCAGTTCTTGGATTTAGGGGGAAAAAAAAAAACCTGAAAATTATCCAATCGCCATCCTCCAAGAAAAGTTGCAACGGACAAGAATCAACCGCAGCAAGTCCAACATCTGCACTGTGTGCTGAGTAGGCAGCAATTAGTTGTTGGACCGAGGGTCCCACTTCATACCCGGTCATTCAGGGGCCCGAAGACGCTTTTTGTGTTTTATTGGTCACGGGAGGAGGGAGATGGAGAGAGGAGGTTTAAATCACACGAACTTGCTTCAACGCATTGAAACGTGTAATCACACTACACTGATTATCGACTACCTGGTTCGTTATCTCTATAACTTTGATGACACGTGCTAAATATGCTGCATCTGTGTGCTTCTCGTCTACTGCCGCTGGTAAACATATGACTGAGCGAGTGTATGATAGAACATGTATGTGAATGGGCCGAACGTAAGACTGGAAAAACGTATATGTGAATGAACCGAATGTAATGTTGAGAAGCGTCCTACTGCCTTAACTTCCTGATCTGAACTGTGGCTGCCATCTGGTAGAAAAACATGCTTTGGTAGATTTGTTTCTCCATATATATGAAATCCAAACGTCGCCACGAGGTTTCAAAGCGTTGTGTAGGGTTTACAGCACAGCGCCCACGGCTTTCTTAAGCCTTTGAAATATTTAAATATAATTGGTGAGTTCTTGAGCTGCCAAACGCGCTTATTTGAAATATATCGCCTTCCTGGCAGTTTATTGGAGAATTCCTCATCATACGACGTGATGACGTTATCCCGACACCTATTCCCCCTTCTACCTTTAACGAATTTTGAAGCATCTTCAGCAACTAAGATACAAAAGGATCTATTGCTCGGCCACCTGCATGCACTTAAGCTTTGTTATAGTAGAGAGACCCACCGCTCTACCCATTACCAGCAGAAGAAACGCAAAAAATGACAAAAGGCATACTTTCCCCTATTGTCATAGTCAAACGTCCAGGTAGCCGTGATTACATTTTCTTAACATGAAGATGTCCCAGTTAGCTACTATAAGCTATATATTTAATAAGTATTACTATTTACATTATCTAAAATCATTTACTTTTGGGCATGCGTGGGTATGAGGATCTGTCACAAAACTTCGTAAACCGTGTGCTGTTTTTCACACTACAACTGAGCTGCAACTCCACGACGCTTTGAAGCCAGCTTGAAATGAGCATCTTTGAAATTCCACCAAACACAAAGTATCAGTTTTTGCCCAAAACAACCTGAAGATTCAGGTTCTTTCTCACGGAATCCCATTGCCTTCTCTTCCCAGAATGACGAAACAACAGCCATTTTTCATCATGTGTCACAAGGGGTATCAAGAATCGGCCATCTAAGGGATTTTTAAGGGATGTGTACAAATCTCCACGCTGGACTTGAGTTTCAGCAAGTTCATGACGATCTGCTCTTAGACGTATACATCGAACTGGTCCAAGGGCGTAGATATTGTTGTTCGATGATGACATCTTTACCTTCTACCCGACATATTTCTTCAATAGAGTCTAAGAAGAACGCGAACTGCTTCTTTATCGTTACATTATTCTTTGTTAGATTTGGAGAATATATATTCAATATTAATAAGAAATATAATTATACTCGTCTTAAACTATTCTTTAAAATAATATATTATGAAAATATAAACAAATCATCTGTTACCAACTAACTCAGAAACAAATGAAGAAACAATTTATAGGAAAAAACTTTCTGGCCAACCTGAGAGATATTACAAAAAGAAGAAAAAAAGAAAGAAAGAAAGAAAGAAAGAAAGAAAGAAAGAAAGAAAGAAAGAATAGCAAGTTCTAAATTATTTCTAAAGAATTAGTTTTCATTCTTACTACAGATTATGTCTCGGCGCTGAAGTCTACAGCTTATATTTCTGCCAGAATATTTTATTACCTGATTGATTCTTTGCCGTTAATTTTTAACTACGTGTATATTGGGCGCAAAGGAATTTTCTGATCGAAAAAAATAACAATAAAACTTATTCGTTAAGACTAGCATGCATTTGCCCTTATAGATATGTTAAGACAAAATTAAGTAGTTTCCGAAATAACTCACAAGGAATAAAAGAAACTACTTCGTCATTGCCAACATAGAAAACATACAAGACATACGCTAGCGCAATGCTACGAATTCAAGACCTCATTACGACGCAGAAAATTCATTACTCGCACGAATAATTCCAGTGAATGAACATTCTTCATCTGGGGATATGTTTCATGCATACCTTTGGAGATCGTCGAGTGTGAACGCTTTGGAGCCTTGAGGGAAGATGACAAGTGGAGTATTCTACAATTTTACTTTACACTGCAGCGTGTTCAAAGCATTAAGTAGAGAGAGGCGCGGTTTTTCGAGCGAGGGGCTAAAGCATTTCACATATTTTAAAGAGCGTTGCAAATTATAATATGCTGCATGGATTTCGAATCATTCTCTTATAAGAGAATACATTTTACATCGTGATATTTACGAATAATAACTAACCTATTCAGTATGTCGGATTTCAATGCACATTTTACATTCTAATAACATTTCACGCAATAGGTTAAAGCAAAGGTAATGGCCAAGAAGAACAGGGTACTTTGGCTTTCTAGAGAAATAAATATTTCGCTGAAAAAAAGTAATGCTCACAATAACAAAACATATAATTTGTAAACTATAAGACCTTGGGTTCTCTTTTTTGTTTGAATTACTTCCATTTTTTCAACGAATGAAACATTGGTATTTTAAGCAAATGCTTAGCATTTGTATTAAATGAAACTAGAAAATAAACGTTTCTTAATTCAAATCTTACAGGATCCTTATTCCAGTACCCAATCGAAATTGGTGCTGCCGACTGGAAGTTACTGTCTGGCTAACCTATTGAAGAATGTCTTGTCGCGCAATAGCACAACTTTTTAATTTTTGTTCTTTCGTTATTTATCAGTAGTACATAGTAGTACATAGTAATTGTACACAATTGTAACACATTTTAATGATTTATTTATTATCGCTTTGACTGCATTGGTTTTCTGACTTCTATAGATTATGAGCTGAATACTATAGGTGTAAGTCTGTGAGGATGAATGAAATGAGATGAATTAACGATGGGTAAATGAGATCGAAGTCATTGGTGCCTTAGCTATCTGGCAATCACCTTGTAAGAGTAAGGAAAAACGAAAAGAACCTTAAAATCGGAATTCCAATCCAGGACCTCCGGATTAATTGCAGGTGCTATCACTAGACCAGGGAGGCGGTTTATTAATAGCATTATTAAAGTAAATGCTCAAAATGTCTGCCTTCGCAGTGAGACATACCTGAACCTTTTGAATAAATTTTGAAGCACTGGTCGGAATTCATCCTTTACTGATAATCTACCTATCGAATAATTTGTTTCAGCTCCTCCACGGGCTTTATTTCAATTACAGCAGTAATTTGTACGAATGAAGATGCAACAGCTAAGTGGCTTTATACGCACTGCCGACAGATACACCAACTCGCTGGGCTAATCGCATTAAAGACTCTAGAGGGAAATTTCTTATCAATAAACTATATCATCAAGATTCTCCTGCGTTAAAAACCGATTTTTTTGGTCTAGAATCTTGTCAGTAAAAACACCTTAGGTTGGAATTTGCTCACCAATCTGAAAATTGCTCTCGCCGATAATGTTACTCCCGGAAATTTACAACGAAATTTTCTCCTACAGTGACATTACGATTTTTTTGCAAGTAACAACCATAAATATTCTTTGTTCCAGAGTACATTACATTGGCAGAGGGAAGAAAAGGCCCAACCCAGCTCTACCAGAAAAAAAATATAAAATCTCACTCTCGGCATTCTCCACAAACATTCTAATTCTAACAAGTGCTTTCTATAGAAATGCAACGAAAAAGTTGACTGCATCAGCAGAATTTTATTTCCAGCCTTCCCCGAAATCGTGCGTCCTCTGGAGGTCAACCGATTTCCAGTTAATTTCATCACACTGCAGCATATATTTTTCTCTTTTATTATTCCCTTTTATTGTTTCAGTTTACTTCTTCGATATAGAATAGAAAAAATAAATAGGAAGATAAAACTGTGTTGAAGTGTGGCAAGGAAAAAAATCTTCTGATTTTTCAATATAACTCTATCAGAGTAACAGGAAAGAATTTGTCCTGCTCTCTTACTCGAAGAAAAGGAAAAAGAGAGTGGAGGAAACAGATTCGTGTCAAATACAAACATGCAAGACATTGAAAGAATTAGTGTTAATATAATGAACTATTAGCGGTTCTAGAACACAAAGCAATAGCATTACTCATTTCAGATAATATAATCTTATGATATCCTGCTCAAAAAAAAAAAAAATACAGGAGCACGTGTTTAAATCAAAGTCTCAAAATAAATAATGATACAATGTAATATTTTTACAGTCAGATGTATGTTTTGAAGTGTTTATTAAATCTAGAATAAAGATCTTCTAGGATTTGCCAGTTTTTCTCTGAATAAATCCGTGAAGTTTTCAAGAAATGTTGAAACCAAAGCGAATGCCCTTCCTTCCTTCCTTCCTTCCTTCCTTCCTTCCTTCCTTCCTTCCTTCCTTCCTTCCTTCCTTCCTTCCTCCCTCCCTCCTTCCTTTCTTTCTTTCTTTCTTTTAACAGGTTTTAACAGCAATGTGCGGTAGGGACTTGTAATTTTATGTTTTCTGAGACTAACACAGAGCAATGAGACATCCGACTGAAACATAAGTCACGCAAACAGTTGCGTGGATTGAAGAGGGCCGTTCCACTCGCTTTGTCTCCAGGATTCTTCGTCAGCCCTTCTGCCATCCATAGGGTTTGGATGTGATGTACAGACAGCTGGTACAAGAGGTGACCCGGAAAAGGGCGCAAGAAGATGGTAGCAGAAGTACAGGATAGATATATTGTCCTATCAACTTTGCACAGATGCAAATCTACAGCCAGAGATATACTAAAAGATGTAAAAATAACAATTGAAGTGATAATTAGAAATGTAAGGTTGAGATCTAGATCTCCTTTCAAGCCCCTCGTTGGATATGTCAACACAAGGAAAGTTGACTCAGAACCATCTCAACTTGCAGCTCCGCAAATGGAACGCTGTTGTTCTCTTCATAGATGAGTAAAGAATTCATTTGACGGGTTATACACGCATATGCGAGATATCCTTGTAAATGTCTTGCTTCAGCCACCATTATTGAACATGATAGATTTGGAGGCGGTTAGATTATGTTGGGCCGGCATTACTATTGAGTCTCGGACATAGCTTGTTGTTCTACAGCGCATGAGTGCTTATGTTTACATTAATGACATCCTTCAACATGCTATACCCTTTGTTTATGGTATGGACCCTAATTTTTTTCTAATGCTTGATAATGCTAACTCTCATTCAACACGGAATACCAAAGATGTCCTTCAATAATTTCAAATTCGGGTGATGGATTGGCCTGCATGTAATCCTGGCCTCAGTCGAATCGAGGCATCTGTGGGATAAGCTGGTAAAACTTGTTTGCAAGTGTCCTGCTATGCTACAGAACCTGGGAGAAATCTAAAATGCACTCACTGAAGAATGGGAGAGAATCCCACAAATCTTTATTAGGAGGCTGGTGTGAAGCATGCCATGTAAGTGTAATGAAATCATCGCAGCTCATGGAGGATACACTAGGTACAAAGTGGAATTTAATAATTAACGGAAAAATTAATTATTAAACAATGTAATCTTGTATTTCCACTCTGCTTTCTGTACCAATCAATAATTTGTTGGTATTTCTAATCCTGTAAAATAAAGTTTATTAGAATGTCTATTCTAATTTTACACATTTCTTCAATTTATAATTATTAACTGTTAAAAATTAAATTGCATCAATAATTATTTTGGGACTTTGATTTAAAGATTTTCCTCTTATTTTTTGAGCAGTGTAGTTTTAGGTGATTTTGAATTGTAGTTTAAGAGAGTAAATTTATGTCTTTATTTGGCAAACTGCTAATTAATCAACATATTTAAAATGCTCTCTATGGTCTAGTAGTTAGGAATTGTACTGGTGCTGTGAGATTGTTGGTTCGATTCGCGATATGCCTACTCGGAAATTTTCTGAGTTAGGGAATGGAAACAACACAGCCTCATAAGGGCAATTGATTGACTGTCTAATAGGTAGGATGCATCCGAATTTGAAAGACACATGATGCCCCTCTGCAGTAGTTCCTTCTGTTAATGAATTTGGGAGACGGACGCAGAAGTAGCTGCAGGCGCCGCGGCTGACCTTCTATGGACTGGAGCGTCAAGATAAATGAGTAAAAATAAAAAACCTTATATTTCTAAACGAATTGTGTCAGCTGAAATTTAATATCTTAGTGAAAGATTCTGATGAATTTTATCACATGTAGTGATGCATTCCTATTAATTTTATTACAGGTCTGTACATGACGAATTAATATGTATTTTATTTGTTATTATTCCCCATAATTTGTTAAAGCGATCCATTTTAATGCATGATTATTTCTGTTGAAATACTGATTGCTTTTCTCATAAAAAACTTCTACAGTTGTGCAATATTTTATTGTGATTTTTTAAATTAATAGTTTTCACACAATATATTTTTTTTTCTTTTTAAAGGTGTTTTACGAGCGACAATTTTCATTTTTCATATATTTTCTTTTTTGAAACATTTGTTAAATGCGTTAAAATTAGAAAAAAAATTGCACCCTTTGGATTATTAGATGGATACAGAATAGCAGAATTGAAAATAAATGTGCACATATAATATTAGAGACCATCTATAGACAGATTCCCATGTAACAAAACTGTATTATCAGGCCTAAAACAGTGAAGTACTCTATATAAAAACTGATGCCATCAGCAACAAACTATTTAATGTGCTTCAGTTGTTGCGGAATTAAAGTGCTAGGTCCATGTTGACACTCGCCGCTACTTGTTCAGAACACCCCGCTTCAGCATACCTCCCATTAACCATGAACAACAGCGCATCATGTAGTGAGTTAATTGAACATCCCCGAGCAAATCTAAAATATAGGTTCATATATTTTAAGAAACTCGCACATTTTGTTGCTGTTGAAAACTTCAAACCAACTATAGAAGTAGGAAAAGCTGGTTTTCAGTTAATCAACATTTCATTTGCTTCAATAATATTTTTATTAAGAAGCTTTTGTTTCTGCAAATGTTTTAATCCGGCACCTGTTTCTCTATATATAAAATAACTTGTGTAGTTGCATAGGAGTACAACAACACAACCATTAGAATCACCGATTTAAAGAGAGCTACATCTAATTATGTTATTAACGTCATATTATTTGCCTTCTGTAAATATTTATTGTAATGTGTTAAAAACCTCGTCTCTTTATCAAATTGTAATTTTTATCCTGGGATTATAATATATGAAAAATCAATTAAAATAAATTGTTTATTCATTTTTTTAATATTATCTATTTTTCTTTAAGTTCGATATTAGCTATAGCACTAAACATAAACGTAGAATGGTTTGTTCCCTGCAAAAATTTGTAATTCGCAATTTATTCTTTCACCCCATGTATATTTAGTGTCCAAAGCCCTTTCACCAGAACCACACATAGTCCAGTGAGTCTTTCCAGATATTATTGACAAGCTTCTGGAACTTCTGCGGCTTCAATTGTTTCACAGCAGTAATGCAACTTTTGTTTATTTATGTTTGCATAACTCGTGCTCGTGTAAACATCCATCTCCTGTACAGATTGCACAAGAACATCTATAGGAAGGTCTGCAGTCTGTTTTTCATTTCATGCAAGTTTGCTTCTGGCATTTCTGACGTTCTCCTTTGTATGGAGCCAAGGCAGGCTCACAGTTCCCACCGCGGTATAGGTACCTAAACCAACCACTAGACCAACAGGACCAATAAAACAATAATCTGTGTCTATCTAAGTGTTTTATCCGTTTTCTGCTTTTTTAACTATTGTTATTTCAGTTCCATGTCTGTTAATGCTCTAGCGGTCGCAATTTTTGTTTTTCCTCAAATAAACTCGGCATATAACCACCAATTAACAAACGATTCGTCAAGTTCGTTAACCAGTAAAATTTAGCCATGGGGGGAGGGGGAACGAGCAAGCCTGAAACGAAATTAAAAAAAAATAATAATAAAAATCGCTCAAAGGGCCACAATATTTTTTCTCAACGAAGCTCGGCATTTTCTATTAAACTAAATTAATAAAAATCAGGATAATCGAACCATTAGGAGGGGGAATACCTTTGAAACCAAGGGGGGGATTAAAGGGGAATTTAAAAATCGCTCTAGCATCCGTAATTTAATTTTTTTAAATAAATTTTAAATTTTAACTAAACTTACAATAACCCAATTAAATAAAATAAGAAAAATAGGTTCTGAAAATCAGTGAAATCAGATTATTTGGGATGGGGGTTTACCGGAAATCCAAGATTTAAAAACCAACATTTGCTTTTTCGCAACGAGACTCGGTATGTACCATTTAAATAAAACAAGAACATTTGTTTCTGCGAATCAGAAAAAATCAGGTCGTTAAGAGAAGCGTGAGTGGCAAGAATATTTGCTTTTCACAACAAAATTCGGTATATATCATTTAAATAAAACAAGAAAAATAATTTCTGAAAGTTATGGAAATCGGACCTTTACGAGTAGGGGTATATGTGAAAACCGAAATTGAAAAAACTGTTCTTGCTTTTAATTTCTCTCTATTGTTTTAAAATAAAAGGAGAAATTAATTTAGCGGAGAAACTGTATTTATAACGTTGCATAAATTTTATATTTAACAAAAGCAGCATCATAGCGAATTTGAAATATTTATCATATATGTGTTTGAGAATTATATTTTTATGTTAGATAGCCTGTAATAACCTTGTCGGTCCTGGTGGTGTAGTGGTAACCATACTTGCCTTCTAAATTCAGGTTCGCGGATTCAAACCCGGCCAGGGTCGAAGGAATTTATTTCGGGGCGTAAAAATCTTAAGTATGGCTTCCTTCGGAAGGGAAGTAAAGTCGTGGGTACCGTGTCGTACATTTACGGCACGATAAAGAACCTCAAACCTGAAAGAAGAGGCCTCTGAGCAAAATTTGTCGGCCGTTTCACGTCCTGAATAGAATGGGACGCTGATGACCTGAGATGTTAAAGAGCGTCCGTAAATAAAACAAACAAAAAAAATGTAATAACCTTCAGAAAACGTTTTCGTTAATTTTTTTTCATTACAACAACATTTAAATTAAAATTTAAAGCCACTAAAAAGATGAAATTTTCGATTGTACATTATTGATTGTGTATGTTGTTTAGTATTGTTATTTTTTTAAATAGTACCACGTTTTGATTTTATTGAAACATGAACATCGTCTTCTTACATACACAATGCAACTGGAAACGTTTTGTTATTTCTCTCTATTTAATGGACATAACTATGTCAAGGACTAGTTTATAAAATTGGTTACATTTAAAAAATTTTAAAAATACCCACTCAGTGTTCAATGATTTCTAAAATCGTGGTTTCTCTTTTGCGATACTTATCTGCAAGAAATCTAACTTTGTTCCCCTAATACCGCACTGTAAGACCATAACTTATTTCGTTTTAATAATTAATAAGGCCATAATTTGGATTTTATACTCATTTTTAAGTCATACAAGTTGCTGAGGAATTCGCTTAGTTTACGCAGCACCTGCGAGACGGCCTTTTTATTCTCGAGAGCTGCCAACTCTTTCATGGTGTCCCTAGATAACGCTAAATCGATTGATTTCAAGCTGTCATCAGGAGGAAATAGTGAACGAAAGAAAAAAGTAAGCTGGTAACTGATATTATCTGTAGCACAGACTTGCCATTAAGCAAAACATGCGTTTGGAGGTCAGCTCAATTTAATACATGTGTATTCTTTCTTATCAAGGAGAATGCAAATAGATTATTTTAACACCTAATGACGAGTTCGATCTTGATATGCTGTCATCGCGCCTGAAAAGAGGAGAGCATTAACTATATCGTTTGTCTTCATGACGTACGGAACAGCCACTCTTCGCTGCTGCTCTTTCAGGAGGTACATTTTAATGGTCGACATTCAAATCAAGAATAACGTTCCGTAAAGGTCACCAGCGCTTTATTTACAAATACTCGCTATACGTACAGCTAGACAATTTCTTCCTATACTACCTACATAGAATAAGTCGTCACTTCAGAACTTCACAATTTGCATACAAGACATGTCTTTTATTTGGAAACTGCAACTTGAACAATGGAAGACTTATTAAGATAGGCGGTGGAATTTCCGCTTCAATTATTATGACATAGGGTAATTCTAGGTTAGAATAATTTTGTCATGAGAGGCTCTTATAAACATTGATAAAGACCTAAGTGCATTTCCGTGAAACATAGAACATTAAAATAATAATAATAATAATAATAATAATAATAATAATAATAATAATAATCAGTAAAACGATTTCCTTCTGAAGTTTTCTAGAGACATTAAAATATTAAATATCTTGTAGAAATTTGGCATGTGTATCTGCGTAGAAAAATTTTCAATTTAAATGTGAAGTGCAAAATGTATCTGAAGAAGTGAATTGGTATTTCCAAATAATAGAGAACAAAGACTAAAGAGATAAAAAAGGACAAGGCTCTTCCACTTACATTTAAACTTATTAGAGATTATATAAAACAATATTATCTTTTCAGATGGATATTATATTTTCAATGTTTATGTTTCCCATTAGTGAAAATGAAATAATTAAAATAACATAGCGCCTGGTGTTGATGGAACTGCAACAAATACTCTAAATTTATTCTAAGCCGATTGCATATTATATTTAGCTTGTGCTTACCCCAAGTATTTTTCCAAAATCCTTCAAATATGCCTTAGTATTGCCAATTTATAAATCTGGTGATAAGAGGGAATCTCAGTAACTAGAAAAAAAAGTTCAATATTATGATGTTTTTCTAAACTGCTTGAAAAATTTATAAAGAAACGTTTAGTTTTTTTTCGGGGGGGGGACACACTAAAAATGCCGCTAAATGAAAGATAGTTTGGATTTAGAAACAATATGAGTACAGAAGACGCAATTATAAATGCTACCTTAAAATAATTAACGAAATAAATTTAGGGCATAAATGTTTTGGAATTTTCTTAGATATACAAAAGGCATTTGACACAATTAATCACGGTATTCCATATAAACTAGATAAATGTGATATTCGAGCTTATTGAAACCCTACTTCAGTAACAGGTCTCAATCTACAAGAATCACGTCAGTGCAGTAAAAACATTGATATAGGTGTACTATAAGGAATGGTTTTAGGGCCCATTGTATTTTAATATAATATCAATGATATGCTTAAATCAATATTGCAAAATTTTCTGGATCTATAAACACATGTGCTGACGCAGTTGTAATATTTAGCGGTACTAATTGGCATGAAACATATCATATGCTAATGCTAATAGGGGCATTAATGTGATTAAGGATTGGCTAGACGCACATCAACTCTCTCTGAATATTTCTTAAACGAACTTGATTAAATTTTCATTTACATCTTAGAGCTCAGAACAGAAATTAAACAGTTATGATAATACATAATGTAATTTTATTATATGCACTTACCCTTCTTTGATTGTTTCAATTATGTCAAATACTTAGCTATTATTATTGACAAACATTTAAGATGGGATATGCATATATCTTACATGTTTAACAGAATGCGAAAAACAATACACAACTTCTACACTATTAGGTCTTTCTTTACCTAATTATATACTTCTTGTAGTTTATTTGCTCCGTTTTACTCTTTAATTCGGTATGGAACATTAGGTTGGGGAGGAGCCGTTAAATCAACGCTCTCTGCAGTAACATTGTTACAGGAGCGTATTATTAAAGTTTGTTTATGTAAACCTATGGGTTATCCAACAAATCCAATTTTGGTAGAGTTTAAAGTTCTAACTATAGAGAAAACTTAAAAACTTTCTATGCTTAACTACTTTCATAAATACCCGGACAATTTCAAAGATTACTCCACGAGACAACACAGCAATTTCCTAATTACTGAAACCATATATCATACTACTGCGGAATCTTTGCATAGCAGACGTTTTGGGCCTAGAATATACAATGCGCCAATTAAAATTCATTTGGGCGAACTTAACTCAAATAGAATAAAAAATAATTACATAATTTGTCTAATTTTTAATTATTTTTCTGCAATAACGTTCCAAGATAATTTCCTACACATGTTTGTGCGACTCTCTCTACACACACAAACACACACATTCACGCTTCAAGTTAACTATATCTAATCCTGTAGATGTGCCATTAAACCTTATATTAAATAGCTGTAAGTATACATAACAACCTTTGCTAATCTGATATGTATGCTTAGCTTATAATACCAATTTTTAATTTTTATATTCTTATCGCATGATAAACAGCATATTGTTTTGCACTTGTGTATTTATTATAACTGTTTTAAGGTTTTAACTACAACATATATCAGTACTAGTTTTAAGCTCTTCTTTATATCACTCAGTTATGATATGACTTTTTATATTACACTAATATGTGGAATCACAATTCTACTTTATAAAAAACTGTCTTATGTTTCATACTCCCGCAATTTCTGTAGCTACATTAATAATTTACATGTACAAAATGTCAATGTATATAAAGAACTAAATTTGCACCTGAGCACGAATTTTGCTCTTTCGGAGATGTATCTTACTTATTGTGATCCTTTTGTTATGTTTGCACTTAAATAAATAAACGTTTATATAAACAGTTGCCGTTCTATGCAAAAGTCATACAAATAACTTTCCTAAGGTCACCTTGCATTAATATATAGAGAAAAATTCCTCCATTTACTATTTATTTTAAAATACGATACACGAATATAATAACAAGAGTGTGCCCAATATCTTTTCTTACTCAGCTACATTTATCTTTTTATATTAATATACTATTCATTACATTACTACATTGGTATAGATGCGTATCACAGGGAGGAAGTGTAACAGATTATAATAGGTAACAGAAAACACGACTACCGAAAATTTGGATATTTGCCTACAGATTTTTGTGGGACTATAACGAATATTAAAGAGGTTTCTCTCGACCCATTTGAATTTTAAGAAACTTCGTGGGAGGCACTTCAATCTTCAGAAGAGGTGAAGGCTGCAGAATCTATTATGAAGGAGCTGTCAATAAACGTCTGCCAATATCGCTAAGGAGGCAGAAATAGTGAGACGAGTGCTCTACAGCTAATCGGGGTTAGCTCGACAGCTGTATATAAATTGCAAAATTAATGAAGAGATACAAATAAAAATTGCTGAACTAATCTCTTAATTAACATATCAATAACATTGCCTTGGTTTATAAGTCAGAAAACAAGAATTCCACTAAGTCGTGTTCTAAACACTTTTGCTGCTAATATCGATAACGCACCATAGAGATTTTCATGTTAAAAGCCATAAACTGAAAGTTTTGCTGTCTTAATTATTTTATCAGAATACAGAGTTCTTCGTACATAAGAATATTCAACATTTGTTTATTATATGAATTAATTTTATTCACTTTTCAAAAACAATATTTTAATACATTAATTTTTAAATCTGTACAGAAAGCAGCTGGCTCTAAAACAAATTTATTTAAATAGGCCAACAGTTCATTTATTCTTTAATGTTTTTAAGGCTTGTGTGTTTGTGATACTACAAAATAAAAGTGATATTCAACATATTAACTATAAAGAATTTTTTTATCAAAAAGAAAATTTGCACATTATATGTTACAATAAATGCTCAAAATTCCCTCCAGACAAAAGCCATATCTCTCGTCCGACATTTGCTAGCATTTTTCAACTACTCCCACTTTTCAAATCACATAATATAAATTCTTCTGTGCCCCAGAAGAAAAAAGTATTTTAGAGAAAGAGATAATCGTGTAGCTCATTTAATAAAATGGTTTAGACCATTAATTTTGCTGTTGAAAATATATTTTAACAATAATTATAAGAGCTGTAAACAGGACAGTCATCAATGTAAAACCAAATTTCTCGATTTTCCATTCCTATTTTTTGCATTGCTCGTCCTAAGTGCTCATGTAGTAGAAAATTTTAAGTATTTGTCGTTAAATTCTTATAAATAAAAAAATGAACCAATGATGTGCTGACCACATCAAACATTTTCTGTGAAAATTACATTCTTGCCTGTATAAAATGGTCCGGGTTTTCAGAAGCCCATATTCCATAGTTCTGAACGTTGGTTTACTTAATGTACGCACGCATTTTTGTTTGCTGTTTTTTTTTTTTTTTAATAATGTTTAGATCTCGTCTTAACTATTGACTCTTCACAGGCGTGGATACTAATGATACATGAGATGAAATGATAAACTGTGAAAGGATTTTTTTTAAGAGAGGAAGTGTTCAAGTATACCTATTTGCTATTTACGAGGGCTGAAGAAAACCTGGAAAAATGCTCAGTAAGGTAGAACGGTTCTGGTGGAAATTAAACCCCAGCCTCCCGCTCATGAATCCGCCCTTAATGACCTCAGTCACCAGGTTGCCATTTGTTAGCTTTTATATACTTTAACCGATTCATTACCAAGAGTTTTATAATGGACTTAAGAATTTGGTTTTCCCAATATGTATATTAGTTTTGGAGAATGAATTAATGTCATTATTTATTTGGGAATAATTATAGCTTTTTGATTAGGATCCCTATATATTTTGTTCGTTTGTGATTACCGAAGGTTCATGTTGAAGACCCTGTTTCAGGTTCAATGATTTTGGCAAATGTGTTATTAAAATTAGGCGGATACGGTATATTCCGAGTGTATACTTTTACGATAAAAGTTGGTGTAGCCTACAATGGTGGTTTTAAATAAAGCATTTTCAATGTTTCTTTAAGAACCTTTACTCATTCTCATAACTTTTCTCCCCGTGGGATGCAAAGCAAATGCCCCCGCGTTACTACCAATCTTCAAAGTTATGCGAGAACATTTTATAACAGGTCCTTCATAATTGCCCCCCCCCCTTAACCCTTAACACTGCTTCTGATGATGGAAATTGTCTCCCATGAAGATTTATTATTTTTGTTTGGGGAAAAGAAAAATGTCACATGGGGCTAACTCTGAAATTTAAGGAACACACTTCACTTTTAGTGAGAGATATTAGCAACAGCACTTGTAATATGTGGTCGTGCATTATCGTGGCGCAACATTCCGCTTGTTGCACGGAAATTTAGTCTTTTGCTTATGACATGGTCTTGCATAGCTTTGCCCAGTTACAGTTCTATGTGCAGGTATGACATGTCGGTAAAACATTCCTTGAATATCGAAATATAAAATTACCATACATTTTCCAGGAGAGGTAACCATTTTTTGCTTTTATTGATATTGGGATACGGAGATTTCCACGTAGAACTTTGCTGTTTGTTCTCAGGATCGAAATGATACATCATAGTTTCACAAGCAGTAATTAACTTTGAAAGAATATCCGCATCTCCCGTACTGATTGCAAACCTGCACACGAACGTTCTTTAGATTCGAAATCAGTAGTCTTGGAACCCAACAAGCATATCTTATGTCTCAGGTACAACGTGTGGGTGGAGCCCAGTAAAATTATCAGAATTTCTAATTTTGTTCAAAGATCCTCTCTCACAGCAGCGGTGTTAATGTCTCCTTCTATTACAGTATAAACTGGAGCCCCTTTGGCGCCCTTCCTACGAAAAAATCTTCCCATTTTAAAATTTTAAGCCATGTCCGAGCTGTGCTATAGGGAAGAAAAAACCTCTACGTAGACTTCCTGTAGCATTACAAGTTTTGTGGGGCCAAAAAGAGAATCACAGTCCAGCATATAGTTCGTGGCATGAAATCTCCATTTTTGGTTTAAGCGGAACTGAACATGTCTCAAATTGCACATCTCTCATAAGCAGGAACTGAAGTGACGACAATAAAACAAAATAAAAACATTTACAGTGTGGAATATTTAATTTTAAAGTTGTATCACACCACGTTTTACTACTGAGGCACTATAGGCGGTGGGTACTGGTGAAATATACGAGAAATAAGTTTGGAAAGGCATTTTATATGGGAAATAAGCATTCCGGGCACAGTTAGGGTAATTCCCAGCAATTGCCATTGGTGAGGACTGAAGAAAATGTACAAAATACCTCAATCCGAGAGGATGGATTTGGCAGGAATTGCACTCCAGACTTCCCATTTATGAGTCGATGCCTTAACAACTAGCTTCGGCTGTACGTGTTAAAATTAAGCATAGAGTTATTTTTGGATGACAGATATTGATAAATACAATTTATTTTTCCTATTACATTTTATTCATCGCTTTATTTCTTAGCAAAAAAAAAAAAATAGTACAATTACAGTGTAAAAACAATCCCAATCAAATTTAAGAAACGCACTGTATTTCTTTTGTGAATGTTGGTTCTACTTGGAGAATATCTTGTAAATAAAAAGGAAAAATGTTATTTTTTTAAAAAATAGTTTTATTAGATCACAAGAATTGACAAATTGGGTTCAGTTAATTATATTGTACGTTAAGTGTTTGAACTTATTTTAGTGAAACTCAGAGTCTGTGTATATATAGCGCTCTTGCTTAAAAATGCTACAGGGTTTTATGATGCTGAGCGACAGATATAAACAGTGGCTGACCTCCGCCCATACATTGTTGAGGTCAATAATGCAGTCGGCATCGCAAAGGAACACTGGAATTCTTGGTTGGGGAAGTGAAAACAGACACAATGACGTATTTCGCATCGTCAGCTATTGCGATGTAAATTACTGCCAGGGGCCGACCTCTGTGTCAGCTTGTTTCTACTCTTAGAACTGCTAAGACCCGGAGTTAAGTAATACTATTGTATTCCAAGCGTGGCCTTGACCTAGCCGACTACTGTTGCTTTTCCCGAATTAATAGAAAGAAATTCCAGTGCTACTCGTCGTTTGAAGACGTTTTTATATTCTACAAGAGATGCTCAAGTCTTGACAGATTTGCTAGGTAGTGTTGACAACAAATAAGTGGTGCGAGTTTGGTTTCGAAGATTAATAGAAGACATTGTTTGGTACCTTATGGTTATTAAGGCATGTGGACCCGAAACTTGCAAACTTCTGAGCTTTGTCTTTTGTCCTTAGTGACTGAATTGTAACGTGTATTATGATAAGGTCATGGATATCAATACGTTTTCACTAGAAGGAGTTTGTTGGGTTGCGCTACCCCAAAAATGTGTTCTTTACTTTTCTATAACCGTATTGTTTAATGCGTTTTAGTCTAAAAGAAACAAATTATTTAGGGAACTTCTCTCTTGCGGCTGATACTTTTATTTGCGGTTGTTAGTTGTATGGGACTTTGGTTGTATGTCTTGGTAAGCTTGTGGAGTATTTAGATTGCAGGGAATGAGAAAAAGTGGTGGCAGGAGCCTCTTGTCCATATGAGTCATTATGGGTATGCACCACATAAAAGTCGCCTCTCGTCACGTGCATTTGCAAGAAAATTTGGTTAGAGTTTTATACATTAATTCTTGTTGGGTTACAAAGTACAATTAATATTTTTTTCGACAGTGGGCAAATTTGTAATTCGCCCAATTGTTAGCAGTGCACAAGGCGTATCTTTAAAACTCTTGTGAAAGGAAAGCAATCTCTTAGTGTATATTGCCGCATATGGGGGGGGGGGTGACAATGTGGGGGAATTAGTAAGTGTGTTGTAACATTAAGGCAGTTAGTATTTAGAAGTGACGGTTGAGGAATTGAACGTGGAGAAAGTAGCACTGCGTATGCGCAGAAGGGCAAAGCATAGTATTGATGGAGAGTCGAGAGCCGAGCTTGTAGAGAGTGAACTTTGCACCTCTTTTCTCTGGGATGGCCACATTTACGACGGACAGGTCGAGTCCACAACTACTTTACAAATGGTAATTCAATTATGATTTAAATTGCACGGAATTCCTCCGTCCATTATTTCCTTGTTTTTATTCATTTTGAGTGGGGATGGGTAGAATGCTTCTAGATGGGTGATACACTATTTGTCCGGCCTAAGGATGACGTAATGAGTAAGTGACATTTATGTGGGTGACTCTACAGGATGTCGCGACAATATTACACACCAAGAATTTACAATTACTTTAGGAACTCTTATAAACAACTATTAAAACTATTATTAGATAACAGTTATATGCTATATTAACGGTAACACATTCATATATGAGATGTGAGAAAACTTGCAGTTATTTGAGTATTAAACAATAAACATTTGGGGTAACAATGTTCTCATTCAGATATTCTCCAGTAATTTCGTTTTTAGTTGAATGGCACGCTACTGAAGCTTGGTATGAATCCATAAAATCGTTGCTTTATTTCGTTTAACGTGGTATACCTGAAAAGTACGATTAATGGTGTCATATCTGAATGGCAACACGGTGTATGTCGCGCGCATGAGCAGCATGTAAATATCAAGTTCTGTTACAAATTGGGGAAATCGGATACTGAGAGGCATGCTTGGTGCACGTTTACAGGAGGGAACCCATGAACAGAAAATATGTTGACGAGTGGTTGAAACGTTTTCTTGGAGGAAAGAAAAAGATTAATGAGCCACGTTAGAGTCGGCTGTCGAAAAGCAGAACCCAAACTGATCGGGAAAGTGCGACAAATGCTGGCACAAGATCCGCGACTGTCTCTACGAATGATAGCGAATCCTGCTCCATTGCGTTGTGACACTACCTCTCACACTGACTCCGTTCTACCGGCCGCAGCAGGTTTACACTGCCGGCTACCTGTAGTCCACGCTAGGTGTCGCTTCTCCACATGTCTTGTACTCAGATACTGCACCATTCACCGAACTTTTCAGAAACACCATTTATGTTCATTGAATGTAGAGAAAATTAACTCTATATATATAGATAGCGTTCAAAGCCTTTTGCGACTATAGAACAAAGATTGTAATTAAAGCAGGATATACTAACGTCAAGTATTAATTTGAGTAAAACTGTAATTTCAAAACATAGAACATATAGAATGCTTTCTGTAGCGACAGACTTCATTCTGCAGACTTAAATGTTTGCTGCCATGAAATTTGGAGAATATTGTTTTTAAAAGTTACCGGGATATTTTTATGAATTTTTTCCTCTCTTTCTGTGGTGTATCTACAGTCACTCAACGTATGAGCAAACTTGTTTTCTATATTTAGCAATAGTTAAGTTGTGCATCCCGGTATTATATTGTAGCAAGACGCCTCTAATAGCTGTCTTTTTCTTTGAAGCTTGTATAGTTCATTTTACAATAGCCATATATAGTGTACTCGTATACTAATCAACAATAGCTATTTCAGCACTATTTTACTATGGTTGTTTAAAATATATTTACATATAAAAGCTACTACTATTAAGTTATAAAACCACTGGCACCTATAACATTCTGGATATCTTCCCAATAATTAATAACATCTTTGTGTGTAATATTGCTAACAACATATTTATCTCCTTTTTCCACTTGAAAATCCTCACAAAATATCAGATTAGAAAGTTTATATGAAATGGTTCTTTATTCACCAACTCCCTGAATCTTCAAGCATTGCAACAACAATTAATCAAACAGTCACTAAAATAATAAACCAGCTGAATACATTATTTGGAAACTGTGGATACATAACATTCTCCTTAAAGTCTACAATATTTGGGCCTGTATCACCCGATTATACTATGAAACCACTTTTACCAATCTCTGAAAAGAAGTCCATGTCAAGATCATGAAAACCTTCATCCCATTTAACATTCGATCAGTATCTTAATACTCAAAAATCAAAGAAAATGTTTTAAAAAGCTAGAAACTAAATTTGGACCTGCAAATAACGCAATTTTTCAAAAGGATATGGCGTTCAAAAGATAGCTAAGTGCATTTTACGTTTTGAACTGTAATTGGAAGAAATTTTTGCAAAATGGGCCATGAATTCGTTGTCAATTGTATCGTGAAATATGTGTGCAAAAAAGGGAAAGAGATAATTTTAGATACAAAATATGTGTGATCCAAAGTATATTTGGAGGTATGCACAAGATATTTGTATTTCAACTTGAATATGAAAATTTTCTGAAAATTTTATTGTTAATAATGTGGATGGTTAGTGAAGGTCTGTATTCTCTTTGTGTACATATACCTATAATATACAAATAAAACGTCGTTGAAGGATAATTTGCATATAATCCAAATTGTACGACCTTATTCTACTGAAACACGAGGAATAATTGGGCAATGCTTTGCAGAACTTAATTTTATTTTTTAAATAACAATTTAACAAATTACCATGTAACAGATACTTTCACTCGTTTCCTAAAGGGTGGGGAATATAACTGAATATTGTGGATAAATGAATATATGCATTTAGAGTCGACTACTATAAAACAAGAGTCTGTAAATAAATTACAGCATTTATAAAGATCCACAAAATACTGTTTACCATTTAGTCGATTCACTATGATGTGCCAAATTAATAAAACATATCTTGCTTGTTTTGCTATGTCTAATCTGTTATAAAACAAGAAGCCTACCTACCATTCCCTTAACGTCCTGCCACAAAACCACTAAATCTTCCTTGCCGAATACCAGTTACACCGCTACTATGGCTTAAACTGTTAGGATATATCGATAAGCATCTCTATGTTATGGAAGAATGTTTACAGCCTGTAGAGACCACAAAGAATGATGTATTCGTTATTCAGGAGTAGTTAACTATCGGTGAACATTTCTGAAAGGAGTAACACAACAAAAACTTGCTTCTACCAAATGCCTGCAGCGCAAATGTTTAATATATAGTTTTGTGCCTTAGGGGCGACAAGAAAGCATAAATCTTTATAAAATATTACTGTAAAATACGCGTTCAAATGCGAAAGCCAAGAAGATTATAATATGGATTTTTCAACCGGTAGCTACCCTTTAACACCCACAGGATGACACTGCAAATTCAGTGTAAGTAAATGCGTAATTGATAAGTAAAGTCCGTAAAGGATAAAATAATTTTATATAATGAAACTTTAAGTTTTATCTGTTTCACTGTGTAAGCTTATACTAATAACAGCGTATAAGATAATACTTTTAAATGTCCCTTTTTAGAAAAGTTTAATCATTTATAACAATTTCCATTATGTGTAGTAGATAGCATACCTGTTTATCACGTCAAAAGCCCAACTCCTGAGTTAAATAATCTTTCTTAATTATCATATCACTAGAAAATTGTAAAAGTGTGCTTTAATTTTTCAGCATTTCTATTGAAACCTCAAGATTTCAAGCAACATTTGCCCAACGAGATAAACAGAAAAGTAATAACCTTACACGTCAGTGAATATTTTGACCTGAACTGCTATTTGAACAGGATCGTGGGTTCAATATTATGCTGAATAAAATATAAATTAAAACTAAGCACAATTTATACACTGGCACAATGCTTAAAAGTGTGACCAGTGATTAGACATAATAGGATTATTAACTTTTGAATCTAGAAGCAGCAGTTCTTCCCGGTCTTTTAATTTATTCATTATAGTCATAAATGAAGTTTTTCATACTTAGGGTAACATTTATCGTTTATTTACAGTGTGCTGGAATAGCAAGGCATGAGATTATATTTCTAAATTTGAGGGCAAGAAAAATAAATAAATCAAGTTTTACACTCCATTCTTTTAATACAAATTAGACTGTAGTAAAATACAAGTTTTGTCCGGAAAGTATTTGACCATTTTAAATATCTACAGAATGGGTCGCGCAGCAATAATATGTTAGCAGTGGGTGAAGGAGACCTAACTGCGCATGAGTAGACATTTTCTTTTCTATTGTACTACTGAGTAAAAGAGTAAGCTTTAACAGTGGTATATCATGTTACTTCTCAATTTTTTCTTTTTCCCCTTTCCGATTTGTTAGGCTCCGGCTGGGTGCCCTGGGTTGGGTACCAAATTTTGAAGCCGTTTGGTATATATGGTAGCCCCATATTGGAAGTCAATTTTGAAGCTGTTTTGACGGTGGGGATAGGTTATGTCGCTAATTATGAAGCGATTTAATTGCTGATTGCCATATTTGCAATTAGAGCGTTTTACACGGACTGGACTAAAAACACTTAGAGATAAAAGTACAGAGTGGCTCGTAGAATTGCTGATCACAAGTGCGGTATTTTACCTAGTTATATGACAATGTGCACTAGCTGGCGTCAGCGGCTAAAATGCCCCGAATGTAAACTATTTATTTAATTATTTGCGAACTATCATCGCTTGATAGAGCGTCCACTCATTTTAGGAAAGGAAATATTGAAATTCTCCACCCTCATTGCCCGGTTATTTTTAATCGCCCTATGAAAATTCGCCCATTGTTTTTGTAGTTCCCGTTGGAAAATTGGGGACGTCTTTTGAATGTTAAGTTTTTATTCTAAAGTGTGTGGATTTGTTTTATACTCTGTTTTCATTTATTCGGAAGAAATGTGGTTGGGAAACCTATATGCCACTGATGTTCCTAATAAGCCCTACTGTTATTCAATTCATGAAAATTCCTGCTTGGGCTTTGGCGCAGCCATATTGAAAAAAGAATTACTGAGCCATTTTTCGCCACTCCCCCAAAGGAAATGGGAAATAATTTCTTTCACGTCTTGCTATGGGAATTAACTACCAACTTATATAAAACGAGCCCATGACGTATTATGTATCCCTTATCTAATTATTCAGTAAGTTTGATTTTTCTGATCAGTGATCAGAATAGCAGTTAATTGAGAATTTTAATTACTGCGGAAGTGAAACCTAATTCTACTCACAAAATCTGCACTTACTCCATATTAATTGCAATGTTGAAAATATTTTTCAGGAGAATGCAAAAATTCTCATTGTTTCGAAAGACGCAGAGGCATTTCTATAGCAAATGGTTGATGATAACTAACTAATTTAACACATTCGTCGGTCACTTTTTATTCCATACGAGTACTTTGAAACTAAAGAGAAGTTTTATGCATTCACAAAAAAGGATTTGTAGTCCATTGTCCTTATTAATAACTCACGCTCTAATTCATGGCGATGTGCATGTTGAAGACAGACTCTATGAGTTTTGAAAAATAATAAATAAATAAAAAATCTATGATAAAATCTAAATGGTTAGTTTAAATTTTTGTTTCTATATCTCTGTTTATCTCTTTAATAATAAAATAATTAAACTGTTGCCTTATAAAATAACATTTTATGCTTATATTTCGTATTTCTCTGAAAAAAATAAAAGTAACATCCACTAAAAGAAACTGATAGCATTCTTTGTTATGTCTTGCCATAAGGAGATAAGTTTTCCTTTTAACGTATTTCATTGTATAAACAAAGTAGTATAGCAGTTTTTCTGTTTACCGATCTTTTCAGCTGCGTAAAAAAAAATTGTTTACACAACGCGACCATCTTTAACTTGAATTGTTATAACTTGGAGCCTTTGGGTCAACAGCACATGGAATATAATGTACAAAAACCTAAACATATATTCGCTCTTTAATTGCAAGAAAAATAAAAAGAAATAAAACATGCTTCTTAGCTAAATCATTAATATATAGTTAAAATATGTAGCGCTGTTCGTCAGATAACACTTTGTTGAGTGCATATGACGTGTTTTGAGGATTGATGGCTGAATGTGGATATATATTAGTGAAATGCCAAAAGTTTTCGGGCTATAATTAATTAACTAATTTTCCCGTGATGTGAGAGATACTAATTGCAAATGTCAGTTACGTAAGATATTAATATTGTCATAAACTGATGGAATGTTAAGTCACCTTTATTGCCCCTAACAGGATGGAATATCATGAGCAATGTAATGATGAATTATGAACTAATGCTATCATAATAAAGAGCATTGCGGAGCAATATTATGAGCAGTAGAAAAAAGTTAATATACATTGACCCACAAGACAAATCAAGCGCTGATCTGCGTATTTTAGCTCTTTCTTAAGATCCAAAAAGACCGAACGCCATACAATGAGAACTTTTTGAAATGTATCGTCATTGTCCATAAACATTCCATTGATTAAAAGCGTACTAACATAAAACAACAAAGAAAGCAAGATTTGAAACTTTTTATGTTTTTAGGGCTCTGGAAAAAAACAAATTACTCTATCATGAAACCTATGGAAACGCCGCTTAATTGTACACACTCTGTAGCAACAGGAAATTCTCTTCCTTTCTCCAGTAATTTCACTTCATTTATTGCAAACACACATTGTTTTCATTTAACTTGAACAGTGCCAACTTAACAGTGCAATTATAATTTCACAAATATTAAAATGAATTTATATAACTTTTGCGTCAAAAAGGATTAATTTATAAAAGCAATGCGAATGAATGTTTTTACTTGTTTATACTTACACCACAATGCATTAATATAAAACGTAAGATATATATTTTGCCTAACGCTCAACCGAAGGACGATAATATTCCTTTGTTTAGTAAACTATTCATTATTAAGTTTAGTTTGTAAGCTTAGTAAAAGTGAAAAACTGAAAACTTGTGCACTAAATAAAATATTTTTTGAATAGTTCCCTATATATCTTCCTTAATAGGCAGTCATTTAAGAGATTTAATTTTCATCTTCCTTGTTTTTTTTCCCCCTGCATCCTGAAAAGGTGACTACCAGATAAGTTTAGGGTGCCAATGAACTGTGTTATTATTTAAATCGCTTCATTAATATGAAACTTATTTTTTTTTCCTCGTATATTTTTTCTACTTGCATAATCTTTCGGATTTGAACAGAACTGCAATGTTAAAATCAAAATCCGTTTAGATAGTACAACGTCCACAGCAATTGTGAACATATTCAATATATTTGTTTGAATATGTAGGTTTATTTAGGCACGTTCGTAATGTTTAAATCCTGTGATTTAGCTGATATGTTACTATTTATCCGACATGGATTGCTTATACCAACTGCGAAAAATAAATGTATACTATGGATAAGCTTCCATTGTCTCTTTTCTGGAAGTGAGATTACAACATCCAGCCTTTTAATTATATAATGTTGAGGAATGCAGTGCATCAAGAACTCGATCAGGAAATGAATGTTGGAGAATTTCTAGGTATCGTGGTAATGTGCTACTGTTTGAACGAAAGCGATAACGCTAGACACTAGGAAGCAAACTAGGTAGGGGAGGAGCAATGTCATTATGATTTGTCCCGCACAATACAAAGAATTGACATTACAACTGATATAGGTGATATGTAAGTATTTTTAAAGTAAAAATGAATGTTATCAAACGCATCTTTAAAGGTAGTGACACAAATTAACGTCACAGCTACGGTGCGATGTGACGGATGTTCATAGCCAGTCAAATGTACACCAATGCCATTATCTGACCACAAGCTATGCACTGTCACTAAGTGTACAGGTCTTCCTAGAAGTGGTAAAGTGTTTTAAGAACTACAATGGATAAGTTTTATTAACAAGTACTGCACTTGAATCTCATTTATTTAAAATTACGGAATGTATTTGACATAAATTATTTATTTAAGTATTTGTAACTTTGCAGTAAACGCCTGCTACACCACAAGAGGCATCAGAAATCATTTGTACCATTCTTGAGGTAGCTTATGTTCGACCCAGTTTCTATATTTCTGCTTGCTGTATAAGAAGGCATGTCTAATATTTGGCCGATCGCATTGTGACTTACAGCCCGATGTGGTGCATGGTCAGCTGCCACGCTGATCATCCTTCCTCGGAATGCGAACCAAAAAAAAAAAAAAAAAAAAAAAAAAAAAACGGATGACATGATTAGTTATAATGTATAAGGCGGTTATGGACTGTATTTCAGGGAAGATAAATTATTTTTGATGTTCTGTAGTATATTTAAAAGCTTTTCACTAGTGCCAGTTCATTAGTAAGTGTTGAAGCTCACAAATGTAAAATATGTTAGTTTTATTATAACGAAATATTGCTGTACATACATAGTCAAAAATTTCCTTCAAATAGCTTTGCCTTACTTACCTCTAAAATATCCCACTATATTATTGCTTTGTTACTAAAAGGCACTAAAAGGAAAGGATGTGATTAGTTAACTCATTACGAACCATCAACTACTATAGACACAAATGAGCCGATTCTAACACAATACTCGATAATACTAATATAGAGTATATTTATCTGCGAATTGAGGTCGAGTTCGTTTGTAGCGCTGGTTCTTCAATTAAAAATTATTTGGTATAATCGCCCAAGCACATATAATTGCTCTTGCTAGTAGCTTATCTTTTTAACACTTACCCAACGCTAGTTCTCCACCTATGGATGCGTAAAATAATTTTGAAATGCAAAGGCGCGTTAAACCGACTCCAAATTGTCTCAGAAAGAATAAGTATGACTGGTCGAAAATACGTCTGGATTTAATCAAGGGAGAAATGTGGCATACCTAGAAGATAGAAATTGGAGCTCGTATTGGACGAAATGCTTCCAAAGGGAGGTAGGCTGAACACACAGACGTGAAGGATCCCAATGGCCCAGTCAAATAACCAAACCAGAAGACAGATAGCATTTCCGCATAGCTATTAAGAACACGCACAATGTGTTGCGAACCCAGCACAAACTTTTTCTTAAAACCCTCATTTTTCATTTACCTTAAACGTTTTTATTGTAGATGTAGAATTATTAACTTTTGCAAATTTCTTTAAAATATTTTGAATAAAGATTTTAAGAACTTCGTTATAATTGTCAAGGTGAAGCCCCCAAAATATGGCATATACCTCAAATTAACAAGAACTTCAAAAAAAAAAGTAGTCAACTATAGAAATTTAAATACTATTATGTATATCATTCTGAAGTCCCTTTAGGCTATTGTCAGAAAATATTAACTGCATATCCCGACTACAAACCTTTTTGGGGCTATCAAGTGTTTACGAAATTACAGCTGAATGCGTCACAAAACGTTACTTATTTAATCACTATTATCGCATTTCGGTAAATGCAATCTGACACGCCAATTTAGAATTGGCCTTAACGAGATACGACATGCATTTGCTATTTAGTTAGACGATAAATGCTTTAGGAATCTTTGTCTAATAGGCAAAAATCTAACCAATCCCTGATTATCCCATTGCAATG
This sequence comes from Metallyticus violacea, assembly GCA_030762175.1. Taxonomy (NCBI): domain Eukaryota; kingdom Metazoa; phylum Arthropoda; class Insecta; order Mantodea; family Metallyticidae; genus Metallyticus; species Metallyticus violacea. The sequence goes on from CM060832.1 coordinate 117,184,465, forward strand.
CCAACCATCCACTGAACGTGTGTTGAATCCGTTATTTAATTCATCACTACGTAGAATGTAGGGAAATAAATCAGTTCTGCCACCGAAAATAGAACTTGTTTTCTAGGCACCTATCTCGACAGCATTGATATATTAACGATAACTATCGTATTCATACCATAATCGATATTCATGTGCGGCCGCGATACCGTTGTCACATATTATATCTTTGTTCCATTATTTTGGATTGCATTGTTGAGCATCACCAGAGTCTCATCGATTTGCAGGATTAGAATTTGTACAGCCAAACAAAACGATTAGTGACCTAAATCTTTATTTTTTTATCGGCTATGTCATTCAAGATGTGTGGGGTGGTAATATATGAGTGCATAAATAATACGGGAATCTAATTGATGGGTAACTATATTTTTCAATTAAATCAAAATCGCATGCAAAGCAGCAGGATTTAAAATAGGGGGGGAAAGCATTCACACATCATTCATTATTTATCTATACGACATACAAACTTTTCTTTTGTAAACTTAAAAACTGTACATCAATGCATATTTTTGTTTTAAAATTAATGTGTGTGATAACATATTTACCAGGGACATGCTATACAAGCATTAGACATTACTATATGATATATATGAGTAATTCATCAAGAAAATTACAAATTTATATTTGAATGAGACACCTGAGGCTATTGCTATAGATGGTAGACGGTAGCATTAGTCCAGTGGCAATTTGTGACATTCGACACGAGACAATTGATGTTTACAATAGTAGAAACAGCGGCGCCTCTGAGCGAATTCTCAGCAGCGCTCCTTTGGGAGAAAATGGCATATATTCTAAGAATATTCATAAACAAATGCTTCCAAACTACGATGTTGCCTATCACGTCAAGCTGTTTACAAATGCGCAGAAGTAATCAGAGGGGCAAATCTAAGGCGATTTCCACGAGATGAAGACTTAATGCGAGCAGTATAGACACTATAGCTACTGTATTGGTTATTCCCAAAGCATGGTCTATCTCATAATGCAAGACAAGTTAGGCTGTGCACAATGGGTGATGGCATTGCTAGAGGTAGATTCATAACATTCCGGCCTTGCAGATAAGGATTATCGCCTTCACAAAACCCTTATCTGGCGTGATATTTTATCTGTTAATTAAATAATTGTAGCCATAACTTCCGCTCCGCTGTGTTCAGTTCAGATAGAGTTGCATAAAGAAGGCTATGTGTAGAAGTTTGTGACATGTTCAAAATGGAGTATTATAGAGCTATTATTAAGTTCTTTACAAAAGAAGGACTTACTCAAATGAAATTAAACAGGTATTGAACGGTTTATATTGGAAGCACCCCCCTCATATTCTACCGCAAAAGAATGGGCCAAACTTTTCGAATGGGTCGAGAAAGCATTGAAGACGAAGATCGTGCAGGTCGGCTCTTGGAGGTGCTCACTTCTGAAAACATCGCTCTTATGGAAGGAGAACTTATAGAAGACCGGCGGCTCAAAGTTACAGAAATAGCAGCAAGGTTAGGTTTCTTTAAAACAACAAACCTTCAAATTATTCATGAGCCCTTAAATATGAATAATGTTAGTGCAAGATGGGTGCCTAGGATTCTTTCCTCAGTCCAAGAGCAATAACGAGTCATCTGTTGTCAAGTATTTTTGGAGCTCTGCCGTGACAACGAGAGAGAAGTTCTGCAAGCCATTGTTACAGGGTTCTCTACTATGATCCCTCGTCCAAAGAAGAATCAATGTAGTGGCATAAACCTAGCGAAGCATGCCCCTAAAGGCCAAGGTCACTCAGTCAACCTAGAAGATCATGGCTGCAATCTTTTGGGATTGAGAAAGAATACTCTTCATTGACTTCAAGGAGAGGAACACCACAGTAAATGGGGATTACTATGCTGGCCTATTGCATAGACTACGTGCTTCCATCTAAAAGAAAAGGCGAGGAAAACTGAGTGGTGGTGGGCACCTTCTTCACGACAACGCGCCTGTATACACACCTCTAGTTGCAAAGGAAGCTATGAAGAAATGTGGCTTATGAAGATCGATCATCCACCCTATAGCCCAGATCTAGCTCCCAGTGACTATTTCCTCTTCTCAAAACTCAAGAAGGACTTCGAGGAAGGAAATTTAAGAGTGACGAAGTATGCTATTGTACAGGCTATTTGGGGGGCGGGATTGAAATGTTAATTCAAAGATGTGAGAAGTGTATTGCAATAAAGGATAACTGTATTGAAGAGTGAAATATAACTTTTGTCTCTATCAACCTAGAAAATGATTAGGCGGGAAACTTCCAAATTGTCAGTCTTGGGTTCACCATTACTAGCCAGTCATAGCGGCTTCCATGCAGTGCAAACATCCTGCGTTGCCTCCGAAAAATAAAAATTACAAGTGACACTATTCACCCGGAAAGTGGCGCTCACAGTTTTCTGGGATCGCGAGGATATGCTGCTTACCGTATTCCAGTCTCAAGGACAAACCGTAAATGCAGACTCCTACTATAACATTCTGAGAAAGCTTCTTAAGGCCATTCAACGGAAGCGACCAGGACTCCTCTCCCAAGGCCTGTTGCTCTTGCATGATAACGCGCGTCATCATACTGCCAGCAAGCCAAAGGAAACGTCGCAAAATATCAGGTAAAAATTCTCGAGCATCCTGCATGTTGCCCTGATGTTGCTCCAGGCGACTTCTGTTTGCTCGGTCCTCTTAAGCATCCTCTTTCGGGGAACAACGATGAAGTTGTAGAAACAGAAGTAACCGCTTGGTTCCGAAAGCAGCTCAAAGAAGTGTAAGGTGCTGGATTTCAGTGACTTGTGAAAAACGATGGTACAAATGCCCCAATCTACAAGGAGATTTTGTTGAGAAATTGAAGTATTTTTCAAATCATATTTGTTTTTCTATATCCATTTGCATCTTACTTAATGACTTACCCTAAAATTGGTGATATTTATTTATACATATAAATATTAAACATATTACACTGAAGCTTACACCAGTATCTGAGTTCAAATTGCTATCCGCTGCCTTAGCAGGAGGCCATTTCCCTTATGGGATACCTTTAAGGCTAGTCATTCACATATTACAATTATTGAATCTTAAAATGTTATGTATTTGGTACTTGTATAAAAGTATATTCTTTAATATAATAAAATAAAATGACATTTTAGTACTTTAAAAAATAAAATACAGCAAATGGCACAAAGGCACATTCCTGGAATGTCAATTGATGAGTTTTCATTTATATTTATATATTGCATAATTTTAGATTGTGGCCTGACGATAAATAGAATGCGAATATTCTCCTCCGAGTTTGACCCACCACTAGAGAGTGGGAAAAAATGAAGAACATATTTTAAATCTGAAACACAATATTTAAAATACGAAAAAAATATGAAAGTTTATGAAAAGATATTAGCATATTAAAATTGAAGCAATGTCATTAAAATGTAATATTCTTTCATTTACTTATATGCATTAAAATGTTACTGTAAATTCATTAAAACCAAGAGACATTAAATTACAAGCATTTTCTGGCAAGAGGTCGTACCGTTTGTCAGTGAGAAGGTATTTATATAATGAAAAGTTGTGTTCTATATCATATTAAGTGTTATAAGAGAACTTATATCGTTTTACATTTTGTAGTTTTATGCTCGCGAAGCAGATTCTGCTATGCCTTTTAATGAGTTACTGAGTTAAAGTGGTGTCATCCTTTCCTTCTTGGATGGAGCCACTCTCTCTCCCACAGGTCCAGAAATATTATTGAGACTCTACCGCAGCTTTTCAACATATCGTAACAAAATGTGAAGAGACATCCTTCTTTTTTCTAGCTTCTCTGTCATATAATGATAGTTTTTTCCCTTGCCATATACAGGCGTTTCCTTATTATTACATTGCTGAAAAGTGCCAAGTTGAAAACTTCCTGAAGTAGTGTATTTCAGGGAAAAACTTTGCTATTTAAAATATAAATAAAATTAATATTTATAAGTTCGTGATACAAATGAATTTCTTTCCGCGGTGAAATATAATATGGTGATTAAAAGAGATTAAAAAGAACATAAATCAGAAATATTTTATTAGCTCTATGTTAATATATATTTAGTCGTTCTTTTTAACAGGACAATTGCAGTGTTTTATTTTCCTAATGCACTCGATTATTTCTGTATTTTCTTATTTGTTTGAATTTCACTTTTGGATTTATTTGGTCATGTAGCAATAAAAATTAGTCAGCAGGTAAACATGCATTAAAATGTCGTGTTGGAATACATTGCATATTAATTAACAACCTGATAATCGAAACGAATTCTTTACATCACACAATTAAACAAACAAACAAAATCTGCTTAGAAAGAAAACAGCACATAGTTTAGGATTCTCGTGCCTTTAGACTATAACAGATTTATCTGAATTATGGTAACAAAGTAATTACACGCAATTTAAACCTTTGTTTAAATGTATTCCCATGAGATAAGCATCAAATAAACATAGCAGATAAAATAATATTTTTAGTGTGAAAGTCCCTGCTTTAAAACTAAAGTACCAGTACTTCATATATGATAACAGCTTTTTCTTTTCTTCTACGTTCTAATAAAAAGTTAATGGAAATGAAGAATAAACCAGAATGCGTTTGTTATATGGAAATTGTAATTATGTGCTCTAATGTAATGATACTGTGGCTAATAATAACAGCAATTTTTGTATTTGCCTTTCATTTATCACATGCATTTCGTTATGCGTAGGTAAACCACAATCCTAATTAATTATGCATATTTCCATTATGATTAGACAATTTCTCGGTTATTATTAAAATAAAGGACATTAACTATCCATTTCATACAGGGGATTGGAAGTTCAGTTTCATCATTTACAATTTTGGATGTGCGTTTTAGTGATACTAACGGAACGCAGTTTAAGCCAGAAAGAGTGTTGTCTTAGAATTACCTGAATGGACTAGTTATTTTTAATTTCTAAAGTATTTGGAGGCAGCTTTTCCCAATGTTGTAACTTTTTGGTCTATAAGAAATTTAGGAAAGTTAGCCGCGTTACAAGCTTCAGAGTGCGTGGGCAAAATTTTATCGAAATGCTACGTCGGCCTTGAGAATCGATCTACTCAATCTGTGTCTTTTGAATATACTCTAACCCTAAAGTATACTAGAACAAATACTAGAGGCATTTATTCCATTCTGCGGCGAATGTTTATGATTTGTATATCTGTGCCGAGTGTATTGTGCTGTTACTTGAAGAGAAGTTATCCGTGACCGAGTTTCATGTCATTCTTCATAAATTAGTGATGTCCGCAGTTAACAATATTTTAATTTTCCTTAAACGTCATATAAATAGCAATATAGTACAACTGAATGTATTGAAAAGAGAGAGAGATAGGAACTGGTACAAGAAGCAATACTTTATCAGCTAGAACTATTTATTACCACATATAGCAAAAGGCTTTTACTCAAGAGGTTTAACACTTTTTAACGTTTGTGTTTACAAAGTTACAACCATTCCTAAATCTGTAATGAGGTAGGTATTTTTAAAAAAGCATGCCCATTTTACTCCAATTTACTGCTCCACCTGTCCAAAAGTTTGTTTACCAGCTCAACTAACCCTCTCCTAAACTCCAAGAATAAATGCCACGGGAACTCGTAAATCTCAGAGGGTACTGCATCAAATGTTCCGAAAACTTCTCCTAAGTTGTAGGCAGCAAAGAGAAAGATGTACAAATGACTTAAAGAAATCCGGCAACTGAGGAAGGCAAAAACTTATAAGAGATGATCAGAAGAACTGATCAAGTGGACATTAGTTGTTGATCACTTGGGGAATTACTTTTTCCTTAGCCATCCACAGATACCCCTTGCTTTGAAAGGAGTCAATATGCTTTTTCTAATCTCAATCATATGCACAAAATGCTCTGAGAGGCTATTCTTTAGCATACTGAATAGACCATGAAGGAATATCGCAAAGTGTTCAATGTACCCATTTGTTGGTACTTCGTTTTAGGTATGTCATATTCCGTTCAAAGCTTGGAAGTCACGGTATCAGATACTCAGGCTCCAAATCATCTTTGTGGGTAATTAACAAAGAAAATTAAAAACGTACAGCACGTTCACTGGCGCTTTAGCCGGGGAAAGGGGTAGTATCTGCCCGGGCTAGAGTCCTTCAAACATATCGACTCGCGACAATGAAATAGCCAATGTCGGACGTTGCTTGAAGAAGATAACAGTTTATATGCACCTAATTTAAAAACGACAGCTGTGTGACAGTTAGTAGGTAGGTCATTGAAACAGCAATGCATTTACGGTGATTACCTGTAAGCTGTAGCTCCCACTCCAGTGCTACTCTGCTTGTAAGGTGAGGACCAAACAAATGGCTGGCACTTATGAATAACCAATTTTAGTTCTCTCAAATGTGAAAATATATTAGTTCTAAAAAAAGTATATGCAAAAGGAGAGAGCAACTGCTGTAGTTGCACCACAAAGTTTTAATGGGATAAATTGAAATGGCACCAATGATGGGCATGGGCAACCATGGGCATCTAAAGCTATTGGGGAAACAGTTCCTCTCGGGAACTGAACCCGGCTAATACATAATGTTCACATGACTAAGCAGCAGCGGTAAATCCTGAATATAACCCTCAAATAAAAATGAACAAAAAATATGAAAATAAAAGAAGCGGTGTACAAACATTGTTTATTATAATAGCCGAGGCACAGCTCCTCCACACCCTTATAAAGTCTAGGTTGCTATCCCAGCGTATCTTGAAATAAGGCGCAGTAATTTTGCTAGAATATGAGTTGCCTATGCAGGGAACTGATAGCTCACCCACATTAAAAAGTGGTAGAGTGCCTCATAATCCTAAATAATAGCGCACTTAAAGTCTTTTCTTATGAACGAATCGTAGGAGGGAAGTTTGTCAGATATAGCGTTTAAGATAAAAGCTCTGCTGTTGCTCACTTTACGCAGCCAAGAAGCAAAGCGATACCTCGATAAATAACCGTGTTTTCATTACCGGCGCCTAGAGTTTCAGAAGGTAGCTGATGGTAACGAAGTCATTTTGTAGAACACATGTGTGAATGTATGGAGGTAGAGTTGAGATAGGATCACGCCTGAATGGCAGCATACAGGCCCCCAGGTCGCACATAAATAGCGTTTATAATAACAGCCTGTCGAGCAAATCTGATTCTCTTTCGGTATACACCTTGAAGAGTTCAAGGACAACTGCGCTTTGCTACAAAACCGCTCACGCTCTGAAGGTCTACCACTTACTGTGAGAGATCTTCCTGTGCGACGAGCATGCTTGGTCAATGGGAATTTAAACGGAACACGCCCCCTCCCTCAGCTTCTGCATGCAGATTGCAGATATGCTCTCTGAAAGGTTGTGATTCTTTTTCGACACTTTTCTTAGGATGATATATATAAATGAAAAATAAAAATAAAATAACACTATTAACAATGTAACAAATTAACAGTAAAGATAAGTATAAAACACTTAGATAGAGTCACACTTGAAATTGCTATTGCTATATATTGCAAGAAAAGTCAATGACTTAATGGGATGTTTAAAATGAAATTTAAAACAGCGCATAAACGCTTATTCGAACTCTTTTAAATTTTCAAATTTGCTGCAGATGGAGGTGAATTCTGAGGAGGCTCCCAATTGCCAAAATATGGTTTTCTGATATTCTTAGATTATATTTTACTTTCAATAAAACAATGCAGGCTACTATGAAAGGGGAAATAGTAGCAGTATATTACATGTCATGTGTCTTACATAACTGTTAGCATTATGAAAATGATTTTATATTATAAGTGGCTAAGACCTTCTAAAATAGACTTGTCAATACTGAAAACTATAAGGAAATAGTTATGACGGCCAATAATATTTATAGGTAAAGTAGTAGTTATTATTTATTCCAACCATTTCAAAACGTTTCTGTTCGTAAGAAATATTTACCACAAGGAGGCGCATGATTAAAACATTAACTAAATGTTTTAACAATGTTACCAGTATAGATGATAATTAATCGTTTTTAAACGTATTTGGCGGAATAAATTTAAAATATTGCAATTATTAAACTTTCTTTCTATATTATATTAAATTGTTCTTGAAAATGTTAACTTTTTCGCGCTGAAAAAAGTTATGGTAGGCACTTGAACATGCAATGATGGAATTACCTATTAGTGATTCTTCTCCCATGGTTCCTTGGTTACTTAAGCAAACAAATATTCGAAATCAATTTAGGATTTATTATGTAACATTTAAATGCACTATGCTTAATTTCAAAACCGCCACGAGGAAATCAAAACAGTAATATGTATACGATTAAATACATTAATAATAATCACATTCCGTACTACACCAAATCTGTTAACAATGGAGAGTTATATACGTTTTATTGTATGGGTAATAGAAAATGCAGTTTCCAGTTTGAGTTTGATGATATTAGCTGATAATTTCTTTTAACTTGAAATAGTTTCAGGGTTGCTAAATAAGGTTACTTATGCAAATAACTCTTAAATCAGTTTAACATTTATTATGTAATGATACTAATTGCATTATGGTTTGATTTGGAAATAGCTTTGAGTGTGAATGCTTTAAAAATTATATACAATGCATTTTAAAAATGGAATATGCATCTACTTGCATATATTAATAATCATATTCTGTATTAAACCAAGTTAGTAACACTGGAGTTAAGCACTAAGTTACAAAATTCACTTTCTAATTTAAGTCTCTTATGTTAAAAAATACTTTTAGTAATAATTTTAGTATTAGTTTAAGGGTATGACTTGTTTTTAACGCCCATCATAATCTGACGTCCCGTGTATTTCCTGAAGTGTGCGTAGTATGCTTAGCAGGGAAAAATTCAACCGTTATAAGAAGAAAAATAGCTCTTTGCTAAAAGACGGAGAAAAAATCCTTCAGCCTTGAATGGGCCGGAGAGAAAGCCCCTCCATTTTCACCACCTCATTGCATACTCTCTGTGATAAATTGTTTTATTTACAATTTGTTACGTTGCGGTTAGGTTAGGTTAGGTCAAGTCAAGAGAGGTGTGTGTGTATGCTGCTACAATGCGAACAATACGTAAACATCCGCAATTCTATCGAGTTACCTGCTCCATTGGACGCACTTTTCCTGTTGTCACATGGTAGGGCGTAGGCACCTTTTCCTTGAGCGCTCTTTTATCGGATTCCAAGTGAGTGCCTCCCTTCCTATTACCTACTGCTTGCATCATCTGCGTTGATAAGGTCCTGCTCAATAATGGTATGAGTATTACCTCCTTTCACATAATCTATAAGTCTCACTCAATAATATGATGTAATACTTAAAACCATATGTTAATCGCTGTTTGCGTAGAATCTTTTCATAACTGTGAAAAAACCAAAATCACTGTTTACAAAGGAATATAATATAGGCACTTCTCACCACTTGCTTATCACGGTTTCCGATTAGCTGGTAGTTATTGATTTTGGGACATTTTTCGCTTACTGATGCTTTCTCGTTTAGGCTCTTTCCATTATATCCATAATTAAAAAATATAGATGATAGAATGCTGTCTTTACCTAAGTTCGTTCAATTTAAGATTATAGTTATTACGTGTGAGGGGAGGAGGAATTAAAGCATATAATGATTATGTCAACTACATAATCATTTGAGCCAACTACATCCATGAGCAGCGGCATACAGAATCAAATCTGAATTATATTGTGATGAATGGATATATTCCAACACACTTTTTTTGCTTACTCTATAAATTCAGAACATTTTTGTACTAATTAATTTTATATTAATGAGTTGCACACATATATAGCATAAATATTATTAAAATTAACTTTATTTGACATTAATTTTGAAAAAAAAAGTAAAAAATCAGTGCCTATATACTTTATAAAATTTACTTAGATTCACATGTTCTAATCATTGACACTTAACTTGAACTTTGCTTAATTCTTTCTATTTTCAATCATTTCCCTTTGCGCTACATTAGATGTTTATAAGAGTGGCCATGTTGCACAAATCAATTATTGAACTTCTAACCAGCGAATGAGCTTTGTGATTGTTACTATGGGAAAGAATATTATATATGTATGCATATACATAATATAATATGTATGTATATATGCATAAAGGGATTTCATTTTAAAACTTTTCAGTCTAAATTATATATAATATCTAATATAAATTTAATTTAATTTAAATGAAACATTTTAATTTAGATATTGAGGGGGGAGTTTTGATTAAATTTCAAATGACACCTATATCTTATGGCAATTTTAAAGAAGAGTCGCATCACTTGTTTTCATTTGTTGTATCGCAACCTGACTTTTTATTGTTATTTGAATTTTAACAGAATAAAAAGTAGGCCATTTAGTTGTAGAATGAAAAACAAATCATTTAGGGCAATATTAGAATGATTATTAAATAATACAGACTATTTTAAAATCCCTAATTAATTCACTTACATTCCAGGGTACACAACATTATAACAATTTATTACCAAAACACAGCTGCTAAATTTAATGGTAAGTAATTTTGTAGTTTTATTTTGTCCGAAGTAATACACCAACAACAGCAGGCCAGACAACGATGAAAAAACAAAAGATGTACTAACAATTGTGTCTCTTTTTTAATATGGGCATCAAAAGGTAAGCGGCGTCATTTGAAATTTCAAAGTGAGGATATGTTGGTAGCGAGGAGGTGAAACCTAAAATTAAATAACATTAGTTTTAAACTTTCTCCTCAATATGTAAGTCCACATATGTTTTCGTTTAAATTAAATGAATGTTAAATAGGCCATTATTTATATTTGAAAGGTTTGAATGAAAGCAATATATACAGTACATTGTAATGATATAGGTATTTATATATATTGTATTTTTGCTAATTAGTACACTATATATTCATTTATGTCCAGTTACTAAGGTGCTAACCCTCATTCACCAACGAAATTCTACTCAGTGTTTTTGTTTACATTGTAATAAACTGAGAATGAATAGCTGGTATTTTAAATCGTTTATAAACGCCAGTGCGACTTTCGTGCGACATATATAGTTTGTTTTAATAAAGAAATAATAGTGCGTGGAGTTCACTAAATTAACTGTTAAAACAGAATAATATTCAACAGCGTGAAACTGAGCTAGAACACTTACATACATTGCATTCAACTGTTCATACATTTTGTCGTCTGTGTCTACCCAAAGTTAATTAATTAGGCAACAAAATTCTTTGGTTCATATTTGGAAAAATCCTTGATCTTTTACAGATACTGTACCAATCCTGCTTATTCAAAAAAGGGAAATTAGAGTGTTGTACATCTAAATATCAACTGTATGCTTTTCAATGTACTTGCTTCTCTATCCTTATTTTATGACAAACTTACAGAATCACAAGCGAAACCTTAAAAATATTAAACTAAGGGGGATTTGGTACGTATTATTATACAATATGATATATAAACAAATTTTTAGAAAAAAATGTGCATGGTACTTTTTTAAAGTAGTGTAACGTCCGTTTTTACTACTGAAGTACCACAGGCGGGGATACAGATGTACATGGGATGAAATGATAAATTGGTTAAGGACTATTTTTTTAAGGAAGGAGGCGTTCCAGGCCTATGTTTAGGGTACCTCCCCGGCATTTTCCATCTAAGGACTGAGGAAAATTTGGAAAAAGCCCAGTCACGGAGGACAGTCCTGGTGAAGTTCGAACCCCAGACCCCACCCTCACGAGTCCGCGTCTTAATGACATCGGCCAAACGTGGTGGTACGCATTGTAGTAAAGATGTAAAGTGAAAATGGTATAGAAAAGTTGGTGATTTGTGTAATTCAATGTGGAATGCTCCTCAATCAGTTCAAATAATATCTTTAACAAATCATAATTTGTAACGCTTAGAGTCAAAATTGCCAAATTAAAGTAAGGGAAATTGTTTCACAGTTTTTAAAAGCCCATTAATTGTTTTGTACACTCCAAACGAATAAACTCCTGAAGTCAATAGAACAGGACTCCGTTTACCAGCGAAGTTTTTCAGCTATGGCGTCATGTTGTCGGCGTTGAAGGTTTAAACAGGAGTGAACAGCCAAAAATAAAACAAAATGAAGCTTATCTAGGTCAAGTTAAAAAGACAAGAGAAAAATATCTTTCTTTAAAATATGAACTCAATCGAATCCATTTCTAACGGCGCACTAAATTTTATCTAGAAGTTGTATACAGAAAAGGAGCACAATTTTTCTTGCTACTTAGGTTTAAATTTAATCAAATGATTACGCTTTGTGTTCTTAACTCTATTATTTTATAATGTCAATAGCTTTAGGTGCTGTCTAAAGGTAAACTTGTTTGAGAGCTATAATTAAAAAAGCATAACACATTTTAATCCTTTCTAAATGCATTACGTCGGTCCTGGTGGTGTAGTGGTTACCATACTTGCCTCCTAAACCCAAGATCGAGGGTTCGATCCCGGCCAATGCATTTTTTTGGGCGTAAAAATTCTAAGTATGGCTTCCTTCGGAAGGGAAGTAAAGCCGTGGGTCCCGCGTCGTACATTTACGGCGCGATAAAGAACCTCAAGCCTGAAAAAAGAGGTCTCTGGGCAAAATTTGTCGCCCATTTCACGCCCTGAGTTGAATGGGACGCTAATGATCTGAGATGTTAAAGAGCGTCCGTAAATAAACCTAATAAATCAATAAATGCATGCAATATTATCTGAAGAAAAACTAATACTCGTACATGGTTATTCACAAAAGAACTGGGTTTATTAAGAAGTAAATTAAATGTTAAAATTTCATTGTTTAGTCATTATAACATTCCTTAAAACAAACATAAGTCATGCTAATATTATCATTTCTAGAAAGCGGAATAACACAAAATTTATGACATATTTTGTATACAAATAACTAGCCAAAATATCTAATAAAACTAATAAAAATAATATATATAAATAATAACACTTTAATTAAAAAGAGAAAACTTTATTAATTTAGCAAGAAATTAAGCGAGTAATCCATGTCTTATTTCATTTAATATAAGTCTACCACGAAATTCTTGAAAATAGAATTAAAATGGGGGCACGAATTGCACAAACCTCTATAAACAAGGTAATTTTTTCTGTTTTAATGTTTAATACAGACTACAAAAAGCAGTATGTAAATTAAATACAATTATCAAAGTTTACAATGTCGAATTTCCAACCCGAAAAACGAAAGTAATATTATTCAATGGTAAGTTCCGATTTGTGTTCAAAATAATACCATTGAACAAGAGTCAGTTTTTAACTGTTTTGGCTATGATGTTTATTATGAAAAGATTAAAATACATAAATTTTCAAAGTTTCAGGCTAGTTATGACACAATTGCAAGTAGCTAAAAGTAAAAATGAAACGACACAAATAAGATTCTATTTCTTCGCGGCACTTCCTGGAAGTGAAATCACCGCTAAGAGAAGCGGTGATTTCAACAAATACCAACAGCTGGAACGTGTTTCCTAATATAGGTTAAGAGATTTAAAAGAGAGCATTGTTTTAGAATTTTGGATACTATGGTAGTGAAGTATGCATTATGCATGAAATTGGATAGCATATTTAGAATCCATAAACAAAATACAGTTCAAGAGAAAATTGATCATTTAGGCGACTTAAGAAATTATGGATATAAGTATGACCGGAAGAGGCTATAGCCTAATCGCTGATTATAGTAGAAAATGAACCTACCCTTGGTTCTGCCTCGTTAGAAGAACTAAGAAAATAAAAAGCCGCTTTGCGGAAAAACTCCATAGTCAATAATTGACAGAGATTGTGAACTCTGATCACGGAAAGCAGACATTAGAAAATTACCTGCTCATTATTCCACTCTCAAAATGTTTTTTTCAGTAGTTCTTGCCCTGGATAATGGATGTGAGCTGGGGCACCATCGTGCCTAAAGAGAAGCTCTTCAATCACTATTCACATGACTGATGGTGGATGGAGGGAACAGATATTGAAGTGGTAAGGAAATTGATTATTTAGGTGTGTTGAATAGCAATGGAGAATGGAGTGAGCAAAAGAAAAAGGCACCGGCTAATGGGCAATTTGCTTGTTTAAATAAAATACCAGAAATGAGAACTAATTGGTTGGAGAGGGTGCATAATGCGGTAGTAAAAGCTTAATTGACTTTTGTAGACTTACATATTCTGCGTCTATTTAGAGCATCAGAGCTGGAAATAATAAGGTTTTAAAAGCAAAATATTGGAAAGAATAATGGAGTAGAAAAATGAGGTTAGGTGATCAAAACATTATATAAAATGTTCAATAATACAAATCAGTTATAAAACCAGAGAAAGAGAACCTTAAATTCTAATGAAAGACAATATTTGGAAGAAATTAAAGAAATTAAAATGAGTGATTATTGGAGAAAGGGAGAAATTGCAAGTGTTTTTGGAAAGAGGTAAGGCTTTGGATAAAGAAACTGATAAGGCAAGGTATATTTAGAGTGAAAGTATATAGAGAATTTAAAAATGAATTTGGTGTACAAATTATTTTGAAAAAATGTTCATTCAGAAGAATGACACATTCAGAAGAAATGGATTTGTTTGGGTGAGAACAGAAAGAAACTTAAAAATTTAAAACTTGGACTAAATATCCTATTATTTTTCATTTAAAAGCTGAAGCTGAGATAGCTAGCGGATATTTTTTTATGAAAATATATCCATTTAGTGAAGGAAATAACAACAGACATGTTACTAGAATGCGATGAAACCAAAGTTTTGAGGAAAAATTGCGGTTTAAAATGTGGAATAATAATTTATCATTAGCTATGTCAAGGTAATAAAGAACTAATTGATAAAGTAAGAGAAAAATAAAGATGAAAAGTAGGAAAAAGGGTGGAAAAGAGTATACAATGGGATACATATTGCAACATGCGGTTATGAAGAAGATGTAAAGCTAAACAGAATCGGGCTGTAAAAGTGTAGAGCATTCATATTCAGAGGGTTGTTCGCGATCTATAGTACCAAGTTTAGAATATTACAGTATCGCCGCACTTAAACCTATGGAAGAAAATCTAGCTTCGATAGTGTGGCGATACGCAGCTAGTGAACCAATGTGCTCTGGTGCCTGACATTTAAAATTGCGCCGAAAATAGACCGATTCTAGTAATAACACATAGGTGTCCGCCGAAAGTAATGTAATATACTGTTATTCAGAGGTTATCATGCAACGTAAGTGGCGCAACTTCATCATCTCTAAGAAAGTTATCTCATGTACTCTTTAACAAAAAGGTAAGACCAGAAATCTGGAGGGCAAGAAACAGGCAATTCCACGACCATCCATCAGTCATACTTCCGCGATAATTCAAAAGGTGAAGGGCCATGAATCTGGACCATATTCCATTAATCAGATAGCCATTTCATAAAAACTGGTGATCTCGGTTACAACTTTGAACACTATTATCAACTTGAATTTCAACATAAAAAGCCACCTGGCTGCATCAGGATAAATCTTCCAATCATCTGCTTCAATGTCGCAATCTTTGGGGAATAAACAGAGAAAGAGACACTGGGATACGTTCCATCCCTTAAAGCGACAGTCTTATAAACCACCTGATGCATCACCAGTGGTTTTCTGTCTATTTGTTGTTGAAAAGAACCCTTGAAATAGCTCTGGTTCAAAGCTACCGTATCACTCACTATTGGTGTAAATACTGTTTTTCATAAGTTAAATCTGCTTGAATTGTTAGCATATATCATATAAAATCCTCTGACACCAATAATTATAGGATTCTAGAGATATAAAAGAATCCAAAATTTTTATTTATAAAAGTATATATATAAAGTTGGAAAAGACATTCTGTGAAATAAATTCCATTTTCTTCTATTCCACCATTCTGCAATTCTATTATCAATGTTGTACAATTTCTAATTTTCACCATGGCCTCGCGAATTCCCAAAAAATACTGCTCAATTATGAAATGAAAACTGAAAAGACATGTTGCTTCTTAACTTTCATCTCTTATTAAATAATAGCTTTATGATTATGTGTCCAATTAATTCTGTACTTCTGATCATCGGCGCCTGTATTGAGTTCAATTCACCTCACCATAAAACTGTATCTATCCACACTTTTATAGATTAAAGCACAAAGATTGTCCGCTATCTTTTGAGAATATGCCACACTGTTTAGTAACCCATCTATAGTGACCTTGCAATTTAATTCGCTCTCCATGTTTCATATTTTGATATTTTTTTAAGCTTTCTTTTCAGCATTTACAGAATTTTCTATGAATTTTAATGCACGCCCTCTGGTAAAAAAAAGCGTCATAGTCAGATTCCGTGTCGGTCGGAGAACTTCGGGGACGCTCGTAAACGCTATATTCACAAGTGCATGCAGCTAGTGCTCACTGCAGTTAGCGCTTTGCCTCTAAACGTAATGGTAATAATCATAAGCATCTGGATAGAATAGTGTTGGCCGAGCGTTTTAGAAGGCATTGCTCTTCTGCGTAAGGTCCTGTGTTTAATTCCCACACAATATTTTTGTTCTTTTTTTATTATTATTATGATGTAATATCACATTACATTTTAACGTATAATTTGATTTATGACATTACCTATGCACACGTAAAAACGTAACTACAAAGTAACGCATTCCTTACAAATAACTAAATAAACACTTGAACTTAAAATTATCTTTTAAAGCAATAAATATATAATACATAGAAATAAACACAAATTGATATCATGTGTGAACCCTCAGCATGTATAACTGCCCTCAATTTTCGGGTTATAGATAATGTCAGATTTCTATAGTAGTGGGGACGAGAGGGCAATTGTTCTGGGGGCCTAGTGCTAACCATACTTGTCTCATAGTCCCAGGATCAAGGATTCAATTCCGGCCAGGGTCGTTGAATTTTTTTTCGGGAGTAAAATCCTAAGTATGGCTCCCTTCGGAAAGGAAGTAAAGCCGCGGGTCCCGTGTCGTACGTTTACGGAAAGATAAAGAACCTCAAGCCTGGAAAAAGGTGCCTTAGTCGGCCGTTTCACGCCCTGATTTGAATGGGACGCTGATGACCTGAGATGTTAAAGAGCATCCGTAAATAAACCACATTAACCACATCCGAGGCTTCTTGAATTTGTGCCCATAAGCCATCTTTTGTTCTTCTTGCATGTGTAAGGAATGCATGTGCAGAATATTGCATTTAAATACTACAAATACTGAAGGAAATATTCATTATAATATGTTAATGTTAAAGCTTGCTGTGTATGGAAAACAGTATTACGAAACTAATTGGTCATAATATGTTACAACGGTTTATTAAACAAAAAAGGTTGGGATGTTGCAAGCAGCATTCGCTGACTGAGTTAAATGCATTTACTTGTATATTTACCACAACGGGAGTTACATTTTGTACACATTCACAATCCTAAAATAATTGCTTTATATTGTATGTAAGGAGATTTGTATACCACTATACACTGAAATCTTATATTTCTCTATGACGAAATCCACGCCGATTCAAGGAAATAGATATCGTAGAGCAGTATTTTTAATAGTTATGATTCCCTTTTTTGGAGACTTCTATAACAATACTGAAATGTTTAACTTGAACTACAATTAAAGATCGTTTCTGCACATTCAGAAAAAAAAAATGTATTCAACTCGCATTTGTCGTAAGATGTCTTTCTGTGTCTAGATGCACCTGCAGTGAAAGCAATGAGCAAGTTTTACTGAATCTGCACACACATGAGCAACTGTTTTTGGTAATAAAAATTAATAAACGAAAATATTGATTAAACCAGAATAGCAATCATTTGAGAGCGATTCTTCGATTAAGATAAAATAAAAGTTTAACTGCCAACATTAAAAACTTCTTTCTCCGAAACAATTCCAGAGAATATCCACTAATAATAAACAGCTAAATCTAGTACATATTGAATAAACATATAAACGTGAAGCAGTTAGAGAGGATTTAAAATCTTGTGTGTGTGTGTGTGTGTGTGTGTGTGTATTCATTTCATTATTTATAAATACTTCTAGTTGTACATTGTAATTGAAGTGCCACAATCTGTTGATATTTAAATATATAATTATAAAGCGACTACCTAATGATCATAAAATACATAAGACCACGAGTTTCAAGACACTGTGGTTTATATGCCCACCACAGCTTAGCTACATATGACGTTAAGCTCATCTGGAGCATAGCGGAACAGGACTACTCATTGCGGGTACACACCGATCAACCCCTGGCTTAAACTCTGAATTAATTTCAAAATAATGTTTTATACATTTTCGTATTAGACACAAAGTCATTGACAATGCTAATGAATCTACATAGAAAGTGGCATTTAACTGGAAAGAAATTTGAACTGCTATAATGTGTCTTAAAAACCAAAATAAAGCAAATGAAACCTCATTCTTTTATTAGCATCTTAAATACTTTTCTAAAGTAATTTAAATATTTTACATGATTTTCTAATTACTCGTTTGTAACATCATAAAAAAGGAAAAAATGCAAATTAAACTGATATCTTTAAATAGCTCAAAGCATACTCTAAGTCCATATTGCCAGCATTACAATTGCTTATAAATCATTCCTTACATACAGAAATTTTAAACTTAACCAACTTGAAAACGCCATAGATGCATTGAGTTATTTTCGTTTCTAACCGATGTATTAACCTTCTAAGCAGATCGTTGTCCTAGTTAGAAACGTTCCGCCTTAATTACAATACCACATACCTACTGTGAGAGTGCCAAGTCTTTTGGCACACCCTTTCAGATGAAAACTGCCGTAGCTCACGATACCGTGGAGGGGTTCCAACTGAGATTAAATCTAAATCGCCAAACGGAAGGTTAATGATATGGCAAAAACAGCACGCTGATAAACCTAAGATTTACAGTTGAGCGACTCTGAAAATTACTCCAAATTTATGAGGAAATAATCAGTATATTTAGTTCAAATGTTTCAACATGAAAGCATGACTTCTGACAGGCAGTCCTATGAAAGTGAGACAGAACTTTGTGTCGGCACTTTCTTGCATTTTTTGAAAATATATGTAAAAATATGCACACAAAGAAAACATTGATAACTTGATCTGACGCATGTGAAATATAAACCGTAATTACGAACCATTAATGAATGTCACATCCCCGAAAGAGCATCCGCTTATTTCTTCACTTTTCCTACAGCTAATTATGCAAATGGTTGAATACATAAGAGACGAGGAACAGAAAGAACTGATAGCTGAGCTGAGCTGCTGCTACTGCAGTCGTATATATTTTCTATCACATAATTAATACAACTCTAAATGTTACCTAGAGGACGCGACCACAATGGCCAGGCAGAATGATTATGTGTCTCACTCGCTCACATCTCTCGATAGACTGGCCCTTCTTCCTTACCAAAACCTCGCAATATTGCAAATATACGCATGCGCGAAGTTTGGCTTTTCCTGTTTCACATTCGCCAGAAGAGTGTGCAAGTACCTCGTCATTGTTAAATTTAAGAATGCTTTACTCTTACAGTAATTATGGGTCTCATTTAGTATTTTAATTAATCCCCATTATTTATGCACTGTTTATATTATTAACGCATAGTTTCCGCAACATTTTTTTCTATAAACACATTGTTTACACTTAGATGGAATTACTAATGATGAATTAACATTTTTCTTCAATATTTTTGACAGGTCTTACACTTGCCAAATTTTCACGTACGATTCTTCTTGGTATATTTAACATTACCTTTCTAGCAGATGGCAGCAAAATTAATTTTATACTGTCAATAATAAAACAAAATTTTATAATATTAATACTTTTTTCTTTCTTCGTATGTAATATCATTAATATATTGCTTATACTTTTGTACAATCATTCACAGCATTCATGTTTATCTTTGGTATACGTATTTTACAATCTGATGCCTTAGCTGTTTTATAAAATAATCTCGGATTAAATGACAAGGAGAAAAATGCAATGGTGGAAGAACTACATGTAGAAAAGCTTTAGTAAACTATCAGGTAAACTGAATGCTATAAATGCTGCCATGCGATCAAATAAGGTAATCAGGATAAATAGATATTATATTCAATATGTGTGTGTGTGTGTGTGTGTGTGCGCGCGCGCATTAGCATTAGCATTAGCATTAATAAAAATAGAAATGACCGAAAAGCAATGTGGCTCTTTTAAAAATCCTACATTTCAATACATTACAATGAGTAAATTTTCAAAATACGAAAACAAAATTGCGTAAAATAAAGGAGCTCTTTAAAAATTATTCAGCATTCTTTCATGCACTTTTACATGAACGAAATACACTGTATTCAATTTCTTGCCAGTACTTTCTAACATGTACCTTATCACCGTAGCAATCACATTACGGATGCGATTTCTTAACGTGTAATGTTCTGTACTTACATTACTGTACTGTATTGTACTTCTTAGTTACATACATGTAACCGTTCACAGGCCCCCTTAAAAAGAAACCCAGCGGAGTAATTTTCGGGCAACGTAGTAGACAGAAATATTCATACAACGGATAACGTCTTTTTTAATGGCTTTTGCAATAAACGCTGTGTTTACAATGCGCATGCAGCGACTGCACACTGCGGTGAGCTATACCTGTAAACGTAAATGTCACAATCATAAGCGTCTGGGAAGAAAACATGGGCAATATCGCGTAACTAATTTTCCATAACATGTTGCAAAAGTTCATTATAAAAGCGAGAGGCGAACCTATGGTGTTAACCACGGTATCACTGCATACTCTGCCACAGAGCTAACGGAACACACACACACTATTCGCGTCTTTAGTGCATGCCTAAGAACACATCTGCTGCAGTGGCTACAAAGCTTTACTGGATACATTGTGAACTATGCGCTGTATCGTGTAGGTCTTAGAATTTTACATTCATGAGAGATTCGTGTTTTTTGTTTTTGTTACATTTATTTGGTGCACGTATATCAACCAGATACAGGTGAAAACTTCCTCTTACGAAATTCGTCATTGAATGAAAAAATGTAAATTTTGAATCTTTATCTCAATCTTTAACAATTGCCAATATCACATTATTAGCAAACTTTTTCCCTTCTGAACATATTTTATGCTTTATATCAACCTAAAAAATGTAAAATTAACGACAAAATCACAACTAACTAAAATCTAACCTCACATTTGCATTTTATTACCTTAAACACAATGTGTTTAATAATAAACAAAACAATACAAAAATTCCTTATAAGTTATATAAGAGAATTGAGCATCATGCACTCATCGTATCTGAGAATGTCTTGTTTTTTTCATAAAAGCCTGTTGACAGTCAGTTTCGTTGTTAGCCTTGTACGCTCTTTGAAAAAAAAGAAAAAAGAAAAAAAAATAAGAAAGGAAAAAGTCATCCCTAGATTCTATGTGTCGATCAGAGAACAGTCGTAAACTTTGTATTGACAACTCGCATGCAGCGACTGGCACACTGCAGTGGGCTTTTTGCCTGAAAACGTAATGGTCACAACCATAAGCTTCTGGAAAGAGAGAGTGGGGGATAGCAGCGGTCGCCTAGCGGTTTAAAAGACATTGCTCTTCTATGTAAGTTATTGGGTTCAAATCTTGCATCTGTAGGTACAAGACAATGGAAAGTATAAGGAACCTGCCTATTTCTCAAGAATAAAGATGCATAATCAATCGTACATTCTTTTTTCATAAAATAAAAGGCCTAGATATAAAACTTGTCATGGCCTTAAACCCGCCTGAATCCTTCACCCTAATAAAATGCAATTTATTGCAGATATCACCTACATGAGCAGCTATGGCTATGCTATGAGCAGCTATTAAACATCCATCTATATGTTGATATTAAACCAATCAAATTGTTTTTATTTTTTAATAATGCTTTCATTCTTAAATTACCGTTCTAATAATATACCGTGTGGTCCACCAGTGCTTTATAAATTTTGAGATAAGCAACACTCTTGAAGTCGATTAAGTTGATGTTGCTGGTAAGGAAGAAGCAAAACACAGGCAACCGGACAACATTGGGTTATTTAGGCATGAGCAAAAGTCACACACAACTACTTACATAGGGTTGCAAATCCGTCCCAGGGGTTACCTGGTAACCCACGATGTTTAGCAGCCTTCGATATAGTCTCCAAATACGTCCACAGTTCGCTACTAACTGGAAAAATACTACAGTCTGCTGCATGTAAATTGCTAATGTGAACCACCTCGCTTGGAAATGTTATTAAAATGTTCCATTTGTTAGCATTATGGTTTCCCACGCAATGGCTCTTTCACTTTGAGGATGAGATCATAATCACAGAGACTGTAATAGGGCGAATAGCATGGGCGTGGAAGAACTTTCCACCCCCACCGCTGTAAAAGACACTTGACACTGTCGGCTGTGTGAACTGTCGCGTTATCATGGAGAACAGTCACGCTGTTCCAATGTTCTCGCCGTTTGGTGCGTACGGCATGACGCAATTGTAACAAAAAACAAAACAAAACAAAACAAAAAACAAAACCTGTAATGCTACGCATTCACAGTGATCTCCTCATGCACTCGGTGACACACAAGCATACCTTGAGTGTCATATTCTAGAAATACCATGCCTTTTGTTAGTGAATGAGTTTGGCTAAACCTGTGTTTGCCTGGTGACTCGGGATGACCCCAATCATTGGACTGTAGCTTGAGTTCTGTTCATATATCATTGTCCACATTTCATCACTTGTTATAATGCAATTCAATTCTTCCTAAAACCTCGCCATATTGATGCGACATACCTTACTTAAGTGATGCTGCACCCATATGCTCAAGTACTCCTGTAAAATGCTGTGCACTGTTTTGGACGAAATTCCCGTTTTCTCTTCTAATTTCACGAGTGTCCTGCACCTATCTTCGCGTATATACTATTCCATCACCATCACCCCGTACATCCTTGTCCGCGGACACAGCACGTCCACTGCTGCCCGTTTGAAGTCCTCTGTTCACCTCGCCATTGTTCATTAGAATAGGGTACACGCACCCAGTATTTTCCGTAGCACTGTATGGAGTTATCGTGTATTTCTGCCGTGGAGAAATGCTATTTTAACATACGCACGTTGTTCACTCTTCACGACCTCCATTTTGTATTACAGAATTGAGTTTTTCACTTTTTACCAAAGCGTTGTCTTATTGGAATTCACAATTAATTCATATATGCACATACAGACACACACACTAACCTTAAAGCCAACCTCACGTAAATCCTAGAAACAGGTGGACCCAATGTTTTGCTGACGGCCTACGCTCGACTTCTATTCTAAATGTAAATCGATAGGAGCGGGTAAATCACTATAATGGTGTCAAAATTCCCTTGTTTCCAGTAGGAAAAAATATTAAATATCAATTTACAGCTCAATGTGGCGTGGTACTATGTTAGCGAGTAAATAATTGTAACGGTGACAAATCTCCTTTAACTCCAGCGGAAAAAATAAAGAAAAAAGCATCAGGTGGTGAGTATTCGAAATTACTACCTTCACAATCACAGCATGGCGCTATATAAGAGGGCATTACTCTACCGCACCAGCAGACTATTCGTTCTTGGTGTAAGGAAAAGTGTCTAACTTGGAAAATCTTGAGTGTTTGAGTCAGTTGAATAACATCAATAGCGTGAGGACATAGAGTGAGGCTTAATCTGTCATCCCGTGATGTCTAAGACGCCGCCATGGGAACATCAAGTTCGTGTAAGATAATTTGAGTAATAAAATACAAAGGGTGCCAAAAATATATTCACGCTTCAAGCAAATAAAAAGTTTTGTTAACATAACAAAACTGGATTCACACAAACAGAAAATAATGAGCACTATCATCTTAGACTTTTACAGTTACAACAGTTGCCCAAAATACCCACCGCCTGATTCGACACACTTCTGAGTACATTGAGCAACGTTTGCGAAAGTGTCCTCATCGATTGCAGCATATGCGTTTCAATTTCTTCCCGAAGTGCTGCCAGTGTAGCTGTTTTCTACGATATACAACATCCTTAAGAGTTCCCCATAGCTGGAAGTCCAACGAGTTAGATCCGGAGAACGCGATGGAAACTCAATCCGACTTCTTCATCTATCCAGTGCCTTGGAAGATTGTCATCAAGGTACGCACGTACATTTCGGTGGTAGTGTGTTGGTGCACCATCCTGTTGCATACGGTACCACAAGTCTCAAATTTGTCTCGAATGCGTACAATTGTTACTCGCATTGGTGGTTCTGTTCTGCAACACGTATCCATTACCTTTGAACTTCAACAATATTCTCGGTTTTCCAAAAATTGCTACGCGCTGTTCAAACGACAATCTTGGCTCCATTTTGTGGAAACAACACTAGCATAATGTAATGTGAGTCATATCTGTTTACAGAACATCATACGATAATCTTGGCTTCAATTGTTCATTGTTGATTTACCTGTCACGTAGCAACGCTGTCATAATGTATGTGAGTCACATTTGTTTACAGAACATCATACATTACAATACTGTTTTTCGGTCCAATTTTAAAATGCATTAAATAGATACCTACATTTTTTGGCAACCTCTATATGTTAACTTGATTTACTAGCCATTACGTGTTTTCAATATGTTCTTAGTTATCTCGAGTACCTCTAGACATTTTCATGGTGTGTACAATGATAGTGCCAAGCGATTATTAGTTAAAGTATATACACAACATACTAGTTAGACTATATACACAACAGTTAGACTATATACACAACATACGTACAAATATACTGGTTAGGTTAACTATAAAGGTTGATCAATTCATAAGATATGAAATGGAATACCATAAAAACTGAATGCCATGACTATTTTATGTTTTCTTTTGCTGCCACGATTGAGGTATATTGCTGGCTAGATTCTCTAAACTTGCGCCACCTAAAATAAAGTACTAATAATCACTTTCGCCACATCGATGTAGTTCTGATGTACACTTTGCACTATGTACTATGAACATACAAAGGATAAATCTAATCTGGTCACATCTGATCACAAAGTGATCTATATGGAACCCATCTTATTGCACGTGCCGCACTAACAGATGTCTCTGGCATGTTGCTACACCAGTAATATTCAACAGATATCAACTGAACTGATTCAGAATGTGCACCGAGGAGAATGAAATTGCAGGCTCGATCTGGCTGGGAAATGCTGCAACAGCACCTGTTCGCTTGAACTTGACCGCGGCTTAGGGTGAAGGACGTAGAATGCTTGTGATGAAGTCGATGAAAGATAAGGGGGGGGGGGGTGGAACTTTTCCTTGGTAGGATGAGGATAATGAAAATAATTTCTCATTATAAAGTTAACGTAAATTATATATACATTGCCACTAAAATATCAGGTTTTACCTACTTATTTAATACTGAAAGTTTTAGTCTATTTTATTTATATTTAAGAAACAAAAGTAAATTGCAATTCCAAAAATAGAAATAAAATATAAACTCACGAAAAGTGAGTATACATTTTATTTTATTGTTCTTGCAAGTTATGCACTTTAATCCATGCTGTTACTTGTTTATTTTTCGAATTTAATATACAGTTCTCTTTAAACCCATTATAAAGAAAAGGACAATATGTGTTTGCGAAATACACGGCGACTACTTAAAAAATTTCTACTTTATCCTTACATAAAGTTATTAAATTAATGTATTTTACATGTATGATTCAAACGTTCCGTGATTTTTTTATATTTTAAGAATATATATATATATGGGTTATGCAAAATAAAACAAAGATATTTGTATTCGTGGTGGTCCACACTCGCTTAAGCTTCAGGAAATTCAAAACGACATTTCATTAGTAGAATTAATTTGATACCTCGGCCTGCTTCAGCATAGCGTGATATTATAATCACTTCCTTAAGCGCGATATAATAAATTGCTTCCAGTGTTTCACGTGGAAGACAGAAAAGATGACGTTTGAACAGATGAATCAGAAGAAGCGGGAGGATGTGTACACAAGCGTATAAAATTAATGGCGAAAATGCTACAGGCCTTTATCTCTCTAATCCCTGGGCTCCAGTACGGGAACGGACAGTAAAATATAGCCCAGGTACTGATAGGGTGTTTATCAAAATGTTCGTTTTCCTTTTAGGATTGAGAACAATGGGCTAATCTGGAAACAGGGGATGAAGAAAACCGGCAAAAGCAAAAGTAGAAATGAAGAACCAAGATAAGAGTAAAGCCTCACAATTATTTAACAGCAGATGCTTTGCCTACACCGTTGAAAATAACGTATATCCATTCTTTAATGTAGTAGCAGAGAAGCATCAATTTGTTGACGATAAAATTATGAGTTTAAAGAATAATTCCGCTTCTTTTCTACTTTAATTATAAAGTGCGTCAACTCTAAAAAAAATCTGAATTAGAACAAAATTGCAAATAGTTGGAAACAAAACCTTGCTGAACGCTAGAAAAATACTTTTTGTTCTTTAATTTTTTTACACACTCTGATAGCCATTTATAAATAAATGATTTGAAGCACACTAAAATCAAAATTATTTAGAGTGACGTCTGTTGACTACATGTAACGTATCACCTCATATTCTGCTATTAGATGCCCTTAGTTGTGAGTTACATTCCTGTACTATCCTATTTGTTGTATCTACAGTGAAGTTATTTAAGTTATGGGTCAGCAGAGTACTGGGAGAAGCCAGTGGTCAAGGCAATATAATGCATGTGCAGATAACAGCTTGCAGTAAGTTTTAAGGTGGATTTGTCAGCGAATGATTGCGTTTGTGTGTTTCATTCAGTGTAAATTGTTCTTTGTTAGATGCGCTACTACTATATCAATACAGTTTCGAAAAAACGGGTTTTCTTGCTGAGAAGTGGTAAAGTAACTCGCAAGAAAATATCCTGGCAATCGTGTTTCAGGTAGGGAAAATGTTCGCTAACTTGTTACTAAGTTACGACAGAACAGAATCTCTCATTGACGAGAAATGTGTTTCGAACCGCCATGTTCTTACGCAAGAATAAAGCTAGATGAAATGTAGAAATAATTCTGTGGAGATGCTGACAATATATTTTCCGCTGAGGGGCATCATCTTCAACTCTCTTATAACACAGATACTGCTTATTATTTTCAATTTTAAAAGCAGAATCGTTTCACACTTTCAGTAAAAATATAAATAGCAATATAAGGATATTAAATTTACGTGCAGCTAGTCCTGGTCCCATCGTAATTGGTTTTCCCTTTTCTTTCCTATTTGCTTTCCTTCTTCTTAGCATGACAACATCTCTGGAATTAAAGTCGTGCTTATCGCTCATTGGATAAAGCACGTGGCTATTGTCACTATTGATATCTTGTGACCTATGACCCTTCTTTTCATACCCAGTTCGTTTTACAGTCCATCTGTAAGGAAGTTCCGACGACCGGGCGAGTCAATGCTATGTGTTCAATGTCCTTATTAATTAATCGTTCACAACTGCAACAAATTCTTGGTCATCGTACTACTAAATTTTTGTAGACAACGATCAATTCATTCAATTTTTGGATAACAGAATTAAAAATCTCATCATATTTTTAAAACATAAAGGGATCATAAATAAAACAAAAAAATGGTAATTAGGAAAGTTTTGTACTTTTTTAAATTTGGGTCATTGAAGAAATTTCTTTGTTAGTTAGAGAACCTCATACTGTTATTGAACTGTATTTGAGATGTTTATTTACTCTCTTATTTAATGTGTTAAATCTTTACATTTTAAAATTTACCGTGATTACTATTTAAATGGACATTATTTTGAAAATGTAATTCCTAAAGAAGTTCAACTGTTACACACATTTTCAAATTTTGGAATTTGGCTAAATAAATTTTAGATCATTGTATTGAACAAATTTTCTCTTCTTCCGTGATATTCAAGGGCTGATTCCTGAGAGTTTCCTGCCGATTCGAATAATTCGAAAATTGACTTTGCGATTAGTGCAGTACCTTCTTTATTGGAATTCTGGTAGCACGTACCATGTACATTTCACGAAACATTCATTTACATTCACTATATGAAGCGGCAGCACAGAGAGACGTTAGTTTTCAAATATTGCTAATGTTTAGTATTGACAAATAGTCTACTACTGTTAAAAGCACATTTGAAGGCACAGCCATGACAAACATAATAAGGTTTATTAGCGCACCACAGGCGGACAGTAATGATACACGATATGAAATGATAAATTGGGAAAGGATTTTTTTTTAAAGGAAGGAAACATTCCAGGTCCAAGTTTAGGGTACCTCTCCAGCATTTTCCATTCATGAGGACTGAGAAAACCCTAGAAAAAACCAAAAACCTTAATCATGAAGGACTGTCCTGACGGGAATCAAACCCCAAGACCTCTCACTCAGGATTTCGCGACTTAATGACCTCGGCCACCCGTGGCAGAGTTATATTTTATGAAATTCAAAAAATAGAATTAATGTTACGCACTATTCAACTTTTCGACCGTTTACATCGATCCGTATAAACAGAATTTCCATGGCCCTCTAATAAATAATGTGTTTGAATTTCTATCGTACACCAATAACGGTCGCACGTACATTGTCGATTCTTTCGTCAATACCTTGCGTGCGTATTGTCAACACTTATTCCTGATTGCACGATACTTCCACTCATTGGACTCGTTTATAGACCATAATTTGGAATAAACTAATCAATAGCTGGGAAGATCGTTACAAGATACAATAAAGTGTGGAAGACTGCAATAAACATCGTGTTGAGATTTTTAATTTTAATGTGATGACAATGTTAAAAACATAGGTTAATATTTATTGAAACTGTTAATAAACAACATTTTATTAATTCAAATAATGCCCATACACAGAAGCCATCCTTGCCAGAATCTTGATATATGTTTCCTGAAAATGTTCCTTTTTTATGGTGTGTTCATATATAAAGATTTAATAAATTTAGAACATTCCATGACGTGTAGTATTCTATAGTAATTTTCCTTAAATTCTACAGAAGGCTTTTTAACAGTTAATGAATAAATAGTTTTTAAACTTTGATTTATTTTAATAAATGCAAAGTATCCCGTCTACTTTTGGCTCAAATATGCGCTAAACCATTGTTTGCTATATCTCCAATGTGTGCTTATTCGAAATTCTAGCAATTGTAATATATTTTAGAAATATATCGCTAATATATGTACATTAAAGCGGTCCCTAGGTATATACATTCACTGTGCTTTATTCATTCATATGCAATTGTGGTTAATGTATCACATGAACAGTCAGTTTTGTGGTTAATGCAAATATAAACCCTAACAATGATCAAAATACAAAAAAGGTCAAACATATACATTACAAATATTATACAAACGACTGCCTTGGGCCAGGTTTTAACCGCAGCACGTTACAACTGACGGTTCTACTTGCTAACCTTTCTCTCTACACAGAATATGATGTTCACAACATGTCGCGAAATATGCTACTGGTGTCGTGTTAATGGACTCTATTTACCAAAAATAGTAACTGTAGTGTAAAGGCTTTACAACTCTTTACATGAGTCTGCCAAAGGAATGTAACTGAGATTGGTAAAAACATGCTAAGGCAAATGAAATGCGTAGGTTACACCAAACGAGTTTTGTGTCCAGAAATGTATAGTAACTAAACAGAATACGTGAACGTTTCAAACACATTATGAGCATACAGGCAATAAATATTTAGTTATTTGGAAATTAATTGTGGTTTGCGAGTTAAAATTCATTAAATACTATTCAATTAAGCATCAAGGTTAGTTAATGCTAAATGAATAATCATAGTGGTTTGCGAAGTTGATAGATTTTCTAAGTGTCTACTTGATTATCGAAGACTTTATTACCCTCAAGATGATATCGATGTGTCTGAAAAAGCTGTACTTATTTGAAGAAGGGTTGGATTAGGTTATGTTTCAGTTAGCTTTTAGAGTGACTTTGCAAATCGACCATAAGGTCAAATTTGCTATTTTCTGTATTTCCTGTCGCTTTTTATGAATTTGGTCAAGATCTAGAGAGTTTCTGTGCAAACAAATATTTTTTCCATAACTTAATTGCAGTGTATTGAGTAAACTTCGGAAAACCATGTAACTTTGCTTTTCGGAAGTGTTTCATTATTTCTAAGGGATCAATACATCGTCTCTCTCGTTGAATTGTTGCTTGGAATCCTCTTTAGATCATAATAATTTGCTGTGAGTTCAGGAGTACTTCCTTCTCTCCATGCATGTACAATATTTCGAGCTGAACTGTGCCCAGTTCAAGAAAGGGCAAGAAAGTGTGTGCAAATTCCTGCAGCATCATATGAAAATTAAAGGAGTAATATATTAAATCTTACTCCCTTCGAGAACAATGGCAACGCAAACAAAATAAGTGAAATGTAAGCGTTAAAACAAAAGGGTACCATGCATTTTAAAATTATTAATATTAAACGCATTAATTTCTGAATAACTAGATTTCTTAGTAAATGCGTAAAATGAAAAATAGTAATCTGTTGTGAGTGCTTGTTGTAGATGTTATCTATAATGAATATTATTATATGACCACCTGAAAGCTGGGCTGTAATGCCATATGTGCTTGATGCTGCCTTAGTGCTGATGAGCATAACCAACTATCAAAATTTTAGTAGCACAAGCACTACGTACCACAGTTTCTATAGCAGAATATTTACTTTATTTATGTAAATATTTGCATTTATCGATAATCATATAATCCCCTATTTTTGCTCTAGTTTGGATTATGTAAATATTTTATATGAAAGCTATAAAATATTAACACTTATGCAAAATACACTTAAATAAACACAACGAGCACATAGAGAATCTGTCTACAGAATAAAGGACGTTGAAGACTGGTTACATCTTTAAATTATTCATAAATAAAGTAGTCCAAAGGGATCCACTGAAAAAAATGTGTTGTTATACAAGGTCTTCTTTTGTAGTTGGAGGTTAATTGGAGAATACGTAGAAATATTTAATTGGTATTAATGCTATGCACTAACAAATTTTCGTGTTACATTAGAAAGTATATTAGTATACTTTGATAGAAATAACGGATGAATGAAACGTTTTTTGAGGCGTCCATAGGATCGTCTAAATCAACTTCTTACTTTTTGTATCTTTGGTATAACTTTATTATTGTGAAATGTCCCCAAAATATTATTTCGAGAATAATTCTTTATTAAGTGACTCCTCGAAACCGATGTTTTATTTATGTTATTGTTATTATTTACTATATACCGATTTTTTAAGTTTAGAAAACTTTGCAAATAATCATATCTATCAAACTGATGGAATAAATAATTTCGTTTTTAAAATATGTACATTTTATAAGATAACAAAGGAAATCATTTAGCATTTCAGTGAAAGTTTCCCACACAAATTCAAAACGCATAAGAACAAGTGGAAAGTCATTTGATATAAAAGTACCAAAATGCGGTCTAACCTTGATTACAGGCTGGAGAGACATTGCGCAATACCGCACACACAGCCAGATGAAGCTCTGGTCTATGTACATTGTTAAACCATAGTAACGTGCTAGTGCTAACAGCGATAAACACTAGTAAAATAATTTATCCAAGTATGGAACAATGTAAAGGAAGCATAATATGCATGGAATAATAGCATCTGGGACGAGATGCATCCAAGGCGTCCAGGAATCAACGAAGACTCAAGAGGGTACTAATAGAGTTAATCAAGTTATTAGTGTTGATCGGTGCATCACACTGTGGGATATTGGCTCATGTTCAATGTAAATATTGATTGTGTGGGCAATATCATTAAAGACCAGCTTCGGCATCGAAACGTGTGGGTACAGTGGATTGCACGATTGCTTGCGGACTGAAACAAATCCAACGATTCCAGAGAGTTTATGCATGTTGGCACGTTTGGTAGTCGGGATTGAGCAAAATGTAAGTTTTATTGTTACTATGGAGAGATTTGGGAGCAATTATCTATGCCTCAAACAAATAAATATTCAATGCAATGGGTCGTTCTACATTCCATAAAGTGAAAGAATTGGAAGACTAATATTGCAGCAAGATTGTGAAGGTTTTGGAGGAGGGGGTATATGCGAAGTGTCTATATACAAAACTTGTCTTCCTGCCATAAAAGAACTCAAGCAGTTCGAAATATAGTGATTACTAATCTGTGACTTGGTGTTTTATTCTTTTCGGCTTTTTGTAAACATTATTTAGTTACATTGTTAATAGTATTACTTTATTTATCATTTATATTAAAACGGCAGTAATGGCGGAATATTAATCAAGTTTCTCAGATATCCAAATAAAAACAGGTATTTATGACAAGATTTGGAATTCTACCCACTTTCTATTGTTTACTAGATATGTAAGTGTATTAAAAATTTAAAGATATTTTACCTGAAGGTTTACAAAGCAACACTGAGTGATGAAGGAAAGTAAAAACCAACACAAGAAAGTTCGGGAAAATAATGATTTCACAATTCTTCAAAAATATGTAATAGAACTTAAATTCCCTTAGTTGTATCACAGAATGCCCGCATATAGCTATAGTTAAATAAATTGCACCCTTTTACCATACTAATTGTCCAAAGAACTAAATGTCAAATGATATTAGAAAGTTCAAGCTCAAACCTGTGCATTATCTCTATTAGTATTTTCGCATGTCACGTAAAATTTAAGAACACCTTCGTGTGCTAAGAGCAGCCAAGAAAATAACATGCATTTTAAACGAGGGGGTTGGAAAATTGCAATAATGAGTTCCTCTAGCAACCGACAGTGGATCGTCAGGTTCCAGCCAAATTGCGGGAAATCCTGACCCTAGGTCACTCACGCCCCCGAACCTAACACTTGTCTACAAGGACTTCTGTGTCGTGGGAGAGAACTTATGAGCCTAATGGTCTTTCTGTTCCCACCGACTTGAAATTATCTCCGGATCTTTACCCTCCTCCACATTACTCAGCAGATATCGTGAATTTGCGTATTATATGTTGAAGTACCCAGCATTTTATAGAATATTTCTTTAATGCCAAAGCGCGGTGGCTATTCTTCTTCCATTTTCCATAATAGTCGTAACGGAAGAATACCGAAACTTTTTTTTAATAAAACTGGAAATCTCGTTATGCAAATATGTTTCGATCATTTGGGAGATTTATGAAGTAGCTCATTCTTTAAAACTGAGAACTTTTATTTGTAAAATATAAATCACTTTAACTCGTACTAGTTACTATAGAAAACAGTTATAATTTGCTGATTTATATTTTGGTTAAGAACTATAAACAAAAAATATAGTAATTTACTGAATATCTCCCTTTTTAAAATTATTTAAGCCAAAATATTATTGAGCTTCATTCACGTTTTACACATCTGCACGATCAATATTACAACAATTAATACGTTTCAGCGGGTATACAATTTACACACTTTGTATATATAGTTCATTTATTTTTTTAATTTTATATTCCTCATGGCGATTTCAAATCAGGCCATAGTGCAATTATTGATATTAAAGTATAATTATTAAACTGATTTCATAGATTTTGCCCAGGTAACCATATTGGCAACCCTGAAACCACGTCAGGCTGAAAAAATCAATAACAAATTCATTGCACATTCAAGTCGAAGAGAATTACATTTAGGAACATAAATTTTGTCGAATATAGAAATAAAATGTAATAATTAAAAATTGTTCCAAGATTTGCTGAATTTGTCTCCTGCTTCGTATCTCGGACCTCCTATTCACACATTAAAAGTCCACTTTTAACACCTGTATCTTAGCTGTTTTCCCCGCTTCTTTGAAAAGTACACACTCAAATGAAATCTTGATTGTCGCACCCATTCTACATGAAAAGTGTGGAACACCGTGAGAACTATTGAAGTTTATATCTATTTTGAGCGTTGCTCATTTATTAAAAATGTTATACCTGATAACACAATTGAGGTGTGACTGGAACATTAAGGTTAATAAACCTAATCTTAACAAAGTGCATCCTGTATACCAAAGAAACCAAACCCATGCATAGGTCATATTACAACATGTTTTAGCTTCAAGGTAAGTGTATTTTGCGCCATCATTCTCATATGCTAACCAGTTTTGTGTTTAGAGACGTCTGTGATACAAACCGGTAGGCCTAAATGAACGTGTCTAATTGATAATGATGTTTTTACCGTTACATCATTCTGAAACATAACTATAATTATTAAAACCTTTTTTTCGTGACTGCTTAGATATGCAAATAACTACGGAAAATGTGCCATGAAAATTCGTTCAGTAGTCATAGCTTGAATGAGATACACATGTGTCAACGAACTACGTCGTTTATCTATCTAAATAAATTCGTTCCCTTCTTGAGGATTCTCAATGAATTAGAATGTAAATCACATGCTCAAAATACTTTTCTATTAGTCGTCCCAAAAGTGAATCATTTCTTCCCTTTCTAGAGTTGAAATTTACATTCATATAACTCTCTTGATGTATTTGTTTGACTAATGCTAAGTTCCATTAAATACCGATATAAGCGGGCTATAACGTGCATCCGTTACATATTATTGTAGTTCTGGCAAAAATCACTAAGTCTAAAATTCTGCTTTTGAAATATAAAGATTTCTGTGTTTAAATTGAATGCAAAATTATGTAAGCAATATTAAGAAAATTTACTTACTGTTGAATATGAGCAGATATACTTATAACAAGCTGAAGTAGCTAAGTTCTTTTAGTGATCTCTGTTTGACTAAAAGATATAAAATTTGAATTTAATGAAAATAAGATTATCTGTTATATACGAGAACATAGAAACATACAGAAATATCATTTTATATTTTTTTCTTACTTGGATTTTTTTTTTTTAAACTGGCTGTTAATAGCTCAAAATAGACTCTTGAAAACTCTTATACAGAGTGATTCAATTCTCGGCCGACCGCTTATTTTCTCTTAAAACTTTTAAACTAATAAACATAATCAAGTGGGTTTGATACCAATATACCTTGATAAAGCAATGTTTTAATAGTAATTATTGGAAGTCCATTAGCATCAAGGCCTATTTGCACACGCCTCTTTATGAAACTAAGGCATTCACCAACGAATGGGGAGACAATTCTCAATTTTCTTTCAAAACTGTAAGCACTTTTGCTCTTTCAGCAGCATATCTCATAGGATGCAATCTTGTGAGGTAATATCAGGGAAAATTGCTGCTGCTGCTGCTGCTGCTGCTGCTGCTGCTGCTGCTGCTGCTGCTGCTGCTGCTGCTGCTGCTGCTGCTGCTGCTGCTGCTGCTGCTGCTGCTGCTGCTGCTGCTGCTGCTGCTGCTGCTGCTGCTGCTGCTGCTGCTGCTGCTGCTGCTGCTGCTGCTGCTGCTGCTGCTGCTGCTGCTGCTGCTGCTGCTGCTGCTGCTGCTGCTGCTGCTGCTGCTGCTACTACTACTACTACTACTACTACTACTACTACTACTACTACTACTACTACTACTACTACTACTACTACTACTACTACTACTACTACTACTACTACTACTACTACTACTACTACTACTACTACTACTACTACTACTACTACTACTACTACTACTACTACTACTACTACTACTACTACTACTACTACTACTACTACTACTACTACTACTACTACTACTACTACTACTACTACTACTACTACTACTACTACTACTACTACTACTACTACTACTACTACTACTACTACAAATAATATTAACATGATGATGTAATAATAATAATAATAATAATAATAATAATAATAATAATAATAATAATAATAATAATAATAATAATGAATTCCGCAATAGAGCACAACCACAAGATAAATATTTAATCAGGAAGAGGCGATCATGAAAGGTATGGGAGCATCATTCCAGTTACAAAACAGGGAACTCGAAGCTATATCTATATGAAATAGTTTTATGAAAATGTTTCACCATTAAAAGAAAACTTGCTTCAAGAGAACATTTATAATCACAATCAAAGAGAGTCAATCAAATAATTATAATTTTATCCTAAAATGTCGCAGAGTTTAAATTTAAAAATCAAACAACAAACTAAAACAAAGAAACTTAATAGCTCACAAAAGATATTGCGCTATTTCCCATAATTGAATATGCTGGAAGAGTTACTTTGCTGCCAAACTGTTTACTTTTTTAAAGCAATTGAACATATACTAAATTGCATCTATGCTTCCATTATATGAGGGCTATTCTATAAAGAAGTATCATAATATTTTTACAGGCATAATTCTAACACTAAAATTGAACTTTACAACATACTGTTAGCTTAGTGCGTAATGTACACGTGGTACTAATTTTATCGTGGTAACTTCCGGTTCCCGCCTGTGAAAGGTGTGCACGTTGAAACATGTTCAGCTTCACCAACTGCAAAACGCGACGAACAATATGCTGCTCTGAAATTCTGCTTTCATCTCCACATATCTTCAGATGAGGTTTATGGAGAATTATTCTTTCCTATAGTACAACTCTACGATGGTTTAAAATGGTTAAAGAGGTGAGGTAATAAGGAAGAATCGACGCTCCAGTACATCCTCTAACGGAAGAAACCAAAAATTTCGCTGGGTCCCACCCACACGTTGGTAACTGAAAAGTTGCACACGAGACGTGTTTGCGCACGATGGGTTCAAAGACTGCTGCTTCGCGAACAGGTTTGCATGCAATTGAAGATGCTGTTACAGGAAGATTAGAGTTTCTTTCAAAGGCTAATACGAGCAGTACAATCGTACAGCCGGATGATGAAACTTGGTTACGTCATTTCGATCCTCAAAGTAAACAACAAATCTCTCTCTCTCTCTCATACACACACACACACACACACACACACACACACACACACAAGTGGTTTGCCTTTGCTGGGAAATTTTTGGTAATGTTAATTTTCTATATTCAAGGAATGGTTTACTAGTATGTTTTACCTGCATTAACGAATGTAATGGCAATACTACAGAGATGTCATCAAAACTATGCAAGACTATATCACACGCAAAAGGTCACATTTCCGTGCAACAAACGGCATGCTGCATCACGATAATGCATGGCCACACATCTAACAAAATTCAATGTGAAGTGTGTCCGTTACCCTTTCTATAGTCCTCGTATACATTTTCCCCCCAAATTTAAGAAACACCATCGTAGGAGATATTTTCCATCAACAGAAGGACCTGTGAAAAATTGGTTTTCATCATGTTTTTGAAGACTGGCAGGAAGGCTGGGGCCGATGTATTGCATTTAACGGAGACTATTTGAGAAAATTATGTGTATGAGTAAAGGTTGTCAAAAATTATGGCCATTCTTTGTTAAAAAACCATCGTATATTTATTTTAACATCTAACAATCTGTTTTCCACTCAATATAATTATTTTAAGTCATAAGCATTACCTTTATTTAAAAAAGAGGTAGGTATACTAATTGAGCTGCAGTTAATAATGGGATGTATTTCTGCAAGTCTGAAAAATATTAATTCAGCTGTAATAGAAACTTCAATTCAGCGTTTTCGCTTTTATTTAGAAACAATCTAAAAATGTTACAGCAATGAACGTCACAGTCATTTTAATAATTCTATAACTACTTGCAGCTGCTTGCGACCTCAGAAATCAAATATTTGCCGCAAGGCGTTTTGGTTCTGTGTGCCAGTTCTTATAAGGCCTCCTATTCATACACATTAACAACTTTGAGTCACGATATTAAGACACGCAATGCCTGCCGGATACAACCAAGCACAGGTACAATAGATAGAACTAAACTAAACAATTTCTGATAGATGCTAAGGTAAGCTAATAAAGGCTTTGGTTACAATGACATTCTATTTTAGAACTACCGCACATTTGTGTGCATCTAAGCGTTCTATAGAGTACCTTCCAATGCAAAAGAAACGTGATTCCTCTTTTAAACATTTAGAAAAATATAAGCAAAGTCTATATAATGCGAAGGGAATTTTAAATTCTTCGATCAAAAGTTAAATGTGTAAAGCCAGTGTCTTGTATTTCCTATATAATGTCATACCACTGCTAACAAGAGTGATTTTTTGTCTGTGTCCCCAGCTGAAAGCTGTGAGCGATGGATAAAAGCACTCTAATAGCCTGTGAATAATAGCAGAGAATTCTCGTGCTGATGGCTGCATGTTGGCAGTCGCAGTTTTCTGTTAAGAGAGGAAGAATTATTTCTGTCTTTGTGTTGTTATAACTCAGTTTAAAATTAAGATATTAGAATAACTAAAGTAATTGTGTTATTACGCTTATCACAGGCCAGACGTGCGTCAATGATACAGTGTGTTAGTGAGGTAAGTTTTATTGTACGATATTGGAATGTTACGACCAGCATAGAGAAAAAGAAAAAACTACAGAAATAATAACTTAAAAAAAGAGCGAAAAGTGTAGGAATTACGAAAGTGGAACTGTTGCAAGTCAATGCAAATTCAATTAAAGAATGTCAGGAATGTGTGATTCCAGACGGACACCCCTTCGAACAACTTCTATATTAGTATTCATTATGAAATAAATCTAACATGAGTGCATTCTACTATGAATTAAAGCCGTGCGAGTAGAAATGCATGGTGCTCGATTTGGGCTCCGCGGGGCTTGTGCTCAGCTCGAATGTAGGTGGAAAACAACTCTATGTAGGGGAGAAGAAATACATCGACGTATTCAATACATAAAGTGGAGGATGATACTACCAATACCCATTTATTGGTTCTGGTGACATGAGGTCACAGATCCAAACCCGGCCAGGGTTGATTGCCTTATTTGGTCGTAAAAGTCCCAAGAATGAGTTCCTTTGAAACGGAAGTAAAGTCGTTAGTCTCTTGTAGTAGATTTACGGCATGTAAAAGAACCTCTATTCTGAAATAAACAATATATATTGACCGATTTACGCCCTGAATAGAATGGGGACGATAACGGTCTGAGATGTTAAAGACTGCCCTTAAATATAAACCTTACCTAACCTAACCAATGGAAATAGAGAGGATATTTCGTAATAAGTACTTATGCGTTATTAAAGAGGTTAATGTAAATCAAGAAAAGAAATCCTGCTATAACACTTGAGGAACCTGCAACGGAACATAAAAAACATTAAAAATGATATTCTTATATTCTTTCACTTTATACTGTGAATTAATGCCCGTTTGTCACACGTTGAACTCGATGGAGGAAAAAAAATATCTTCCTCATAAAGTGCATTTTTGATTTGAAACTTCCCCTATTTGACGGAAATTCAGAAATAATAACTATCAACGCTACATACAGAACACAGTCCATACGTTTTTCGTGATCAGTGTATTAATTAATTGATAAGTTTACTGCCAACCAAGTTTTCATCGACATCTATTTCAAATAATAACAAAATTTCTGCTTTCCATGCCCTTCCTCTTATACTTCTGTACTTATAAGGAAGGGTGTACTTTTTGTTTTCAACTGCATTATACCTATTAATTGTATCATTTAAATGAAAATTTATGGCTTCTCAGTTATAACACAAACTGAGGTGTATATCAGTTTAGTACCTTTAACGGGTAAATAGTGTTCTGTCATAACGGATTATATTATAGTTTAATCAATTTTATTTATAAAAATTACATCATATTTGGATGTTTTCTAGATCGCTGAACTTGCTCCATTTAAATGGCCCTGTAGTCGGTCGTAATTCATAAAGCGCCAAGAACCAGTTTGAAGCTTGTTTATGTTTTCCGGAAAAGGCGTTCGACTTTTAAGACTGCATTACTGTATTTATAATATGTGATTATACTTTTAAATTATGATTTAACTGAGAGCATCCCTTCCAATGCTTTCAAATAGTCAGTTTTTAATATACCAATTTATTTTGGCGCTAATAAACACAATTTCCTCAGGTTTTAAATAATTTGTAAATTTAATGACTTCATAATCCCTAAGCTTGTTATTTATTCATATTTTTTCTTATAATAACTTTATTTATAACATGTGCAATATAACTGTAATATTACTTTAACTTTTGTGATCAAGAAAAGCCAAAATACTTGCCTAGTCCCTACAGCCTACTCCGCTAAAATATGAATGTAATATAATACTATACATGTTGGAAATAATCATATTTTTTCTTGTAATTAGTAATATAAATATTGCATATATGTGTATCATAAAGTTTAACTTCAATGTGTGAATTGTATCCCGATAAAAGAGTTTCTCCGTGTAGCTGCTTACAGGAGCCCGGAAAGGCAAGAACCGCTATTCTAAGGAAGAATAAACCCAAAGGTACCAGTGTTATGCCACTTCTTAAAAAACCTACAGTGACCTACCACGGAACTTGCACATGCTTGTGTGACCGTTGTGGCTTGAGAAGCCAACGATTAGTTAATTTGAATCGAATATATAAGAAGGCGTTTGCTCTGCAAGGATGGATGAGTTCAGAGACGCAGTTCTCAAACTTGAAATTGTATGCTCTGCGGGGGCACTCAGTTCCGATACATTAGAAATTCAGTTCAATAGGCAGTTGACATCAGTTGAGATAACCAGATGATCAGTTCAGTTCATCAGTGCAGAATTTCATTTCAGAGAGCATCAGTTCAGTTCAATCAGTGCAGGTCAGATAGTCAGAAAATCAGATTTAGTTCATCTGTTTGGAAATTACCGCAGCTAAATTTATATTCGATGGAGCTAAGTTCAACCGTACACAGAACACCAGAGGACGGGAAAGATCTTGAGAATAATAAATTACCATACATATTCAGATCTACTCATCGCTTGATTATTAACACAGCTGATATCTTCCAGTCTTGTGAGCACGACTCATAAAATAGCGTTATAAAATCCTGAGATATTGTTGTTATGAAGCGTGGGCAATAACATCATCATTGCGATAGAGATCCGTAGCGCAGGACAAGAGCTTCTGAGAGATCGTTTTGTCACTGCAAGCACAATTTTCAAGGTAACGTTAGCTTTAATTTATTAAGGAAAAATCTTCAAGCAACGTGATAACGGTAGATTAATGTTAATCTTGAGCGTCATTAGTCATCAAAATGATCTTGAAAGTTTTGACCTAACCTTCATAAACGATAGATAAGATTAATGAACCTTTATGTATGACTCAAGACCCAATGTTGTTGGAATATGAAAAGATATTATTTGAGGAAAATGTTTGGAGATCCCACAGAAATAAGGTTAATAATTTAAACATCTTGTGTCCCCGTTCTTATTTCGCTGGAAATAAACCTATTTTATTATTTATGCCTGTCCTTCTGTGCTTGTACGTCAGTTGGGCACGATGTTTAGACAGATGAAAAGTATTCTCATGGGAAAATGAAGTTTTTAAGAGCTTTCTCGCGAAGTCGATTAATAATGAAACAATAAGAAAAACTTAACATTAACGAGGCATTGAATGAAACAAATTACGATAATTTCTTCTTCTTCCTGTTCAATATAGGATTGTATTACTCTGCATAATAATTAATTAAAGCAATGAAAGTAGAGATATACTGGACTACAACATGAATTCTCGATTTAGGGGTTTTTAGCATTTTAAATACTTCATGTGACAACTTTATCAAATGTACTTTTTCACAACGTATTCTAACGGGTATCCGAAAACATTAAATTGTTTGCACAGAAGGTTTGTTCCAAAATAACTTTTTAAGTTCACTACAGTGTAAATATGCTTTTCTGTAATTAGGTGAACACTCATTTATCAGTATTTGAAACAAAGGTATATTGGGCACGTTGAATTTAAAGACGAAATGTGAACATCATTCTTGTTAAGTACCCGGAATTTATTTTAAATGATGAACTAATGAAGACTAATGTTATATGTTTACGGAAAAGAATGAAAAAATGCAGATTACAGAAAGTGTATTAATGATGCTAAGGGATACACAAGAAAAGAAAACCTAAAAAGGAATAAAACAGCGTGTATAAGAGATGGTAAAAGAGAAAAGTCGATGGAAAATTATTAATTTTTGTTTAATGAAAGTACTGTGAAAAAATGCGAAACAAAAATAATAAATAACGTACAACCCGTGATCCCTCTTTCAAAGATTCCAACGACTTCTTTCCATTATCTACAACGCACAGTACCATAATCAGTACAAGCTTTCGTCATATTCATTACTGTCTACGTAGCACATATTTTTATCTCTGTATGATTTTATATGAACCTTTGCCCCAGTGGTGAATATCGTGAATATCGAAAAACAAATATGTCATTATTTCATCATATGCATTGCAAAATTTTTGGTATTTTATAAATTTTTCTTCTATTGAATATATACATTATTGTGATATTTTTTCTTTCATTTA
This sequence comes from Metallyticus violacea, assembly GCA_030762175.1. NCBI lineage: Eukaryota > Metazoa > Arthropoda > Insecta > Mantodea > Metallyticidae > Metallyticus > Metallyticus violacea. The sequence continues at coordinate 117,226,652 of CM060832.1, forward strand.
TTTATATCCATGTTTCAGGCAAGTAATGGTACTGATATGTAAGATTTGTATTGTTTTTTTTATTTAATTATTTAATTTCCACAACTTTTTAAATATATCGCAATTTTATATAAACATCTCCTTCCTTTACATATGAATTTTTATTATAAAATCTATGTAATAATTCAGCTAATTTGCTGCCTATAAATTACTTTCATCAAATGGCATTCCAAAGTATACAACTTCTTTCAAATTTATCTAATAAAATTTTGAGTTTATATATAGTGCATTTTGATGCTATACAAAATATCGCAAGTAATTTTCGTATGATTGTTTGAACATATAAAAGTTAGGATGGTTACTTTGCTTATTCCTATTTCTAAATTATAACAACTTTCCCATTTTGATGGATTATTTTAAGTGTCATTGGGGTACTACATCCCTAACGCCATCGCTAGGTGATACTTTTGTGCTGTTCTTTAATGATTATAATTTTCCAGGTGGAGTATAACATGTTTTCCAAAACAAAAGTGTTGGGAGTATATTATGCTTCTATTAGCAACCTATTTTTCTGCGTTTCTCCTTATTAATGTTAATTTCAAGATCGACAGAAGCGATTAATATTTGGAAAGTATGTTTTCCCTTATTTTGCCATACGTTTTCTGTGATACACAGCTCGTCAGAGAACTGTTTAGCGTTCATTCCCGAATCGATCTTGTTCGTGGTTTAAAATAAATTCAGATATTGTTTCGAGTGTGTGATTGAAAATCCTTGCAACTACTTTATATTTCGCAACTACTTTGATACGTTTTCGATTATTTCTTTCCCCTTCTTTAAACGTTGACTCTATATCAACATTCTAATATTCTACATATATTCCAAAGTTTATTAATCGGCACGATATCCTCTATTGTAAAAACAATAACTGAACAATTATAATTTTAATTTTATTTTGTTATGGTAATTGTGTGATTATTTTACTTGTTTTCTCCCCTCACTTCTTCAGCCACAAACATTCCGCTACTGAGCCTGCTCCTTTTTTAAGTTTGTGTCTTTAATTCAATATGTTGTAGGTCCTTCAAAGCTCGGTTTTCTCTTTCATATGTAACTGAAACCCCCATAAGGAATCTATTGTTTTCTATTCGTTTTTTTAGATGATAAGACTTTTGTTCTTGTTTTTCAAATTTTCTATTTCATCAGTATGAAAAGATTAGTAGCTGGAGCATGTGCTTCTTTTTATTTGGTAATCCATAAAATGATATCAGCAGCGTTTCATTAAACGTCATTGCACTTGAATACATTTCTTGTTTTGTATTTTGAACCGAAACTACTTTGAATTGTTCTATTTACTTTTGGACCTGGTAAGCTGCATTTTGATCTGGTTATTACCAACCGTTATTTATATCCTCGTCACGCCAATGGTCCGTCAGAACAAGACAGTTCACGAGCTGGTGACGGAAGACGTGTACAGCCAGTCGCACTTTGCTGTTATGTTTTTATTATTATAACCTAGTGTGCGGTTCAGTAAAACTCAAGTCTTTTTGTTATTACGTGTTATTGCAGGTGGCCAGTATTATTAATTACAGTGTATTAGTGAAGTAAATTTTACTGTAGTACATTACATTGAAAAGTTATCACTATAACAAATAAAATAATAAAATAAACATAAATAGCTCCCATACTGTAGTTAAATGCTGTAGAAATCATAACAATCACAGAAGTACCACTGTCATGAATGATTGCAAATTTTATCTCAAGGTCAGAAATCTGTGACTGCAGACGGACACATTGCTTCTAAAACACACATTATTGAGTCAAATCAATTGTGTGAATGCTATTATTGATCGTATTCTGCGAATAAAAATTAGAAGGGAACTTGTTCATTGATGGGGCCGGCGACTGGTACAATCTTATTCACCATGCTTCTTGCGTTCAGCTGCGGCTGCAGGTCAAAAATAATATAGTGTTTAATATCGCAGAACGGACATTTATTTCAGCTGTGTTATTCTTTTCCATTCCTCTATGGTTGTGTGTGGCAATCTTGTTTGATACCTATTATATCTACCAATGTTGCTGGCCCAATAATGTAAACTTTTAAAAACCACAGATAAAAGTTTTGGAATCGTTTTATATATTATACCATACAATTTATTGTTCAGTATATTATTTAAGAATAATGTCCTATTGTCTAAAAGCATTGTGTATCTGGGAGATATTTCATTTGCACGACTACCTGTTGTGTCAAATACACATGTTGATTTTCTGTATTTTTTTTTTAAATTCTTCAGAAATTCAAATTTCAGTATATGCAGCATGTTAGAATATTGGCAAGTCTTAGATCTGTCCTTCACATTTCTAATAATCGTTCTAATGAGATCTAATGAACTAAAAGTAATACAACTAACAAACATTATACATAATTATATTATAAGTAGTTAATCTTTAGTCACTCCAAACTATAATTATACTTTTAATGAAAAAAAAAATAAACCTTTCATATATTTAACATACAGTAACCTAAAGCAATGTACGATTATTTTCTATTTTTCGAAGTTTTCGGTAATATGAATTCATGCCATATGTCGCAGGATTATGCATTACTGTATTGTTACGTTTTACCCTGTTCAATTGAAATAATTGACTTAATGATTTTCATACGCTGCAGAACGTGGTCAATTATACTTTTATCTTTAGCTTTATTATTTTACATTTACTACAGCCAGTGTTCATTTTCCTGTTCGAAAAGTATAGCTGTAAGGCGATTAGGGCAAATGGAATTGTATCATGCAGTCATCCAATCGCCAACCACAAAGGCGCGGATACCTGATGTAACAAATGAATGCCTGTTCTCGGAATTTAAAAACACGGTTTATAAATGAAAAATTCACGAAGGCATAAATTGAATGGGCCATTAATTCCTAATGGAGGCTCTAGAAATCCTATTACGATACAAAACAATTTGCTTTACAAATGGTAAACTCTATTTTAATCGATGCCACCAAAAATTTCTTCATAAAATGGAACAATTTGCATTAATTCTGCATATAACATTAAGAGATACCCTAACTCTGATTAACAATGATATCGGTTTTAAAATGTGCACAAATTCTTCTTCACGTGGCGCTTTAGTCAGCAGTGGTAGAAGTCATTCCAAATTCAGGCATTGTATTTTTATTAGCGTGTACCACATAGTGAGTATCGTTGTCTACTATTAGATTTGCATCTAATTGCAGCCCTAAATTTTCATTAATAATATAGTAAAACGGTTTATGATCTTTCTATTCCATTTCAGTTAATTGTATCAGGTCAGTCATTTGTCTGGGCCTCGTTTTTCGAGGTAGGGAGTCCCAGCAATTATGACTGCGCGCGTGTTAGGAAAACTAACTAAAGATCGTTTATATTATCAGTTCGCAAGTTTAAATGAAATCCGAGAATATTAAATAAATGGCAAAAAGTTAGTACAGAAGAAAGAGCTGCAGCTGGTGAATCAAAATTTGTTTCGACACTGCACTAAATAAGCGAACATTTTCAACGTCAAAAAGCTAAACATTTTAGGCACGTTCTCAATAAAAAAGTATTCTACTAGTTTAACTCTCTACGTTCATTTGTTATGATGCAACTCATCTCATCCCTGATTTGCAAGAAGTTGTGCAACTATTTGGAGCGGTTTTCTTATGAAGGCAGCTCTGACATATGTGGCCCCACGTGGATGAGCCAGATTGATGGAGTAGTTTCTAGTTCGTTATAGGCTGCGTCAACGATGTCGTCCACGCCACAGGGACTATTTCTCAGGGTGACTGCTTTTTTTGTTGAGTGGGGATCAACGGAACTGGGAGGAAGATTTGAAGGCGTAAATGAGCACTCAATAGGACATAATATATGTATGTCGTTTATTATGTCCAAGTTCTGTTTCGTTCTTTGGTGTTCCTTATCTGGGTGACTGGGCTATTCTGAGTATAGTTGTCGCGCGTAACACTTTCAGACGAGTACTGTTACCTGTTGAACCAAATCGTGCTGAAATAAACTGCATAAATTAAGATATATATATATATATATATATATATATATATATATATATATATTGAATTCGAATTGAAATTCGTTAGTTAGGAGCTGCTGGAAAACGACGCGTATTTTCGCGCCCTTTACTTAAAAATTGGAATAAATACTTTTCATTGGATGGTTAAATTTTATCTAGCTCACACTTCATTCGTTACATTTGAACGTGTGTAAGACGGATCTGATCATTGAATACCTTAACAGACTATCAGCCGATCCGTGTCATCGCCCTTTCCCTTGGACGGTTTAAAGGTCCCACACTTTTCCTTCGAGTGAAAGTTTGTCCCTTTAATTCGAACAAGGCCAAGCTCACCGTCATAAAGTCCTTGGAAAGGTTTTATGATTTTGCTATGAATCCCAGTTGCTTTAACCGAAAAGCACCGAAGAAAGCTTTTACTTACAATTCTCATGTTGTAGTTATAGCTTACGAAATGAAAAATGTTAATATTTTAATTGCACCGTCAAAGTACGATTATGCAATAATGAACATAATAATTTATATAATATGCATAAAAATTACATTCACTTGGGGTGCGATCAGACAAAGGGTTTAATTGTGTTTTGCCAATGGTACCGTGAATTATCGGCCTTGAGCAAGCCAGTTCGGTGAATCCTCAGCTGCCAACTGCCGGAAACGCTCCGCTGCATAAAGATAGGCTCAAACGAAGGAACGACACGCTTACCCGTATAATTCAGTTTGTAACCAACTATGGGATGCAACGGGAGACAGTGGTGTTTGATTTCTACTGATGTTGCATTTTAGAAGCGAGTGAAAGAGAGGAAAAGCTATTATCTTCCTTTCAAAAGACGAAGGATTGTAGAGACGCTGCCATTCCTCATCATGTTTATATTGTATATTATACATGCGGCAGGCATTGAAGTATTGCAGTTCTTCGGGTAAAGGGATGGGTGTGCCAGTTAATCGCGTAATGTACTTTCTTTTATTTGACAATGACCACATTTTGATTGTGCAAATTTGAGAGGATTTGGGCTTTATGATAAGTAAACAACTGGAAGCATTCAAAACATGAATTTTGTTACACTAAAAAAAGTATAACTTTAGATACATATTCTGCAATACTCTTTTAAGGCCAGACATGTCACCTCTGGAAGAACTTGCAAAGCTTAATATTATTTGAATTATAAAGCCGACAATTTAGAAAACACAAAATTGCGGACACGATGTCTTATCCTCATGCGTAGCCTGTGCGAAGATCAGAATTCCCAGCTACAGGCGGAGGAACATCAGCGCTCTACCAAAGCGTTTACTCTCTATGCTAATCACCGAATGCTGCATTTTAATCATATCATAGCGCCCGGTTTGCAATCATAACATAATTGCGTTACCTCTAGCGTAATTATGCACATCCAAATATTTATTGATCACGGATAGGATCCGCTATTTGAGGTTTCTATGCTATGTATGCAATGGGCTTTAAAAATAAATGACATGTTTGTTCAGGCTGCAGGAGGGAAATATTTTACATTTTCCTTATAGTTGCACGAGAGATCAATATCGTTTCATTAAGATGCAAGCACATTTTAACAATGTACGGATCGTCGTTATAGGGTGTTTTTTTTCATTTGTATTATTGCAGCTAGTTGTTTCATTAGAAGAGTGTTTATAACATATTTCCAATCAATATACTTCAAACCCGGCCAGGATCAATGGATTTTTTTCGGGCGTAAAAATCCTAAGTGTGACTTCCTTCGGAAGGGAAGTAAAGACGTGGGTCCCGTGTCGTACATTTACGGCATGAGAAAGAACCTCAAGCCTGAAAAAAGAGGCCTTTGAACAACATTTATCGGCCGTTTCACTTCCGGAATAGAATGGGACGCTGATGACTTGATGTGATGTTAAAGAGCGTCCGTAAATAAACAAATAAAAATCAATCAACAGCATGATATTATTAATTATAATAACAGCAGTATGATTCTACATATACAATTCTATATAGTATATATACTATTAATATTCAACAGAATTTTCAATACTCCCGTAGCAGTTCATATATATTTATTTACTATGACTCTGACAGATAGGTCTCATTGCTGCAGATGTCTTGGCATTGGATAGATGATCATTGCTGCGTAGTCGCCTTTTTTAAACTACCACGTCATACGTGAGCTAGCTCGCTTGGTTATTATGCTTTCTTGTGTATTCAGGCTTGAATTAAGTACAACGTATAGTTACAAACTTAATATTGAACGTTAAATCCACATAAACAATATCATTATTTCGCTTTAAAAACAAACGCATTATTTGTAACATTAATTAGTATGGTGAAGCTCTGAGTTTATGTAATATCATCCGTTTCTTTTAATGAAATATTTTATATTCCATTAAATGCCCAAACTTCATTAGTGAAGTGTGGCTTTTGGTGTAGGTTTGACTGAGGCACGGGACGTTGAAATGAATGAAACTTCTAAATTATGCTAAATATACCATGAAAATGACTCTGCAACATTACAAGAAAATGACTTAATGTTCAAAATTATAGCACTCTGCTCATCAATAATGTAAGCTATAAAATTACAGAGAATATTAAAAATAAAAGTCGATCTTCAATAATTCATTCTTATATTTGTATATAAGTTCAATGCTCAACCCTTTTTATGCATTTACATCAACCAACGAATTCTTAATGCTTTATTCAATTTTTCCATAACTTTCCATAACTCTAATTATACACTGTGTCAATTCGCTGCATTTGGAAATTACATAGGTTTATTTGTTGGGATTCGGATTCTGCAAAATTCCAGAAGAGGGCAGACGTAATCAAACAGGCTGAGACCAAGGCTAGTATACATAATAATAAAAATTTAATGAAAGATCCTCTTAAGGGGTGCTGCGACCCAGCAAAACTTATATGCCGTTTTTTTTTATTAATTCACTGAAATTTCCGCATTTTTAACCCTTTTAGAAAGTAATAACTACTTATATTAAAATAATATAATTACAATAGTTAAATGTATTGTCATAAGTTTTTGTTCTTTCTTTAGTCTTATAAAAATTTAATTATAGTTACCAGCTACTTCGTAATTATGCACTTCTAAATTTATGTAACAGATATTCAAGAAAACATAACTATAGAACGATTTTGATTTTAGTATCGCTTTTATTTGCTCAAAGAAGTAAAATATGTAATCATTCAAATCTGACGCTTTTGCTAGTATCAACACTAGAGGGCACCAGTTCAAGCACTCTGAGTAAAAAACAATGACATACATGACTTTAGAAATACTGGATATATTTTAATATTATCTGAAGCACGTGTTTGATTATAATCCTAGTTACGTTTATCTGTTTATTAATTTTTCATTTGTTTTCATTTACCCGGAATAAAATTGTAAAATTAATATTTTAAATATATATGTTTCAACAATGCAGCAAATCATCCAAATTTTAAGCACTTCGTGAAAAGTCTATGATAGTGTTGAATCTGTAATTTTTCAAACAAATTCTTAATTATCTACAACAATCGCTGTTTGATGTCTTTTTTTTTTTCCTTCCTCTTTGTCCTCTGTATCCAAATGTCTCTGTGCTCCGTATAAATGAGACAACAAAAAAGTTTAATTAAAATTAATTTCAAAAGTATGCCGAAGACATTCTTACGTGCGCTTGTTGCAAAAAATATGTGATCAGAGCTTTATTTGAGCACCTGTGAGTTTGGGGCAACGCTAGCGTGCAGTTTTATTCACATTCACTGAACATTATCCTCCTAATAAGCCTGTCCATGTGATTATTATAGCGTAATACTCTGCAGGGCCAGAAGGGATCTGTTGACACCCACCGGGGAGGGAAACCGCTTTGTTCCGACCAAATCCCCGGGGCATACCAAAATGGAATACAGTTTGAATTGATGATACATAAAATGTAGCAATGCAGCTGAAGTATTACTCTCTTTCAACGAATATTAAAATATGAACCGCAACCTGTATCTCATGGAAAACAACTATTTATGTGCATACACTGCGGCAGGTTGGTCGAGCAGGACACTGCTTGTAATAATGATGATATAATATCACAGTCCTTTTCTTACCCGGAAAGACTTTCAACCGGGTAACATGCGAGCTCAGTTTTCATTAATGGCGGACCAAATTTCTCATCAATTCTGAGTGACTCAACTCATGCTGAGAAATTGAAAGTTTTGCAGCTATATTTTTATAGATTATTTCACTTACTTGACGTCATTTTAAATCGATCAATGAAACGAAACAAACTTTTGAAGTTTGATCAATCAAGCTGGATATTGCCGTGAAATTATGGAACAAATTATCAAATCCATTTATCAAGCAACGTGCATTTTTCTTGTAGTCAGTGTAGCTAACTCTATATCCCCACTATATAATTTCTGAGCACGCTTCACTGATCACTTTTCTGTGTTTTCAGTAATTGTAAATTTAACTAACTTAATATGTATTCACTCAAGCAATTGTTTTTGCGTATTCATCCAAACAGTCTGAAATCATTTTATGAATTGTAAGAATATTTGCCTAAGCAACCATAAATCTTAATAAACACGTTTTTCAGAATATTAAAATGTTTTTCTCAGGTGATATCGAAATCGAATAGTAGCGATTGTAATAATCGACTTTAGTCTATTTCATTCTCACGGTTTCTGAATAGGTAGGTATTCATAAATAAGTATAACATTTTGTACGTTTGTTAATAATCTGTGCATGAATTTCATATATTTATATATACTTTTATTCTTATTCTATTCACGAAATAGTTCCAAACCCTTATTTGGCTCTTCTCTATTGGTATTACTGACAATCGACATTCGTATGTTGCTAGAGATGGCTTATACATTATACAAATGTATAATGATTACAATATTGTAAGCCAAGTTTACGGGATTAATATTTAAATTCTTATTTTATTCGTGAAATAGTTCTAATAAATATCATTCGAGAGTCTGAGCTCACTACGTGCGTGAATTTATCGGTAATCTCAGACTCCCTTGTTATATCACTTGTGTTAAGCTTGTACATTCGTCTCCAGGTATACGTATTAATACAGTAGGGTCACGCTGGTAGTTAACTTGCCTGCAGGACATGTGCACAGCGAACCTAGTGACAGGTGACTAAAACCGCAATGCAGGAGCGTGAAGCAGATAGATGGAGTGCGATGGTTATTTCTATTATTTCTATATAATATGCTTTCTTAATTATGAAAGTCGCAAAATGATCATATTGTTCAGCTGTGAATTATTCTAACAATAAGGAAAACAGCTTCGAATGAAGCCATTTTAAATTTCCAAAGTCCAGAAAGGTAAATTATATGACCATATGTTGATATGCAAAATTGGTAAGTGTTATATTACTATTTAACAACATAAGAGAACTTCCTATAAGTCCGTACAAAAATAAAGAAGACAACTTTTTAGGAAACCAAAAGTTTTATTTTTTAACACAATCTCTTTTCAAATCTATAAAACCATTCCAGCGATTTTCTAATGCGTTTATCCCACTAATAAAATGTGATGTTTTTCGTTTTATGCATTTGTTTCGGCGAAAACCTCTTCACTTGATTGCGAATTTCTCTCCAGCTAGGCCATTATTGCATTTTGAGGAGCAGGAAGTAGACTGAGGAAGGAAAGTCCTGAGACTAGGATTTTATTTATATATTTAATAATATATTAAATCCAAAATTTTGAAGTCTCAAAATTTGACTTGTGAGCTGGCGCGTCATCGTGATGGAACAGAGACTTTTTTGTTAGCCATAAGAGAATGATTCTTCTTGATTGCATTGTTTTATTGCTCCAGTAGCATAGTGTAATATTCGCCAGTTATGATTTTTCGATTTCCAAAAAAATGAAAAAAAATGAATAATGCAGTCGCAGTCACCTTTTCTGCTGAGTGGATTGATATTGTCTTCTTTGTAGCGTTTTTTCCAATCGATTGTTTCGAATGAAATTTTGTTTCCTGATTGTAGTGGTGGAAATCCATATTTCGTCGATTGTCACACATCGTCCCCGTAATTTACTTAGGTGCCATTTAAACTGCCCCTTATTCTGCGCGGAAGTGACAACTTAGTTTCTTTCTGGTCAGCAAACGCTGTTCCTAATTCACCGATAGCTTTTTAGTTTGCAAATTATTGTAAAAATTATTATTTAATCTATCTCCAGAAAAGAACAAAGCTTCAGAAATATCCCACACCTTCTGCCTCAGATCTCTCAGCCCCATGTCGTGCATTTTTTCATTCACTTTGGGATCTGTTATCTTGACAGGAATCCGGAATGGACCGCATCGCTTGTGCTCATTACATCACATCAATATTTATACACTATTCTAATTTAAGATGCGGGTTTGCCGTAATGTTTTTCAGCTTCATATTTCTTTGAGCGTTGCCCCTTTAATAAATTATTGTTTTATTAATACACCACATTCCTCATTCCTCATATTTCTCCAATTGAACGGCTTTCTCACAGAGGCAGTCTTTAAGTGTGTGGTTTTTTTTTTTTTTTTTTTTACATGTTTACAAAATTTAATAATGGTTTTGAATTAAGGAAATAAGTTGAAACGGAAGTGAAAGCAAAGAAAAGCATATGACTTTCTATAAGCCCTATTTTTACATTATATTCCACTAAACATTTATAGCTATGTCAATTAATGAATTGAATTCGAATGGTAATCTCTCCATTCACGAGTTCATATCCCCTTCTATTACTCATTACAAACATTGTAGTTTCCGACAGTACACTTTGTGAAATAAATATGAATATTTGAATATTTTATGCATTCTGCCAAAATATACATATTATTAGTTTACTGTGATGCTAGGGGAGTAAATATTAATTACCTAATGTTTGGAGACGCTAGTGTTCCATGGTTTCTGGCTAGGGAGTTTAGTACTGAGTGCTTGTATGTCTACTGTAGCATGTTTTACTTTCATTCGAAGTATTGCTATAATTTGTGGCCACACATTATCATAAAATGTATTCAAATAATATTTTTAAATTTCTGAAACACACAAAAGGGATCAACACGAAAGTATAGGGGGAAAACTTCATAATATTTTAACCTAAAATGCATATAATCCCTGGCCTGAATTTTACATCTGGGCATTCAGTATACTCTATAATTATTTTAAACAAGTATTAGAATGTTAGAGATTTTCAATTTCAAAATTAAGTGTTTTTGATGAGTACTGGAATAGTTAGTTTTTGATTTCAAAATTAATATTAGCTGTAAACTCATTTTCATCACAACCATAAAACTTTGCTGATTTTTCAGAGGGGTAATGAGAAAAATAAAACAGAAAGATTACTTAGCCGTAATAAGGTTAACTAAATACTCCAAGGAGCCTTTGGTTAACAAGAGAAACTTTCACGTGGCCATAATTCGAGCATATTGGAATTCGATATTTACCACAAGGCAGCCTTTGTTAATGAAAATAGTTACCGGTCGTAGATTAAATGACTCAAATTGGAAAATCAAATGACGTATCAACAGAACGATTCAGAACAGCCCAGATGAGGTCCAAATAGGTTAAGATGCAGGTGGGCTAAACAAAAGCAAATAGGGATACAACAATAAACTTGACCCCCCCCCCCGGATTTAAGCAGCAGCATATTTTAGCACATAAAATATTTTGCATGATAAAGATTTCAAATAAAAAGTTTCAAGTTTTGCACCCCCAAAAAAATTAAATGAACAAAGTATAACAAATTACTTGACGTATATCGAATACTTGTGAATTTCTATACATGTAAAATTGTAAACTGTTAAAATTGCATATCAGGAAAATACATTTTTAATTAAATGAAGAATATAAAGTGCAATATTTAGAGACACTGCGTTCAACATGAAGGAAATATTGTCAAATAAAAATAAATAAAGTATTTTTTAAATAATTGTAATTGTTAGAACCTTAAATTTTTTCTTTGGTTTTATATGAGAGTTCATTAATGTATCCAACAAATTTCAGAATTATGTATTAAAAACTATAAATTTATAATAATCCAAAGGCTTTCCTTTAATTTGCCTTGTTATTACTAATCATTTACTGCCAAGTTTTTATTCCATGTATAAATTAATGGAAGACATAGCCACAAATGAACGGACAGTTCGTTTTCCTCTATAAAGCGCGGAAAATTTCGGATAAAGCCTTTCAGGCTTTTTGACCCAAGAAAAGATTAAAATATAGTTCTCAGTTTACCAACTGATGCCCAGCTATGCAGTAATAATGATGTGAATGTAATCCCGCATACCGCTGAATAACATCTGTCGCATTTATTTATACTATTACGAGATTTGGATTTCTAGTCCTTTACCCCAAGATTGGACATTGTTGCTGCAGTGAATAGGAAAAGTTCGACGTAATAGCATGCCGGCTACCTAGTGTCCCATTTATATTCCTCACCTAAAACAACTTTTTTTCTGTTGTGTAAAAGGAAAAAATGTTTTCAAATAAAAGTTTTCAATGGCATGGAGAAGTTCTTGCCGAGGGTATACTTTTTTGTACCTGCCTCCATTAATGTAAGATAAACTGGATGTTTTTAAATGACATCGTGTACATTTTATTCAACAATACATTTACCCTCTCCAAGAGCTATTCAAACATTTGTCAAGAAAAACAGTACGTGTGCAAACAGTAAGGAGTACATAGTTATTTAAGAAAACCGAATTGCTTATGTTTTTTTTTCGATTTCCCATCCTGTAAACACGGGTGCTCTAAAAGGGGGGTACCGCCATGGGTGGCCGAGGTCGTTAAGACGCGGACCCGTGAGCAGGAGTCTGGGATTCGAATCCCCCCATGACTGTCCTTCCTGACTGAGGGTTTTTCCGGGTTTTCCTCAGTCCTCATAATTGGCAAATGCCGGTGAGGTACCCTAAACTTATGCCATAAACGTTTCCTTCCTTAAAAGTCCTTTACCAATGTATCATTACATTTCATGCATCATCAGTGTCCACCGCCTGTGATGCTTCAGTAGAAAAAACGGGCGTTAAATATCATTCAAAAAAAGGAAGGTGTGGGTAGTTGACCCATCTTCCTTAGCCCTTAAATTGTCATTGCTTTAGGTTACATATCAGTGTACTGTAGCCATTCACCAGAGTACGTTATTACTGCATTGAGCTATTGAGACTACAATTATTCTTGTGCAAATGTGTAAAATAAAAGATGTACATGCATGAAGTGAAAGTAGAAATGTTGGTGATCTACGGAGAATGTAAGTTGGCAGATAATGATTTTTTGAATTCCATTATTGAAGAGGATAAGTGATTTATCTCAAACGCACTGTATTGCTGTTGAATAGTCATTTCTATGTTTTCTTGATTAAAATGGTATAGTATGATAATATATTTTTGAATAGCTCTTGGAGAAAGTAAGTGTATTCTTGAGTAAAATCACCATGGTTCCATTAAAAAAAAATTAAAAAGGTTCTATCCCGTATCTTATAAATTAATTGGGATTCAAAAAAGTATATCCTCACCAAGAACTCTCCCATGTTGTTAAAAATTTTTGTTTGAAAAAATTTTGCATTTGATACATCAGAAAAATTTATTTTGGGTAGGTAAGATAAATGGAACACCCTGTATTAAGGTTAGGTACAAAAAGTAATAAAGTAAAAATATAGAATAAATAGTTTGCTATAACACATACCTTTTATTATTATTATTTTTTTATTTTTATTTTTTTTTAATTTTTTTATTTTTATTTTTTTCATTTCCCCCCCCCCACAATTCCGGGCTGTAGTCCTAAGTCTTGTTGTTTAACGTCCAGACCACTAAGCGCGCTGCAGCTTACGGTGCGCGTACCACAACTACGCTTCCTTAAACGCGCATGCAGAATTTTCTTACAGAAGATGCTGGACTTATTGCCCTCCCTCGCTTAAACAGACACTATATTGGGAAAAAGTATTCTGATGGACACTACATGCTAAGTTCGGTCACCGTAATGTTACTTACTAATCAGATCGCATTTCAAAAACCCCATTTAAGCATTTTTTGAAGGTTCAGGATTTGTATCGATATTGTCTAGTTTTCACTGTTAAAACTAATTTTAGCTAATATTTCTTGTTTTTCATTGAATGAGTATATTCAAATTTGTTCACAACCTCGTGAGATGCAGTTCTGTAAGGAAACAATTCGTATGGAGAATTTTGATAAAATAACTTTTACAATAAAACTGAGTTGCTCTAGAATCAAATCTAACCATCTTGGAAAATAAATGTATACTATCGTAAGACCGGCAGGGAACTGATTCAGAGTATGATCTAAAATGGGAGATAGACAAATATATAATCAAAGAACTGTGTGATTTACCAATATATATTATATAACGGTTTAATTTTTTTGAGTTCTTTTTTGGAGTGCAAAGAATAAAAGCTGGTATCCATTTATTAGGTTTCATACATATATGCTCTTACAAATAGTTTTTAAATTCCTGTATTCTAATGTATGTACACATTGTGTGTTTCAGCTTCCTTTAGAGCTAAATATAAATTCTAGAAGGTTTATAGACATTGATAATGCTAAGTTTCTAAAAATAAATGCCTACATTAGACCTGGTGGGTGGACGGAATGGTTAATATAATTGCGAGAGCACATAAATGCAAGTTCATTTTACGGACATATGCAGCTCAATTCCCGCAATATGCTACACTGCGGGACTAGTTACCGATATGTTCAAAAAGGCTTAATATTTTCGGGACACATCTGATATGGTGATGTGCTTTTTATCATATTGTTATTTTTTTTTCTTTCTTTTCATCTACATCTGTGATAAAACTGGCAATTGTTAATAACACATAAATGAGTCAAAAATTAAAAAAAAATATTTTTTTTTTTTAAATTATGGAAACACCGAAGTTAGTATACATGCATTGTGCCAGAACACAAAATGGGTTGCTTGTTTCTCCGGCAGCATACATAACACATTTATCACAATCGTAATGACAGTTGAGGCTGGCCGCAGCTATGATGAAAATGCCTCTCACTACTGTTAATCAAATAATTACGATTTCAATCTAAACCACGCGTATCTATGAAAATAAAGACCTGATTCGCTACAAATCATCATCATAATCATCACGTCGCGTTCATACCACTACATCACATCAATAATCACCATTACCGCAAACAGGACTGTATTCCATCAACGCTGCTGGAGCAAACAAAAAAAAAAAAATCTAGCCTGACGGTTGCGAGATTCTAGCCATCGAGCTTGACAACTGAAGCGACTTCCAGGTTCCGTAAAACGCGGAACACACAATGCAGTGTCAATGACTTCTAAGAGTTGCTATGTGGGTGGTAGTTCTGGGAGGTCTTCTGAGTTCGTAAAAATGCAATTAATTACAACTCTCTTACAGGCGTGCATCGATTACCGCCAAAAGTCGAAAGTCGATGTTTTACCATTTATTAGACAAATGATGGTGTGCCTAAAAAGGAAAAGGCAACCAGGTGCAAGCGGTACTGTTCGATGTTAAGAGTAATTAAAATGCCGGAAAACATCCTGTAAGATATAAGATATAAAAGGATGCTTCAGAGATAGTAGTATGGTACCATACGCACTTTAAAGACTGCCATATGAGTTCCTTTTTAGACTGCATCGAGGAATGCGATAGTCTTTATCAATATCAATTAGTTAAAGGCATCATTGAAGAGAGACAGAGATCAGTATTGCCAATTAAGACGCGATAAAAGCGCCGGAGGGAACCGAGCAGTATAGTTATTTGTGTTACAGGCCGCCTGAGCAAGCCTGCTTACTGGGGAAGTGCAGTCTACCCAACCGGAAAAATAAAAGAATACTGCATTTAAAACTGATAATAAACACTGGCGTGTTTTAAGAGATTTTGAAAAGTATGCCTCGCAGAGGAAATATATTGCCAGAATGTGTTTAAGAAGTTTTTTTATACCTATCATCTAACTTTTCTTCCGTAAGAACACGGCGTTTCTTGTCATTAGAGAGATGTTTCTCTCCTAGCTTTTCAAAAAGTTGGTAAAGTTTCATTACCTGGAAGACGACCGTCTTGCGATCGCCTTATCACTTCCATGCAATAATGTGTTTTCATATATGCTTCACCATAAAAGCTAATCAAGGCTATATTTATGTTTTTAATGGTGTTTAACGCCCGTTTTTACTACTGAGGCACCACAGGCGGTGAACATTGATGATACATGAGATGAAATGATATATTGAGAAAGTGGTTTTTTTTTTTAAAGGAAGGAAATGTTCCAGGAGTAAGTTTAGGATACCTCCCCGGCATTTGTCAGTTACGAGGACTGAGGAAAACCTGGAAAAAACCTCTCAGGGAGGAGGGTCCTGGCGACGGTCCTGGCCTGAAGACGATCTCTTACTGCCTACTGCTATCTTTAAAGCAGAGGTCCCGTTGAACGACATTATTTTTAAATATTTATGAATCATCGCACAGCAGCCTGCATTTTTTCTAAAAATAACACTTAGAAGTAATGTAATCAAGTTTAATATTATTATAGAACACAAAACATTTCTGAGCCAGCAGTGATTATCTAGAACTACATTTAATTATTTTAAAGTTTTTAATATAAATGTAAGATTGAAAAACTGAGTTTATCTTCGATAACAAGGTGATTTTAAAATTAAAAAAGAAACATATTCATTCATATAAGTCAGAAATGTAAGATAGCAGAACTGTTGGCAAATATACGTGACTTTATCAAGACACACACCTTCTTTGGCAGCACTGAAACATTAGTCACTGTACAAATATTAGCGCAGATACATCATCTACTGTAGTACACATGACAGAATTTCAAACGCTTGTAGTAGAAATCAATGTTGCGTTGTTCGGGAAATACTCTAGTTATGAGATGGCTATTAAAGAATGTATCTAGAGTTTAGACTAAAACAAATGTAAACTAAGAACCATGTTGTAGATGTAATTCTGATAACCAAATGAGCGTAGTAAGAATACGTTAAACTGTCTGCCTTTAGCTAATACCCACCCCTTTCCAGGCCTCCTTATTCTGTCCACGCTAGTAGCCTTTGTAACCTGTGTCTTGTCCCTAATGGATGGAAAAAGGCAAGGTACTTTTCGAGAAATAACGTGACATAATCCTTTTTAACGAAGTCGCTTTGTTTCTGTTTTCTACTGGCATCGAGTGTTGGGAACCAATGGACTAATACATGTTTCGGCCTTTATTCAAAACTGGTAGAGCTGTGGCGCTCCCCGTTAAACGGACACAGCATATTATTATGAAGAGTTGTAACATTTTTACTAAAGGTATTGTAGAAGCTTAATGCTGTTTTAAGTACTAAATCTCCTTTAAAATACTTTAAATGAAGATTTTGTAAAGCGTTTAGTAAGACAATTTATTTGTTTTAAAATGTTAAAATGTTGAATATATGATACTAAGTTTGCTGAGCGCATCATTCTGAGCGAGCAGGTTTTAGTCGTATTTTTAATGGTAACCAAATTTTGTTCATTGTGGAGTAAATCACATATTTATTAACTGTCTATCCTCTATTTGAAAATTACATTTTACCGGCCTCGGCTGGCGGTTTTCTAGCATTGTCCCTATTTCAACTCTTATCCAAGCCCTAGCGGGAAGCTCGCAAATAGAACTTGGGAGGAGAAATGTAGGACAAATTACACATAAACATTGTGCAGTATCAAAGTTGCTATCACAAAATATGTTAGTGGCATTGTAGCGTCCAATAAAACTCAGCTATCTTCCGGAGTATATCAGGTGCTGAAAGTGCTTTTGGGTCGTCCACCAATGTTTTGCAAACGAGGAATAAACAATAATTGTCACATCAGTGACTTTGGCTAGCTATCCAACCGCACCCCCCTAAAAATATAAAATAAATTATGTATTAGATTATGAGGGTTGATCCCCATGTTCTACCCCAGTACATTTCTAGTTTACTTCAATATTTATCAACATGACCTCCTTGAAGACTGGTGCAATTCTCCCAGTAAAGCGCTAAGCTCTCTGGAAGAAAGGTTTCCCATTCTGCAAACCAATAATTTACAGCCCCCAATGCTTTATCATTTGTAGCAATTAGAGCACAAGACTTGTTGCTTGAAGCATCGTTTTAAAGATAAAGAACGCCCCTCTTCAACTTTCCCTGACGTTTCTCCTTTACTGTTTCTCGTAATTTGGAAACCGAACTTGCATAATAATGGCTTATTGCTGTGGCTTCTCTCTACTCTGTACTTTAATGTCAGAATCATACAATCCCAAGATGAATACATAGCCTAAAATCTGTCAAAAATTCTGTAGTAAGAGTCAATATCCAAGTTTGGAGTTAATTTTCTCCTCTCTAATTCCCTTATTAAAACATACACTTTGTGATACTTGATTCTTCTTCTATATTCCTGGTAGTTTCTAGTCGATGTTGACAATCCAAATTTTTTAAAAACCGCCACCTTGATCATTTTCAAGGTAAGTTCTGTTCTACTCCATTTTTACTTCATCATAAGACATAACGCACATTTCCAAAAATGCTGACACATAGATGAATTTCACGAGAAGGCATTTCTTTCATTTTCAGTTTTCAGCACTTTAATTTCAGCTCTTTACACATTCTTAAATTATGATTTACACATTTTCATGAAATAGATGTTTTTCAAAGGTAAAGCAATGAGATAAATCATCGTACTATGCTAAACAACAGCAGATAACGGTCAATCTATATTAGTAGCAAAATTCACAGATTCGTTTTTATCATTAAAACTGTAATAACTAAATCATGACAGTATTATTCATCAATGTAGAGAAGTACCTATAGTTCAAAACCACTGTTTTTTATTCTTCTGCCATGTGCAGATAATTTTGAGTGAAAAAGTTGACACATATCTGTTGCTGAAGTACTTAGCAGTGTATGCAAGAGCTTGTTCTGTCCATCATAACAATTTTAAAAATATACAGAAAAGGAAATCTTAACACAGTTGGTATTAATTACCAATGTACTTCAAAGCACGGTTAAAGGTTTCCTCTTTCCTCTTTCCATTAGGAATTTCCTACCATCATTCTCTTCATATACTTGAAACCAATACTCTTCATTATGCTATAGAGAGAAAGCACTGCGCCTTTGTAATTAATTCTCTCTCCTGTTTATAATGTAACTTTTGCCTTTCATAAAAATGAAAGCTGCTCTGCGATGAATGTGTTTCTGAAAATCCTCCAATTCAGTGATTCTGTAGCACGTGCTTTTCTTTTATCTCCTGGAGATTTAAAAGTCGACACACAGCAATAGCAGCTTCACCACAAATACTTGACACCTGTGTATCACACCTCTGCTACAAGTATCAACAATCAGTTCTCGAGTGTTGCAAATAAAACTACATTTGCTCTACACACTGCAAGAAGAGAGCTCAACTCTATTTCTATATTCATTTCACGTGTAAAAAAAACTTGTAGTTAATCCACGTGACATTTTTCTTACACAAACAAGAAAGAGAATACGCGTGGATTAGATTGGTGCATGGAAAGCGACTAAAATAATAGACGACTAGAGAATATATGCTTTTTGTGGTGACGGAGAAAACTGCTCAGGCATCGAACAGTGGAGATGACTGCTCTTGGAACTAAGTTTGCTAAATTGAATAGGGATAGGTTAGCATGTTGGGATCGGTTTACACAGGAAGACAACTGGCCAAAGTTTGGCTTTTTTCTGTGCAAAGTACATGTGATTAAAAGCGTTTTGCTGGAGTAGAAGGGCTCTTTAAGTCCGAATGTATGTGTGTATGTGAGCGAGCAAGCGAGTGTGTATACATTATATGCGAGTGTATGTGTATGGGTGAATATGCACGCATATTAGTTTGTGCTTAGATGATAATAATTGTGTGTATATATATTTGATTTTAAATTAAAGTTCTTTTTTTCTGTGTCTATGTAATGAATAACCCATCCATTAAAGACCCATGCGAACGATCTTGTACAAAGATGTTTGTATAGAATGAGCAATAAATATACATTACTGGTACTAGTAAAGTTTTGGAAAGCAAGCAGATAACACAAGTATATGCAGAAATATCAGTATTTTGGTTATCTAACTACATTTGTCATGGGAATTTACATTTGTTTACATTTGTACAGGGAATTTGATTCGCATTTTGTTCATACAGAACTAAGTACCCGTAAACAGTATATACTATATAGAGATAATTGATTAGATAAATTTAACTTTACATTGTACATATTTTCCACAAAATAGCTTAATAATAGTGCATATTATTAACCTCATAACGAACTCCAGAAATGAAGTAACATAATAGAATAAATAATCAAAATCAAGCCCCTATTAGCTATCACTTTCTATCTGTTGCCGGGGGGATGAAGAATATCCCTGTTTGCTTCCTCATGAAAATCACAAAGTATACAAAATATAATAACATTTAGAAATGAAATTCGGTGTTAAGTAGAACTTGGATATTGCTTCTTTTCTTGATATCGATAGTGATTAGCTGATTGCCCATAGCAATTTTGTGTACAACTTGGATCCTTTTCTGCGTGTAGACTTATTGAGTGTTTAGATATTGGTATTTGTGAGTTATTGCGCTTATCTTTGCAAATAATCTGCTAGTTCGTTACCGTATTTATAATTTACAATATACTACTACACAGTGCGTTTGTTTATTTACGGACGCTCTTTAACATCTCAGGTCATCAGCGTACACACTACGTTGATATATATTAATTTGGTATTGTTTATTTAGATGTACTAGGGTGGCTGCAGTTTTTCCGTCATAAACTTTTCTGTATATTCACACGTAAATGTAGAATGCTAAAATAATGCTCCAATATTGTGATAGTTTTACGTGATCCGTCTGTATATACATAAGACATTCGTATTTGGGGAATTTATAATAGATAGTGTGCATAGTTGACCGTCTTTATTTTGCAACCCCTGTTTAATTCCTTATAACAAAATTTTAGGTCAAAGTTCTGTCAAAGTTCTAATATATTACATGAAATTTGCATTGAATTCTGCGGCAATATTAGTAATTTAGGCGTGCTTGATATATATATATATATATATATATATATATATTCTTTCAACTCAAAAATTTAGATAAGAGTCTTCCCCCCTTCTGTTATTGTTATATGATATTATGAAATAGGCCCCTCGAATCCAAATTATTCTTTCATACAGCATTAATCAACGTTCTTTTTTCAACAGTTACGTAGATTGGTTTTAATCCTGTTAGTAGGAACAATGCATCGATCAACGTTGTCTCTTACCGCTCCTCCGGTAATGAGTCTCAGATTTGATCAAGTTTGTTTAATGTGCTGTCTGTAGCAGTTATTAGCAGCTCACAGCAATATAAACGGAAGAGGGGAGGACATGCACTTGTTACTGTAGGTAAGTAATTTTCTACTTGCTGAGTTTATGTTAGCTTACTATCAAATGTAGCCACAAAGTAGATACTTCAGCAATTTGTGATGTACATTTATCGATCTGAATGCTTTGATGTGTTAATCAAGAGTTGTGATATTTAATTTTTCCCATGTAAATTCATATATTGTTTATATTACACCATTCTTCTAAGTTGAGTGGCACTATTAAAGTATTTTTTCTTTCCTTTTGAAGTTTAGTCCAGAATAAAATCGCCTGCACACAGCAGTTGTTGCTACGGGAATATAGCTTTATTTAGGTAGATAAACTGTGTTTAGATACATTTTTAGATTTCTTAGTTTTGAAATTAAAGCGGGATTTAAAGTTTAATAGTTTAAGCTCCATGTAACAGTCATGCAGTATACATATGGCGAAGCATGTTTCAAGAATTGAAGTGCAGGCATATCGAGGCTGCTGACCTCCTGTCCAGTCACATGACTTATCGACACATTGATGCAGTGCAAATTAAAGATGGTCGCCGAGTGAGTTCGGCGTACATTGGTTAGGTATTGACTAATAGAAGAAGTAGAGTTGGATTGTAGGATAGACTTGATCTATGAAAGTTTTGGTAAAGGTGAATCTAGTAGTAGTAGTAGTGGTAGTAGTAGTAGTAGTAGTAGTAGTAGTAGTAGTAGTAGTAGTAGTAGTAGTAGTACTAGTAGTAGTAGTACTAGTAGTAGTAGTACTAGTAGTAGTAGTAAAAGTAGAAGTAGTATTAGTGGTGGCGGTGGTAGAGTAGTAGTTGTTGTAGTAGCGGTAGTGGTGGTAGTAATAGTAGTAGTAGTAGTAGTAGTAGTAGTAGTAGTAGTAGTAGTAGTAGTAGTAGTAGTAGTAGTAGTAGTAGAAGTAGTATTAGTGGTGGCGGTGGTAGAGTAGTAGTTGTTGTAGTAGCGGTAGTGGTGGTAGTAATAGTAGTTAGTAGTAGTAGTAGTAGTAGTAGTAGTAGTAGTAGTAGTAGTAGTAGTAGTATTTATTATTCCAGATGAATATACGTAACTAGATACATATATACATATCACATCACAGTAGCATGGATCGCAAGACCGTTCATGCTCTTGTAAATTACTTCATTTTTGACATTAATTTCAACAACAACAACAAAAAAACCAACATTAATAAGAAAGCACTCACACACACGCACACACACATCAAACAGATATAATCGTACATATAATAATGATATTGATATAAATTTTCGTATTATTTATATACAATCCTTATAGAAAATTCTTGTTCCTAAAACTACGTATTTCATTTAAAATAATGTCCACGTATAGTCAGTTTTATCTATTTGAAATTAAGTCCCAACATTCCAGCATCCCCCTACTGGAAGTTAAAAATTAATTCGGGAGAAATTTTATCCTACCATCTTCTATCTATGTGCACTTAGCCAAAATGTGCACCCAATTTTCGGTTCCGAGCATAATAGGCAAATCCCTCTGCCTTCCTCGTCAACAACCTTACGTGCATCCCAGTCTCCCTGTCTAAGTCATGCTAATTCCCGTCCTCTGTTTTATGCCTAGCTTCAAGATATAGGTCTCTTTACCCCATCTAATTTTAATTTCGCTCTGCAGGTCCAGAGAGGACATCTGCATAGACAGCGCCTTTATATAAGGCAGCTGTGTTGGTATAACTCGGCACATCAATTTTGTGATAATGGAGACCACGTTAGTCTAAGGAAGCTCGGATATCTGCACACTGACTAATCTGGCTGGAATTCCGAGAAAGCTTGTTTACAGTTTTGTTTTATTAGAAAGCTACATTGCCACAGATCACTTGAGTCCCTCATCCTATAATAAATGTTTCTTTCACATCGACTAACTTCTAAGAATAAATGGCCGCGCAAACCATCCTATCCCAAGTTATCAGGTTTCTCTTGTGGTATATTAAAGAGGGAGTTTATTGGAAATTGGCCAATGGAAAATTTGACCAGTAAGTTTAGTAGTAGCAATGGACTTTTTATTGTAGCAATTTTAAAATGCACAAAAGTAAGTACACCAGTTACATGGACCTTACCGTCCTTGTAAAAAAAAAAAAAAAAAAAAGCACGCACGCACACGTTTTTTGTGGACAATTTTAATATACATATACATCTGCAAGAATAGACCCCTTACTCTCCTTCCTCCTTCCCTTTGTCCACCCTCTTCCCCAACTTACCCCTTTTCTCTAGTTGTGTATAAGTATTTCTCTCAGGGCTATATAGCATTTTAGAAGGTTTACAGATGATATCAGATAAAAAATGGGACAATTTTAAAGCCAACAATTTTATATGAACCTCGCTCTAGAACATCTTACAATATACGGGTGCGCAAAGAATCCTCAGACTACATAAAATTACGTGGTCAGTGTCATTCCAGAAGTTGAGAAACGAATACATGTTGATAAGAGTGTTTAAGTATGGGAGAGAAAAAGAAAATAAAGCGAATAAAACTATTAGAGTTTTATTATGCCCTCCCCCATTTTTATCTACGACCTGAATTCATGAATCGTTCCGAAATAAAGATATTATCTACTTTTATCTCTAAAGCGGCATCTTTGATATTTTTTGTAGGTTGAGTACATGCTTATGTCCAAGAGGCAGCGTGCAAATATAGAGCAATGTATGCTCGCACGCATGATGTAATGCACAATTTACGAGAGTGAATCATAAACTGTTACACACTTAAATATTCTAACAGGGTGTGGAAAAAACGGAGTCCCACATTGCCATTATGCTCTGAGTTATGTCAGACACAATTTGTTTCAATAAATGCGCCAGTCGTCAACTTTTAACCTCTTGCCCTGCACAATGGCGAACCCCCTCCCCCCAGCTCATGGGATGAGTGCCGTTATTTGTTTGGTCACAAAAATTGCATAGTGTATACCGGAACTTGGCTTTGCCAAGAACAATGTACGCATGTTAATGTTGTAGCAAAATGCAAGTAAACTATGTGTATTCAAGTAGCTCCAACTTATAAAAAGGAAGCAGTAACATGCAAGTAGCAAGCGACTAAACACAAACTGCGTAAATACTATAATTAGTTTTCTTTTTAATGAATGGGTGGGCTTCTACTGAAATTTTGGTTGAACAGTTGCAATATACAGAGACAGCTGTTTAACAAAATGTGCTGATGAAAGATGAGTGGGCGCGGTTCAGTTCCAGAAGAAGATCTTTAGTCGACAAACAGATTTATGACGCCAAACAGTTGATACCAAGAGGACTGCGTTTCGGAGTTCCTAGGCCATCATCCAGGCCCTAGGTTTTTTCGCCGTTTCTCCTGATCGCTTAAGTAAATGCTGGGATGGGTCTTTCCTGTCCTAGGATTTTCCGCTCTCCCATTTATACTATTCATTCCGTTGGTTGGTTGTTACGAAAAGAGCCTGGCGATATGGTCTGGTGTGTATGACGCTGACCTGCTCTCTGGAATGGTTTTGACCCGATGTCTTTTTCACCTTATCCTTTCCTCTTGGAAGTGCCTCCTCTGGAGACATAGGCCCAAACTGACACGACAGAGGAAAGCTGAAGGAAAGTATTGAAATATTCTCCTCTGACTCTAACAGTGGAATCCAAACATAATTGTGTTCTTCAACAGAGTTCTTATATGAGAGAATTACATTGGGTATGGCGGTACACTTTCGATCAAATTAAGGAAAACAGGTATTTTTTTTTTATTTGAAAGTTAGAATGACTGGAGTATGACAAGGAAAGAGAGACACTTCTTCTTTTGAAGTGGAAAAGATGCATGTTTTTGCATCATTTAAAATATTTTATTTGACGATTTGAGTGGCGATTCATGTTATGTTATTACACTGAACTTATTTTAGCTAAGCTATGAGACATTTTCTTTGGATGTGTATTACTGAACATTTACTACAATTAAGAAGAATGTACGAAACTTAAAGCAATATTTATTGCATTTCTTTATAACCAGACGATGCGTTTGTTTCCCACACACCATACATGAGGTATTTTCGACCAGAATTCCACAATTTCGATATACAGTTTCTTAGCGTTTTCCCCCTTGCGAATGCCTTGCTAAAGGTTAAAAGAAAAATTATTTTATGAAATTAATGGTCTTAATTGTGGAGATGTTTTGTCTAAGGTTCCTGAAAATCCCTCGAGTATGCATAAAAGTTAGCCAACAAAGCACTTTCTTTTTCTTTTGGTACATTTTCCCTACTCCGTTTGCAGTATTTACACATCAATACCCTGGTCAGTCTAAGCCTGGGAGCTATTTACTCTGGACGCACAAAGATTACATTGTGGGTCCTAGCGGTGTAGTGGTAACCATACTTGTTCTAAACCCAAGATAGCAGGTTCGATCCCGGCCAGGGCCGATAGGTTTTTTCGGGGGTTCCGTGCCGTACATTCACGGTATGACAAAGAACCTCAAGCCTGACAAAAAGAGGCCTCTGAGCAAAATTTATCGGCCGTTTCACGCCCCGATTTGAATCGGACGCTGCCAAACCACAAAGAGTACAAATGCAAACTGAGGGGCTACCTGAATGAATGTTTATCTCTATGCCATAACCGCCTCGATGATATCACAAACGCAAAAGATGCAGAAAAATCACGGAAAAAATTTTAGTCAGATTACCAATAGAAGGATTTGAAGCGTTACGACGTGTACCAACCTGCTGGGTAATCGACAAGTCAACAAAACGATGGGCTCTTGAAGTATAAAACCAGCTCAACCACTATGTAAATGGCAACTACCTCCAGTTCTAAGATTGTCAGCTCCGAGTCCCCTAATTAATTTATTTTCTATCACCTTAGGAAAGCATTAGAAATATCTTCATCTTAATTAACATCTGATCAGCATCTCGAAATTCAAGATTTAGAGAAGACGATCTTCAGAAATAGAAGTCAAACAGATCCAGACTGTTAAAAACTGCATAGTCTTAAAATGATAAGCGTTCAAAATACAACAGATTGGCTTTTGTCTTTTGACTGTAGCTGAGAAAGCTGTGCGATAGACACCATGCATTAGTATCAACAGCATGGTATGATGAAATATGTTTAGGAGGAAAAGTGAAGAAATATTTTGTGTGAAAAGTGGGTTTGAGCTATAGTGATAATATTTGCACCACCAACGATATTACTGCCACCAGAGTTGCCAACTCTAAAAATGAGAAAATGCAAAATTCTTGCCCACAAACACCAGAAAAGCAATAATCTTAAATTGCCCAAAAATAATAGCAAAGCACATAATTTAAATTGCCCAAAAATACATATGAAGTTTCAATTCGAGTAAATGTTCAGTTAACAACATTTTAGAAACATCCACTGTAAAGTACTGCTTCACTAAATAAATAAATAAATAAAAAACTCAAAACTACTCTTTCTATTTCACTGATTCTCGCAGACTAAAAATCATCACTGAACTAAGTTAAGTCATCTCCTTTTAAAGCATATTGTGTGCATTAATAAATAAAAGACTCATCAAGTAGAAGGCGGACAGCTATCATAAATGTTAGTAAACACATTCCTCAGTCTGTATTTTCCGCAACTAGATGGGCTTCATATTACGATATGTCGACAACTGTCCAGACGCCATGTCAGCCTTCTGGAGAATTTTGTTGTACACTTCGTAGAAGCATAAGACAGGCTAGAGTTCTTAACAGATTCTGCAGCGCAGGAAATAAAAGATGAGAGCGTACGGAGGCGAGTTGTATCAGCTACTAAGGTATTTCTAAATAGGAAACTCCAAGGACTTTTCCTTTATAATTAATTATGTCGTAAGCAATGGATATTTGTGTAGCATACTTTTTTCTTTTTCCTCTCCCCCCCCCCCCGGCCGAAAGCTCCAGACTACGCGCTAAATTGACTGCAAAAGCACCAGAATTTCGCAATGACGCTATTTATTAATATTCAAAAACACAAATTAGGCAACTATGACTGCGACCAAACATAAAGTTTACGTTATATGAATCGGGTCACAGGACGAATCGAGTAAATTTTAAAACTTTGCCTCGATAGGCTAAAAAGAACCATATTAATAAACTGCTACCACCTCCTGATTTTGAACATAACTTCCTTTATACGTAGAGAATTAGTGTTATTGACCAGCGCGTTTATTAAAATAAAAAGAAAATAAAAAGAAGTGGTTGTAAACTCCGCAAGTCTATCCAATTTACTCTTAATATGAAATTCCGTTTTTGTAGAAGAGGTTAAGGTAGATGGTTCTTTCGTTCAGTGCTTACTTCGGGTAAGTGAAATACGGGAGAATCAGCTGATAATTTTACAGCTTTAATGTAGAAAAAACCATTTTTGGTTACAGACGGGTAAATATGCGCGGAAAAAGTTCATGTACTGAGGAGGACAAAGCAATCAAAGCTTTTCGTGCGGTAAGGTCATGCTGCAGATTTGTACGCAATTCCTCGTTTATATTTGCAGCGGCGTCTTCAAAGTGACCAAGAAGATAGATCATTGAGGAATCAAGCCAATAAGACTTCTTTTACTAAGGAAGAAGAGGAGGTATATTTACAGAAAAAGGAAGAGAGATGGCTCATAAATTAAAACTAGAAGCCACTTCTAAGGAACACAAGAAGTGAAAGAAAACGAGTCATGCAAGGATATTCGTCCTGAGAAAGAAGACACGCAAGAACAAGAGGACATAATATGCCAATTTTGGATAAACAAAGTAAAGTATGGAAGGTATAAAACGATCCTTTAAAAATTTTAAATACTCAAAAAGGGTTCCTGTTTAACCTTACCGACCTTTTATACAAGAAGTATATGGGTATTAAAAATAAAACTGTCCCGATTTACCCAGAACGCTGACTGATTCATCCTGATATCATAAAATGCACCTGTCATTAGCTCAAGAGCAATAAGTTTAGTTGCCTCCTTTAGAGTAACAGTAACAGTAATTGAATTTTCTTTTTACAAAACTCCATGTTTCTGTTCACCCTATGTAATTTTTCTATACCTGAGATACATCAAAATGATAGTTCGGAAATCAAATTGACATTTCATTAATATATAACCTACAGTACTATCATGCTGCTAAAAGTTAAAAAAATTGCAAGTGTCTTGGAAACGAAGCTAGAAAATAAATGCTTCTGCATTGGAAGATAAGTTTCATTTTAGGTACCCTTAACCACCATTACTCTTAATGCGATCTCTAACATAAATCTGACATTTGCAAATTTTACTGGGACATTTTGGGCGAAATGCAGACCTTAATATCGCTAGAGTTTCAGTGTGTATGGAGTATTGTTGCTGCAATGGATCGAGTAAGTGACCCAGGCTTTGTGAGTTGATTTAATTCAAACCAAAAATAATTATTTAAAGAATACATAATGTACAACGCTTTTAAATTTTACATTTTGTTATATTCAGCTAATTAGAGATATAAATGTATTATTATGCTACCTTAAGGCAATTGCTAAAATACATATTTAGAATTTACTATACAACAAACAACCCAAAAATAATATTTTGGAAAGTTACAATATACAGTTAATAATTTGTTATTTGGCTTATTTACCGAGGGCTCTTTAACATCTCAGGTCATCAGCGTCCCATTCTACATAGGGCGTGAAACGGCCGATTAATTTTGCCCAAAGGCCTCTTATTTCAGGCTTGAGGTTCTTTTACGTGCCATAAATCTACGACACAGAACCCACGGCTTTATTTAAGCCCTACTTAGAATTTTGAGGCCCGATAAAATCCATTATATCCATTAATACCTTGGCCGGAATTGAACCCGTGATATTGGGTTTAGGAGGCAACTATCGTTACCAGGATCGGCCAGTTAATTATAATTTGCTTTATAAATGTTATATAGCTGTAACTTATCTTCACAATAGATAAAATGCACAATAATATTTCACAATTGAGATAACAGCTATAATTTTAATCAGTAAAATATTTATAAAGCTCAATACAAATAAATATTTAGTAAAAGAAACGAATTGAACATTATAAATTTTAATATGTGTTACATTATTGGGAAAGTGCGTCTGCTTTCTGCGCTGGTCGCATGCTCTTTCTCACATTTCTCCATGGCAGTAAGAAGTACTTTACTCAAACTCGTAGTAAGGTATTAAAAATCGGAACACCAGTTATTACCAAAATACGCACAGAAATAACTACCTAAATCTCCCGTAACATCCTCAACATTGCTGAGAGCTATTGCTAATTGCTATATATTTCTGTATTTGAACTATTAAATAGATGTGCGAGATGCAGTAGGCATCGAGAAAAAAGCCGAAGAAAATGTTTCTGTATAGAGGGATTCAACAGCCTAAATGAATTTGATACGGGCTTTAAAAAGTTGAAAACATAACCTTTACTTTAATAATATTCTTTATGAACATTATCGGTTTTGCATCACATACGATTTTGGTCGTGTAAACCATCTATCTTCTAGTTACTGGCCTAGCCATTAAGGTCTGTGGCTAGCATTTGGGAGGTCTCGGGTTCTATCCCAGTGCAGGTCGATCTGCCTGAGGTTTTAGCGGTTTCCGTGGCCACGAAAGCAAATACATTGATTTCTCCATACCCGGGCACGCCAGAGCCATATTACAGTTAAGAGCAATAGTTAACTAATCAGACAATTCAGGGTCGTAAATATGCTGTATCCGAGGTAGAACTGAAAAATGTATTTCAATGCTCCTTAACGACGTAGTATGAAGAACGTTCAGTTTTCACATTATACCTTTTTTTAATTGCTACACATGATTCGGAAACTAATGACGATTTTGGATATTATTAGTATCAAATTGTAAATGGATAAATATTATGACATGGGCACTTTGGAATTGTATATTTTAAAATCGTAATATGTTAATATATGTTAACATAGTAGGCATAGAATTATCTTTAGGATTGAAAAGGGACGCTAAGCGCATGCGTGAAAAAATAACGCGTTAGCTTCTTTAAAAATTAAGCCACATCCCTTCGACTTCCTCTTTATTTCGTGAGATGTGAAGCCGAACGGGCGAGCCTGATTCCCCACAGGGTCATCTATAGATTAGACATATATTATTTGGTCAAAGATGTAAAATCAGATGTCAATGTTTTAACATCAAAGGAGCATTATAATTGATAACAATTATAAAATAAAATTACTTCCTTTATTACGTATTAGTTAATTTTTAAAACAAGAATTTTCTAAATTAAAAGCGATTGAATGCCTACTGCAACCCCTAATGTCACATTATTCAGGTACTAATAAGTTTAGACAACACGCGAATGTTCCTTAAATCGAATATATTTGGTTTTAAAGTGACGGGCAGATAATTAATAACGTGACATATATATCTGTAACAAAAATTGTCTTCACAAGCTTACGCCATGCTCACTGTACGAGGATATGTCCAAATGTTTCCGGCCTCGCCGATAAGGATTATCCCCTTTACAAAAACCTTACCTGATGTCATACCTTATCTGTTAAGTAAATAATTGCAGCTGTAACTTCCGCTTCGCTGTGTTCAGTTATTCAGATACAGCTGCATAAAGAAAGCTATATGTAGAAGATTGTGAAATGTTCAAAATGGAGTGAATGAGCATAGCTTCTTCGAATAGGTCGAGAAAACATTGAAGACCAAGAGCGTGCAGATAGACCCTTAGAGGTGCTCACTCCTGAAAATATCGCTCTTGTGGAAGGAGAAATTATGGAAGGACGGCGTCTCAGAGTTACAGAAATAGCAGCAAGGTTGGGCCTTTCTAAAACAACAGTCCTTCGAATTGTTCATTAACATTTACACAAGAATAAGGTTAGTGCCTAGACTTCTTTCCTCAGTCCAAAAGCAACAACGAGTCATCTGTTGTAAGGCATTTTTGGAGCTCTGCCATTGTAACGAGAGAGAGGTTCTGCAAACCATTGTTACATAAGATGAAACTGTGGTCTTCTAATATGATTCCTTGCCCAAAAGAGAATCAATGGAGTGGTATAAACCTGGCAAAGCATCACCTCTAAAGGCCAAGGTCACTCAGTCAACCAAGAAGATCTTGGCCACAACCTTTTGGCACTGTGAAGGAATACTCTTCATTGACTTCAAGGAGTCGGTCCTGGTGGTGTAGTGGTTATCAGTACTGGCTTCCTAAACCAAGATCGCGGGTTCGAACCCGGCCAGGACCGATGGATTTTTTCGGGCGTAAAAATCCTAAGTATGGCTTCCTTCGGAAGGGAAGTAAAGCCCTGGGCCCCGTGTCGTACATTTACGGCACGAAAAAGAACCTCAAGCCTGAAAGAGAGGCCTCTGAGCAAAATTTGCCGGCCGTTTCACGCCCTGAGTTGAATGGGACGCTGATGACCTGAGCTGTTAAAGAGCGTCCATAAATAAACCAATCAAAAAAAAATTGACTTCAAGGAGAAGAACATCACAGTAAATGGGGAATACAGTGCTGGCCTACTGCATAGACTACGTGCTTCCATCAAAGAGAAAAGGCGAGAAAAACTGAGTGATGTGTGTCTTCTTCACGATAAGGCCCCTGTGCACACAGCTCTGTTGTCATGGAAGCTGTGAAGAAGTGTGGCTTAAAGGGAATCGATCATCCAGCCTACAGTCCAGATCTAACTCCCAGTGACTTTTTTCTCTTCTCAAAACTCAAGAAGCCCCTTCGAGGAAGGAAATTTAAGTGTGACGAAGAAGTGATGGATGCTGTTTATGTCCATTTTGCAGACAATACTTCTGACTATTTTGGGAAGGGGGGAATTGAAGTATTAATTCAAAGATGTGAGAAGTGTATTGCAATAAAGGGTAACTATATTGAAAAGTGAAATATCGTTTTTGTCTTTATCATACCAAGAAAATAATAAGACCGGAAACTTAGGGACCTACCCTCGTACATGTCTTTTTTAAACCTCTTGTAGTGTGTTGAGAAGCAGATATTTGCAAATACTTTTTTTTGCGTGAGTTCAAACTCAAGAATTTCGCTGCGCATGCCACTCGAAATATGTATTATGGAAGCACGCAAAGATGGAAACGCATGGCTAAATGTTGATTTGGG
Organism: Metallyticus violacea; assembly: GCA_030762175.1. Lineage (NCBI taxonomy): Eukaryota > Metazoa > Arthropoda > Insecta > Mantodea > Metallyticidae > Metallyticus > Metallyticus violacea. The sequence continues at coordinate 117,258,967 of CM060832.1, forward strand.
GAGGGGGGGGGTCGTACTGGAGATCTAATAGGCTGATGGTTAGCTAAGGGAAAGTGATGCGAAAAAATATTCGTCAAATGACTCGTGAGATTTGTAAGGAACTGATGTTTGCATTTTCAGCAGCGATAATCATGGTAAAAAAAAACAGGAAAAGTGAAAAAGTTTGATAAATGAACTCCACCTAGCCAAGAATCAGAGATTTCATTGAGACCTTTACACAAATGAGGACACACCAGAGGAAAGGTGTGGCCATTGTATAATAATTTCCAGTTGCTGTTTGGATTCCGCAGCAGTTATAAGAAAAGCAGCCAGCAATGTCCACAGAAAACAACAAATTCTGCTTCTTGACAACGCCGAACCTTTGGTTTTTAAAGCATATTTCAAAAACTAGCTGAATTATTTTAAGAAATATGCATATTCGCCACTTTCCCTGAGGTACCAAGCAGAACATAAGATAGCATTTAGAGAAGTTATTGCCTGCAAAAACCAGGAGTTTAACCAAATAGCACTACTATTTGATAGTGAAAATCAGATGTTCAAAGCTAATTTTTAACTAAATTATTCTTTATTGAGGTGTAAGTTATTTGCATTCTTGAGAATGTTGAATAAAAATTTGCATAAGACTTATAATTATATCGATTTAGTTTATATTTACTTTTCGTAATCAGAGGACGTTTTGGAAGCAACACATTATAACCTACATAATTAAGAACACTTTGTGTCTGACTCACAGTGCGATTTAAACTATCACTTAACAGAATTTTGTATACATTTTATATCAAATTCAGTGACTTTCGTTAAATTTTGATATGCAGTATGGAAATGGCCTTATGACTTTTCTTGTCTAAAAGATTTTTATAAACAGATTTAGGGTCTTTTTGAAGCGGATTTTGGGAAAATGTTAACAAAAGAGTGTTGTTTACGTAATTCATTAAAACTTAGAAAATATTCTTATGCAAAATATTAAAAATTATTTTTCAGTCAAAAGTTTTAAATTATTCTTATTATAGCCTTGCAACGTCATTTATTTAATGTGTCAATTATAGCGTCACACTATGGAATACAGCAGATCTAAGAATAAAATATGTTGTGTTGTTTATATTACCACCAACTGTTGTGCTGCTCTTTTTTTTTTTTTTTTTTTTTTTTTTACTATCTCTTTCCAATGTTTATCTTGGAATGTGAAACAAATCACAGTATGTACAATAGGGATGGCTTGTGTCGGCACATTTGATGTTGTAGCTCCTAAATCCAACTCCGAGTTGGGTGTACTTCTCGGATGTCGCTGCTGTCGCCACAGGTAACACAACTGTTAAAAGCAGTATTTATAGCTGTTTTAATTAAAACGTTAACTGTAATGAAAATATACTTATTCCTGTCAAAATAGACATGAAATACCTATATTTGTCACAGGAATAAAATGTAATTATAGAGTACGCATTAATTAAAGTGGATAAATCGCATGTTTTTACTCTGGTTTTCGGGTTTGCTTGTTTATTCTGAATGAAGTCAAGCATTTTTAAAAATGATTATTATTACATAGTTTTCCCCCTTAATGTCTACATTATATTTAGCTGAGAAAGTGTAACAATGATTCTGATACAAAAATTTAGATTAAGGAACTAGCGAGCCTAACTTAGTTTTGCAATAACGGTAAATGATACATTTATAAAAAGCGTATATTGCCTTTTTTCCGCACTTAAAACAGCTTATCCATACCCGATAATCAAATGGGTAAAGGAGAAAAGATAATCGTAAAGAGATATAACTGGTGTTCTGCAAAATTACTATATAATATAACTCATTATCTGAGAGTAAATTTCACTGCACAAATAAAACCTGGAATTGTTAATTTTTCTAATTAAAACAGCCTAACACAACCTGAAACGATGGTGATGATAATGATAATAATAATAATAATAATAATAATAATAATAATAATAATAATAATAATAATAATAATAATAACGAAGAGAGAATCACATGCTGTTTCAGTATCGAAATTAAGTACTATACGGTGGAGTACTTGTAGTTTTTAAATTTTTCGTTAGTGAAAATGCATATATTTAGATCTTCTAGGGTAATTATTAATAGGATTATTAAGAAGAATTTGATTCAGCATCAAAAATTGTGTTACTGCTGTAACCTATGCAAGCTTTAATTCATAAGAACGGGTAATGCTAACCTAATTGCCAACCGCCACCAACCCCCGTGACTTTAAATGTAGCGTCAAGCAAATATTTAGAAATGCTTTCATTCAATTATTATCAGGATGTCCATGACATGCACGTGCCTTGATATCTGTTAAATTTATTAGTAAAGTACTAATAAATGCTCCTGGTTTGTAATTTTTATATCATCCTTTATTTATGCAGAGCCATCGGAATCATAATACAGATAGTATAGCCAATTTCATGACATGTACACAAAAAATTCTATCCTACGAAATACCCAAGCCGTCTCTTCTATACAGGATGTTTTGGAAAAGTTTTACAAACTTTGGTGACGGGCTCCTCACATCAAAACAAGAAAACAATTTCATATAATTACATGTCCGGAAATCCTTAGTTTTTGAGTTATTAATGGAAGTTTACCAAAGCAAGGAAAAATGTCCATATAAACATATATCCAGAAATTATTATTTTTACAAGCTATTAATGAAAGTTTATCAAAACAAGAAAAAAGAAGTCACATAAACACATGTCCGGAAATCCTTAGCTTTTGAGTTATTAATGAAAGTTTATGCCAGAATTAAAATGACTACTTCTATCGTATCTTTAATAGGGTTATTACTAAAGCACATAAATAACCTTAAACAGTGATATTGCTGCACTTTGCGAATAATATATTGCCATATACGTATACAATGATGATGCGCCAAGCGCACCAGCAGACTGGTATCTGTAACATCATTCGCAAAATGAATTTTATTTTTGGTTTCGAACTTAAAAGTTGTTAGTATGTACCTAGAAAGGAGTTGAAGTAAACTTTCATTAATGATTCAAAAACTAAGTATTTCCGGACATATATTTATATGGACGTTTTTTCTTGTTTTTGGTATGATGAACCTTCCACCAAAGTTTATAAAAGTATTTCCAAAAAATCCAGCATATACTGTGAACCTGCAGCCGAAAATATCTTTATTATATACATATTAAATGCAGCATTAAGTTACTTTGACTTAGTTTGTTAATAGCGATTTAGTGCTCTAGTCGGTATGAATTCTACAGGCTAACTTAGCATAGCGTATGCCCGAAGAATAAAATAATAAAAGAGAAAATTTTGAATGGCAATGTACTTATTGTATTGTATTTGTATTTGAGAGGTAATAAGGAGTTGAAGTAAACTTTCAATAATGATTCAAAAACTAAGTATTTCCGGACATATATTTATATGTTTTTTTTTTTTTTTTTTTTTTTTTTTTTTTTTTTTTTTAATGATGAACCTTCCACCAAAGTTTATAAAAGTAACCACTAACTTTCACCACCGTGGTTTCAGCAATATCTGTTAGTTAAAGGACTCTGGTTCAACTCCGATAGGAAGGAGAGGATGCTTCCATGGTAAGATTTCCCCCTTCCACTTTATAATATTTCCCTACCCTGGGGAAAAGGATGTGAAACAACTTTAGATGTTAATAAACTGCGCATTTATTTGTCATCATTATCAAATTTTATTTTAATAACTTTTCTATTCCCTTGTTAGCATTACATGAGAAATGTCGTTATCTTTTTGTTAAAGTAATGCTTTAGTATTTACCTTTTGCTGCTTAAGCACATTCGACAGTTTTGATTTAAAAGTTCTACCCTAAAATGGGATGCTGTTAAACACCTTTTAGCTCTCTTCGAGACATTGCTCAAGACGTTTATTAATCTTTGTCAGCTGACTGCGTAAATAAATGTGAACACTTCCATTAAAAAACCTGTTTTCAAATGCTTATGTTCATAAATTTATGTCTTGTTTCCATTGTGAATAATTACTTTATCGTACGTCAGGAAAACCTATTAATTAATTTTTCGTTGTTTGTTATAACAGATACAGAAGCTAAGAAATTGACATCAAATAAGTTAATTTCTCTCTTGCATGAATCTGCAAGATAAAATGGTGACTATCTCAGAAATAAATGGCATTATGACAAAATGGAAAATAGTTTCAATATAACATGAATTGTCTCAGATTAAAAAAGATTTAAAGGGATACCAGAGATTAAGAGGAAAGAAAAAGTTCCTTTCATTTCTGCTTCCTTCTGTAGATATATATTTTAGACGATAACAAGAAATATAGTTAACGGATAAAAAAATGTGTCCCGATCCACAATGCATTGTGATCTGATGTATAGAGATATCAGGAAATATAATAAATATAATTTGTAACCACAATCTGTAGCTTTCGCGGGCAGATGCTCGTGTAGCCGCACTGTATGAGTTATGAGCATATGAATAGTTTATTTCTGCAGCACGGTTTGTAATAATACAAATTATATCATATAGCGGTAGGCTGGTAATTAAATGCTCTGTTTAACGTATACATTGCACAGAGAGGACAAACACAGTACGGCTCTGAATATACAACATTTTGTGTGCTGCTTCTATTTCTGAATGCTAGAACAAAACCGTTATCTATTTGAATGACAATTCATTCCAATGTATCTCATGTTATTTCTTTCTAAACTTTGGTAGGCTGCTTTCAATTAATAAATTATTAAGAAATGCTAAATCTTAACCAATCACGGGCCAACCCGAATAAATATTCTTGTTTTTTTGTTTTTTGTTTGTTTAATACCGTCAATTAAACTTATTAATTTCAAGCACACACTTCAGGCAAACTAGTTTTAATAAACTGCAAGATGGTTACTAAAGCACATAAGAAACAAGAAAAAAAAAACTATTTAAAATGTTTTCAAGGCTCGGCTACTAAGAGAGACCTGCTAGAGAAGCCCATAACTTCATCATCTCCCTCAGCTAAACATACACTTCGACAAGATTAATATTGCACCCTAATTTCATTGATTATGTTTTTTTCTTTGCTTTCCAACCCCTCCTGGAATGGCTTTGTTGGTAAACGTTCAAGATTTTTGCCAATTTGGTTTAGTTTTTCCTCTGTTAAAACTAAGTTTTGGTTCATATTTCCCCGTTTTTGTTTTACAATGAAAGCAGAAGTGCTAACCTTGCACACAATTCGTTAATTACAATCCTGAATAGAAAAGTGCTAATAAATTCCGCAGCACACGACGAATTGATTGGAATTTAAAAAAAAAAGTTTATACACAAAAATGCTTTACTCTAGAGTCAACTTACAACAATCTTTCAAAATAATATATACTGCCGCGAGACCGGGAATAGGAGTAGAAAGCAACGTTGATAGCAACGGAATTGAGTTAGGTTGCAGCCGATTGCGATACGTGTAAAACCGGAGTAGTAAATCAGTGATCGAGTGTACAGGTATTGTAAATAAAATATTTTTGTTTTACCTATTACTTTGTGTTCATTCAGCTCCGTCATTTTATTGTTATATAAGACATTTTAGAGGTAATTATGTATAAATATTAACCGTTCAAAAATTGTCGCCATCGTCATTTCTTAATCTTGATGACGTGTAGTTCAGTATCTGTTTTGGTATTCGGTAGTTCTTTATTCTGTTTAAATGCTTCATTCATTTTATCTTTGTTCTACAATTAATTCTAAGTTATAGATGTTTATCATAGAATATAGCCGGCCACACCTGGAAGGAATTTCATTCTGCAGCTTATTGGCTTGAATTAACTTTGAGTTAAGGTTTACTATTCAGACCCATATAGAAGAAGAGGAATGGTTAGTGCTTTGTAAAAATCAAGACGCGTCTCTCTTTTTGTTGATTTCAAGTTCCGTCTAATGGCCCGCATTTACCGTTGAACTTATTTATTTTATTTGACAAATCATTATTACAATATATGATACTTTATAAGTTGGCTTTAACACGTTTACTTCTTTAAAAGCGAGCAATTTTGGTTTCTTCTGTTAATATTTAAAACTTTCTTTTTCTTTGCATATGTTGTTTGATATATGAAATGCTATCTGTAAGACATCGTCAGAATTTGGAATGATGATCTGATTATAAGCAAATAGTAGTACATCAATTATGGAGTTATTAATGTAAAATATCCTGTGAAATGTGTCTGTCAATTTCATGATTTTGCCTATATAAATTAAATAATAAGGGTGAAAATGGGCACTCTTCCATTTTCTCTACATAACATATTCCACTTGGTTTCGTTTTCTACATAGATACTTTGTACAGCTCTGAATAACGTTGCGCTGTTCCTATATTTATTATTATTTTCCACAATAAGCCTATATTTACTTAATCAAATACCTTTTGGAAATCTATGAAGGCTGGATAAGAAAGCAAATTATATTCTCTACGCTTCGCAATTAATTGTAGTAACGTTAATATGCAATCGTAGATTGGTCTTCCTTTTCTATAACAATTCTAGATTTCTGAAAGAATTCGTAAAATAGTGAGACTATTTTAACTTTTCTATATTATAAATAACACCATGAGCACTTTTGTTCTAAAATGATTTCTCTAAAATGGGTGTTCTTGAATCAATTGTTAATACTTTTCTAGAAACGACTTCCATTTTCATCCATCACGTCGGATTTTTAAACAAAATATGAAGTTATGTTTCCAATATATTAATTAACTAGAGAAAAAATATTCAAACTTTATTTCACACAAAGAATTTTTTTTTAAAAAATACTGTCAAGAAGTGTCTCATTAATTTCCTGACTATTTGGTAACAAAGCAACTTCCTCTTTTTCGACTTCCTTGCACACCCCTCCTCAACATCCAACTTTCCTGGTACTTATTTCCCATCTGCTTAATATCTTGTGAAAGTGTTCATTTAGTTCATCAATATAACATCCTACATTTTCAAGGAAGTGGTCGATATGGAAACCATTTTATCAATTTGTGTATTTGAGGATCACAAAAATGCCAGCATTAAATTTCTGCTGTTTTAGAATTCACCGAAATACACCTGAAGCAAAGTCCATCTTGTGGTAGAGTTTTAAAAAGCTGCTTCATCGAGCCCAACTGAAATGTAGTGGCGGAAGTAATTTTTGGAGGATCTACTAGTGGTTCGTTCATACAGGATGTTTTCAATTCCTATCCTATTCTCATATAAAACAAGACATTTTCACTGTTGTCCTAATAGCATATTTATAACTGTATTAATCATTTGTGTTCCTCATAATGAATACTTGTTAAGATTATCTTCATGTTTTCGAATATCCCTTTCATATAAACTGAATGTTTCACATAGCTGGGCCCATACAAATTCCTATTATGCAGTAACACACTCTGAGGCTTTTTTCGGACGAATCAATAAGTCGCCGTGCCTAGGATCATATTCAGTTCCATAGGAATGCATTAACTCTATATGCAATTGCAGCAAATCCAGGAATATTGATGTGAGAACAATCTTACTCTGTCTATACCATGAAAATAGAGATATTTGCTTTTGTGTTAGGAGCCAAGTAGCTATTCATGTTCCTTAGGCAATTCCGATCTCATACTATATCATTAAGTTCACTCTAAGATAACTGTTTTGGATTAAGTCGTCTTCGGGCTTGAAGACGCCATAGTTGTCACCGGAAATCAATCAATTTCATCATCTTCGGTTGTATTCTGTAAATCAGCTATAGGAAGAGGAGCAGTCAATTCTTCTTCCACGTGGAACAGACCTAATAGCTGAAGGATTACTTGAATGAATATTTGTTTCCTGTTTTCCGAAAAGCACCCCTGAACGTTACCTAAACGGAAATATGTGTGTATTTTGGCTCATTCCATGTCATAGGAATTTTATGCAAGTTTTTATTCAAAGTTCACTATAAAATAAGCATAAAAAGCTTTCTTCACAAATTTCGTTATGTCCATTCTTTATTTGGTACTACATGTTTCCCACAAATGTAGCAGAATATATTAGGATTGTTCTTGCGCTTGCGTTTGTATATTGCAACACTGCGAACAAAACTGCAATCACAATAAAGAAATAAACTGAAAATAACTTGCCTTACAACTAAACGTGCAATTACTGCAGATAAATAAACTGAAAAAAGCTCTGGAAATGTAAGAACCTATAATTTTCACTATTTCCAACGTCAGCCTGACAATTAGCAGCAGCAGTTTTGCCAGCTTTAAAGATTTACAGGTGTGTATTATGAAATTTCCCTATAACAATAGTTACTACAAATTGCCCATATTAGTGTCTCATTGCCAAATTTGTTGGTTCAATTGAAAAGAGAGAGAGAGAGAGAGAGAGAGAGAGGGGGGGGGACTACCAACAGTTTCGAAATCGGAATAAAAATCGGCTATTAGCACGCATTCGTTTCCAATCACATATCATACAAACAAGTGTAATATGTGTATTGCTTGTTACATAATGCATTGCCAAGGGATGTCAGAGAGTGTCAAACTTTAGGAGTATTTAATAAGAAATTGTTTAATATTAACAGAAATAATAGATTACCCCAGATTCAGAGTGCTTTTGTTACAATGCTTGTATTTATTTATTTAGCCTGATGTATAATTATTCATTGTGTTATTTTATTACCATTATAAATGTTCCTATCTCCTTCATAGTATTGTCAGGGCTTAATTTTATGTTTTGCTTGTATCTTTATTTCCACTTTCAGAATTTACGTAGGTTGTATATATATATATATTTATACATTTTCATTACTGGTGCTTGTTGAATATTATTGTTCTTTTATTTTCTTGTTTTTTTAAGTTAATATTTTGTACTTTTCATTATCAATATTTATGTATTAGCATACATTTATTTACATACAGATAATGTTTTACATTTGTTTATATGTGTACGAGTATTGTTAACTTTACTGTCAATGTTGTGATCGTAATATTGTCATGTAATTACTATTAGATTGGTAGAGCGGAAGAGAAGGCCTAATGGCCTTCGCTCTACCAGAATAAATAAATAAATAAATATTTTTTGCACTCTATTATCGACCAACTGCGTGGTTACTGGAATATTGTGGTGTGGCTTCAGTTACTGTTTCCGTATTATTTATTCTCCTTCTGATCTGTTGTGTATATATTTACAACGCTTTCTATTTATAATTTTCACATGCACTTCCTCTTATAAAATATTCCACTTCTTTAATTAAATATGTTGTCTCCAGGCTTTATTTCCTCACACACTATCACATAGAGGACATTTTCTAGTTATCGTTCATTAACCTCTAAATATGTTAACTTCTATTCTAGTCAACGCAAATACTTTTCTTCGTAACTTTACAAAGGCCAGCATATTATTTCACAAATACATTTATTTTTCATTTTTATATACGTCATCAATTAACTTTTCTCTCTAAAGTTACAAAATATTTGCTTTTCCATATACTCAAACCGAGCATTCTTTCTTCTAAACACCCTTATCAATATGCTATTTTAAACCCTATTTCTTTGCGTATTCCAATATGATTCACATTTCATGATTTATGAAAAGAGAGTCCATGCTTTACTAGCGTACTACTTTAAGTTTAACTACACCCTCTTCCTCCGATCTCAATTTTCTATGCTAACATTCATGATCTTTGATATAATCCTCAATTTTCTGTCAAATGTTCACAAATTTGCTAACGCAGAATTTTATTAACCTTATGGATAGTTTTCTTAAGGTGTTGTCGCTTCCTCCTGTACATCCATTACCCATTACTATTCATCTTCACTCCGAAATGATACATACATGCCTCCTAAGCCCAAGATCGCGGGTTCAATCCGGCCAGGATCGATGAATTTTGAGGGCGTAAAAATCTTAAGTATGCTTCCTTCGGAATGGAAGTAAAGTCATAGGTCCTGTATCGTAAATTACGGCACGAAAAACAACCTCAAGCCTCTGAGCAAAATTGATCGGTCGTTTTCACGCTCTGAATTGAATGGGACGCTGATAACCTGAGATGTTAAAGAGCGTCCATAAATAAACCAAATCAACAATCACTCCTAAATAGTCAAATTTATTTATTTCATCTACTTCCTGATCTTCAATCTACCACTTCTCATCTATTTTCAGAATAATGCAATATGGTACTATGCAATCCGGCATTAATAACTGGATGTACAATGAAAAGATGATAGACTTTTATGTGTGTGTTTTATCTTAGGAGAACTGAACTTTGTTAAAATATATTCATATCACCACATTTTTGCTTCAGCCAATATATGACCAATCAAATTGGAAGTATTTATTCTGTACTGCTATATCTAATATTCTTATGTGCACGAAACCTAAGCTGGCGTAATGGCATAGGTATTTCTTTCTCCAAACCTATTAAGCGTGTATAGATCCGTCATGCAGGTTGATGTATCAAAACCGGTAATAAAATGTTTCTTTATATTAGTTATTTAGTTCACCACTCAAAAATATCTATGAAATATTATGTTAGTTTCCAAAATACGTTCAAAACTTCAGTTGTTTAAATAATCTTCACAAAGTAATTTAATAAACAAATGGAACGTTTCCTTTCATGCCTCACTTTATATCTTGCAAACGTATACCAGCGAAAAATGTCATAGCCGCATAAAATAACGCCTGAGATTTATTCACCGCTCGTCAAAACCTCTAGTAAAAAGTACCTTTAGGAAAGAAAGCGAAATTAGTAGCAAATTTAACACTTCTGAAGGAAAAGTGAGAACAGGTCTAAAGTATTTCCGCTAAAGTGTTAATTACATACAGAATATGGTCTAAAACCTAGACATTTTAAACCATGTCACGTAAAATAACAGTGAAAGTAATGCAAATAAATATAGAGCACATACATAATTCTAAAAATACATTTTTACTCTCAACATAAAATAGACTGGAATCGAACACGTCAGTGAAAATAGATATTCTTTACCTATAGCCTTTGAAAACGTAAGAGTAAACTTTTAAAATTAAAATTATTATATAGAACATTTTTGAACAGCACAATACCAAAATTCCGAAAGCTGTAATGGGATAGCGATTTGAACACTAAATTCTTTAGTGAGGCAATGTATTCCCGCTTAAATAATTCATATAATGTTTGAATTGCCAAATTGAGCAAATGAAATATTTTTAATGGGTTTCTAAGGCTTGCATTATTGAAACCCTTTCCTGATGTTAGGATACTTTTTTTTTTTTCCTGCTTGGCCTCTGCGTGAATCACGTTCAACATTTGTTCTCATCGATTTGTCATTGAAAAAGGAACCAAACGTTATAGTTGTCTGTTATTTCTGACAGCAAGCCTGAGTTCAAAATGATCAGAGAACGATTTACTATTAAAGTACATTAAAATATTTCCTGTCCTTCTCGTGGAATACAACTAGCAAAATGTCACATTCCCTCAGTTGAAAACCGTTTCTTAAAATGGGCAGATTTTTTTATTTGTTTATTTACGGACGCTCTTTAACATCACAGGTCATCAGCGTCCCATTCAATTCAGGATGTGAAACGGCCGACAAATTTTGTTCAGAGGCCTCTTCTTTCAGGCTTGAGGTTCTTTTTCGTGCTGTAAATGTACGACATGGGACCAAAGGCTTTACTTCCCTTCCGAAGGAAGCCATACTTAGGATTTAACGCCCGAAAAAATTAATCGATCCTGGCCGGGTTTGAACCCGCGATCTTGGGTTTAGAAGGCAGTATGGTTACCACTACACCATCAGGACCGACTAAATCGGCAGAGCCGCAATGAAAATTCATGAAAAACAGCTAACGGAAGCAAGGTAGGCACAAAAGTACTTAACAACAAAATTAATCAAATAGACTTTTGTGAAAGTTTCAAAAGTATAAAATAATATGCGCAACAAGGAATTCCAAAATTAAGTTTACCCATGAAAGCTTTCCCGTTACTCGCCTTTCCTCTTCCCCTCTTTTCTCTACGGCCATTTAACCTCTTTTGTTGTGTCCTTGCAACACAATTCCCAATTTATGTATCTCTCATTCAGCCGTTATTACTGCCACGGTGTCCCTATTAGCAGGTCAAAGAAAGGCCGAACAATAACACTGATAAGCTCTCCCGTAGCTGTAGGTAAGAGGAAATTCAACAGCACACCAGTTGTAGTATGTCTTAAATCCTAGACTGCTATTGATTGATGCTAAAATAATATTGGTGTAGCCAAACCCAACATCTCTATCGCCAAACAATTAAAAAGTTGATAATATGAAAACTTCTCCGATTGTTACGGTGGTGACTTTATCCTAGCTACAGCATGTAAACTAGCGGTCGGCAAAGCTTAATATGTGGTTTACGTCACAAATACTGATACTAATATCTATTCTAGATGATTTCGTTTATTTATGAACGCTCTTTAACAACTCAGGCCATCATTCTATTCAGGGCGTGAAACGGCCAACAAATTTTGCTCAGAGACCTCTTCTTTCAGGCTTGAGATTCGTTTTCAAGCCGTAAATGTACGACACAGGACCCACGGCTTTATTTCCCTTCTGAAGGAAGCCTTAGGATTTAGGACTTAGGATTTAGGCCTTAGGATTTAGGACTTAGGATTTAGGCCCGAAAAAAATCCATTGATCCTGGCAGGGTTTGACCTCGCTTCTCTTGGGTTTAGGGGGCGAGTATGGTTACCACTACACCGCCAGGACCGACTGTTTTGGGGTAGGGAGTATACAAACACCATATACGTATGTATACAACAGCCTAACCTTCACACGAGTCCTCTCGCCTCATTGACCACTGACAGGCATGTACACAGCTACAAGAGGTTCTTGTTAATTACTTACTATTGTGAGCGAAATCTGTTCTCTTTAATTCACAAATATTGTAAAACATGGCTTTAAGGTTTTATTATCACGTTACTATGCTAGTGCTGGTAGCCGGTGAATTGCGCTTTTTGTCAATCAATGTTTGCTCATGCTCTCACCACATCAGAAACAGACAATAAAAGCTTAATGAGACAATTGAAAGGCTAGGTTATTTGTACAGTGCAGGATAGAGAGTACTGATAAATGTTTTTGCATAATTCATCAACCCTATTAGTTTATAAGTAATTGTTTTCTTATTAAGTTGAATTATACGCATCTTTTTAGCTGCTTTTAAATAAAATACGATTTCCTGTTTTAGGAAATGTTTAAATCCTATAATATTATACAGGATGGAAAGGGAGCTGTGACTTTCCTCAACCTTCGCTTATTTTGATAACTTTTGTTTAAATGTATTTGCCATAGCGCTATTAATTCCTGAGGTAATACTGTTAAATTTTTCACAATCTAACAACGCAGGTATTAGGCTACTTTCTGTTAATTCCTTAGCTTTTGTATAACGAAAAAAAAAATCGTATAAGGGTCTCTGGGTCTCTCAGTGCACGATAAACATTAAAGGAATTATTCACAATGAAAAATTAAACATAATACAGGGTGTCCCTAAAGTGCGGTAATACCTTTCTTATTTATTACACAAAAACTACAAATTATACAGCTTTCGTATATATCTCGTGTTAAAGAGAAACTCACGTGGTTTTGTTTTCAATGTATGATTTCACAATGACTTGATATGGGAACCATGTATAACTCAGCATAAATCTACACAGTAATCAAACTCTTGTCATACGCTTTGGAGCATATCCTCAAATACAGTGGTGGCTTCTTCAATCCTATGCTTGATTTCTTATACATTTTGTGGTAAAAGGGAAACATACGCACAATCTTGATGTATCACCATAGGAAGAAGTTACAGGGAGTAAGATCCGGGGATCTGGGAGGCCAGTTTTCGAAATAGTTATCATTATTCCCTGCTCGTTCGATCCAGTGTTGAGGTAACTCGTTGTTCAGAAAATCACAAGGGCAGTTATTGTAATCGTTGGGGGCCCCGTCCTGCTAGAAATGCAAATTGTCTGAATCTTCTTGCACTTGTGGGAACAACTATTGTTATATCATATCTAGATACGTTTGTCCAGTTACATTGTTTTCGGTGAAGAAGAATGGTCGGTAAAGTTTCCGGAATGACATTGCGCAGAACCACGCTCATATTCAACGAATGAGATTTCTGGGTACCCCAGACTAGAATGTTATGTCTGTTGACTGTGTCATTTGTATGGAATGGCTTCGTCACTAAAGACTATGCGATTCACGAAGTTGTCATTTTCTTCCATTCATTGTTGCACTCAGATACAAAACTCATAGTCCTGTTGTCTTGTCGTTTCAACTGTTGTAAGAGCTGCAATTTACGCGGCTTCATACACAGTCTCTTACGTAGTGTCTTCCAAACTGCCGTACTCGGGGTGCTCTACGAATTGATTTATTGAACTTCTTATGAATGACTCTCACACAGCAACGGTACTTCTCTCATTGTCAGTCACCTTTTTTCTTAGAATACAAGCAACCAGTTCTTATAAATTTGTCATGCTAGGCGCAAATAGATTCCTGCTTGATACTTCTTTGCCATACTTAGTCCTCAACTTTCGTTGCACATCAATAGCACTTTCACATTTGTTGAATTCCAACACACAGAAAGCATGCTATTCGCCAGAAGTCGCCATCTTTAAAAAACGCCAACTGCGGCGAATGCGGTAACTATGAGCATACAAACAAAACCATTTGTGTTCCTCTTTAATATGGCATATATAAGAAACCTGTATCATTTGTAATTTTTGTGTAACAAATTAAGAAATGTATTGCCGGACTTTAGGGAGACCATATATACATAAGAGCTTGATATAATATTTCATAGAACTATTCACAATTACTTAGACAGCGATAGGAATTAATAATATCCTGGTGTTCATCTTTTTCGATAAATTAGTGCCGCTAGAGCCCCGTTATGTCCTCCAACATAACTCTCAAAATATTCTGAATGGCTAATCTGTGTTAAGAAACTGAAACATTTGCTTCACATTCAAAGATAAACGGTTGAAATTGCTTTTAAACATATGTACAATATTTGAAGTTAGCTATTAAAAAAATAAAACGTATTTGTCTTGGTTTTCTGCAGGATTATTACGGTGTAACGATGCCATTGAGATAAATAAAAATAGCAACGCTAGCAAGACTGTGAAACGTATGATCATAAAATAAATGTTAACCTTCTGAAAAGGAAACTATCCCTTTATGTATCACAGAAACACTTCTAAGTTTTACTGGATTACACATTTTACGTGTTTAAAAAAATAATACATTACTAAGAGGTTCTCAAAAACAGGTTTAATAAGGCGAACATTACACTATAATGTTTAATATTATTTTTTGCAAAGTATGTTCCTATAAGTTCTTAGCAACATTTAAAATGTCTGTTCTTTGCTGTGTTGATTCCATTTACGGTTTGAATTTGAATTTGAAATAGTGATGACTGGCCTGTTTTTAGGAATATTTTATTCATAAAAATGCAAATGTATGCACTATGAAAAATTTAAACATCTGGTTCATGGCAAAATAATCCAATAATTAAATATATAAAAGTAGTGAGTAAAAAAAGTAGTCAATTAAGAATGTTAAACTCTTAACCCTTGCAGATTTCCGTTAAAAGTAAAGCATGAGCACCCGCTTGGGTAGGGGTCTGTAAGGCATCCACGGAATTTGAGCCCTTCGGCACTATATGAAGGCAACGTGGTCAGCGCCACCCCTGCCGCCTTTGCTCCCCAGCAAGAACTTTATATGAAAAGACACTTGCCTGGTACTCATTTGGCAGCAAGCTGAGTGAACCTGGAACGGTTTGGACACAACCTTTATCATGTGAAATAATTATCCATTTGCAATAATTACCAGTAATCACTTGAAAAGCGCCTAAACACTTTTAACATGCATAATATTGATTTTTTGAGATCTAAACATAAAATAAAGCACCTGTTTAATTTTCATTACGTTGATGCGTTATACACACGAGGAATGTATAAACAAATGTATAAACATTTAGGTGGAATATAAAGCAGCTATTGTTAAAATTATACTGCTTCTTCGTCTTCATTTGTCCCTCTTACTATAATTAGAATACAGTGCCCTTTGCTCAATTTGAACTTAATTTCCTAACAATTATCTATCATTATTTTTCAAATATACAGATTCAAATTCAGACGGAATACTCTTTTAAATTCAAATAAAAACTGAACGATTCATGCTTTAATATTTAACACATAACAGATGTTTTAATAAAGGTGTTGTTTTTCAGTGAATTTTAAGTGATTTAGTAAATGTTGTTTATTTCGAATGCTATAATTCATTTTAGTCTCATTCGCTGTTTAAAATAATCATTCTCTCAGTAAATAAATGTTTCTATATCTTTGTATAATGCAAAAATAATCATTACTCAAAATATAAGAATGACCAACGCATAACTTACCTACTTAAGTATTTTTTCAGAACTTGAATTTTAAATTTTAAATTATTCTTCTTATTTCCTATTTCAGGGTGAGCAGATATCTGACCGCTAAAATGTACAGTATTTTTAAATATTCGCTAAACAAAGTGCCAAATCCTTGGAACCTTTTCTATTTCATTCCAAGTAAATCTACAGCAAGGATTTGTCAAAGATAAAACAATGTCTTGTCATTTAACATAAAATTAAATTTTAAGGGTATAACTGTATATTTGATATATCAGCAGCTGACCAATAAGGAATTTAACATACTTTGAAGATAATACGGTATACTTATGTTTAAAAAGTTTCATTATTATTTTCACAGCAAAAGCAAAGCATGTCTAGATCGTGTAGACCTAAAGTCTCAGGGAATCAAGCGTGAACACACCATTAGTGGACACACATGGATTACACAATGCTGCAGTATCTGGACGTTGTCAATGGGAGATGAATACACCTAGGTACTTAAATATTCCCACAGCCAAAACCTAAGGGATTCGGATAACGGGATCGGACATGAACCCCATTATAATATTGATACTATTTTTTCAACATCCTATATATATTGCATTAAAGCAGCTATATTTGTACTAATAACGCATAAAGGAAAGATCCTGAAGGCTCAAATTTTGTAAAAATATGTTTGTTTTTACTTTATTTTTGTGTTTTTATTTTGTATATTAATTTTTAAAGACAATTCAAACCAAACCCATAAATAATACATATATTCATGTACCATTCTAATGCTTAAAATAAGAACATTGTATATACCAAATAGAAATTTGCCGCACTACCTGCAAGAACATTTGAAAGTTTTTTTTTCCCTCCCCCTCTTCAGTTTTTGACACAGACATTTTTCTAATTTAACCAGCAGTGGCAGTTTACATGTAGTACCTATTTCATGTCAAGAGAGACGACAGAAAGAAAATGACGTCTTTGCTACGCTTACATAAGTAAAGTTGATGACACTGCAGAAGGATTGGATATGCTCCGAGATGCGTCATCTAGCTCCGGCAATTTTGTTACTTAATTCGTCCTTAAATATAAACTCAAAAAGTAATATTTTTTCTTAAGAGTATTCATAGTTTAACATTGCAATCTCCACAAGAGCTCCTTTGCCTGTTTTAAAACCGGCAGTATGGTTGATGAAGTAAAAACCTTTACATATTCTTTGGATAAGGAAGCAAGCAAAGTGATATAAATAAATGTAACTGTTTAAGGAAAAGTTTAGTCACTTATCAAACGAAGATCGACACAAACATAAACAGCTAATTGAAAATATCCAAACTCAAAACTTTTACGACTATATTTAAAACAGTTGAAGTAATTATGCCTACTTTTTCGAGCATTTTCTTCACTAAGTGGAGGAGTTTGTCTTAATCTTTTTCACCCCTCGGGGTTAAACCCTCTAAATCCAAATTCCTTTTACAAATTTTAATGTATGTCCAAGGATAGAATGCGTTATCTTTGAGAGCTTTTTCGACAAATTCGGGCGAGTATGAATGGCATTTTCAAGCTATTTGAATTACTAAATTCTGCCTTCACAAAGTGATATTCATTTGTATTTCTTCCTTCAAAGGATCAGGCAATTGGTACTGCCTGAATAAAACTAGTCCCTCCATCAGTGTAGGGGTTGTCCCACATCTCTGGTGCCTGTCAGTTTATAAAATATAGAAATCCCAAAGTTCGAGGAAACATTCCTGGAGCTCCAGACCCCCAGCATAGCGGGGAGAGCCAAATTACTCAGTCCCGAACGAGAGAAATAATCGCGCACTCTAGCACAACGACAAGTTAGCTCCGATGGTTAGAGCGTCGTGCTATAACTGCAAAGGTAGTGAATTATATACTCGCCGCAAAACTGATTTCTCTCTCTCTCTCTCTCTCTCTCTCTCTCTCTCTCTCTCTCTCTCTGCTGGAGTTAAAGATTTGCAGATATGGCCTACCGAGAATATCTTAAGGGTTTCATTCCAAGAATTTGTTAATAGTTATATATGAAACATTCACTTGTTTCAAATATAGTGAGATATAAACAAATGAAGCAAGCCGCTTATCTGATTTCTCTCTTTCAGCACTTTCATATCGTGTTAGTTCAAATTACACAAAAGTAACAAATACTGCTATGTTGATAACAAAATACTTCAAAATTTCCACTCACAAAAGAGTTCAACATGCTGAATGCGAGATAACCTTGTCCTGTACCATGCAAACCACTTGCTAAATTGTTTTTTCTCTCTATAGATACTCTAAAAGGATAAACCAGTAATCATTTTAAATGTGTCTAAAATAGCATTCTACTCAACAAAAAACATTGATGTTATTTCGCCCGTATGTTAAACGCTATCTGTATTTTTATTTAAGACATTTTGCGATTGAATTTGGGCCCAAATCTACTGTTTATGTAGATATTAATGTAGGATAGTGCAGGTTTTGCTATTCTTCAACTCTTCTTTAGTTGCTTCTCTTAGGATCAAATGCAGTACTTTTTACACAGCTAAGACATTTCATTTCGGATGCTTATACGAGGTCTATTCAAAAAGTATCGCGAATTTTGAATTTCCGCGGGCTACGTATATTCGATTTTCAATTGTTTTATGGCGTTATGTTGGTACTCATGTTCCTCACTTATGTTGACAGCTCGACCATTTTGAATGTTCAGTTTATTGTTGACAGCTATTTTGCTTGGACGTGTTTTGGCTCGTCTTCGATTTTTGCCTATTCCAAAAAAATGGAACAAAAAATCTGTATCAAATTTTGTGTGAAAAACAAAATTAAGTGCGCGGATGCATTCCGAATGTTGACTGTGGCATGTGGTAAAGCTACCTTGGACCAAAGCAACGTTTATCGGTGGTACAAAATGTTCTCAGAGGGTCGAGATGATGTGAACGACGAAGAGCGTCCCGGACGCCCGAGCTCGTCAACAACAGACGAAAACACTGAAGAAGTGAGAAATAGTATTGGCCAATCGTCGAATCACCGTTAGAGAAGTTGCTGAGGACCTAAACATATCGATTGGCTCGTGCCATTCGATTTTTACCAATGATTTGGGCATGAGACGGGTCGCCGCAAAATTCGTACCAAAGTTGCTCAATTTCGACCAAAAACACCATCGCATTAACGTTGCTAAGGAACTGTTGAACTCTGTCCGTGACAACCCAAATTTGCTCCAGAGGGTCATAACTGGTGACGAATCATGGGTTTATGGCTATGACGTGGAAACTAAAGCTCAATCATCCCAGTGGATGCTGAAACACGAGCCAAGACCGAAAAAAGCGCGCCAAGTTTGGTCGAATGTGAAGGTTTTGCTTACAGTTTCTTCGATTGCAGGGGCGTGGTGCATCATGAGTTCTTGCCACAGGGTAGAACGGTCAATAATGAAAAGCACCTGCAAGTTATGCGCAATTTGCGCCAAACAATCCGCCAGAAACGCTCGGATTTGTGGAAGAACAAAAATTGGCTTTTGCACCATGATAACGCCCCTGCTCACACATCGTTGCTTGTGCGCGAATTTTTGGGCAAAAACAACACACTCGTGATGCCGCAGCCACCGTACTCCCCAGACCTGGCCCCCTATGTTTTGTTCCCAAAACTGAAGAGGCCCATGAAAGGACGACGCTACGCCACGATTGATGAGATAAAGACGGCATCGAAGGAGGAGCTGAACAAGATCACAAAAAACGATTTTTTAAAGTGCTTCGAGGATTGGGAAAAAAGTTGGCACAAGTGTATAATATCTGGTGGGGATTACTTTGAAGGGGACAAAACAGATATTCATGAATAAATAAATTATTTTTGAAAAAATACAAAAATCGCGATACTTTTTTAACAGACGCCGTATATGCTGTACTTGCATTAAACATAGAATGTCCATATACAGGGTGTCTCACCTAATTCTCAAATATTTCCGAAATGAAATAAAATGTGCAAATTCCATTTTCGAAGGAATTTACCCATGTCAGGGGCTCACATAATGGGGGGTATGCACAACTCAGAAAATTAAAAAAGTATCACTTTCAGCACAAAGTTTTTTTAATGGAACATGTATGCTTTTTCTAATAAACTGAAAATTAGAAGCCCAATTAGTGATAACAGAATTGTTTTTACTTTCTTAAACAAAATTACTAGTGGCTTATAGCTCAAAGACATTTCATGTTTGTAAATTATATCCAGCAGAGGAACCACACTTACAGATAATCAGTAATGTCTTATCTGATGAAACTGTCACTTCAGCAGATTTTTAAAGTGACCACCGTTTGCATCAACACACTTGTGCAGACGGTGAAAAAGCGAGCGTTGCGCAGATTGTAGTATTCCTACAGATATTGCAGCACACGCCGCGGTAATGCGCTGTTTCATATTTTCTAGTGTCGTTAGGAGTTCCTAATACACTATCTTTCGTTGCGCCGCAGAGAAAGTAGTCTAATGGCATCTAATCGGGGCACCGAGCTATTCATCTCATAGGACCATCCCATTCTATTCACCGATTTGCAAACTTTGCAACCGTAACTTCTCTGGGAACATGGACAAAGTGTGCGGGGCACCCATCATGCTTGAACCATGTTGATAGACGCGTTTCCAATCCCACGTCCTCCATGAGAAGCGTTACAGTATCTTGCAGAAATTATGCGTATCACTGCTCGTTTAATGTTCCCTGATAAAAATAGAGATCTACAACGTGGCTGCCAATGACACCGCACCAAATATTGACTCTACTGTCGCGAAACCAATAGGATTTTGCACGCACCAGTAGTGCATACTTCTCAAATTCACATTACCATGATTTAGCTTCAACCGTAAACAAAATATTCCTTAGGAATGCATTATTAACTTGAAACTGCTTCCAAATATTAATAGTACACTGAGCAGTGGAGTGTACTAGATTAATAATGGTTGTTTACTGCATGATTTTGGTACAGACACATTGCAAGCAACTCATGCTCTGGGTACAAACTTCACTCTTTGCATAACGTCAGAAACAGTGTATCCATTGCAACTCTTTAAATTTTTCCCTATTTCAGAAGGTATGCGGTTTAGAACAGAGAAACCAATTCTGTTATCACTAACTGAGCTTCTAGTTTTCGTTTCGCTGGAAATAGCATGTTAAACATGTTCCATTTTAAAAAAAAATGTAGTTTTGGAGTTGAAAACTATATTTATTTCTTTTTAATTTTCTTATGTGAGCACCTGACAATAGGTCGGTCCTAGTGATCTAGTGGTAACCACACTTGACCCGTAGACCCAAGATCGCGGGTTCAGTCCCGGTCAGGATAGATGGATTTCTTACGGGCGTAAAAACTAAGTATCTCTTCCTTAAGAAAGGAAGTAAAGCCATGGGTCCCGTGTTGTGGATTTGCGGCACGTAAAAGAACCTCAAGCTCGAAAGAAGAGACCTCTGAGCATAATTTATCGGCCGTTTCACGCCCTGAACAGAATGAGACGCTGACGACCTGACATGTTAAAAAGCGTCCGTAAACAAACCAAATGAACAACATCAAACATGGTTACATTCCTTTTTTATATAGTGTTTCCGAAAATATTTGAGGTCGCAGAATTAGATGAGACACCCGGTATATGTATCTAGTCGAATAGTTCGGTTAATTTTGGCAATTAAAGGAAAAAATTATACAGTATCACTGGCGTTTTAATGTATTATATTGCAGTTCATGCATTGAGAATGTAAAGAATTAATGACGAATAGAGAAAAAAATAACAAAAAAAATTGCAATTTTTTCATAAATTGACACTCATTAAATCTTTGTTCAAACTATTGTGTTCAATTATTCAGTTAACAAATGAGCTTTGCTATATGGTCGTAATGTAATATTGATATACACAGCATGTCGGTTTTTGAAAGTTGAGTAAGGAAAAGGTGCAAAGTGTTGAAGGAGGGAAGGGAGTCACTTAAGGCAGTTAATAATTAAGCAGCTTGGCCAGATTTTTGTGATAAAAATAATTTGCTCCTCTAAATCTCTTTTATTCATTTTTTGCAAGGGTCTCTGTTGCCAGTCTTCTTTCTTTCATTTTTTGTACTAAGTTCCTTCCTTTCACCTGTATGTATTGTAGTAGTGATGATCTATTACTTTATATAAATTTTAATTTTCTTATTTAGTTTCAAAGTGTTTTGGGTTGATACAATAGTACATCTAAACCTATTAAACTTACTAAACAGAGCTTGTAATTTGCTGCATAATATACAGATATTTCAAAAGTTAGTTACAGGAAAAGCAGTAGTGAAATAATAATTTTCTTACATTTTATTTTGCATACTGGCTTTAATAGTGTGTATTATAGTTTTCATCAGTTTTATTAAATATACACGCTTCATTGCTTCATTGTAGTAGTGATGATCTATTACTTTATATAAATTTTAATTTTCTTATTTAGTTTCAAAGTGTTTTGGGTTGATACAATAGTACATCTAAACCTATTAAACTTACTAAACAGAGCTTGTAATTTGCTGCATAATATACAGATATTTCAAAAGTTAGTTACAGGAAAAGCAGTAGTGAAATAATAATTTTCTTACATTTTATTTTGCATACTGGCTTTAATAGTGTTTATTATAGTTTTCATCAGTTTTATTAAATATACACGCTTCATTGCTGTTTGAGAGAAACTTTTTGTAAGAGATATCCACACATAGCATCATCAGGCAATGCATTTTAAAGTCAAATGAAAATTTTGAAGAAGCGGACTCGGTACAGATACTTTGATCAATGCAACACTAGCACTTATGAATATACGCAGACGGTAGGTCAAACGGTAGCTGTCAACACAAGCGGACAAAGACATCAAATAAATTTGGGATAGATAGAAGCAGTTTGGCAAGCATTGTCAAGGGGTTAAAGGTGCAAACTTATAAACGGTGCCGTTCTTACACGCATTCTTGAATACATCTTACCTAATACCCATTTCTTTCACACCCTATATGTTTGTCCACGCTGGAAGGCTTCGTTACCTGTGTCATGTTTAAATTGTTTAGGACAAAGATAGCACTTTCGAGAAATAAAGGCGTAATGGTTCCTAGCGTGTTGGCTTCTCTTCTATTCGCCGCTGGCAGAGTGTGCTTTGGCATCAATGCGTAACACAAGTTTTGGGTCTGTGTTCAAGTCTGGTAAGACCGGAGCTCCTTTCGACCGCTCGACCCAGTGACCATTACGAAGGTTTATAAAGATTTTATTTCTAGTATTGTAAAGATGTACTTCTGTTTTAAGTTCCTGGTTTGTTGAAATGCTGTAATGTTCTGATTTGATGTCACATCAGCCTTACACTAAAGTTATTATAAAATCATTTAAATGAAGATTTTTTGACGTTTTTAGTCAAGTATTTTACTTGATGTTTTATTTTAAAAGGGAATTTAACAGACGGTATCAACTTAAATTTTAAAACGTTAAATTATGTAACTGTATGCATTGTGTGAATTAACCATTTTAGCCTATTTTCCAAGTTAACGCAAGTTCTGCCTATTGCCAAATAAATGGCAATATTTGTCGTCTTCTATCGGATTACAAAATCATCTTTCTCTATCTACATCGTGCTTTTTTTATTTATTTTTTTTTTATCTCCACATCTTAATTCCGCTCTTGTTCAGGCATTAGCGGTAGAATGCCAAATTGAATAATATAAATAATTGGTATAAAAAATGGAGGACAAGTTGCAAAACTAAAAATGTTAATAATTATGCTAAACATGCAGACGTGGCATTGAGATTTGTGAGTGGTTTCTTATTCGCAATGAAGCAGATTCTCTGTTTTGGAAGTTCAATATTTGATCAACGAGAAAGTTTTTAAAAATTAACGGAGAGATTAATCTCAAAACTCTTGTTTAGTAGCGAATTATAGCCTTTATGTGGCAATGCAAGAGGAGCAGAAAGTTCCTGCCATCTGCTTTGCTGTCATTCAGAGAATTGGTTAAACTTTTTTCGAAGACACTTGTCACAATGAGAAATTACCATGGGTTCATGGAAAAAATTTGTGTTCGCTGAAATAAGAAATTATTCGAAATTTGAAAGTATTGATTTCACTTCATAACAAGATAGTGCTCCCTAACATTACTGTATTAAAATGAGTGACTTCCTTTCCGCTAAGTTCACTGAGTGGATATATCAACAAGAAACTATGATCTGGCGTCATGTGACTTTTCCTTCTGAGGAGATGTTGAAGTAATTTGCTGAAGGCTTTGAAGATATTTGCAGGAATGCGCAGTTGAGTAAAGTATATCTAAAAGAGTATGAATTGTGCTTAGCTGCATTTTGAGCAATTTCTACAAAGATGAATTTAAATAAATCACAGTTATGAAATAGACAACCAATATTTGGATTAATGAGGATACAATTTATTACAACTTTCGGGCTAATTGAATAAATTCGTAATATTTGCAATGACATAGTTTGTTAATTAATTTCATATCTCATTATTTAACAAAATTTTATCTCCGGTCTTCCTAAAATATTTATTTCCAATTAAAATATAGCTAAGTTTTTGTTATCCTTTAAAACAGTTTATTTTCATCTGACATTTTTAATGGCTTACAAAAAAATATTGCAGTTTGAGAAGATCCATGTCGGACTCCTTGATGTAAGTTTTCACCTTCAATTATTATTTTAAATATTTTTTTGAAAAATTAAAGTAAACATCCTTCACGAAATTGCATCTTGTTTTTCAAGTTCTCTATACGCAAAAAAGTCACTATGCTGCATTATGATACAAAAGCTCACTGAAAGACCAACACTTTTTTCAAAGACCTATAGATATGGTGTTTTATTCATCACATAAAAATATAAACACACAATTTCAGATAGAATCAATATAAGGTAGTTTATAGCAGAGATGGCCAAAAAAACTCACGTAGCTAAGAGCTAACTGACAGAGCGGTAGTTAGCTTTGCCTCTAAAACATATATAACACGTCAAATAAAAAAAGGAGGAAAAGAGGATTTGATAAGCTCTTGGATAGGTTAAAAGTTTTGCCCCTCCTTTAAATGTTAACTTCTTTGAAGGAAACAAGGAAAAATTGTTGTATAGTTCCTAAGGTGGTGTTTCGTTTGTATATGCTTTCTGTCCTTAAATGTTCATCACTCCATATATTCAGAACAGTGAAAAAGAAGTCAGGGATGGCCGAATATTTAAGAAATATTTAATTTTTATTACATTTTGTTGCTCTTTTGGTGATTTTTCAATGAAGCTATAGCATTTTAGTAGTTACCAAGTCATTAAAAACAAAATATTTTAAGACAATATAAAAACATTACATGAGAAACATTTTGCATATTAAATTTCATTGAGTACTAATTGAAATAAACACCCTACGCAACATTTTAAAATGGTTAAAAATTCGCAATAGCAAATATTCAATATGGTAGCTTTATTAAAATGTTCAGTAATAGTTACATTTGATAAAATTGTACGATTTATTCACATTATTTGTATAACCGAACAACAGAAACCATTTTGAAAATGTTAACACATATCTGAGAAAATGAATGAAACTATTTTAAGTTGCGTTAAAAAAGGTACATTTCTAATACTTTTTTTTTCATCCTGTTGAAAGAACTCTTTTAAGTTCTGATTTTAAACTTGCATTAGAATATTTCCATGCTTTATATGTATATTTATGTTTTTACATATTATAATTATAAATAACGATAAAAATAATATTTGAAACAAATTTTAAATAAATTAACCGGTACAATGCTTTAATGAGAAAAAAATTAACTTAGGCTCTAGGACCATATATATATATATATATATATATATATATATATATATATATATATCGTTTATCCTCTATTTCAAAAGCAATTGAATTATTATCACTAGTAAAGAATGTGCATTATTTAGAAAGTGCACAGAAATATTCTGAAGAGTTATTTTGTCCGCAGCGCTGCCACAATTTTCATTAAAAAGTATTACAATAGAAAGTATATAAAACTATCGAATAGACGCAATGATTGAAATAACTGAATAACGTTACTTCTTTGAGATTTAAGATCCGTGATTTAATTTTGGTTCTGCTGCCACATAATTATATGCTTAGCACAACCGCTTTTTATCTGTTGTGGTTTTTAAGCCCGTGGCTATTAGCCTAGCCCAGTAATGCTGTAAAATAAGACAAGTAGGGAAAAAAAGCATTG
The DNA here is from genome assembly GCA_030762175.1 of Metallyticus violacea. Classification (NCBI taxonomy): domain Eukaryota; kingdom Metazoa; phylum Arthropoda; class Insecta; order Mantodea; family Metallyticidae; genus Metallyticus; species Metallyticus violacea. Next base: position 117,285,417 of record CM060832.1, read on the forward strand.
AAAATATGTAATTATAAATGCTGCAATGTTCCACACTAAAATTTTGCTAAAAGGCAAAGGATAGGTACAAGGTATTCAAAAATGAATGTAAATTTTTCTTTGAAATCTACTGGACTTTCGAGCTTTAATGTATGAATTTTTTCCAAATTACACAAATAATGATCCCTGTCTATATTTCATGGAAAAATATTTATTCTGCTCTGCATAATAGCTATCAAAATGAATTTTCGAACTAAGAGCGGATACTAAGTTTGAATTGCAACATTACTATGGGGACCAGTATGCCGCATGTGGCAGATTTGGCCACAGTTATGCTAATGTGTTTAAACACTGTGAAGCCACACACCTCATCAGCATTACCATTAGGACTAAGCCGATACGGCCATGAAAGCCTTCACTGCCGAAATGTACGTGAAGAAGATGAATACGCATAGGTTATGAGGTTAAGACTAGAGTGACGCAAGGCGCCTTGTTCTTGACCCACACAAATGCACAGTAAAAGTACTTTGCCTTCTTGCTTATGACGTAAAATCTTGTCACAACTGCGAAGTAAGTGAGTTTAGTATATGTAAATTATAACGCAATTTACCTTATAACAAGTCTATGTTTAGTTCTTGCATATGAAAATACATTAAAAGTGCAGAATTTCTTGATGATAGTTATGTTTTCAAAAGTTAGAGGATTTTAAATCAAATTTACCTTGTACACATCAGTAATTGCACATGTTCCTTGTAATTAATCTGTAAAATGAATGGAAAAATTAGGTAAGGCAATGCAAAATTTGAGCCAACTATCAGTTAATAGAATCTGTCACAGCCCGATCACGAAGCGGTCGACCGCGAACTTATAGTGAAAGAACGTTTAGGAGCTTGGAAAATACATAGGCAAAGTAAGACAAAAATGGTTATGGGTGTAAAATACTTAGAAAATGTGCTTGAGAAATGCTATAGAATTGTCAGATAGTTAATATGGATGAAAAGAATAGGGGAGGGAATGGAACCAGTTACCTAGCATTAGTTAAACAGGATCCTTATACTCTGATAGCCAGGGTATTAGTGTGCATAAGGTCCTAAGGAATGAGCTACTCTCAAGGATAGAAATTTGGCAGAATGGTTTAATTAAAAAAGAAGGAAGGTTTAGTATTGTAGGAAATATAACTTAATATTGCATTGAATGTATCAGTTATTTTAAATGTTGTGTTTTTGGTTGAATCGGAGCCCGGTTCCCTGGATATTCCAGTAGGAAGTTGCTGATGAACCGGGGACTGACGGGCTGAGGTAATCCAATTGGAATAAATTTTTATTAGAGTTGGTGCCTTCTGGAATTGCCGAAGGCACATTTAAAAGTAATGTTTTTTTATTTGTCTTATTTTTTTAAAAAAGTTATGTATGTTGATGTTCGAGAAATAAATACTAAGTACTATAACGAAAGAAAATGCTTATCGCGTTTCTCAAAGTTGTTTCATTAATCCACACAGTAATTCCTCAAGAAAAAACGTCTTTCAAACATGGAATTATTTGTATACTTTTAAAGTTTATTACACGATCCGAAATTGACACCATATCAACCAAAATTTTTGCAAGCACTTTATGAAGATGATCCGGACCTCGTTTGGAGTTCTGTGAATGGTTCTCGTTTGACATGAAGCTGATATTGAATGTTGATAAAAAAAATATGACCCATATGAAATCTCTTATAAGCTGAACAATTACTAACTAAGCTAGTGAAGACATGTAAGTATTTTATTACGAAAAAAAAAGAACTATATGGTATGTCTTTAGGGTAGCATTTTGAATGGGGTCGTTCTTATATGAACGAACGGTTACTAGCGAAAGATCTCGAGGTGCTATAAGAGGCCATTAAGCAATAACTTGAAAAAAAATCCTCGTTTTGCAGAGATGCAGATATGGCCATAGCATGAATACTACTTCAGTGTGATTTAGTGCGAAAATCTTCTTAAACAAGAAAGTTCATTGATTGATTGCTATAATGGCACAATGGAATAGTCATCCAAGGTTGTGACCTCTCACCACGTGATTTTTTGCTTTGGGGTGACGTAAAAATAAAGTTATTGCTCAGAAACAAAGTCATCTAAATTTCTTGCAACTGTTGGCCAAACAGAATTTCGATATGAATCATCAGTTACATAAATTGGTACTCAAACGATGTGAATTGTTTATTGATAATCGTGGTTTCGTTTTTATCAAACATTATAATAAATGAAATATAAGAATTTTCTTTATTATAAATTTTGGACATTTTGGCATTCATTTCACTCCGCAGTTGATTAACAACGATTAAAATGTTTAGCAAAAGCTATCTTAGCTAGTTTCTGATTTCATATAATTACGGCATTTTTGGACGTCAATATATACAGGATTTAATCATCCCTCTAACTAAAACTCGTGATCAGCAAATAAAATAGTGGCAAAAATGTACTGTAAGGCACTTGGATATTTATATTACAAACCAGTGTCGACGTGTGCAGTGCCGAAAGTAGTCTGTAAAGCGAGTGTTTTTTGTGGTGATCTAAAGCATTTTACGAATCTGTAATAGCTTTCTTGGATAAAAATACAAGTGACCTGGGCAAAAATGCACAACAGTGCCATAACGGGTTGCAAGCAAGTGTTTGGCAGCGATGAGCTACCGTATAGGACGGTTGTACATGGATAAAATATTTCATTTAGATAGGGGGGAATCAGCAAATTGAGCTCACCAAAGTTTCCTTCGGCATCACTTGCATCGCAAATGTTCATTGTTACTGAGACACAACACCTTGCATCTTACATGACAACTCTCACTGCCACATGTCAGGCAAAAGAGCCCCTTGAAGCACTGTTTCCAGATATCCCCTCCTTGCCTCACACCTTGGGTATCACAATAACAACACTATCAACGGCATATAAAGGTTATCATAATCATAGTTTCTATTCAGCGATATTTTGGAGAACTTAAATGTGATGGAGCTTTTTAACCAGGAAATGTAAACAAACAATCCGCCGCGGGACTGCGGTTGGGTTCATAACACCTTACTTGACTTGACGGATCAGACTCGTTAAAATACTAATTGGTAAATTTCCTGCACCACAAACAGATCACTAATAGCAAAATATGGGGTGAACGACCCTTCACGCAAACGGTTTCGCGGCGTGCGGCCGGACCGCGAAGGCTGGCTGCTGTGTTGGCGGTGCTGGTGACAGGAAGTCCGCAGTATATAATATATATATATATATATATATATATATATTACGGTTTGTCGCGTGAGTTATTTCTAACATACATTACATAAACACAAAGAAAAGTAAATTACTCCCGTATTATAGCAAGAAGATACTGGAACTTCCCTCCTTTGTCGTTCAAGCATTTCTGAAACCTATTTAGGAAATTGCTCATTACACTCTGCAGTTTCCGAAGAGAAATGGCAGCAATTTCTTGAAGAATGTTAGGTTTAAGCTCATCAAAGTTTGTGGAAATTATTTTGTAACTTTCTCCTTTGATGCCCCTCGGAGATAAAGTACACTTCCCGTTTCATTTTTTTTTTTTTAATGATTTATTTATGGACGCTCTTTAACAGCTCAGGTCATCAGCTTCCCATTCAACTCAGGGCGTGAAACGGCCGACAAATTTTGCTCAGAGGCCTCTCTTTCAGGCTTGAGGTTCTTTTTCGTGCCGTAAATGTACGACACGGGACCCACGACTTTAGACCCACGACTTTACTTCCCTTCCGAAGGAAGCCATACTTAGGAATTTTACGCCCCGAAAAAATCCATCGGTCCTGGCCGGTTTCGAACCCGCGATCTTGGGTTTAGGAGGCAAGTATGATAACCACTACACCACCAGGACCGACTCCCGTTTCATGAAATTAATGTATTAAATGATGAATCGAACTCCAATTAGGAACATGAACATCGGTATTTCCTCTTGAAATAATCCTTACAGCCAGCACTGGTTCTGTAAGCACGTATGAAACAAATGAAAATTCTTTGGGAAATAGAATGCTTGTAATGCCCTATTTCACTTGATACACTTTCACTTAATACCCGTATGGCGTCGCCTAACAAACGTGCTACTCGCACAAGATTTCAACTCACACTGAAGTCTAACGCAGCGGAGGGGAAATATACTCCCCACCTCCATATCGCTACTGGCCGGTCCCGCGGTTGTATCAAACATTGCTCACCCAGTATTAAGCTGTGTCAAAATGTATTTTTTTAAACAATTAAGCTCTTGAGTTATTTTAAGTAATTTGACGACTCTTGAGTTTAGACATCAACATGTTTATTTTTATATGCTACAGCTCAAGACGTTTTAGTACAATTAATTTTCAGGAAACATTATCCTATGTAAAAAAGTAAGAAACAGAGAGGATTTTGCCTTATTGAACCCTTAATTTCATGAAGTTATATTTATGGAAAATATTTCTACAACTCTTTTTTTAAAGCTTTAAACACTAATTTTTCAAGTTTTGTCTTTATTGAATAAATGAATGATAAAATTTACTTATTCAAATTCCAAATTGAAATGCCTATATAATATTTTTATCATATAAATAGGACCTAATTCGTGCTTCTTGAGTAAACAAGCTATTAACAACAAAATAAACAATGCACGATATTACATTTTTTATTACTGTTTGGAGTCATAGCCTTGCGCAAAACCAGAAGGGCATCTCCACTTTTGACTAAAGTGAGATTTCTATTTCTATTTCTATTTCAGGAAGATAGAAATCTCTTCCTTTCTCTAACTATCAATTTATTGAGCTTTATAACTTACATGTTTCCAACACACCATTTAAAACAATTCTGATTTTCCTATTCACCGTGTTTACTAAATTTCTTCTATTTCTAACTTCTAATTTCTCATAGTACCCTATATAATTCATATTTTCCCTTGACTTCACATTCAGCATCTTTTTGACTACTATTTCTCTTGCAGTCCTAACCTCTCCATTAGGATCTTGGCTTCTTAACAATTTAAAATAGCCTAACAATTATCTCTTATACCACAAATTGGACATATTTCCATACCCTCTCTTATTCCGAACTCTTTCATAGTCCCATTCTGGTTGTTGTTGATTTGATTTATTTATGTAGGCATTTAAGATCTCAGACCTTCAGCGTCCCAGTCAATTCAGGGCGTGAAACGGCCGACAAATTTTGCTCAGAGGCCTCTTCTTTCAGGCTTGAGATTATCTTTCGTGCCGTAAATCTACGACACGGGACCCCGGCTTTACTTTCTTTCCGAAGGAAGCCATACTTAGGAGTTTTACGCCCAAAAAAGCCATCGATCCTGGCCGGGTTTGACCCGTGATCTTGGGTTTAGGAGGCAAATATGATTACCACTAGATCACTAGGACCTATTCCCCGTTCATGTTCATGCTAATTCTTTTCTGGCTACTTTGTAGCAACTTTCCACATTATTTTCCCTGCGTATATATACTAAATATTGTTTTATTACTAAACCTAGCAAATACTTTCTGTATTTCAATATTTTCAATTCTAGATTTAATTGCTTTCCAAACACTTTTTTCTACCAATTTCCTATACTACTACACCGTTTCCATGGAAAATTTAACCGGGATTTATGTTTTAATAGTGATTCCTTAATTCCTGCCTAATTATGAATTGGATCGTATGAAATAAATTTAGCCCATCAGATGGTGCTCACAATGTTTGAATGTAATGAAATGCACATTTGTAGGTAATCCAACAGAATGTCAATAGCAGCGTTATGCAAAAGGTAAAGAGTAAAAAGTTCTGTAATTGTCTATATGCAGCAATATTTTCATGCAAGAAATATCAAGAAAACAAGTATTCCACTCAAATGTGTGCAGCTGTTGACAATAACAAGAAAATATTCTGGCAATCTGAAAAAGTTAAGTCAAAATATAAAGATAAGTGTTTTAGAAGTTAGTAGCAAATGAATTCATTTCAAAACATCAAATTTTGTTCTTAGAAACCAACAAATTTAGGGACACAGTAAAATAAGAGGCTACAATAGGCAGGAAACAAAAATTGAACAGCATTTCAGTGGAAAAGAGTGTTATTTACACATGAAGACAGGTGAGAGGACCGCATGTTTGCTTATCGGTTGCCAGGAGGATTATCTCCCAGCAGTGAAACATCAAGGGAGTTCTATCAGGCCTAGAGCTGTTTTGGAGGCAATGAAACTGGCGATCTTGTACAAACAAAGAGAACAACGCAGAGAGGCGATTACCATTGCAGTCTCCAGTTTTATACCAACCATTGGCAAGGGATTCATACTACAATAAGGTAAGGCCTAAATATTCTTCCAAACTTTATAGAGCCTGTATAACATTCATAAACGAAATAGGGATATGGTTTGGCCATTCCAATCGCGAGATTGAAAATCTACCGAACTTTTGTTACGATTGAAGAGATAAAATGTATTGTTTTTATTAAAATATTTATTTTTAATTTAAATTAACTTTATTTATTTTATACATTTCACCCATTTGTCTTAAAATGAGAATATATCAATGCCATAATTTATATTTCAAACGAACTCTTCGAGCTGTACTAAAGCATTCCATAAATAAAGTTCTAGGTATACCACAAACTATATATATAGTTTCAGATATATCGTGACCTGGAAATCGTCTGTCTAATATCTTATCATATTTCGTAAACATTCACAAATATATTTAATTTTTTTAATATATAACAGCATTCTTTTCATCTTCTTCCATTGAGGAATAGTATCGAATCCGTACATTATAGATCTACCTTCACCGCGGACGTCCAGTATTTCTGCTTCCATAACACTTTATAGAGTTAAAGTATTTGAAAAAAATGTTCGCTAATCAATACTTACAACATATTTGACACTTCTGTTAAAATTCACTTGTTACTAATAGTTCTCGTTTAGATACTGACGACCATTAATTTTCAGCTTTCATTGAGTATGGATCTATTTCGTACGCCCTCTTTTACTAATATTCACGGGGGTTATGTCAGGAATCTTAGGGGACCAGAAATACTAACAATTCTGTCCTACTCCAGCATATTTCTTTCATAGGAACAATCCTGCATCACCCGCAACAGGGACTTGTTGAGAATAATGGGTACATTTTGCACTGCTACCAAAAAAATGTGTACAACAAAGATATAGTTTCAGCTTACAAGGCATATTAAGTTTCCAGTCATTCTGGACTACTTTGAAGCGACAGTTTCCCCCTCTCCCCTGCCCTAAATGAGCATTGTTATATCATAGAAGAACATTTCACCACACACACATAAATGTTGATACCGTTTAAAGTCTCTAATCAGGAAGATCTAAGGAGACGAAAAAATGGGAATGGAAATGAGCCTGGAGTCTATAATGCTTAAATTTACCTGGCATTCACAAGAAAAACTCATCCACAAACCTGAACCAGGCAACTGATTATAAGAGATTCGAACCCGAAACATCCGGATTTGCAGACAGATGTGTTGGATATAAGACCGTAGAGGCAGTCACACATAAATATTATTTATCTTTAAATTAAATACATATGGCAATTTTCAACAAAATTCACACATGTGCCACAAAAGTACACGCCAGTGAAAAGTTAATATATAATTTAGGTTTGTTATGAGCAATGTTTCGAAACGAAAGCTCTTTAACTTTTGAGCGCTCATGGATATCTTATCACGAATTTTTCCGCTTAATAACAATTTTGAAGCAAAATAAAAGTGACATTTCCTTATTATTTTTTTTATCATGTAACAATTGTTGGGCTTGTCAACAAACACTACCAGAATTGGAGACACGGTTCTCTCCTCCTATAGTTAACCTCAAGCGTCATCTAAATTGCAAATTGTTAAATTTTCAGACTGCAAGAGGAACATATCGATCGTAATACATTGGGTTTAGGGGGTGCAAATGTATACACAGTATGCTAAAGCATTCCACTAACAATTCAGGCTCAATGGCGAAATCTCTGGGTCTACCAAACAAGTATTTCAGTGCAGTTGTTTGTCGGGATTAATAAGTCAAATCGTGAAGTTAATCTTTTGTGAAAATTATTCATTGATACAAATATGATTATATAGAGGCAATATATGAATGCATTTTTGTATGTTTTCTGTTGTTTCTACAAAAATACTAATATAATAAAGTAGTTTCTATACATAAGGCCGTCCTACTTTTATTGATAGAAAGAAACTGGCAGGAGTTTTAACTGGACATAGGAAAATAATTTAAAACACTAGAAGATAGGTCAACATATTTGTCCGGCTTCTTCGTTTGTTTTCCAAACTCCTGTGTACGAGTACAACGTAGCAGCATGCCAGCAAACAAACCAAAAGTTCATTTAGAGAAAAGTGGACCATGAAAACTTTCTTCATTATAGAAACTTGTTCGAACATTTGAAGATTCTGTAGCGAATGGAACTGTTATAGAGCAAGGCGAAACCTGCTTTTATTTAACAGAAAATGTGAAATAACTGCTTCAAGAATTTCTGTTGAGTACTGCACATAGTCTTGTATAATCTAAGTCACATTTAATTTTTAACTGAAACACGGTTTACATAAATTATACCAAATACGTTTTATTTTTCAATCTAATTTTTAAATAATTGTGTTATACTTCTGTAGATATTCCTAAGGAATCTTGTGTAATACCAAAAAATAAAATACGAGGCAGAAAAGTTTTAAGAGTCTTTCTATTCATAAACACACATTATATAAATGCATCAACTTATTTCGCAAGCAATTAAACATTTCCCAAAGGAACTGTACACTTTAAAGGTTTGTTAACATCGAATTAAGTCTTTCCAAGCACGAATCCTGTTTCCAGAGGGCTCTCCGACTTGAGGAAGTCCACCCGGGTTGTCTTTATGTAAAACACACACAATCTGTTCTCTTTTCCGTGAGTGTTGAGACAATAGTGTTACTAAAACTGTCCCCTTTTGCCAACAGCTTGCAGTGGCTTACTTATTTGTAAAGTTTACTTTCCTTATAGGAAATTAATTAAGTTTATATAATACATCAACTTGAGAAACACCAAAGTCTCTGTTAGACTTTGTGTGTTGCTGTGTTACAAAATATGTATGTATATATATATATATATATATATATGTGTGTGTGTGTGTGTGTATGTATAATGTAACTAAAATAACAATAGGAAAAGGATAAAACACTAAGAAAGTTGCAGATTAAATATTCAAAAATATTCATGCAAGTCTAACAACAGAGTGTACGCACTTCGAGCATTTACTATGATAATGGGTATAATATTAATTCCTATTTACTACTAATAAATAAACAAAAATGCATGCTATGAGTTCCGATCCATGACATTATTTCACTTGGCCGGTGGCAAAGCTGTTACGCAATAACTTCCCTTCGGCAAAATCTATTTTCGATTGCGTAGCGGAATGAGAACCTGTATATATGTTGTATTAATAGGACTGAAAGGGTTTTATTAAGTCTTCATTAGTTTTATATGAAATATAAAAAAAATTGGGTAAAGAAAAGTTAAGCATTCAAATTTGAATGTAAACCAAAATATTTTACAATAACACATTTCCTTTATATTTACGAGAAAGAGAAAGAGATAGGGAGGGAGAGTTCTTATTAAGAAAAATCACATAATTTCTTGATTTTTGGTTAGTGATTAGAGCTATACATGACATATTCAAAACTGAACTATACATGACATATTCAAAACTATCTTGCTGAGAGTAATACATATTACTATTTCTACAAGCAATATTTTAATAAACATTTTTAATTTCGTTATTATCTCAGTGCTAATACGAACAATTTTTTTGCTGCTGTTCTTTGTTGGAGTTTAGTCGTTACTGGGAAGATAGAAGCATGATTTGTTACGGACGCTCTTTAACATCTCAGACCGTCAACGTCTCATTCAATTCAGGGCTGGCAACTTTTGCGCAGATCCTCTTCTTTCAGGCTTGACGTTCTTTTACATGTCGTAAATCTACGACATGGTACCAACGGCTTTACTTCTCTTCCGAAGGAAGGCGTACTTAACGATTTTTTAGGCCCGAAAAAAATCCATCGATCCTGACCGTGATTGAACATGCGATTTTGGGTATATGGGGCACATATGGTTACCGCTACACCAGGACCTACTTATAGAAGCAAACGTAGCTGTTATGATAATAAATAGAAGCGACGTCATTATTCAATTATGGGTAAAAATATATATTATAAAAACTTAATACTCAACTCCCTTAACTACAGTATAAATAACCTTTATAATAACGATTCGGATGATCGACGTGGAGGCAGGATTAAATCGGTAGGTGAGCCAGTCTTGAATAGGGGAGGGCTTTATCAAACTACTACGTTGATCTTCAGCCTCACGTCACGCAGTAAACAGTCTAAGCAGCAATACGTGCCTAAACCTATAGTAAATTCTGCTAAAAATATGAAATATAACATACCATGCCCCATTATTCTAATTCACAATGAGTGTTGATGATTTGTGTGTACATACTGAGTCCGCTCGTACTGTCAGGAGATATTTAACGGGAATTTCCCAAGTGATCGGATTCCAAATCGTAATGCGACTCAATAAATTAGTAGTATCCAATATTAACTAAGTGGTAGCATCTATCAAGAGATGCATTTCATTTTCTCAAATAGAATCAAGGAGGGCATTTTTCAAAATAGAATTGCAGAAAGATGTGGAAAATGAAAGCAGGCTATTGCAGCCTTTACTTGAATCACATACATAAATTTATTTTAAGATTGTCACCAGTGTTTCTACCTTGTGTTGCTCCGCCACTTGTGTATCCTGACTGACAGTGAGCGATGACTTATCGGCCGAAATAGTTCCCGCACTGCGTTCATCACATGATAATTGAATGATCGTAGATAACATTAATTATGTTAACGAATAGCAATATAATCATTAAGTATCTATATATCAGCAAACCAGAATTTAAAATGGTTGTGTTGGTTTAAAGTTTTTTATGTTCATGAGTTTCATATTCTTTCCAAGGCAGGCAAATATCATTTGCATTATTGTATATTTGTATAGCCTGATTTTACTTTTATTGTTTTGAATTTTATTATTTAAACAAATGTTAAACAGTGTTCTAATGTATAAAATATCAAATTGTATTTCTGTGTCTGCAAACGATTAAAAATCATTCTTTTGTCCAGAGTTCGTCAAAATAAAACTATAGAAATGTCTACTATACTAGAAAAAATATCACACATGGAAAAAAGTTATTCATTATGGTCTAACACGGTAAAAATGATTCACCGGTTCGCACTTCTGGAATGAAATATGACACAGCTTATGCTACCAGCCGTGACGTGAGGAGTGTTTCTTACTTCTGCCACGGGCATTGTAATCCCACAACATCTGAACCAATTATATTCCAGCAGCACAGAGCCAAGAATTAATGTGCGTGATTGTAGCTCAGTGAAGCTGTTGATAATATAACTCTACTTCGACAAGCTACAACCCTTTCACTAGTGATTGACGTACTAACGTGATTATATGAGAAGTTCACAAGTATACAGGTAACAACTTATAAGCTGTAAACTAAAAGACACCAGTATCAAAGTGAACACTGTCCTGATCACAACTATACAACACTCTCAAGATTAAATGTCTAGCAGCTTTATTATGCCCTTTGAAGGAGTTTAACTATACAAATATTAGTAATGAAAGAAGAATTAGCGCAAATCACTGAAGCACTTATCACGAATATGTAATCTCTAGTTGTAATAAAAAGTATATTTTTCATATTCTATTGAATTATCCATTAGTTTGGGTCTTGCAGTCGATGGCTGCGTGTGCAACAGAGCGATCCACTGAAAGTCAGTGATAATCAAGTGGAAGTCAGTAAATGCCATCGTGCAGTGTTAATGAGTTTGTTTCATTTCCGTGTTTGCGTGAGCTATCCGTTATCCATACATATTTAGTGCTTAAAAACACTTTTCATTTATTATAACTTATAAAACTGTCACAGACCACTTCGAAATGTTTTACTGCGTTAATCGATCCAATAAGAGAACAATTATTTTAAAACTACAGAATTTGAACTAGACAAAAAAAAAATTGATCGAACGTGTCTAATTACCCTAAGTGCAACATAAGCTATAAAATCACGAAAATTAAAATAAGACAAGAGTCTAGGAATCAGCAAAATAAACATTAGATGAAATGCAAAGAGCATATGAGAAGAAATAACCAACATTTAGAAATCGGACTTTGGTCAGAGTATTTTCATAAGCAACATCACAAGAATGTCTGAGATTGCCGATTAATTCACGAATGTAGTGAGTAAATTTATCTGGAAAGCTCAGACTCTCGAGTGATATTTGTTAACACTATTTCACGAATAAAATAAGAATTTAAATGTAATTCACTTTAATTTGGATTAAAGAATGGTAAACTTTGTATATTTATATTATGAATAGTTAAACTTTTCAAGTCATCCTGCAACAGACGAATGTCGATTGTCACTAATGCAAATAGAGAAGAGCCAAATACGGGTTTAGGACTATTTCATGAATATAATACGAATAAAGGTAATATATATTTGAAATTTGCGCACGAATTATTAACAATTGTACAAAATGTTATGCTTATAAATACCTAACTCTCAGAAACCGTGAGAATGAAATACACGAAAGTGGATTATTACAATCGCTACTGTTCGATTTCGATACCACCTGAGAAAAACATTTTACCATTCTGAACAATGTGTTTATTAATATTTATGGTTGCTTAGGCAGATATTGCTACATCATTTATAAAATGATTCCAGAATATTTGGCTGAACACGCAAAAACAATTGCTTGAGTGAATAGATTTAAGTTAGTTAAATTTACAATTACTAAAAACGCGGAAAAGTGGTCAGCGATGCATGCTCAGGAATTATATAGTGGAGGTATAGAGTTGGCTACACTGATCACAAGACAAATGCACATCACGTGATAAAACGCATTTGGTAATTTTTTTCCATAATTTTACTGTGATATCCGACTGTGATTGGGTAAAATTCTAAGTTTTGTTTCCGTTCATTTGTCGATTTTAAGATGACGTCACATAAGTGAAATACTGGCAATAAAATTAATAAGCCAAAATAATATGTTAAATATGCACAAAAAGTCGTTTTCTACTATTTTAGAATGTGCGTCCATTGATGCAACAATTTATCTCGTATCTTTGACATTTTAAGAATACATGTATAATTATTTTCCGATGCCGTTATTGCTTACTGGCTTACAGCGAGTCGGTGAGCCAGGTTTTTGGTTGCTAAACCACCAAAGTTATTCTTATGCGTAATGCGAGGTCCAAACAAATGGATTACACCGTATGTACCCGGAAAATAGAAGTGCCTAAGAATGCGATATCGTTCTACGAAAGCTGCGAATGAAATTTTCCGAACCCTTATTTATATAAATAAAGCTATTGGTGTAAAAGTGTACAAAATATTATTCATTAAAGAATGAATATTAGCAACTGACCATGAGTTTTTCAAAATCCTCTCGATTAGGAACTGCATCGATGTTGCCTTAATGTCATCAGTTAAATGTAGTCTTCGTATAAATGTTCGTGTATCATAAACTAATAACCTTATCGGATGGTAGGTAACATGACTACAACCTAGTTCGAAATACGGCCTAATCATACCAATTAAAATAATCATTAGCTGAAGAAAAAATGAAGCATAAACGAAAACTCGCATTAAGCCTGATGAAGTCCGGGTGGACTTCAGTTAATTCGCTCCACAAGGTCCAGTGGCTTTGCGTGTTCCCATCTCATGTTCTACTAAATATCTGCCCTGGAGCCTCCAGTACAAATGGCTGTGGTTTCCAAGGAAGAACGGTATAAAAGCTTCAAGTTCTATTGTGGTGCTTTCTAGCTCGCAAGTCTGAATAAAAAAAAAAAAATACAAAGAAGCTGTTTCTTTTACCCTAAAGCGTATTTCTCATTTTTATAACTCCAATTTCTGTAGTGAAGAAGCCTTATGCTCCGTATTCAACATTGTATAGGAGGAAAGGAATGGGATAAAAAGAGATGGTAGTGTGTACGCTGATACTTCCTCCAATTTTTTACAGTCGTTAGCCAAATGATGAAGCTAGGACATTTACATGACATATATCTAACTTTTTCTCACATTCCTTTCATGTCTATGAGCTAAAAGTGGCAACTGTTATTTTGTGTTTGAAGAAGGCGCTCGCCTTTTTAACTAAGACGGCTCTGGTTCAAAACCTGCAGTCGGACGCCAGGAAAAGTATTTCTGTACTTTTTCCACCAAGTATAGTCACTATCATAGTCCAACACAAAGTATTCCGCCGCAAACTGGACAGACCGCGCACCGCCCGCTTTGGCCGAAGCACAGAACTGTACAACTGTTCAGATAAGTCAGCTGGTATTATCATTATCATCGCAATGCAGCTGAATTAGATAGCATGTTTGTTTATATGAATTAGATTCAGTCAAAGACTATAACAATAATAGAGCGATACCATTGCGAATTATCCCTAAAAGGAAGTCCATACAGGTTACACGTCGATTTGCAATCAAAAATAACCTCTTTCCCTAACTTCTATTTAAAAAAAAATATTTGAATATATAGCTTCTATCCCATAAAATAATTTTGAAAACCCCTCGAGTGCATGAAAATTTCCAACCGATGTAGTATCTCCACGGTATTCAACTAGATTATGCAACATGGCAATTTGAAACACCAAATCTAAGGACTTTTTATTCAAGCCTCTTTCGAATTTGACAAGCAGAACGGTCTTTGTGTAATAGAAGCATATAACATTTAACAGTTAACTTACACCTTAAGAAAAAATGCAAGAACTACTGAAGCCTGGATATATATAAAAGCGCTTTGTCATACTGCCTTGTTCACATAGGTAAAATACCAAAATTTTTAAGCCAGAGTTGCGTTATATGCTTACATTAGAAAGCATTCTGTATATATAAATCTAACTCATCTATATGCAGTAGATCGAAGATTCGAAAACACCAATTTATCCTTGTTAACCACACGGTTAACCGGCTGCAATATGATATAATTTTTGATGAGTGTACGTTTGCCGCGCATTACATTTACACCCAACTTACAAGATGAAAACAAATTCGCCCTACTTTGAATCCAGCTTTACTGATTGACACCGACTTTACCGAAGTTGGACTAACTCTGGAAAAGATTTTTTTTTTTTTTTGTCTACAATGGTATCTTTCCACTGCTAATCGTTGCTGTGTTTTCTTACTCACAGAGAGCATTTGTCTGGAAAGAAAGTCCTTGTAAATGGTCGAGACTTCTACAGTTCATCCAGTATCATTAAGTTACAGAAACAATCTCGATAATGAACTGTTTATTAAAATACCAGCACCAGTTATGAACAAAAGCCTCACGAATCTTAACCACTAATTTTCACCACCGTGGTTTCAGCAATATCTGTTAGTTAAAGGACTCTGGTTCAACTCCGATAGGAGAGAGAGGATGCTTCCATGATAAGACTTCCCCCTTCCACTTTATAGTATTTCCCTATCCTGGGGAAAAGCATGTGAAACAACTTTAGATGTTAATAAACTGCGCATTTATTTGTCATCATTATCAAATTTTATTTTAATAACTTTTCTATTCCCTTTTTAGCATTACATGAGAAATGTCGTATCTTTTTGTTAACGTAATGCTTTGGTATTTACCTGTTGCTGCTTACGCACATTCAACAGTTTTGATTTAAAAGTTCTATCCTAAAATGGGATGCTGTTAAACACCTTTTAGCTCTCTTCGAGACATTTGATTAGAGGGAAAACTCTGGGAAAAAGTACTATCCTAATGGCTTGACCTGAAGGCGGCCTCCTATTTTGCTCTTGGTTCTGGATCGATATCTTTGGCCAATTGTATCACCAAATAGCGTAATACATTTTTTCAAACTACACAATTAAGCACATAATAGCATCTAGAATTTAGACAAAAAATGTGAATTTTATTTAATTGCATTGGAAGAATAGACGTAATATTGTAGAAGTCAATTTGCGCTACATTCTTACTATTGGTGCCAACCTTAAACTAAACATCTCAGGATTAACTTTCTATTGTCAAATGTACGGAATCCGAAAAGAGGCATTGCAAAAGTTGGACAAGCAGCGAGAATGAGTTGAAGTTAAAGGACAGAAGAGAATCGTGTGTCCTTCTAATTTGAGCCGCTTTTTATATATTTTTATCTGTGATTGGTTGATTGTTGGTACTAAAATGAATTCTCAGTATATAAAATTGTTTTCATGACATAACAGTGCCACTATGGAGGCTGTAAATGCTGTAATCACGACGTCGCTACCCCAGACAATTTTTGGCTATAGATTTATGAAAACATAATTTCAGGCGATAATGGGAAAGTTGAGCGTTGTAGATTCACAACCCAAGATAAATTTGAATTTTTGCATGGAAGCTGCGTATTGAATGCAGAAAGGGAATTTCTTTGTGCGCCCAATCATGCGTATACTTCGTTTCGCAAAGTTTTTAACAGCCAAATGTAAGGAAATCCAACTTTTTTACAGATTAAATCACATGTTACATGCATACAAAGATGTCATAATTAAAGATTAAAATTCATAGGGAAAGGAATAGATATACGATTTCGAAGGCATGGACGATGTCGCTTTTGATCAACATTTGCAAGGAAAAAGTTGATGGGTCCTTTTTGAGAGTCCATAAAAGCTTCCGGCAGCAAACACTAAACTAAAACAAGTGAAGACACGTATTAAAAACTTCATAGATGCACCATTCAGAGGTTATAACAGGAAGGAGCTGCCTCCGTGATCTAGCGATAGAATTTGGGAGGTTTTCGTTCGATTCTCGTTTTCTAGTAGTTTGGATAAGTTTTTTTCTCTTTTTTTTCCCTCTCCTGGAGTTTTTCTAGATAGTTTTAAGGCGCCAAGAACTCAAAGTTCATTTGCGCCATCATTAATTCGTTTCATTCACCCCTACGGACTACAGACCAACAGTATTCGCGTTCACAATCTACAGATGCCGCGATGAAACCAATGCAGTCAATAGGAAGAGTAGCACAAAAATTACTGAGTCACCAAGCAACACAAGCCAACCAAAGAAGAGACGGAAGTAATGCCTATTTTCAGTATTTGGACTTCAATCGTATACCAACAGCACACATTGCAAGAATTTATATTTAAAACCTTCGAAAACCCACAGTATGTATAGTTAATTTGTGTTGTTTTAGCGTTTAAATCCGTCATGGAGCATTTCAGTGCACTCATTCAGCACCATACAAATATCTCTACATGCGTAATTATCTACCGAAATAACACATTTGTGAGTAAAATGCCATACATTACGTTAAGAGAAAAGATAAACTTTTTTAAAATATTAAATTTACTAATAGATATGTATATCTCACAGAAAGTGATTAAAAACATTTCAAGGGCAATCTCATACCTAAAATACAGAGAAAAAGAACTTAGTTGCTAGTTTCTTTAGGTTTTTCTGCGTTTTAATATATTGGTGTGATTTTTTTTTTTTTTTTTTTTTTTAAATAGCGTTTAACGCCCGTTTTTACTACTAAGGCACCGTGTGAAAGTAGAGGCATTGCGCGATTCCATATACAATTAGACAGAAAATAATCAATTGGCACTATACTTTTTGAATTTTAATATGTTTTATCCTACTACCATATATTAAGTCGAATGTTTTCATGAAATATATGTATAATATTTCTATAGCTAATGTACTCGTGCAAAAATTCGCCACATTTACCTATTTTTTTAAATTTTCACTTTCTTTACAGAAACATAACTTTCCATTCATTTAAAAATATGACTAAATAGTCCAATTTAAAGTTAATATCATCCAAATATAAGGTTTTGTAATACCTTGTTACTTATCTATTAAATTAGAAGAAAGCCGTTTTGTGCATATTTTAATGAGTTCTTACAAAGGAAAATGGCAAATAAAAAGTTTACAACATTGCCAATTTTAAGATAAATAAACGCTTTTCAGATTTGTGTTCCAAGGTAAATAAATCTGCAAGTAGAGTCCTTATATCTGTCTGGCACTGCGACAGTTATGACATAAGAACACTCTGGTCAAAGTAGATGCTCCTGCTTGGCCCTGCAAGGTCATAGCACGACCGTCTATACCAAATAAAATTTAAGCGTTAAAATTACAGAGAGTTTCTTTTGATGAAACATTAAACTCATTTTTTTCTGGGAGAAAGCAATCAGCAATTTTATTTTTAGCTGTTTTCCTTGGGGAATTTTAATAAAATATGTATTAATTTATGTAGGTCCCTGTTAATTTTTGGCACATGCACTTTTATAGAGCGTGTATTAACAGCCACAATATCAGCCGTTTCTTTTTAAATGTCTGGCATTAATCATTGCGGGTTTATATCTTTCGAATATAAATACACGATAAATTCATTATACGAAAACAAGAGCACTAAAAGCGGCCTTCCCGTAACCACATACTTATTTCTGAAGTATTTATGTAATTTTTAAGGCAACTCTAATATTGAAGTACTTACTTCACATGAATTAGCCTATACGACGTATTTGACCTTGGTGAAGATTTCGCCACAATATCAGCATTACAACGTTATGAATTAAAGTTTTGGGGGTAAAATTCTGCAGAAAAAGTGTGCCTTTTTACCTAATAAATGCATGTGGGTAATAAAATGTTAAAATGCTAAAGGAATGAACTCAGGTAGGATGCAAAAATCCAAATGTTTAGATATTTAAATCTTTAAGTACATAGATTGATTAAATTCCATTCCTGGTATCTCACTTTTCAAAATGTCCGCTACTATTTAGTGTAGTAAAAGGTTAATTCCTATTTTCATTATTTTATGTTTATTAACTATTAATTCTTTTAACTTCGGGACGTGTCCATGAATAAAGCTCCTGTTATATGTTTCCGGGAAACAAACACAAGTCACAAAATGCATTCTCAAGAGTATCAATCAACTATTGTGGATCAAACAGGAAAAATCCATTATCGGTTTGCAGTTATCCAATTCGTCCTCGTTTAAAAGGGCTGTTCTGAAATATTTCGTATAGAACTCTTGGCAATGTCCGCTGTTTACGTCCCATATCATTTTCTTTTTATCACCCACAAATATTTAGTACTCTAACGCTCCCATTTGAGCATTTAATTTTTTGTATCAGATGCCTTTAAAGCGGAAATATAAGCTCTAACTAATAAAAAACGCGGTTCACAAACTACCGAAACTAAGATTAGTTGTACACTTAATCACAAAGTAGCCCTTTAGCTACTGCGGATCAAAGCTTATAAATTATCTCTCATAATACGTTAAAAAAGTTTCAACCTTAGAAAGCTGCAGTGTAATTTGTTGCTATGTTTGAAAATATATGGCTGTGCATAAGGTTTGTTGACTATTACATATCTATAACCCAATGAAGTGGAATCATACAGGGGCAACATATATATATATAGTTACATAGCTGTTGTTTACAAGCTCTCAACACTACTAAAAGTATTGGTTTTTATTTACATGTATACGTACTTCCCTTAAATTCTTTGATACATTAGATATCTGTTGAAGAATATTTATAATTCTACCGCTTCATTATCAGTTTTACTTCCAAGAATAAAAATAATTGCAAGGATTTCATTTTGAAATATTAATTGTATGCCACATGTAAGAGTTCGTAATAATAATAATAATAATAATAATAATAATTATTTTATTGTTTTATTATTATTATTTAGTATTGCTATAACGGTAGTTTTAGGCTAAAGATTATAAAAATGGCGATTGCAAGTTATCGAATAATTATTTTTTACATTTTTTCAATGTTTAGTAACATTTGCTTTTATTCTCTGTTGTTCGTAGTTATTAAATTAGCCATTTACGTTGATAAGCAAATTGAATAATTACTGGTGTTTTTCATCATGCCTACAGAAATGTTTATAGAAATAATAATTTGAAAAAAAATACCACGATATAGCATTTTGACCCGTATATTACAATTATAGAAAGCGTTGGAATATTAAAAGAATTCAGTGTTTCATTGAAAAAATATTAGCAATGAAGTATATCCAGACAAGGGAAGGTAAAAAATGAAATTAGCAAAAATAACAAAAGATGACGTTTCTTTCGTCAAATAATTTAAAACCAGAAAATTTGAAAATATCAATATTTCTCTCCCACCTTCCCCCTCTCTCTGTAGTGTGGGTGTTGAATTTTTAAATAACTGTTTCTCGCATGAATAGAAAGTTAAAATAGTAATTTGTTAATAAACCTCTGATTAAAAACTGAAACATTATTAATATTGTATTTTATATACATTTTAGACTGTCATTTTGAAGATACTTAAGAATTTCAAAATGCATGAAAATGGCATTGTAGACAAGAATACGCATAACTTTAAATGTAGGGAAGATAATATAATACCACTGCTATTGCATATTCTAGAAAAATGGACCCAGGAAAAGCATATAAATAAACGTGTCATGTGGCTTTAATCCAAAAGAAATATCCAAAAACCTGTTCTACAACGGAGACACGTCAAGAAAAAGATACATTTTACGAGCCACTAAGAGTTTAGTTCGCCTTGATGTTATTAATGACAGTCTGTTCTCTCTTCTAACAAGCCGGCAAAGCTATCGCTTCCTCAAAAGTTAAACGGGGTAGATAAAACAAAGGACATTTTTAAGTACTGGAGTTTTACAGCTACTAAATAAGATAAAACGTTCTTGTGTAGATATATAGATATATATAGTAATCCAGAGGCTTTAACTAAATATGCTCACTACAGAACACCAATATTCCGTTGCACGGTAAACGCAACTCTAGAATCTGGTCTTCTTTAATCACAACATTCAGAAATGTAAAATTTAATTTCTGTACAACAAATTAACATGCTTTTTATTGAAAAACCTTCTGGTTGAAAGGCAGTTTCGCACACGTTAGGGAAATCTCTCATTTCTAGAGAGGCAAGTACTAAATATGATCATCCCTACAGGATGGACTTTACCTTTTCGCTTATTTTGCTCCATTGTTCAACATTTTAGGCGGTTTGTACATTTCAGGACTAAACGTTCTAATTTTGAGTATAGTGCCTATAGTATGTCTTGCGTCTCTTTATGAAATACAGTCCTATTCTAGTTGTTATTTGAAATATTTCATTATTTGTAAGGGAATTATATATTTTGCTTCTGCAGTATGCACATTGTGAACAAAAATTGTGCGATATCAATAATAATAATAATATTGTCTGCGTTTGATCTCAGATTGCGATGGGATGTAAAAGATATAGTCATTATCAACTACAGCATTGTCACTGCTGCGTTCTAATTACTTGACAATGAATTATGTTGGAATTACTCTAACAGTAGTTCAGTTTTCTTGGAGTGATTTGAGTTGACTTGATTGTTCATACTGTTAGTCACGTTGAATAATAACTATTGGTTTCGCATTGAATATAAAAAAATTAGTAAATCTATTTCGTACGAAATAATAAATAATAGTATATCTTAATTTTAAATAAAATGTGAGAATTGTTTAATAAGAATATAACAACGCAATAAAACAAAGAAGTTCATTAATCCCGTCTTATTTCAAGGCAAATGGCAATCTATTGAACAAGTTACTGCAGGAATTTCGTTATGCTTTGTCCTCTTATTATATCAATTAAGAAATTAAACAACAGAATATTCCATGAATTTTTACGAAACATACAAACTTAACTTTTCTGATTAAACATAATTGAGAAAGAACCATTTACACCGGAAATATGAAAATATACGTGCAAATAAGTTAATTAGTAGCACCTTAATTTTTCAATTCTGAAATTTCTAAAATATATTCGTAGATTTTAACCTAATATTTTAAGTAATACGCAACATCTAAATAAAGAAGTAAAAATACATCAAATATTTTAAAATTCATTTTCATTACTAATTTTTAAATATTTAGTGTGAACTAGTTCCAAATTTTGAACCTATGGAATTGATTTCTACGAAATGTGTATTTGCCTTTGAGTCGCTGAAATGTTAAAAGATCATGTTCTAGATATGAAAATATTTTCAAGTAACAGGAGATGAGATTTGCTATGGAGAACCTGGAACAGTTTTTAGTCATACACTGCCATATCAGTACATAAAATTATTTTATTTTCTCGGGAAATAATAATTCTAGGAAGTGCAGATATTTTTTCTAGAAATCGTTAGTTGTATACTATTTCGTTGCCTTAATAATTTCTTTCTTTTTCAGTTTAAATGCCTATTAGGTAAACGTTTACGTGTCCATTTGCCTGTCCAATTTTAATTTCTAGTGCTATGAGTCCTCCCTGTAGCTACCTCTACTATGTTAACCTTGACGGAATTTTCACCAATAAAGTTTCACCAATGTGTATAACTGACAGAACAAGCAGTCAAAATATGTTAAATAGTTATGAAGAAAAAAAATCAGAAAGACTTTCACAAAATGAATCCCATATAAATGCTAACATTGTTTTTCGGGATTATTATTGCTATGGTTAGTCACGTGAATATAATTATAATTTCACCCATGTTTATTACTTTCATAATTACAGCGGAATAATAATAGTTAACATTCACAGTTTGTTGTTTAAAATATAAATATAGTTAACAATACGATTATATTTAAACGCTTATACAGTTTTTCGGGTGATTTCTGAGACCTTTATCATAAAAACATAAAACGAAAATTAGAAAGTAAAAAGAGACGGGTTCTTCTTGGTAAAATGACACCACAGCGAATAAAACACTATTTAATTAAAGCAAATTATAAGCAAAAGTATTGTTTTTTTAATATATACTTTCCTCAAATTCTTTGATATATTATATGCCTGTTGAAGAATATTTATAATTCTGCCGTAAATGTTTAACTTTAAACACTTGATCTTAATATCAGTTAAATCCTCCAATAGGTTATCTTTATTTCTCACCTAGCTGGTAAACTGCCAGATAGCTATTTAGAAACAATTTTCTGCTCTATGCATTATAACTAGAAATATCTTTAAAATTTGTGTATAAAATAAAACTCACTTGGTTTGTCGAGTTCCGTTAGAAGTTCCTCAGTTGTTGCCTGGGAGGAGGCCGAAACATCATAAGGTCGAAACTCGACGCTGATGAAAATGTGCAGTAAGATGAAAAGATAAAAGGATGCCATTATGCCTTGGTTTGTGGCTCACTAATATGTTCTTTTAACTCTTGTTGCACGGTACACTTAATCGATCACTTCAAAACTTGGCTATGGATGTAGGAGAACAAATAGCACATTAAGAAACCAACGAATGCTTTTTCTTTCGTTTGACGAACGGCAAAAAAGAGTTGAAAAGTGTCACACACACATAGCTTTCTTGAAGAATCTAAAACTGGAATTTTGGAAAACACTAATCGGTACACATTGAGTTATCAGCTAGCACAGAAATGTTACAAGTCACACACGCCAGAGTTAACCTTCATGTCCAAGAACGCGGATATCGGTCATAAGGCCGGACCATTCACCTTAAGCACTGTGAATAAGTTTGCCCGTAGAATGCCTGATTCACATAAACACTTTAAAAGAAACCGAAGTCTCGTTGAAACCTGACTTAAAAATTATATTTTACATCAAATATAGATTTCTTGAATGTGTCTAAACATATGTGCTTCTGTATTCAACCCCCTGCACTTAAAACTTGGGTGTTTCATTTATAATAAAACGCTGGCCCATTTTACTCTTCGGAAGGCGGAACCAGAAGACAAACAGTTTCTTGAACACATAAGTAAAAATACAGTACAAGTTTTAGGAGAAATGTCATCTTCGGATTAAACATCATTTGTTCGCCGAATACGTACGTAAAACTTCAAACACATAAGGGCAAGTAGTTCAAACACGTTTTGAGTTAATGGTTCTGAGGTCTTTTTAATTACTTTCAATTTTACAACAATTGGGGAGGATAGGGAATAAAATGCTTAGAACACTTAAACCACAATTTCTCACCATACTTTTGGGTTTTTAGTATTAAAATGCACAATCATATAACGACCCACGAATAGAAATCTTAAAACTTCTGAAATAGTGGACGAAAATCAGGGGATGGCTTTTTTTATTAGTATATTTAAATGACGATAAAAAGTGATGCTATGCACTGGAGATTCTAATTGACGGAATGGTTTTTCCTTAAACAGTCAGGCCATTATGGGGACCTTGGAAGCATGGGTAAACACTGGTTTTGTCGTATAAAAATGGTTTTTCATGTTTATCACACACTATAGTACTTCTTTAATTCAGCACCTATGGAGTTAAATGGGACAGAAACTGTTTTCCACACTAAACCAAAATCGCTTGGAGTACACTATGTCAAATTCAATACTTCCGAAAGACAATTTTTAGATACTGATGCCACTGGAGGACTTTTAGAGAGCCCTTGCACTTCCTGAACGTGGTGAATCCTCTAGCACAGTAGTGGCGAGTTTTCCGCTCAAGTCCTCGCCGGATAAGAACACTGATGTAAGACGGCGTTGACTTGTCCGAAATCCTATCACTCCCGCTGACTTCCGCCACCGCGAAAGTCTGTTTGCGACGATGATGCGTCACGGTTGGGAATTCCCGACCGTAAAATCTCACACGGTCTAAGGGACTGGATCCACGAACGGCAGCAACACTCTGCATCATTACCTTCGCCGAAGTCAATGTCCACGCCGGCGGTTGTCCAATTTGACTCATTCCCGCCTACATTGCACATCAAGTTCCGCTTTAACAGCCCACAAAACCGAACGTCATCATTGTACGGCATTTCAAACCACTTGCCTTTAATTGCATGCGAGGGCTTCTGGAAGGTCACAAGCTAATGATTATGTAATTTATTATTTATTTAAATCACAACTATTGAAGTTAGTAAATTTAAACACTAGTTACTCGAGCTCGTCACCATTTCGAAAGAGTGTTTGATACATAATGCACATATGGGTTTTCCATTATGAAGCTGTTTATTTACAGTGTAGAGCTATCACCACTTGTTGGTATGAGTTTGTAGTTTTTATTCAAGAATGACGATGGAAACCCGGAACCCCCGCAGGGAGGGGGGTGCGTGTGGAACGAGGGGTGGGCGCTGCTCGTTTCGACGACGGCTAGAGAGAACAGATGTATTATGAAGAATAATCTTGGTTTCAACCACGCGGGAGAAACGTACACTACGCCAGCCCGCCGAGTACTGGCGCGGTCTGCTCGGGAGGTGCAAGAGAGGCCGCTCCCCCCTCACCCCTTGCACTGCCGTGCGCCGTGTTGCGACTCGCCGACACTTGCGGCACGGCTCCAGAACTATGCGACATGGCCCGTAAGTAGCTACTAGGAATTCATGGTACTTTATCGCACTGCAAAAACATGACAATACGAAAATAGTGCACTGAAACTCTAATCGCATTTAGTCGTATAATACCTTGGTCAACGGTGTGCTTTTGTGCTGCTTTAAGCTGTTCTCTTGATGTTTCAAACGTTAATTTTTGTTTAATATTCTAAGGTACCACTACACATAAATTGACAAAATGTTGACACATAATGCAATCTTAAAATAATGCACTCCTATCAAGTGGAGAGCCAAAGTATAGCATGGACAGTTCCAGGAAAATTTTCTCAAAACTAATTTGTATATTGTTTATTTCACAATCCAAACCTAGCATTTCACTTAAAACCCTAATAATAATTAGGGTTCATAACGTTCTGAATTTATGAGTAAATTCTTTGTGCAAAGTTATTATAATTTTGGAGCAAATTCATCAAATGTTTCATACATTACAACATGGATTTTTTTTTAACCAAAACACTCAGACATTTCAAGACTTACATCATCAAATTATTTTTAAACGATAACAGATGATCTTAAGAGTGTTTATAGCGTATTTATGACGTCGTAGGCTACCCGCTGAAATTAAACCAACAAAATTAATTTATTGAGCTTTGTAAATAACAATTTTATTATGAAGATACATTTCATGTTTTTAAGAGAGAATATAAGGCCTAATATTCTGAAAATAAAATATGGTCACAAAAAATGTACACAACAGTAATTTAAAGTGCACAAAACAAGTTTGTGCTGTATCTTAGCACATGAAATTGCAAACTAATTTTTAAGCCTAGAGAAATTATTTTATTACTGAAATATTTGAAGTGTTAGTGCAGGAGCTACTAAACATTTTATAAACGTTAAATATTGATAAAGTATTGTTAAATTATTAAATATTTTCTGTATAACGTGTCTTGTTCAAAATATAAAAATATTTTGAGAAATGTCTAACTATTTAAAGGGGTAAGTACCTCCCTAATATCTTTCAGATTGTATGAATAAAGTAATATGATGCATTTAAAATAATATCAATAACGTGTCTTTCACAAAGTGTTTTAATAAAAATATTAATTGATGAATCAGGGAGTTTTCTGAAATAACGTCCTAATCTTTGACTATTGCATTCAGTAATGACTGAACATTTGTGATATGCAATAAGTTTTTTTTCTTTTTATTATTTCCATTGCAAATTTAAAATAATCACAATTTTAATTAAAATGTTGTGCTTTTATTAGTCATATAACGTGTTTTTTTAGTCATTTGTCAGTTTTCAGTTAATTTTCCTAATTAGATCATGTTTTATTTCCTTTTTATCTATTTGCTTACAGTCGTTTCAGAAACGGATTTTGCTTTGATTATTGCTTGACATTTCTCAAAATTTTCTTTTATAAAAATTATTTCACAAATTATATCTTTCTGTGAATTAGGAGAGTAAGTTGTGCTTACGTAGAAAGGGGCAGATGCATAGTGAATACTCAACGTTATTTTCCGTATTAAGGCCTATTGCTTCTGTAAGACGGATATTCCGCACTCTGCAAGATTGGTGACATTGTGAATGGTAAACCGGCAACATTTAAAAAAGGTGAACCTGAATCCAGCGGCAATGAAGTGACTTATTTCAAATATTCCCCAATAACATTGTGCGATATTGAGAAGAATTTTTCCCGATACAATTCATTGCTAAGTAAATCCGCTTTTTTTTTAATGTTTAAAATAAGTGACTTGTTACCGTAAATATTTGTGGCCGTTCATCATATTGCAATATTTCTTTCATTGGGTTAGTGTTGCATGTTATTGCTTGATTGATTAAATGAATTAAACGTTTAATAATAATAATAATAATAATAATAATAATAACAATAATAATAACTAATATTTTAATTTCCAATATTTTAAAGTTTTAAGACATGCTTTATTTAATGAAAGGTAAGATTTTGAAACTGAATCAGAAATAAAAGGGTATGAAATTTTATTTTCATATTTTCACAATTTTTAGTCATAAGTGCTTGCATACGCTAATATTTTAGGTCATAAACATCTGAGTGTTAATAACCATCATTATATGGGCAATGTTTATAAATGGCAGCTACATTATGTAAAATAATTAATTAATTTATGTGTAACAATACCTGAAAAATTAGAATCAAATGTAACTTCTAATAACATCAACAACAAGAACACGTAGCTAAAATGGCCTTAAAAACTTAAAATCATAAATCATTCCACTCTAAAAATCTTAGTTTAGAATCTAAACTAATAATTCAGATTTCGATGCATATTGCTTTTAATGAGCATTTAGAAAATAATTTTGTAGAACTTTCATGAAAACAAAAATTAATAAGTATTTATTTTTAAAAAAGTCTATTTGTTGTTATTCACAGTTATAGTATTATCTTTCCTCGGCTACTTCTTACTTCGTTATTCTACGAATCCAGTTCTTCTGTTCAATCGAGCATTACCTTTCAGCAGGTCGAAAGATTATTAAAAGTAGTTTCGTTTTCGAGATTGAAGATTGTAGCAATGAGGCATACGAAAAAAATCGGCAATTATAAACATTCCAATTGTAAAATAATTCATTTACAATGACAGAAGCAACGAGTTGTGAAATTTATGATGAAAATTAATAATAACAAAAGTCAAGAAAAAAAGACGCAAATACATTTTTCTCTTCTTTAGTCTTCTTTTATACTTTATTCCTTTCCTTTTTCTATTCTCTTTTGGTACTTTATTTTTGTTTCTTTCGTTTCTCCTCTCCCTCTCTTTACGGCGACAAAGAAAACGAAACAGTAGAGTAGGAATAAAATAATTTAGAACACAGAAAAATAGTGAAATTGTATTACTGAATTTACAAAAATATTGTTATTTAATTAATTATTAATTAATTAATTATTTAATTAATCTTTAATAATTTAGAACACAGAAAAATAACGAAATTGTATTACTGAATTTACAAAAATATTGTTATTTAATTAATCTTTCTTTTATTAAATAAATTTTAGAAAAGGTTATGTCACTTCATAATGCTTATACGCTTTGTATAGATTTATATGGCTTGAGTCCGCAGCCGAACGCACACGGTACGGGTCCGAGATCCCTTCAGGCCCCGGCTCTGTCGACGGACAAGTTCTCCTCACTTCTCTACTTCCACAACTTTGATCAATAAGTTGTGTATTTTATATTACTTTTTTCATCATACGAGACCTGTTTAATAAAGAATGATCGTATTGTTTACAGGCTTAATTTTTTGCACACACACAAAAACAAAAATACAATATTTTGATAGCTTAATGTGAAATGTACACATGATACTAATTACATTGTCATCACTTTCGATTTCCGCCTGTGGGAGATGTACAAGTTCAGACATGTTCAGCTCAGCCTACAGCAAAATGGAAGTGGTACGCAACGAATATACTGCTTTGAAATTATGTTAATGTCAAAAGTTCTTCAGTTGAGGCCTATGAAATGTTACAAGTCGAAGGAAAGTTTTTCTACTCTGTAGTATAGCTCGAAGATGATTTAAAAATATTTAAAGAGGGAAGAAATTCATTTCAAAGGAAGGTGGACCCGGCGCTCCAATCTGTGCTCTAACGGAAGGAAACATGAACACCACTTTGTCATTATGAGAGAGAATCGTCGACATTAAGAAACACTTTCAGCAACTCTGAAAATTTCATTGGGTGCCATCCACATGTTGGTTACTGAAAAGTTGCACATTAGACATGTTTCTTCTTGGTAAATTGAAAGGTTGCTGATTCTAAAACAGAATAACTGCCATTTAACATTTAAACGAAAAACATATAAATTTATATATTGAAGAGAAAATTTAAAATAAGCTATTAAATATTAGATATCGCACCCAGACACTCCAACTTTGAGTTTTTAAATGGCACCTGTACGATTTGATGCTTCAAATTTAAAGAGGATGAACTGATATCATATTTAAAATTTGTTTACAATTATTAGGGTTACAATTATTATTGCTTTTTAAATTTGGAGAATAATACAATAAAAACCATCAAATTTAACCCGTTCTTTCAATTTGGTAAATGTTCTACCAGAAAGAAGATATTATAAGCAGATTAGTAAGGGGTTCCGTAATAGGCCACATTATTGTAATGTTGATAATTGTAGTTTTCCCGAAATAAATTGGGTTTTCATTTTCCAAACACCTAACTCATTTACTGATAATTTTGATGATGTTTCTCAAAATAGTCCTCTTTGAATGCAATGCACCTGCCCTGCCCCAGTATTTCTGCCAGTCTTCAAAGAAATGCTAGAAATCATTCAGAATCGCCTCAGCAGCATTTACCTTGTAAAATATCCTCCACAAATGTGTTTCTTCAATATGGGGAAAAGGAAAGCGTCACGTGGAACTAAATCTGGTATATAGGGAGGATGAGATCTACATTTAACATTTGCAAAGCGATGTATCCAGCTTAATTACACAGAAATGTGGCCTTTAGCAAGTTATATGGCCTTGCAGGGTTTTCAGTTTTTCTGTGTAGTATTGCCCAGTTACAGTTGTGTGCGTAGGTAAATCATTACTTGAATATTGAAAAGTGAGACGATCATAACTGTCCCAGCAGAAGCACCTATAACCCCATTTTTTGTTTTGGCGTGATGATGGAGATTTTCACACAAATCCTTGTTGTTTGCTCTCAGACTCGCAATGATGTAACTAAATTCCATCAGCATATTTGAAAGAAACTCCGCATATTCCTGCAATATCTCTTCAACTCCGCTTTTGAAATAAACGCTCTGTATACCATCTCTCACAAATCATATTAAGCATTTCTCATTCAGTCATTTATATTGTCCAACTTAATTCTTTACTTTTTTAGAGAAGCCAGTGAGTGTAAAAGAGATACACGCAATGTGAGGGGCTTCTTTTGGCATAAGTAAATAGCTCTTCGCTGCTAATAAGTTTTACGCGTTAGTTAAATTACAGAAATGTTACCATTTTGTCGATGTCAATAAGTTGTACTCAATTTCTTAAATCCACTTTGCAATAAACTATTACTTTCTATGTGATTCTTATTTACCAATATGGAAAAGTAAAAGAGAGGCTGACAAGAAAATATAAAAGGAAAGAAAGAAAATAATAATGTGAGAGGACCACAAGAGATAGGAAGAGTTAATGTAACATTCGTTTTTCCTGTGTTTCTGTTACTCCTTTCTTTTTTCTCTTTCCATTTTATTATTCTTTCTCTCTCACGAGGAAAAAACTGTTTTTTTTTCTATATTCCTCGTTCTCAGCACTTTTTTATGTTTTGAAGTTTCTGGGTTCCATAAGGAATCGATGCCAGAGCAAAACTATGCGACATATTTGTGTGCCCGCCAACTTGCGTATCTGCACTCCAAAAGATACAAAAAAGCTGTTTATTCTCATTTATAGTTACCATATGATTTTATACAAGTATATGATGAATAACCTTTTAAGTATTAATAAATTCAACGAAATACCCATGTTAGTTAACTATCCTTCCGGGTCAGAAGCTACAATAAACTGAAAACTCTGAAATCTGGAGTCAGATTAACTCTCAGCACTAGAGTATCACCTACCAATAGTATTATATGATAGTTAATATAGCTCAAAAGAAATGGATACGAATACTCGATACTTTGGTACTCAATAAGTATCGATATCAAACTATGCCGCTGTACATGAGCTCGATAAATTTTCGATACTTTGTTAACTAACAATTTTTAACTAACATTCTCTTTAGTAGTACATTCTGGTAGCAAGTACCAAAATTTGGGTCCGCTTTTAATCCCGACCGGCAACCCCAATGTAAAAGCGCTACCTTTCCTTATGCTTCTGGCGAAGTATGTATGTATGTTCAAAATCACACATTATGGCAACAAAATGGGATGAACTTTAATTTTAAATAGACATTTTGGATGTGCTAGCTATTTCATTAATTTTTAACATGTTTTTCACTTTTTATTGATATAGAAAAGCCATGCTCTTTCTTAAAAATAACCCCATTTCTGAGTTTGACCAATAATAAAAGGGACTACTGAAAAAGATATTACGTGATCTTATTAAACCATATAATCATAAAAAACTACTATAACAATGCCGTACTTCAAGATCTTTAGCATGAAAGCTGATTTTACACGACGACTATCAGTTGTTATTTTCAAGACAGTTGTTGTTTTGGAGTGACAAATTACGGTGCGTTTTGCAGTTTACCTATGAGGGAACTATTTGCATTGGATTCTGTAACTGCGCCATTGCACAATTTTAAAAACGAGTTTCTCATGAAGTGGAAAATCTCAAACCACTAGCAATAATTAGAATAAAGTTGTTAAATTTCTCATAACAATAAATTAACTCTGGATAGGAAAATTCAGAATGGCTTGATAAAAAAGCTCTCTCAAAATAATACAATGAGAAATTTGTATTTTATTTTCTAAAAAAATACAATTTTCAATTATCTAAGTATCTAATATTGACACTAAACCGTGTATCAATAAAATTAGTATCTCCAACTCTAATAAGAATTCCAAAATACTAAAAATACAACTTTAGTCTCAGCAGCATTGTTTTCAGCATAATACGTTAACCTATGCCCATTCGGTTTAATCTTTTTAGATACATTTATCCCCAGCTATAAATACTCTCCCAATACGTAGATAAATCCAAACCAATAAAGTGTTTGTAATTTTATTAATATAGCTTCCAATTGCAAAGGCTTATTTGCATTTTAAAGCATTTAAACTCACACAAACAGAAAAGGAAAATCATATTTGATTTCAGAATATATAGAAAATTAATAATTATTTACAAATAAACTAATGCGATTTATAGTTTCTTTTTTAACTTTAGAATGTTTATTAACGTGACATTTATTTTGAAAACAATGATGATTAATTTACGTTTTTATGTTTGAGAATAAAAATCCAAATATATGTTGTGCATTAAAATGTATATTATTGCCGTATTTTAAATATTCATTTACTTGCAGAATTTAACAAATAACATTTTCATATATAAAGAGGAAGCGAAAATACATAGCTCTTATTACTAGACATTGTTTTTGTCCGCTCCTATTATTAACTGAAGACGACAATCTATGCATGAACACTGAATTTTTCCGAATTTGGTTTCATCTTCATATGTTTCATTTTTAAATGGATCTTAAAATATCAAAATTCTGGCTAATTAGTTCCACTAATCATAGCATACAGAACAAGCACTAATTCTTTTTTCCCCAAGACCTTTTTGCCCTCTGTGATGGCTGTTTGCTCTGCTCCGTCTTGCGACATCACTGGTAGACTGCAGTATTGCAGGAGAGCTTGTGATCAGTACACCTTATCCTGCCAATAGCCATCAGGAGGCAGTTTGATTAGGAGGTCACTTTGGTCAGATGGCCACACTAGTATCTTTAAATTTGCTGTGGGAGAATGTAGATTTTGACACTTGAAAATCATAGCTATTTAAATATGTCATTAAATTAAGCTTAAATGTCGTAGGGCCTTGAAATTTTGGTAGCATCTAAAGTGGGGTTGACAAAAAAATTTAAAGTGAATTTTTTTTTAACAACATTTGGAGTTTTCATCCATGGTCCCCCTTAATAAAAAGGACAAGAACATAGGAAATATTTGTTCCTTGGAAATTTGTAATGAAGAATAGCATAATTGTGTTCGTGTAAATTAAAATTAACTATATAATTTCACTTCAAACATTTCAAAGTTTATACCTAAATCTGTTATACATTTTTGTACTTACATAAATAAAATACAGAATTTATAATATTATTTGTTTTTATTCCTTTAATGTATATTAGATCTGGAGAATTATTTAATATTATTGTTTATTTAAGAATGATTTTAGCTTTTTTGGTGAAAATACCTATATATATATATAGTTCATTTATGATTACAACATTATAACAGTTACATTTTATGAGTTTATATTTCTCCCTATTTCAATTACCGTTTTCGTTCATAAGGACAAGGAAATTCTATTCATACTATTCTCGTTTTTCAAGTCATTTGTCCTTCATTGTTACAAATTATTCATATTAAAATGCTTAACCAAGTAATAATTAGAATAAAAAGCAAATTAGACCATGATGGAATAAGTTTACCCTTTTACAAAATTATGATTTATAGGAAATTTAAATCTTATTATAGCAAAATGAAAAGAAAAAGAGGAGATTATACACGACCTTAATGTTTTTAAATTTCCCGGTAACATACTTATAATATCATAAAAAGTCTTTGCCTTTCGATACACCTTGCGAAACTCATGTTTTACGACCGAGTGTTATTATGATGTTCATACTTTTCTTTTCTTCTTGTACCATTGATTTTCAGGCATAGCCAAAGAATGCACCTTGGGTGATAGAGTAGTAACGTTTTCCTTAATGTTTTATTCAGACGTGCGCTGAACGCCTATCGTTCAACACAGGAGAACGACAAAAGTGCATCGTTTACCAAAAAAAAAAAAAAAAAAAAGCGCCTTTCCATTATGTAATACAAGAAAATGAATGTCAACTTGATAAAACTCAGTAAATAATGGCCAAATGTGTTTTATGAGATAGCTAAATCTCTCTTTATAATCCTCGTTTTTAAATTTATGAAGTTTTTTTTTCCTCTCTCTGTCTTTTTCACGGTTTTTCCTTTTGTCACACCATAGAATAGGTATGAGACACCCACTTTAATACATCTCTTCTAGGCACCTCTATTGATATACTTCGCCGTAAACGCTCAACTATTTTATTAAGGATGTTTATGCAATATGAAAGAGAATTTTTGCAAAACTATACAGGAAAAGTGTTTCTGTGCTATGCTGACAAGCAAATTCTGCTGAAAACACTGTTTTCATGCTTTTACATACTTCTTTATCTTCTTTTTCTATAAATAAATTCGATTATAAAACCTGTTCCGAGATAAGTAATTTTTTATTCGATCTTGCTTTAGGTCTGCCAATATCCCTCTTACCTATGGGTTGATAAAACATTATTTTCTTTAGATAACGGTTTTGATCCATTCTGAAACATAAAATCTTCAGTTTTATATATAATTAATTGTGTATATTTTCTTCCATACATTTTTGTTCATTTTAAGATTTTGTGTAATTACCTCATTAGGTATTTCATCCCTTATTTGACATTTTTAGCTGCTCTAAGAAATCTCATTTCAGATATTATTTTCCTCTCATATTTTGCCTGAGATTTTAGCCGTAAAGTTAAGCGGAAATAATTATTGTTAGTTATTCATATTTTTATCTTAATACTCTTTTTCCCTGGAAAGCCATCAGCTCGATTTTTGAGATGAAATTTAAAAATTAAAATTTTTACCGATCTGCATTAGTTTTAAAATATCCTTTTGTAGTTCGTTCTCAGTTCTTTGACTGCACATAGCCATGTTTTAATATGCGTACCCTGCCCTAAACAGATTTCTAAATTTGTTTCTTTTGCTTCATTTGAGCAGGACATCGTCTATGCATACATTAAAAAGACGGGTGACAATCTATACCGTCCACTTCTCTGATTGATTTAAATAAAATTATTACTAAACTTGTGTCCTAAGTTTGAAACTATTTCATTGTTCTTATACACACTTTTTATACAATTGACCAATCATGTAAAGACCTATTTTTTCTTTCTAAAATTCCCTATAAAATTGCTCTACCTGTTTCGTCAAATGCCTTTACTTAGGCAATTAAAACAAAATGAGCTTTTGGATTAAACTCTTTTTAATAATCACCATTTGTAAGATACAAGGTCTTACATCGAAATTCATCTGGTCTTGAATTTATTTTACCTCTGCTAATTTTTTCATACTTGCATATGTGAATTTTAATATACCCTTTGCTCAGAGTACAATACTTTATTTCTCTTATCTTTGTTACCGTTTCTATGCTCTCCTTTTCTAAAGAGTGGGCGTGTAACTGCAGCTAATTGTCTGGGGATGGTTGCTGTTTTCAAACATAAGGAAAGAGCAACATACATGTATTTTATTATAATAATACATTTTATATAATATAATAAATTAATAAATAATGGAAATTCAAGCAAGGATATCCGCAAGCATAAGAAAGCAATATTACAATTTAAAATTGCTAATTGCTAATATTGCTATGTAATTTGAGTAATGTAGGTCTAAAAAGATATTCAGAAATGTTTATGCTTCATATAGTCTAATAACCTATCCAACGAAAGAACAATATGCTGTAAATCATATAGCAATTTCGAATAGTAATGTAATTTTATGCCGAAGCACATGCATGGAAAATCCTCTATTGCATGATAGCCTAGGTCTAATTAAAGAACACAGATACAAGGGTAGTTGCATCAGACATTTCTGAGAAACACATATGGCAATAATTAATTGTACTTATTTTGAAAATGTAGCAGATGACATTAATTACAAACATATCTGTAGTGTTATTTGCCATAGGACCCAACGCGACTTTTTACGTTTATATTTCATAACTCGGAATGAAGATATGACAAAATCTCAAATTTGTGTAATATCGTAAAATAGAACATTTATGTTATTTTCATTATATCATGTCTAATTATATCAATAGATCTGTTCACAATGAAACACAAAAGAAAGAACATTCTATTTATATTCATTGGGCACATTTATTTAAATCATATTTTAAAAATAGGTGTAATATGGTTTCGCTAAGTAGGTTCCAAAAGCCTCCGGTCTAATTTATTTGAGAGATAAAAAAAGAAAAAGCATTCATGTCACTTTTCAACATAGTTTCTGTTTACTTCAACAAAATGTTCATACTTTTGAATTAGCATTTCTATGCCCTTAGGGAAAGAAAGTTCAAACATTTGCCTGAAATTGTTCTAAATCGACTTCCCTCGCCTCATTGTCATCATTAATTTTTTTCCTTGAAAGTCTTTCTTGGATGATAGTCACTGGGGAGTAGATATGGGCTATATGGTGGATGATTCGGTTATCAGAATTTAGTTCTTCATATCATTTTTTTCCTTGAAAGTCTTTCTTGGATGATAGCCACTGGGAAGTAGATATGGGCTATATGGTGGATGATTCGGTTATCAGAATTTCGTTCTTCATATCAGCCATTGCAATCTGGGCAGCGTGCATTGGTGCAAGACAAATACCGTTGCTCAGTATATTGCGTCTCTTTTCTTTAATTGCTTTTCACAGTTTGTGTAGAAGACTGCAGCGGTAGTCCATTTCAACATTAGTGTTTTTTCTTCTTGGCTATGATCTATCTCCTGGACTAGACACATTGGCGTACCTTGGCGGCGCCTCCCCACATTTACATCACTCTATAGGCTCCCTGTTACTAAATAGATACCACGGCAATATATTTTTGAATTGCCAGGAAAAATCGCGTCACCCATCTTGCAATGAACCAGATGTCCATGCGGAATCCTACATACGGTGTTTTTGAAAAGCTCAGCCTTGCAACCATTTCTTTCAGTTTTAGTTCCATCATTTAATATCTGTTCAACAAGAGCAAGTCAGTACATTTACCGGTTGGTCCTTTCGTAGTTCCTTTTCACTTCGTCTGAATCAAAAAGTTTACCCATTCTTCCGCTATATTATGAGGGTAATTCATTTCTACAGAAAAAATGAATTATCGCGCGGTACTCTATTTTCGACATTATGAAAATCCCCACACCCATAGTTTATCATATGGCTCTCTTCGAGATACAAGCCTACACAAAAATTGCGCGATTGTTGAATAATAACAATCAAAGGTGTTTCTTACTCAAAAGGTTTTCCAATTACTGCGCTGCAAATTCGTTAGGCCGGAAACATCAAGAACCGCATCCCTTTGTAAGAGAATATGTGTTATTTAAATCAGAAATAATATAGGTCCAACATCATTTAAAAAATTTAAAAAATGAGTAAGTTAATTATTCTTTCTGTGAGTGTTTCGTGATGTAAATGAGAACTAATTGGCTATCACTCTGTAAGGAAAATGTCAGGTATATTTTTGTTGTGTGACAAGGAAAAATAAATTCGTATGAAATGTAAATCTTACAATTTCAGCAGTTTTAAATGACGTCTCAACTAGTTCTAAATCACATTTAATAATTTTAAATTTAGTAAATGCGATTTGTTATTATCATTACTACCAATATTGTATTAAAATAAGAACTCGTGGCAACATTGTGTGCTATAAAATAATTGGTTTTCCAAGTTCATGTTTTTATGTGCAACGTTAAAGTAAAATTATGATGAGAAGAATTTTTACGAGTTCTGAGAAATATATCTCTTGTTTGCTATAAAAGTCATAATAAACGTAATTTCTCAGAGAGCTTACTGGGTTCCAAGGACGTTGTTTTATAACCACATGTTTAGTTTTTTTTTATAGCCATAAAGATGAATGCTTAATAATTTGATATGCAATTTTCAACCTTACAGACATTGCTCCGAGTTGTTCTATCCCTTTTATATGTTTATTAGCGTCATTTCCAAATCAATATTCTCTAGTAAGAGTTATTTTCGGAAAAATGTTTAATCTGGAAAAGTTTACAAGTCTAAATTTTCAATATTTTGAATTTGATAGTTTAGTAATTACAATGAACTTAACATTAGTTTGTAAAGGGTACTTGATCTTACTACCAAAAACTAAAAAGTATCCATAGTAGAGAATTAGACAGTTGTTGACCAAATTGTACTGGCTTGAGAGATTACTTACATCATAGGGCTATATAGTGTATAATTTTTATTTTATTTTGGTTTTTGAGCTTGTGAAAATCTCAAGACGTGGGAGGTGGGGGAGATTATTTCACGGTCCCCCCACCCCCTAGTGAGGACCGCTCGATCTTCATATTTTAGTGGCCAGTTTTTATGTAGCGGCACTTGCCTGTTGTTGACTTCACTTGTCGTTTTTATTACAATTAATGAACTTATTTTTGCAGTCATTTTTACTTTTTTGGATAATTCACACTGTACCTGCCTGCTTTTCATTTCTGTTTTACCTGTATATTTTAATTATGTATTTTTGTGCTTATACTATCTATCCTCCTGACTAAGTGTAGCTAAATTTAAATTTAAATTATTCATATGATCTCGTCAGACCTTAGGCCTAAGCTTCGAAATTGAACAATAATTGTTTTTCAGCTTATAATTCCTCATGTTAAGCTGCCCAAGCTTTCTTGCTAGTTATTTTTTTGCTCTCTCTCTCTCTCACTCAATTTAGCCCTTCAAGGTACATATGTCTGAACTTGGCCGCTCTTTATCCCGCTTTTTTAATTATTTTTTCTATGTGGTTGTGTTCATTATTTATCGAGATTATGCTCACCTATTCTTGCCTCATCTATTTAGTTTATTATTTGTTGTTTTTGTTTGTTTTTCCTTTGAGCATCACTTTTATCTATTTATCTGATGCAAGCTGAGCTTAGCTTGTATAGTTTCAGTTTTGTTTGTTCATTTATATATTGCTTATGTTTACTAATATTAACTTATTTTGTGTTATTTTGTTTTAAACAAACAATTTATCTACTATTTGCCTTCATTTTGTTTATTTGTTTATTTTTATATTTATTTTTGCATTTCTTGGTACATATACGCTCTATTGTCTATTCTTTGTTTCTCTCTCCACCGTCACGGGTGGCCGAGGTCGTTAAGGCAGGGACTCGTGAGCGGGAGGTCTGGGGTTCGAATCCCACCAGGACCGCCCTCCCGGATCGAAGTTTTTTGCAGGTTTTCCCGAATGCTGGAGAGGTACTATAAACTTAAGCCTGAAACACTTCCTGCCTTAAAAAAAATATCTTTTCCTAATTTACCATTTCGTGTATCACCAGTGTACATCGCCTGTGGTCCTTCAGTAGTAAAAACAGGCGCTAAACACTACTCAAAAACATCGTTTCTCTAATCCCTTAGTTGCACTGTATATAAATACTTGTGTGCTTACTTTTATCATATTTGCTTTCACTGAGCTATATGTGCTGTATTTTGCTTTCAGGCTTTTCTTGTATTATTAAAGGTTTTGTTTGATTTTTTTTTTTGTTTGTTCATTGTAAGTCTACTTTTCCTCCTCCCGGGCACAATAGGTATCTTTATTTTATTAATTCCTTTTATTTCTGTTTGCCATTTTAGCTTTTCCAGTGCCATTGCATTCTTTTGCCTTCTGCACTATTTCTGTTTTTATTACATTAAATATATGTGTTTTTTTTTTTTTTTGCTTATTTCTTTCTCTTATAATATTGCTCTCTTTCTTATCCTACCTATCCCTCTTATTTTTTTCAAATGTTTTGCATTGTGTTTGTCTATTTTATATTGTTCCCAATTCTTAATTACTTTTATGTATTTATTTTATTGATTTTGTTCACTTCGTATCTCTGTATGTGCAGTTTTGTTTATATGAAATATACCTGACCGTTTTCAGCTTATCTTATTCCTTTAACTTATTAATTAATTTTCTAGTTTATTCCCTTCTTCCGTCCCTTGTTGACTTTCTCTGATGCTGCAAACCTTCTTTTTTTCCCCTCCCCTTTCCTGGAATATCCAGGCTGTATTTACCTGTTCTGTCCTCTGATTTACCTGGTTTATATATTCAATTGTTTTCTCATTTAGATTATCAGGATATATTACCACCTCTTATTTTCGGCTTTCATTTTATTTTGCTTTATTTATTCACGTTAACCTTTCAGTTTTTATACATTTTATTATTGAATCTAAAGTTGCATATTTCTCGTCTCTTTTGTCCCTTTATTTCTACATTTTTATTTAGAGTCAACATTTTCATATCCGAAGCTGAAATTATCTGATATTTTATTTTTCTTAATTTAATTGTCTAGTTTTATGGTTAAATTCACCTGTATTAGTTATAGCAGGCTCCCCCCCCCCCATAAGGCCGGAACGACCGTAGCTTCTTTCACAGACAACCAGATATCGCCGGTAAACTAAGCGTGGCTCGCAATATGTTAAGATCTTGAAATATGCTTTTTCGCATAGGATAATGAAGGAGTAAATAAAATACTTAAATTAAAAGTTAGATAAGCAGTTTAACCCCTTATTGTTCAATCCCTCTCTTAGCTAGTCGTCCACGTAGCCGGCTGATGAATGATAAACCTTTAATATTAATAAAGAACATTTATTTATTATAAAAGATATCAAATTAGCTTAATATTGTAATAAAATAACTTTTAGCTTGTATTTAGTATACTGTTTCAGATAATCGTTCAGTGTTTATAATAAAAGTATTAATTTACATGAGTAATTCGATGGTGTACAGGTAGAGAAGTTAACTCTTTTTTAAATGTGTTGTTACCCGGGTGATTACGAATAATAAAATCCACAAGTGGGTAAAGGGGGCAAAGCATTCATTCGTTAAGGCTGTAAGACTGAGCTTACTCAAAACTACTGTGTTGGTTTGTATGAGTTAATTATTATTGATGAACTATTTAAAATAGTGCGCCGTCTGTAATGTTCATTCTGCCTTCCGCGAGCGCAGCAATGAGTTTCTAAATCATTGTAAGGGAGAGTTGAAAGGTATTTCAATTGCAGTTTTATTACTGTGTAAGCTAGCCTTGGTTTCAGCCCATGTCTATCCTATTCTGAAAGATTGTAGAACATGAAACTCGAGGTGCAGACGGCATTATTTTAAAACGCAGTACTTCGCTCTTTTTTATTGCATTGTGCTAATATGTAATTGTGTAATACTTTATTTTATAGGAAATGTCCATTTATTATTACGTATATCTTTAAAACTGACTTAGTTGTATTTTAGTTTATGCGGGTCCGGAGAACATGTGATAAGTTGGTAGCTCTTCGTTTATAGTGTTTTCCCTCTATTTCTACACAATTGTCAACTGCAGTGGAAAGGCACGGTATCTTACTAGCATTATAGAGAAAGGGACAGTAGAATCTTCAGTGAAACGTCAGGATTTCATTACAAGAGAGAATGATGTACGAGAACTGTTCAAAAATAAAGTTCCACTTTTTTTTCTCAACCTTTAAGAAAAATAGAAAAGTGCACTATTTACAGGTTCAAAGTTTGATCTTTCAGGTGTACTAAGTTTCAAGTCATACCGGCAGATAGCGGAGCTGTAGTGAACTGTTAAAATGGCGTCTGTTGCAGACACACGTTACAAACAACGAGCAGTGATTGAATTCTTGGGTCATGAAGGTGAACATCCATAAACATTTGTGTTCAATGTATGACAAATTGCTGTCTATAGAGTACTATGGATGTTGGGCTAAGCGAGTGAAATCATAAGGAAGGGCAGAAACTGATCTCAGTGATTTGTCGCATTCCAGAAGTCCTGCTACTGCCAACACTTCAGGCAGTTACACCGCATAGGTGCCATTATTAGTGAGGATCGGCGCATCACCATTCGACAATGGGTCCTACAACTCTTAATCAATGTTGGAAGTGTGTGTGTAAATTATCGAGATCTTCGGGTATTCAAAAGTATGCTCAAAACGGTTTCACGATGTCTTGCAGCAGACATCAAGAGGAAAACAATTTCTTCTGAATTGTTGTAGTGCTTTGATCCTTTGCGTGGAAATCATTTTGAGAACGATAACAGTGTGGTAGACGTGAAGAAATGGCTACGCACACCGTGCTGGTACCGGCAAGGAATACATGCACTTGTTCCACGATGGCGTAAGGCTATATAAGTTAATGAGAACTATGTGGAAAAAAACAGAACATGCAGAAGTAACTTTGATTTATGTCACCAAATTTCTATTATTTTGAAAGAATATCTTGTGAGAAAAAAAAAGTGGGATTGAGCTTATATGCAAACAGATTCAAGGGTGAGTCACGGAACATTACCTGTTGTTAATATTGCATATGATTTAATTTTATTATCCTGCATAAGCGCCGACTGCACGGGGACAAGAGAACCTGTGCCCTTGAGAATCTAGTTAGGGGGTCCGAGAAACCCTTCGCGAGAGAAAAATTTGTTATGTATTGTAAATAGGTTTGATTGGATCAATATTTATCGCATTAAGTTCTAATTTCATTAACGTTTGGGTTATATCGTTTATCATTGCTGATGGGCAACGATATGAAAGAAGACACCGCATATATTACATGCGGCGGCTCGTTTGTTTTAATACATGCTGTAGAATGTCGAAAATGTGTGATAATAAAAACATAATACATTTTTATGCCTGTGACTACAAGCAGAGAAAATAATCCACCTACAGATGTAGATATGTAAATACATTAGACTATGAAAAACACATTAATTAATGTAATGTTGCACATGTAATATATGTTTATTAACTATTATAAAAGATACTTCTAATATGTAATATGTACTGTATGCCCCACGAGCATTCGATAATTGTTTTTATCTTGAGTGCCCCGGAGGGAATTTATGAAATTTTACTCCGCTGTTGTCACGCACATTATTATAGTCACAATGACAATTTTGAACATGAAAAATGTGATAATATTACGAGTCATTTTTGTAGCATATTTATCATAAATTAGACGTCTCATTAATTTCGACCCCGTGTCTTAGTCTACCCTATATAAAACGCTATGTTTCACCACTGTGATAAATAGATTTAACTCACACCCCTATCAATATTGTTGCTGTGTAAGTGTGTAAAAGATGGTGAAGCTGAAAGTCGGAAAAATGTATAGAGTAAAAGGGATTTATGTTATTTGAGCCCCCTTGCATGCAGTGACAAAAATTCATTTTCTTTGCAATTATTTTATCTTTGTAATAATCTGATTCCTTCAATTGTGTGACTATAATACATTTATATTATTTAAGATATCTAACGTGTTGTAAGTGCTTACATGTATTCAGTAGTGCCTATGAGAATTAAAAGTGAGATGGTAAATTTGAAGATTGGATGATAATTCATAAACATTGCGACATTGGGTGACATCTGCATAGGAAACCTTCAGTGTATTCTACACATTGCAGTATACAAATGATGTTTTAATAACATTATATTAATTATAATTAATATTAATTATTTTAATGCATCATCATGCGTATTGCCAACACGAGGACACAGACTCGTGAGCGGCAGTTCTAGGGTTTCAGTTTGGCAGAACCATCCTCACTGACTGAAGTATTTTTTCCTAGTTTTCCTCATTAGAAAATGTTGGGATGGAAAGTGTTGTTGTGGGGTTTAGATTCCCGCCGGGGTGTCCGATGAGAATGGTCAGTTCTCGACTTCAGTAGTTCTTGCGTGAGCGTATCAGGTAATCGTCGCTTTTACCGATGCTTGATCTCAGGGATGTCGCCGTCTTTGTTGTCTTCACACAACGGTAAGGGTTAGGAACAGGGAATTCGTTCGAAATATAAACACACGAAGTGATGCAATGAGACAAGTGCATTTGTTGACCTGATTCCACGCTACAAAGGAGCTATTGTTCTTATTGGGAAATGAATGCACCGTAACCCTTGGAGTGGTAGTTAATTGACTCGGCACGCTGGCAAGCTAAGTATTTCTGATGACCACTAGTTTCCGGGGTTTGTAAACTATCACTTCATCAACTGATTCGGATGGAGCGCCAAGGCTTTGTTAAGTATTGATCTACCGTACAAGTTTCTCGTAGGAATAAAGCTTGTAATCGATTATCACTTGTTTGTTATTCGAGGATTTGACCTTAGTGTCACGAGGTTATGCATTCCACTCGATGATACATACGTTACGCTCCCACTATTTGATCAGAAATTTCCGCCATCGACTGAATGACCGTACATGACCAAGAGTGAATGAAGAGTGTGTAAGAATATGAGAAACTGAGCGAATTGTTTCTGTATATACAACCTCTCGGCTTGGGTGC
This sequence comes from Metallyticus violacea, assembly GCA_030762175.1. NCBI lineage: Eukaryota > Metazoa > Arthropoda > Insecta > Mantodea > Metallyticidae > Metallyticus > Metallyticus violacea. Next base: position 117,329,425 of record CM060832.1, read on the forward strand.
CCACATGTAAACCCTGCTGGGTTTACACACCTATGCCCATGAGTATCACTAAGCTTCAAAAGTTAATAGTATACTATTTATACAATTAAATAAGTGCTATAAGTCACTGCGGCCATCGTTACTATTTACATAATTGAATAAAGTATTAAAATCACTGTTGAAAACAATTAATATGGCATATATAAACATATAAATAATAACTTATTGTTGGGGCACCGATTATAAATACTGCTAGAGGATGTACCCTAAATTTTGGTATGAAATGCTTCCTTCCCTTAAAAAAATATCAATCCATAATATGCATCAGCAGAGCCCTTGCCTGTAGTACCTCAACAGAAAAAGCGGACATTAAACACCATTAAAATTAAGTATAGTTTAAGAGTAATAATAACATTGTTTTCTGCCCAAAATGATAATTATAAATTTAGGTAATATTTTTATTGTTTTAATGCAATATAATACTAAATTAATTTTGTTCTTACTTCATATTATAAACTTTAATAGTTTTAGATTGCAACCCAGTGACGACAGTAACTTGTTTTGAGCTGATTCTGATGAGAATTAATTTTATTCACCAAATGAAAACTGTGACTCTTCCTCTGATATATCAGTAGGTTTGTGCATACTAAAGAACAGAAATAAAAGCAGCAAAAAAAATAAATAAATAACGTCACCCTACAGTCGTTGCCTGTTTGTGAAGAAAAGCATCGGGCACTAGTTTCGGATGGGGGGACGCATCAGATCGGGTGCATAATCACGAAATCGCAACAGAGACTATAGCGGAAGCCTAAGATATAGAGTGTGAAATAATCAAATACTCAAATGAAGAAAATTAAAGTATTAAGGGGTACAATAAGAAAATACATAAATGGGGAGGGGGAAATAAAACAGATGCCTCTCTCAATTTCTATCACGAACTTTCAACAAACCTTGCACCCGACTCTCTTTCTGATAATATTGAAGATACAAACAGGGAAGAGGGTGATTAGTGAGGAGAATAATAATAATAATAATAATAATAATAATAATAATAATAATAGCCATAATAATTTAAACACTTAGCAATAATTTAAACACTAAGTCAGCAAACTTTATGCGACTTTCATAAGTAAATGTAACAAAAATAGTTTTCATTTAATCTTTCCACTATTCAGTCTGATTTACAAAATATAGACCTGTATATTATTTTCAAAACTTAGTAAAAGTCACAGAAACATTTAACCATGTAACAAATGTTGTATTATAATATTTTATAATAAAATTATACAAATTTTAATAAATAAATATTTTATTGAGAAAAGCGATTATGTCATGGTTATCTGTTTCAGCTTCAAAGTCGTGCATCTACTGAAACATAGTTTGTAAGTATATAATATAATCGGAATGTAATTAGCGTAATATTTAAATCTTCTCGATTTATATTAATTATGATTTTCCCTTTTCTAAAAATGTTTTATGTCTTAATTTAGTTTATCGCAACTCCATAAAATTTATTTCTGTTTTTCTTTACTGAATATACCCCCGAATGTTATTATTCCATGAACGTCCTGCATTATCCCGTTTTTAGTATGGAAAATGTCATAAAGTCAGAAAGAATATAAACCATATGTTCTAGACCTGCAAAATCCATTTGGACTTGCTTACGGTTGCTTTATTTTTTATTTTATAACATTAATTTTACAATAAATGTGTGTTTTAATTCATCCTTTAGAAAATATTCGCATTTAATATTATTTGGGTCATAGGAATTTTATTGCCTTAAGGAGAACCTTTTAAGGCCGCCAGTTGCTATAAACTAGAATACGGCTCCAATGCTTCAGCGATAATCCTCACTGGGCTAGGATACACAATTGTGTCTGTTTCTGGCTGTTGATTCCGTTGTAAAACACCAGGAGGATCTCAACAGTAGAATCGACCAACAGGGAAGGTTAATGCGCGCTCTCGCTTTACCACAATACGATTCCATCCTTACCAATGGCACGGTAATGATGACGTAAAAAGTATTTTGTTGCTATCATGCTCGGAAATAGTATGTAGAAAGGACAATAAGATTTACACAGTTATTCCAGCCTATAAAAATAAAGGTTTAATGCAATAATATTCGGTTAAAATAGGTCCTCTAAAAACCATATTTTGTACAATGTTTCGTTTTGGCATTGCAGTAGCTACGATAAAAGTTGAGAATTTTGTTCTTTTCTGAAACAATGAGAATTGTACTGGAAATAAATCACTTAAAACATTTTAATGATAACATTAACTTCGAAGATGAACTACAGATTCAGAGGGTATTGTAATTAAAATTTTACGTATAAAGTTTTAAAGGAAAGCGGTAGTATTAAATAGTTTTATTCTCCTAACTTTCCTTAACATCGTGAAAATGAGATTTTTTGCAACCAGTTTTTGTTTCTTATTGTTGTGGTTAAATTCCAGATTTCAACATAGGTAAAAAAGTGTTTTATAAATTTCTATTTGTGGAAAGAAATATTACCTCTGCAAACTCTTTCCGCAGTCTTTTGGTGGTATTATACCCAAAACGGCTTAACTTTATTAGGTGCTACGTTAAACTTGAGCACATTCCAGAAACCTGCCAGATCGCCATACCCAGCAGATAATTGGTTGTGGGTTTAACTAAAGGACCGAATGTTCCTGAGCAACGTACGAATATTGATGAGTTGAAGGACTCCATCGCACATATACATACCGATATGAATATTCAAGAATACGAACTTGGTGCTGTTGCACACAACATTGAAGAGAGCTTCATGCGGTAGGTATGTGTCAGAATTAGGCGTTGTTCCTCTCACACTTTTCAGCTCATTTTCCTAGCTATTCTACAAGGTATAAAGTAAAATAAAGCTCATTCACTCTGTTCTCTCATTAAAATAGTTTAAGATGCATAATTATATTTACATATGGAATATACTTTTAACACTACTGCGTGAATTAAAAATGTACTCTCTTTAGAGTCAGCTCTTCAATGCTACAAACTTGTGCTATTAAGGGAAAATAAATTACACGGGCCAAAAATAGTCTCAAGTTATAATGAAACACATTGCGTTAGTTGTAAATGTAACTAAAAGCTAAAAAGGAAGATTTAATAATGGTGAATAAATGCACACAGTTCTCAAAGAAGTAGGAACCTTAATTACTTTCCAAATCTTGTTCCCACGTAGAAACAAGTTATATGCTTCGCTTTAATGATCCTAAATATTTACCGATATTACCAGAAACTTTGCTTATTTGGAAAACTATTTACATCCTTGTAACCATTTTCAATTATATTGTGATGCGAAAGTAAAACCCAACAATATTTAAGTTGTATAGATATTTACAATTGAATTATTTCTTTGTTTCATTTACCATTAAATTTCTTTAAGCCAATCAAACTTTCATCTTAATTCTGATATTGCTTCTTATATAGATTATGCTTCTTGCAATAAAATGCTTTAAGTGTATAGATCTTCAATTACGCATCTGTTACCTACCATAGAGAAAGTCACACAAGCATTGACCAGTTTTCAATAATGGCCAAAGAGTGTAAAATTACTTCGCTTTAATTTCCGCTTAGAAATGGAAACAATCTTCTGACATGTATTAATTTAAGTTCTTCCAGGGAATTTGGGTTTGGTTTTAAGCTGAAATATTCATTGTACTTATTAAACATACAAATAAAATAAAAATAGAATGACCAGAAACCACTACACATACACAAATAAAAAAAATGAAATAAAAGAGTAACAATCAGAAACTAAGAGCGATTCGGAAAACATCGGAAGCATTCGCATGCTGCGTTCACAATACACCTTTTACTGCGGCCTCCAGTTCATGTTCAGCTTATGCCTTAACAGGAAATATTGTGCGCTCTGATGACTACCTAGGCTCGAAACTCTGTTATTCTTGAATTGTTTATTTGTTCGTTTTTGTAAATAAAATTAAAGTTAAATACAGGGCAATAATTTATTTTTAATGCACAATATATATTTTAATGTTAAGTTAGTCATGCTCAAACACACAAACGTAAATTAATCACCTTAGTTTTCAACACAAAAGTCACATTAATAATTACTAAGTAAAAAAACTAAAAAGAAAAAATAAAGAACTCAATAGGATATATTGTATCAGATGCTAGTGGTCTGGGCATAGATTGTATTTCACTCCAGAAAGTGGGTGGCGTATTGAAACCCGTCACTTATGCATCTAAAACTTTATAAAAACGTGAAAAGAAATGAAGTGCACCCGAGCTAGAAATTCTGGCTATTTTCTTCGATTTAACGCATTTTTACTATGAACCGCAGATAAGCAAATATTGTCTCAGATTACTTCACTTCGGTATCTAAATAACTTAAAGGACTTAACATGACGTTTGGCTAGATGGAGCCTTAATCTCCAAGAATGTGATTATACTGTATACTATAAATCTGGCATGGAACATCATTGCTGATACCCGCTCTAGGTTTTCTGTTTACAGCCAAAAGAGCATTGACTTGAACAATTGGACGATTTAATCACTTGTTTACTGCCCTCAGTTGAAGTCGCTAATAAGCACCAATCTCACCCGGAGCCGCTTCCTATTATCAATGGTGTGAAATATCCAGAATCTGTTTCTGTCAAAGCTCAAAGGCAAGCAGCTTACACTCTTATATCTGGAAAACTACTGTACATTTACCAGTTATACTCGATGAGTATTCTTACCCAAGAGTGTTAAAAAATTCAGCAAAATTAATTCCGGGTGTTATAGGATTGAATGAAGAAACTCATTGAACAATTGTACGCACATGCCCAGTGGTCAGTCTAAAAAAAGCACCCAAAAATCAGAAACAGCTGGTTTTTACAACCTATTCCTGTTAACTTCAATTCCTCCCAGAGCCCGTTGCATGTTCAAATTTGGTAATAAACATGTTATCGTAGTCGCTGAATATGCGTCTCGCTGGGATGAAGTAGCTTTTTGCAGCTACAACTACCCAGATAGCCTTTTTATCTTACATAGTATCATCTGCAGGCATGGGGCACCTGCCACTCTTTTGTCTCATTGAGGATCCGTCTTTCAATAACGAAGTAATACAAGAACGCTTAAATCACTTTCATTTTCTTCTAGTTTTACGAGAGCACATCTTCCTGCTTACAGTGAACTTACTGAACGCTTTAACCAGACGTTATTGGGCATGTTAAGTCATTTTGTACAATCAAATCGAAAGAATTTGGATTTAATTTTACCGTATGTAATTTCTGCATATAACTCATCTGTTCAGGAAATAATTCTACATTCACCTTTCTTTTAGGGATATGGTCGTGAATCCTCTCTGCCAAACCACGTACAGTTGCAAGCTACTTCTAATGATCTGTTTGTCAGGCAAACATTTCAACACATTTAGAGAGCTCATGAAGCTGCAATTCACAATAGTAATCAGCAAGTTAAACAGAAAGCTAGAGAGATATATAGTTTAATATTGGTCAATTAGTGAATGCGTTTATGTCTAGCCATAACAAGGGCAAATGGACCAAACTCTTTCATTGATATTGTGGCCCTTTTGAAGTAATTAAACAAATTACGCCTGTATGTTATGCTATTCGTCAACGTAATACCCTTAGGAAACAAGAACGCTTTATCTTACTCCTTCTTTCACAAACGGTTGCGGAGAAAACCCAGCCCAGTTCCAGGTAGCATACGTAGTCGGACAGTTACCATATGTACCATTTCGGCCTTATAGCTCAGGTGGTAAGAGCCCCTCCAGAGGCTAACTTTATTTTAATGTTCATAATTTGCTCTATATTGTTCCACTATAATAAATGCTACCTTTTTTACTTTTTATATGAAAATTTATTATGTTAAAACAACACATAAGTTGCGTATTTAGTTTAGGTTAGATTAAGTAAAAATGAAAAAAATATATATGCAAAACTACAATGTTAAAATCAAAATCGTATGTTAGGTTAGGTTAAGGTAGATTAGGTTAGCTTACGTTAAAAAAAATATACAAAAGTTATAGTGTTAAAAGCAAAAGTGTATCCCTTTTCCCTTTTAATTATAATTTACTTTGCGTGTTGCATTGCTATATTACAGTTTTCCATTTGTTTTCGCAGAATACTGAACATGATTAGCTATTAACATGCATCCCAAAGAGTTAATTTTTGGTGTACGAGTGCTTGTTTCCGTGCGTTACGACTGTTTATCGCCTGCATTTGTTGCACAATACATCGTGGGCTCTGTTCTCTCCATTGCCTTTCGCGGAAGGAGGGCGTTACTCCCAGCCCAAGATCGTCGGTCTGTAAGGGCACGTAAAAGAACAGTCAGTTCACTAGTCTCATCTTTATTCATATTACGATCATGCAGGCCATTATCGGTTATGAATCATATATATAGTTCAATGTGGGAATAATTAATTCTATTTAAGTGATTATTTGTAATGTGATGATTTCTAAATCACCTAACACTTCTATTAGAAATTATCAAATTTCAAACAATCATTTTAATTTGTGATACTGTGGAAATCTGATTAATTTGTTTTTGTACGTCATTAAAAATGTTTATGATTGCATTGTGTGTGTTTAAGTGTTAATATTTAGATGCTTTGTATTTATTTAGCGGCCAAGACAAATTACAGAGGCTCTTACATGATGGTGTAACAGATATATTGCTTTGGTCTCCGTCATTATAAGGAATAGGCACTGCTCGGCTTGGTTGCCGAGATGTGCTCGCCGATGCTGTGGTTGGAAATAATAAAATATGTTATTTTGGCGCGGCTAAGTTAATGTGATGTGCTCGCAGATGACCTGGTTGGAAGAAATGATAGATATAGGTATATACGTTTATGGTGAAGCATATGTTCGGCGTATTGCTGTAGTGTGCTCGCCGATGTAGTGTTTGAAGGTGAGGGCAATTCTTCGTATGTACGTTATATTTTGAGATATGCTATGAGTTACATTTACTACTACGTGGTAATTATTCGGATTTGTCTTACGAGTGTGTTTCAGACATTTTTAGCTTTGTAGCAAGACCAGACGAAGTTATAATCCTGAAAAGCATGATCTGGATGGAAAGCAAAAAGAAAGATGGGAGTGCTGGAGAAGGAAAATAAATGCGGGATGATGAAAGAACCAAAGAGCAAAACAGTGTGGATATATCATAAAACTCTTATTTCTGCTTTGATGGTGGAATTGCTAGTTTGCATGTTGTAGTTTGGTAATAGTACTCTGATATTGAGCAGTATACAGGTTGTAACTAATGTGTATATTAGAACTTTGGAAAAACATTCCTCACATATACAGGATAAAAATATAATATGAACATGTTTTATATGAAATTGCTTTATTTATTTGTTGGAGCTCTTTTTCTACATTGCAGAATATTCAACAAGAGAACTATGGAAACAGAAAATCTTGCAAAATGTTCAAAATATTCTCCATTAGCACGGGTACATCCAACAACACTCTGTATCATGGGGTTTCTTGATACTCTGATGTTTTCCTGGAGTATCTCGTACTGACTAGCAGCCTTGCAGAATACCAGCACCGAGACTCTCTACACCTTCGGCTAATTCATAGAGCATATGCCAACTACGTATTTAAATACCTCATTTTACTGTACTTGGAATGAAGTCCGTAAACATACAGAACTGGCACTACGTGCTCGGCGCTATGTCAAGCAACGAAGTGAGCAGAATAACAAAGGCAACGTGTACCAACGACCACAACAACGGTGAACCTAGGAACTAAGCGTAGTTACTATATCCCCACAGCATTTAACTAGAGGAAAAAGCGAATGCTTACCTACTGTACGTATTAAACAAATATTCTGTCGTGAGGTTATTACAAGGACAGCTAAGATGGCATATCACACCATGCAAGCGGAGTTGCGGATAAAGGACTCTAACAAGGAAAATAAAGAATTTCCGGACGCCGGTTCATATAAGTATTAGCTCATATGCAAGGAATGTTTCCCCAAATTTTTGACATACTTTTTGTTATGTCCTGTATATGTAGTTTGTGGCTGTAATGCCCATAGGTGCCGTTGTAGAGCATTTTACGGAAGGCAGGTATTTAGATTTGGAGTAATAGTGTTTGATGTCATGTACATCGTCTTTTGGATTGTAAGTGCACATTTCATGAAACGGTCTAAAAAGGATCCTATTTATTATTAAGAATTCATGCTATTCGGAATAATATTATTTTGAGGTTTTCAATTCTCTGGTGTTATTGTTGACATCATGTATTGTTTTACCACCTTTGTGCCAAATTTAAGGTCATTGTATAATTCATTTTGTAATACTTGTATTCCAGGTTTCCATTTTATGTTATTCTGTACTTAGCAAAGTATAAATTATGTCAGGCCAGAATATTTATTTTATTTTGAGTATTGTTATAGTAACTTTCTGCAATAATGGGCGCTCGTGTGCCAATAACCAGTCAGCACTCTCTATATTAATAGAGCCAAAGGCCTGTTTCGCTGCACCTAGTAGCTTGTACTATTAAATACCAAAGTCGCCATGTTAGAATGGTAAACCTAAGTCAGTGCTTACTTCTTTATACCAGTACCTCCGGAATACTTATAAGTGCATCGCAACTTGTAGACAAGTAATGTCGATCGTCAACATCTGTTGCTGGTCTAGTAGGCAGTATAAGAACAAAACATGCATTGAATTACTGGTCTCACAGTCTAATGGCGCAATAACATTGTTTTTCAAGTCGTTTGCAAGCATTATCAACGATTTTATTCGGGTACAAGAGTTCCGGTACTTTCATGTGTTCATTATTAAGGTAGAGCTTAGTGGAAACTACTTACATAACTTATTATATTATGTTGCAAAAAGTTCAATTTAGTCTTCGCACGACAGACTTTCTAATTTTTTTTGTTGTTTTTTTTCGCTCAGAATAAATTTATGGACCTTGTACAAAGTTTAGTAGTCACCAATTCATTTTTGTGTTTAATTTACACATGTAATTTTCATTTATCCTGACTTGTTAATTTTAGGTAGGGTATATTTTATTACTTTATTTTTTGTAATCGCCAAGGGCATCGATTTAGGCTACCCGGGAGGAGATATGGGATGCTATTATTGACATTAACAATGCACCGAGCGAAAAAGTTACTGCTATGATAGAGATAGAGATAGAGGAGGAACTAGTACAGCGCTTGCGCACTGGCGATTAGCGTGGTGACTCAGACCATATTGTAGACCGACAACAAGGTGATGTAGAATCCAACCATTTACAATATAATAAACCGAATGTTTTTTTTTAAGTTACTGAGAATGACTGAGAGATTGGACCTTGGACCCAATCCTGGTTCGTTATTTTAATGAAATAATTTAAAGATGTCGAAGATATACTTCGATACAAGTTAAGCTCGCCCACACGTCCAGCCTGTTGTCTTGATAATTAATATAATTTAGTAAAAGTGAGGACTGTAATAAAGTATTTGCGACAATATAGGGCGGTAATATATATATATATATATATATATATATATTTAATAGACAACATATATTTCAATTTTAAGCAATTCGTGCTAAATATACGTTTTCGTTTTCAACATAAAAGCCACATTAATTCATATTAAGTAAAGGCTACCTTAATGTCGGATGTTTAAACTTCTTATATTATTGCCTCATTCTTCTGTTATCACTGTCGTTGGCATAATCTTGCTCGCATATCTTACAGAAGGTTATAGATTAAAACAGTATCGACCTCTGATTTGTTTATCAGCAATCACACTGAGTTTTGCTATGACTGAGTGTACACACAAAGACGAAGCCGCAATATCGCTCTTTAAGTTAGTAAACATTGCAGATCATTGTGCATCTCAAGCTGCCAGTAGATTTACGGATATGAGATGCGTGAGATTATCTAAGGAAGGAGCTATTCACCGTCGTTCTGACTCAGGACGAAAACAACATCCTAAGCAGAATGCTACTATACAACCTTGGGTCCCGAGTCGTAGATTTACAGCACTTAAAAGCCTTAAAGAAGAGGCCTCTAGCAAAATTTATCGGCTGTTTCACGTCCTGAATTGAATGGGACCTGAGATGTTAAAGAGCGTCCGTAAATAAACCAAATAAATAAAATACTCTACTTGAAGAAACACACAGAAATCCCTTCCGGTAGGTATCTGCAATGAGAAGTATTTCTTATTTCTCTGGGTCAAACCGCACAACCCTACTTTGTTTGAATGTCGCAGAGCTCTTTACTCAACCAGCTGCTAAGAAGGAGCACCTGAAATGTAATCACAGATTACTTCGCCTCGTTTTTATAGAAGGAAAGGTCAACCGCAACTGGAATAAGGTTATATTTTTCAGACGAGGTGACATTTTCTTCTAGAAATGGGGAAAATTGTCGTCTACCGTCCCAGGAGAACATGATGCAATGCAAGATAGGTGGCTCAACTTATCGTCAAGGTCATGTATCCGTGTCGTGCTTGTGATGATGCCACGGAGCAGTTTGGATGTGTTGTGGCAGCTTGACGACACACTAAAAAGCCACCAATATAAAAACATTCATGTTACCTTTTGTGTGAACGAGATATCCTAATGAAATCATTGAATTCCAATAGGATAATCATTTTGTCCACACTAGTCAACATTTTCAAACTGGTTCTCGCAGAGGCAATGTATTAAAATGACTGATATGCTTCCTTGCTTAGCAGATTTGAATTCTATTGACAATGTGTGGGTAGAGGTGAAATAATGCTGCAGTGAAATAATAGCCTCCACGAAGAAGAGCGAAAGAGGCTTTGTGAGACGGGCTTGGAAGGAAGTATCCTTTTGTCAAATTTTATCTACACGTTTGATTTTATCCATACCCCGAAGAATGAGGGTAGTAATAGAAGTAATAGCTTTTTATTTAGAAATATTTATTACTTTTCTATTTATTTTGAAAACGAAGAATAATAATTTAGAGTTTTGGTAAACATAATTTTCTTAAAATTAAAATGAAAATAAATATTTTCAATAGGAAGCTATACTTTCATTTATATAATAAATATTACTATTACTTACAAAAAATAATAAATAAAATTTATTGTGCAATGAACTTTGGTAGTTCTCATTCCTAGACACCTGCTTTTAACAGCTCGACTATCAGTGCAAGTTTGCCATGAAGAATTCAATAAGAGGAATGGAAACAGAATGAGGCTAAAGGCTGTAAGATATCAATGTGAGCCGAATGGAACTTAGACAAATTAACGTTTCGAGAGTCTGCTCATTTTTAAAATTATTTATTTTTTTAATTTTGAGGGTTTAGGTGTAAAACAGTTACACCATTTGCAATCAAGTACATCAAAATTAATGAATCTTCATATACAGCCTCCTTAGTCATAACTGACTAATACTCAAAGAGCATGTCCATTAATGTTCTTATGTAAGAATTTAAAATATTCGGTGAAGTCGGTGAGCCTGCACTTTCCATTCGCCATTTTTATAACTTACAATAAACTTAATAACGAAAATTAAATTAAATAATTGGAACGTTACAAATAGAATGGCATACTATCTGGAACTTAAGGACAGTTGATGAGAAAATTGAAATATTCAATGACCCCATCAACATAAATAAAAGACCTTATTGGATGACAATCAAAATGCATTACCTAATGATTGAATGATGCCTAGCATATCTAAATAACAAAAGTGGCGGAAAATTTAAGTACGATTACGGAACAAGACAAATCAATCGGTCAGAAATGCCAAATTGAGAAATATACATTAACTACTAGATTCCAACATACCATCCACACAAATGTGGAAAAATCTCAAAAACATTGGTCTTGCAAAGATAAAAATGACAGAAAGAATTTAAAATTTGATATCTCAGAGACCATAGACGCACCAGAAAACGGATTGAATGAACGGATCCAACATTTGACAACTTTTCCATGACTTACATTACTTCCGATGACGTAAAACTGCGCATAAAATCAAAAGCTACAGCAATACATATGATCTTATCATTCTCATAAATAAAATCATTGTAATTTTACCAACTCCACCGCACATATTTAATATATCCATAATAACAGCAATATATCCTACCCAGCGTTTGTACGGGCTATAGCAAAAGTCACTTTACTCTCCAACCCTCAAGATTACAGACCTATCAGCATCTTAGCGCTCTATCGAAAGCACCGAGGCGGATCGTTAGCAAGCAACTCGCCTACTGTCTCAAGCACAACCTACTAGACACTTCCAGTGAGTATTTCGGGCTGGTTACTGTACGGCAGCTGCTTTACTTAATACTACAAGGTGATGTGAGTAAACTGATTGTCCTAACATATTAATTTTTCACTTCTGCAGAATGTTTGACTCAGCCTATATATAAACTACTTTCAAAATTCGTATTTGCATTTATCTGAGAAACACCTACTTGCGTCAGCATTCTTAACCTCAGTCAAATCCTACAAACCGGTGGACCCAGTCGTTTAGCGAGTAAATCATTGTAATAGTGGCAAACTGCTCTAGTTCCAATTGGTAACTAATTCAGCGAGTAAATCATTGTAATTGTGGCAAATCTCCTTTAACTATGGCAGAAAAAAAAGCATCAGGAGGTAGTATTTGAACCCTCTGTTCCATCTTCACAATGTACCACAATGCTCAAACTGTCTTACGCTTGCGCTGTGCAGTCTGTAGCGTTATTGTCTAGCTAATAGTTTACTACCTCCGGTTCTCTCCGCCGGCGCTTGGGCAGCAAGAGATTCCTCCAGCAGCTCGCCAGATTGCATAGTGCTGCATTCGATCCAGCTTGTAACGTCGAGCCTTGAGGTCAGTTTGAGTGTGGAGTACCACAAGGATCATTACTGGGGCAGACGGCCTGCAACTGTATACACACTCATGAGCAACTTTACTCGCCAGTTCCATTGCTGAATTTAACGAAAACCTAGACTTAGTATCAACATGGCTAAACAAAACGACCTTATCATAAATCCGAGAAAATCGTGGGCAATCATAATGGAGCATTATCGATTATTGAACAACATTAATTATCCCCGTAAAAACTTAATAAGTTAACAGTGCCAATAAAATCGTTTTTAAAAAAAGCTTGGTGTCTATTTTGACAGTAATATTAATTGGCAAACTGAAACAAAAGAAACTTGTAAAAAAAAAAAAAGAAGAAAAAAAAAGAAAAAGAAAAAGAAAAAAAAGAAAGAAGGGGAAAAAAAGAAATATTCCATTCCTTAAAATGACTTAAGAATTGTCTCACTTTCGATATGGATAAAAAAAGTATCAACGTGGATTATGCCACATTTCTATTACTACATTCTGTTAACTGACATCAAGACAAATCTTGGACTAAATCTACAAAATGTTCATAATGCTTGCGTTCGCTACGTGTGCACCTATGTAATTCAGTTTATATCTCTCCAACTTTTGACTTATTATCCCGACATCAAATGGATGCTAGAAGGAGGTTACACTCCCTCATTCTTCGGGTAGAATTCTATGCATCTCAACTCCGCACTATGTTTATACCCGTTTTCACTCTTTATCTTCATTTTGATTTAAACACCCGATTCAATCTCTCTGTACACTTACACCGAATTCTTACTTTTCTTCAACCTTCAAAGTTGTCGGTACTCGTCTATGGAACTCTCTGCCGTCTCTTAACAAGACGACCACAACGATTATTTAGAAAATTTATTTACTCAAAGATAATTTATTAGTAGAATGTAGCATTTAGAAAGTACTATACTAAAATTTACTGTATTGCATATATTGTAATCGTAATTTTCCCTGGTAAATTGGAAGAGAAAACCTTGTGTCTTAACTTCGCATGGTAAAATAAAAATATATTATAATTAAATTATAAAATGCAAACTCTTTTCGCGGTACAGTGAAATCTTCAGTTTTTAACACTAACGTTACACTGTTTTAAAAAATTCATTTTATATTATTAGTATCACTTGTCAGTAAGCCCACTAAAATATGACAAAGATACCTTCACATACTGATAGATGATATGGAAAAGTTTATACAGAGAATCCTAAAAGAAACCATCATAATCGTTCGCATATAAACCAGTATATACATTAATGAAATGGATTATATATTGTCTTTAATTATAGGTCTTCTTCCTCCTGTTGCCCCTCCTTTCCTCCCATTTATGGACTGGGAAACTCAACTTGTTAGAAGCCCAGTTTATCTTTAATGGTCTAAATCATTATTTTCGTTGTTTATTAAAGGATTACATTTGACATTCTTCAGTTTTTCCCAGTTATGTCTCTTTCTTTGTCTTTATTCATTTTTTAAACAACATATTATAAATATACTTTGTAAAACAATAGTAAAGAAGTTATTTTTTAGTTTTAGGAACTACTTAGGTATAGCGGAGCCCGTTTAGAGCCACTGTTATAGCATTACCTTTTTTAAAGGTTGTTCAATATTACCTCTGCATAAATGTCTTTATTGAGAAGAAAACAGTTTCGTGTTCTTACCTGTCTAAATATGCCATTCAACTTATTTCTTTAACTATTTTTAATCAAGTATTTTAACTGAAGATTGCGGCCCAAAAAAGCCGATCATGTTCCAAAAATGATTAGAAGTTGTAAAAGATTCCGCCGCTATTTCAAAATTTTATCAAGGACTTTGTATACAATTATTTCATAAATTGAAATGAAGTGCCAAAATCAGTGCTGTGGGTATAGACAAGTACTTTGGCTCACTTTAACAGCACAAGTTATTATAAAACAACATGCATTTGCTTATTAATGTGTTTTTAATATCAGACTGCTGAGTTCTTCAATTTAAACATTTGTATATTTTCAGTTTAACGCACAAAACAAACATTTAATAATCTCTTTGTTAAGAAATGTAAGTGTTTTTAAACGGTCTCTTTATAACTTAAAGCTCTTTAGGTTAAATATATTGCTTTTTTTTTTCTTTGGAAGGGAAGCAAAGCCGTGGGTTCTGTGTCGTAAATTTTCGGAACGTAAAAGCACTTCAAGCCTGAAAGAAATGGCCTCTGAGCAAAATTTATCGGACATTTCACGCCCTAAATTGAATGGGACACTGATGACCTGAGACGTTAAAGAGCGTCCATTAAAAAAAAAAAATAACCTTGCATATTTAGAAATTTCGGCAGTACTACCCTCTATTTCTGAAATCGGTGCGCATGTACATCAATCACTGAACAAATGTTCATAGATAGCTACACTTTACTATCTTGTAGGGGCAAAATTAAAGGTGATAATGTATTAGTAGTATTTGTTGGGTAAGCTGGCAATAATATATTACTTGGAAGCTGGTAAAAATTTAAAACATTAAATAAATATATGGTTCTTCGCCGACTTTTGGGTTCCTCTCGAGAATAATATAGATTCCAAATATTCTACAAACATCTTGGGCAGCACAATACACAAACGACTTGTGTCACATTTTCACTGTTGTTATTCTGCCGGATTTGAACCAAAGAATGCGCGTACTATAAAAACATTGTTTACCAACAGTTTACGATAACCTTTCATAGATTGCAGACTTGCTTGCTTGACAGTAGCATAACCACAAATCTTGGATTTCGTTACACTTTACTGGCATCCCACATACACTGGCTCCGCTGACGCAAGCAGGTGTTTTATAGCGGAAACCAGAGCTTTACTGGCCTTGAGCACGGTGCTGCTTCTTGTTGAAAATTATCATTGCACTCTGCGGCTCCAAGAACCACACATGCGTCATAGAAGCTTTGATATACATTAAACACTAATATGCTGTAAATAAAAATCAGTAATAATAATAACAGTCCTGAGAAACATGCAGACATACTGAAAAGTAATGCCTGCAATTTTTGTACTGAATCAATTGTTTCTCTCCTGCATATTTATTCTCTAGCCTCTATATCTATATCCTTGTCTTCTTCGGTCAACCTAGCTTTCTTTTTTCCCATTGTTTTCATTGAGCCATTTCACTTTCTCCATAACAAGGGTCCGAATCATTTTACCTAATTTCTTTATTTTCAGTTTCTTCTGCACCCTTCTGTTTCTCCGTTTGTTGTTTTACATGTTTGGGCCTGGAAACAGTTTTCACCAATTATCTGGCTCAACAGCTAATATTCTTTTTCTGTAATATTCTGTAATAGTTCATTTTCTAAGTGTTACTTTCATAACTTATAATAAAGGTAAACTAAAACTAAAATAAATGTGTTTTAAAATATTTTTCTTACACCTGGACACATTTGCTTCTTTTTAATCCCCTTTGCCATATACTAGTGTAAATGTCACTGACATCACTCGCTTGGACTATGTATGACCTGTAATTGTACTATTTATTTCACATCCTCCCAAAAAAATTGTATTATCTTAAGTTTTAAACCCTCTTTTGCTGCATCAGATGCCCCTAGCTTTTTCTGTTAGGACATATTCATATTTTGGACCCCTATTCCAAAACCATTTATGAAAAATCGTTCTTGCACAAAAGGGTTTCATGTACTTTCATAAGGCTTCGGACTTTAAAATATATTGTTGTATGAGAAATTTACAAATGTTGGTAAGTTCAATATTATATGAATGTTTGTTATTTATTAGCCATAAAGGCATTATTATTATTATTATTATTATTATTATTATTATTATTATTATTATTATTATTATTAGACAGGGGTATATTACAATATTAAGAGCATTTTAACTTTACGAAAGCAAACGAACCCATCGTTTAATTCTTCAGAAGTATTTATTTGTGAAAAATCTTATGATACTTCCAATACTGAAGAATGCAGAAATTAGATAACTTTTTCTTCTGATGTTTAACAGAACTATGAAAATTGCGGTGAAGGATTTACATGCAGTTGTGGTTGATGACTTGTTTCCCTTCGGGAGTGTTTTGAGAAGTGCATATAGCTTATGCTGGGCCGCATAAGACCGCATGTGATCGTTGCAATTGTAGTGTAATTGAGGTAAGTTTTTACTAGAGCCCAAAAAATAAACGTTTTTTATTTGAACCGTAAGAAAATATTTAAATGTTCAGAAATGATATTCATAAAATATATTATGGGAAAGTTTTATTTTTAAGATTTTTTGTATTTTGCTACTTTTAGTGTTGTTCTGCCTTTTTCTACGTTTTTGTACTTTTTATTGCAAATAATCTATTATTGTAATTTAGTACTTCATTGGCGCCAATTAAAAGTCATAATTATTTGTTCTAAAGTTATTGCAAAGAATATTTTCTGGTAATTGTCTTTGTATGAAGAAAATGCTTAATGTCCAATATTCATCCCTTCTAGGGAGGTCTTCATAAACTTTTTAAATATGGTAAGTAGGTCGCTATTGCAATTTCGTTTTCATTGTGAGCAAGCGATATTCGTTTGTGAGCTGCTAACCTAAGTTAGCATTATTGAATCTTGAAAATAATTGCTGCTAATATAGGATGGCACGGTTCCTATTACAAAAACAAATAGCAACAATGAAATGATAAGAAAAATCTTTTAAAAGCCACTGGTCCATACTGCAAACGAGATTATTAAACCTGATTCGTCATGTAACTTTTTACATTGAGATGCCGAACTAAAAAATGATTAACTTGGAATTTCCGGCCACTGTTACGTTCAACAGGGATAGGTTCTTATATCATTGTTAAAACAGAAATATTGAGGAGAAAAGTTAGTTGTGTTGTAAATGCACTGCGTATTTTTGTAATAATTGTTATATTTTTTAAACAGGTTATTATTTGTAATATGCCTTGTCTTCCAACAACAACAACAATAATAATAATAATAATAATAACAATGTGTAAACAAATGATACTTTATGGTTTATAAATAACAATAAATATTCTTTTTCTGACTTTAATTTTACAAGTATATAATTATATAAATGTAACCGTTATTTACATTCACAATAAACTTTAACCGCATGTAGTAAATTATAACACAATAATAATAATAATAATAATAATAATAATAATAATAATAATAATAATAATAATAATGCATTATTTCACTGACAGATTTAAGACCGTAAGAATTAACATTTTTATTAGTGTTAAATTTTTCTATGTATCAAAATAATTCCAGTTAGCATCATGAACTTTCATAAGCCTTATGACATTAACATATATAATTATACGAAAAATTTACAAATGTTATTATACTCAATGTGCATTCAATTAGCCATAAATAAATTCATTAATGGAACATATTAAATGTACTCAAATAATAACTTTCAGGTGAAAATGAAATGAAGAAAAAATAAGGTTCAACTATAAAACAATACATTAAATGAATGAGTAAATAAAATGCTAAAAATTAGCCGTATAAATTTAGAACCGTACGCAGATACTGTTGATAGTATTAATATACAGAATGTAACAAACAGATATGTCAAAAATTTTGGGAATCATTCCTTGATCGTAGAAGGTACAATGTTTCATGTACATGGGTCCGGAAATACCTTATCTCCTTGTTAGAGTCCTTTGTCCACAACTCCGCTTGCATGGTGTGATATCATAGTTGTCCTTGCAATAACCTAAATATAACAGTTGCTTAATATGTACAGTAGGCAAGCATTCGCTTTTTCCTCTATTAAATGGGG
This sequence comes from Metallyticus violacea, assembly GCA_030762175.1. Taxonomy (NCBI): domain Eukaryota; kingdom Metazoa; phylum Arthropoda; class Insecta; order Mantodea; family Metallyticidae; genus Metallyticus; species Metallyticus violacea. Next base: position 117,347,930 of record CM060832.1, read on the forward strand.
TGGGGAATAATTCACAGTCAATATTTCAACATCTAATTTTACATTCTGTTGTGCCTGTTAACCGACACAATTGTCTTTACTGACAGAGTGAAAACCCACAAGTTACATTCAGCATTATCATCAATTTCCGGGACTAATGCTTTGAGCCGTAGTGACATTCCAAGTAACAATTGAGCCCTCTTTTTCGTGGAAATGTAATTGCAGATACAGAAAAAATGTTTGAAAATATTTAATAGTATCAGTGCTTTACTTGGAAAAAATATTTGGGTGGACTCACCTTTACTACAGTAGCTGCCATAAAGCAGGATACAGAGGAGCGTTATGTGCAACCTGTTGCGCACGAACAGCCGTCCCATCTGCCCGTTAGATTGGCAAGATAGTTTTCATACTTTATTTGAAAATGTGATTAAGAAAAACACCTTAAAATACCAAAATTTCCGGGGAGGCCGTTATCCCATCTGATAGTGCTTATAAAGTAATTAATAAGATTATGTTAAATTATTTATTTTTATAGCTTTATCAAAGGTTTTCCCCTTACTTAGTCGTTACTCTGACGTATGTCACATATAACTTTAAACTATTATATTACCCTACTATATGTTCATGTTGAATACCTTTTGAACATATTTCAGTAGAAAACAGACACCAGTTGTTAAATAAGCAGTTTACCCACCTCTTATTTGGTTGCCTAAACTTAAAATTCAGAACACGATGCATAGAACATTTAATCTGAATGTAGGAAATAAAGTTGAAAAATTAAAGCAAATAAGTTTAAAATCTATGACATTCATCATTGGACAGATAATCGATTTCTGGTATTTATGTTAATAATGTCTCACAGGGAAAGTAAACCTGAAATTGAAGAAATAAGGAAGTACAATAAGATAAATCCTATGTTAAATAGCATCTGTGAGGAAGTATGAAGAACAAATTAGAACAGAGGATGTTATTATTCGCATTAACCTTAGAGACTCCAATATACCGTGGTTTTTGTCTAAAAAGATAAGAAATAATACGAAGTACGCAAGATAAAATTCTTGAGGTCTCTGGTAGGTGCGACAGTAAAAGACCCGAATGTTAATATTTTACGAGTGAAGATTTAAAACAGCGTAAAAAAGCTGTGGCATATAGTTTTCGAAAAAAGTGTTTAAAACAGTTTATAATTGCATTGCTATAAAACATGTATTAACATAAGGGGGAAATATTAAAATGATATGAAAGCTTGAAAAAAAAAAGAACGAAAGAAAGAAAGAAAGAAAAAAAAAAAGGAGAAAAAAGAAATGGAAATGAAAAGCCGTATCTTCATTACCATTAATAGCATAATGTGATATAAATGTATAATGTAATTTCACTGTCTGGTTCAGTTGGGTTGAAGCTGACTCTTCTACAAGAGCTTAATATGCAGATTCAAACCCTGGTTGGATCAATATGCCTAGTCGATATTTTTAATCATTACTTCTCAGCCCTCTGGGAAAAAATATTAGGTGGCATTAGTTCTTTCAATTCCCGAGATAACACGTGTCAAAAAACTCGCTCATTCTCAAAATACCACCGTAAGACCTTGCAAATGTCAAAGCGTTACCTTCTCCATAACTATGCTAGCAGCTCAGAATATGCAAGGGGAAGTGTGCTATGAATACTGAATCCCCTGATGCCTAATGTAGGACTACTTTCGTATATCATATCTTTATACCTACAGGCTGGATATACCTTAGATATATTCATAGTAAGGTAAATAATCTTCTTTCATCTCAAATATAAACTGTAAAGCATCTATCTGTATTGTCATTATATCATAAACGATCACCCTGTGTTTCAACTCAGCTAGGTTATAATTAAAAGGTTCATCCTTAGCTCATTACATCCTCGAACTTATAATATAATATTCCTTTCTTCTAACTACTATGGAATATTTATAAATAGTTGTTCTAAAGAAAAATGTTTTAATTATTACGTAAATAATTAAAAATAAAACAAAACATGGTCAAAAGGAAAGTAGGATAACTGCGTGACTGGAGTAATTTGAAATTATATTTCTTTGACACATAGGAGTTTTCTTTAATATTAATATATAATTGCTGTTACTGAAATTTTTTCATTTTATACACAAATGATCCATTATATCAGAAATATGTAAGCATTAAAACATTACAAGTTTACCAATTATTTCTAATTGAGTAGAAACTAATTTAGTAAAAAAGTTTGAAAATACTCTCCACGGTTATTTTTAAAGAAACAAAAACTTAAAACATTTCAAAGAAAACGTATATCAACATATTTTAAAAAACTGTAGCTTTATTTTTATTTAATACAACTTCCTCTTTTTCGTCAATCACTGAAATACATAAACACACCATACAAAAATCAGCTAAATATCTTTAATAGTTTCTTAGGTAATGGTAAAGAATTTGCTAAATTTAACGTTTGAAGTTTTAGGGCACTTTTATTTCTTTTAAAAAGCTGAAAATCATTGCATTCAAATGTTATTTTTCTGAAATAAGGAATTGTGAAAGTAAAAACTTTAAATCTTCTTTTACTCTCGATAATTGGTTCATGCTGCAAAAATAACAAATATTTTTATGAAGACCATCTATAATAAAATGCCTATAATATGCACTTTAAGTTTCTTGAAAGTATAAAAACACTAAAAAAGATATTTCTTTTTCAAAAATCATAATATGGCTTACTAATGAGATAAATAGGCAGTACAGCTAATCTTTGTTATTTATAACATTTTTTTTCCAGTGTTGGTAATCACATTAGAGCGAGGCGCAACCTGTTCAATACATAAACGACTCACCAGCAACTCTTATTAGTCTAGGCAGTATTACCAGTAAAAACTGCAAGACTAACCTACCAAAGAAACTCTATGTTCTCCATGAAAACACTGATGGTCCACATCACCATTCTAGCAATGGCAATGTGAAGCTATCCTTACATGAGAGTCCAGTTGCTGAGTAAAATGAAAGAATTTCTTTAAAGCACCAATTTCCGCTAAAGGCGAGAAATCCTATTAAGCGGACGGCAGGTCCTCAGAGAAATCGCCAGAAATGATGGTATCTCTGACTGCAGGATCGGTGCAAGACTAAGGCTACAACAAAGAAACAAGTTATGAACATCTAATATACACCTAGCAGTTTTCTGTCATATACATTTGCTTGGTTCACATATCTTAAATGTGTATCGATTGAGAGCACGTGTTCAATATTGAAAGCATTCAACTGTCTACTTCTTTTCCATCCCTCGAGTTTTCTTCAAGGCAAAGGTATACTGTATAACCAAGAAATTCTATTACTACGGCCTTTTCTTTCTTTTTGTCATACGACATGGTCAACTTTTGGTCAGTACAAACTATGGAAGTCAGATATCTACCAACCATATGAAGGGTGCTGAATAATTTATTTGACTAAATATGAAAGAGGGTATAGGCATGATGAAAAAGTCTGTGCATGTTGCGACATGTTTCAAGGTTATGTATGAACAATTTCAACTAAGGGCGAGTTCAGCATTGAAAGAGACAGGATGTCTACATAGTTGTTTTGCGAACATTGTAAGAAACTGCGTGATTTGGAACACCGTTTGATGATAAAATTTCTCACAAAAGAAGAGCTCAGGATGCCATAAAGTCCAATTTCGGAGCCAGTTTTTTAAATAAGGTAGATAGTCCATTGAAGATTATCTTATTCTGAACGGCCTATGGAAGTTGCAACTTCCAGAAAAATGTGCCAGAAAGCTGCGGATTTAATTTTAACAAGTAGACGATTAGGACTTTCCCAAAAATGTAAAAATGGACATTTTTTGCTCACAATTTGGAAAATAATTGACGAAAGTTTGGACACGTATAATATTAGTGTAAAATAGGTTTCAGGTTACAGGTAAACATGTATGCTGAAACGTAAGAATGTGGTTCCAACAGCTGACCATGCACTCTGTAGACTTGATTTGGCTCCTCGAATTATTTCCCCTATTTAGTTAGAAAAAATGTATTCGTGGATGGCGGGTTTCGACTAATAGGGGATAAGGTGGCTGTTAATTGCCGATTTTCACACTAACCAGAAGAATATATTTCTAGGAGCTTAAAACTCATTGCAGGAAATGTGCATAGCTGCATTGAATTTCAAGGAGTTGTACTGAAAAATAAGACAAAAATAATTTCAGGATCAGGTAGATAAATTATTATTTGAACACTGATAGGCTTCGTTAAAATGTCTTGAACTTTTTAACCATATACTATAAGGCAACTGAGGCGGACGACTTTCTTTAGTATAAATAAGAAGAATAGCCAACGGCCTTCTTTTTGAGAGTACAATGTTGAAAATTACGTGACATGTACTCAAAATTTATTTAACAAACTAAATATCTATAGATTACTCACAATCCGTTTAGTACATTTACAGTTATAACACATTACGGACTTGGAAAGGAAGAATCAAACTTGAAAATTTCGGATCAAGGCATGAATTCGAACCACCTATCTTCGCCTTCCGTGCCGACGCACTAACCAACTGAACTATCGTGTCCTCCTCCAAATACAGAGCCACAAACTGCTCTCGCATGATACTATATAAGACCCGTAATGTGAGAGATTTATTCCTGAAGAGGCAATTCGAAATACTAACGAGTACTTTTGACCAGGGCCTCTAGTTTAAGCTCCAATTATATATAAATTAATCTCTACAACTTATCACAGCTAGAGTGAAATAACTATTTGCTCATTTAAACCTTAAGGCCACCAAACGGACTAGTCGAATTACTGTTTTGTTTCCGAATAATGGAAACATCAACACACCAAAACAAAACAAAAATAATTAGAAAATCGATTTAAACTCACGAATAGGTTTCTGTCTAGGGATTGTCAGTGGATATCACTAGAGAGTGACGTTTTAGAACAAATTGTTCAGTGAGGATGATTTGTTTATTCATATTCTTCATGTGGGTGATTTACACTGCATTATATACAAACTACAAGAAGGAAACGTCGTAAGCCAAGATATTGCATAAGATGTGAAAATGACGCAACAAAAATGTTGAATGTGCTAAAAATTATGATATTGATACTATGGAAAACTGCAATAATCGTTTCATCATTTCGTCAGCATATCTAGTGACGACTTTGACAACCTAATCAAACCAGTTGGCAGAATACCAATTATAGAGAGGCTATTGGAGACAGCTATCAAAGTCTAATGTATTTATTCCGAGCATTTGTCTCCTCTTTATCAAGAATTGTGCTTGAAGTATGCGGTGTTCTTTGGGGAAATCGAATGGTTTCTATAAAAGCAAGTGAAGTCAAATACATATGTCCAAACTCGTTTTATTATGAAATAAAGCTATGAACGACTGCAAACACTTAATACCTATTTCATGACTTATTTGACAATAGTTTTATTGCATTCACAAACATTAACAAAAAAGGCAAATGAAAAGAGTGTCTTTATAGTCTCTATCTGGAAAACAAAAAGATTATCACTTCATTAAAACAGTCTAAACTTTATTCTTCATATCTACTGAAAGAACATAATTGTATTCGATTAAGAAAATAATATATGCCAGAAGAAAAGTAACACTTTTTTCTATATTATTTAGAAAAGAAAGTATTTAATTGCATTCCGCATTCATCTCCAAATGCAGATTGCATGGCCAGTTGCAAAAGTTTCTGCCACTGGAGTTCTGTGAAAAATCATTATACCCCTGTTGAACTTCATGCAATAAGTTATTTATTATACTTCTCGTATATTCAGTCTTCAATTTCCGGATGTTGTGAGCTACCACCTCGCCAATATTTCACATTCATCACGTTTTTGTGCTGTACTATATCTCTCCGTTCGAAAACTGATTTCAACATCCGAAACACTTCTGAAACCGTGTGGTTTTTGCCATCAACCCTGCTGTATTTCGCCTGTAAGTGTCTAGGTCTACATTGTTCCTGAGTTGGTGTTGTTGTTCCTTATGATACGTGCTCAACTACTATGTCCCTGTTGACTTGACCTGTGGTATTCACTTTCCAAACGTACATCTTCAGTGTCTGCCTGAGATTCTTCTTTTATGATCTCATCTGATGAGTTTTTATCCTAAAACAAGTAACAATAAACATATTATTAATAATAATACTATAACGCACTTTTAATTTGTATCCTATTCATGTGGATATGCTGAAAAATTTGAGTAAATCTTTAGTCAAACTCTGTGTAGTAATGAATACTAAATATGATTTAATTTTGTACAACTATTAAATTAGGTTAATGCTACTGTTTTCGGTTCCTGCAAGTTCAGGAGAGTAGAGAATCATTATAATGTGTTTTGTAACATTGCTATGTGTATTGGCATAACGAATTTAAAGCATACAGTAATAAATCGCCAAAGTTTGTGAGTGAATTTTATAGCTATAAAGGGACATTTAGCATTGTTACATTTGCAATAAAATTTCATTTATGCTTCTATTGGATGCCAAGGTCACTTATTAGATAAAAAAGTGTTCAGGAGTACCGGATTTACAAAAGCACTGAATCGTCATCTGTTAAATGTGCCACCAATGTCACCCTTCTTCCTGGAAGAAACAAGCCTGTACCTTACGTACTTTTTGCCAGACGATGCTTTTCCCTTGTCAAGAAATATAATGAAACCATGCCCAGGACTGCAGGAACCTGGATCCAGTGAGAAAAATGCCCAGACCTGTGCGTTACTGCATTTGCGTAAAAATGCTGAATCGAAATTAAATTACATACCAGCAAGGTCTTTGATATAGAAGATTTGGACAGTAATACTGTAGTTGTAGAGAAATGGAGAAGCGACCCTCAACTAAGTGAGTCATTGCAACTTTAATGTGTGTACCATGAAAATCAGAAGAAGAAGAAGGAAAAGAGATAAGGGACGAATTCAGTTATGTCACATGTGGGACAAATACCCTGACAATTACAAAATACCTAAGTATTATAGTTCAATTTTGAAATCACTTATAGCTATAGTTTACAGAATGAAGCAATAAATAAATAAATAAATAAATATAATCTTATCTCTCATTCCATTACAATTTCGTTCCTTTCCTGACTTTTATTTTTATCATGTAGAAAGCTCATTGCATCTTAGCCAAAGCATTTTGCAACAAATGCATTGTCAGAGCGAGATTTTTTCACTTTATTATTATGTCTTCTTTCACGCTGGTATTGGGGTATTAATTTTTCTTTTGATCTCATTACACGTGGTGTTAACATGGCTCTTATTTCCGTACACGAGCTCACTTTCCTAAATCAAATTTGGTAATTGATATCCTTTGCGTTTCATAAATTTGAATATTCAGGGAAAACTTGAATTAAATTCACAAATTCTTCCATAGTCCAACGGTTTCTCTCTTGGGTCATTTCGGCTTCGCTACAACCTGTCCTCGTAACAACCAATTTCACTATTCAGACTGTTTGTAAACAAATGCAAAATTCGTTGCCGTTTCCCGTTTGAATCTGGACTCTCAAAACAAAACACAAACAGCCCCCGACAACTGCAGTAGAAGGCTAGTACAGCAAACGATTGGGCGGACGACTAGAAACAAAATTACTTTCCTTTTCGTTTTCGGTTTATCTATTTGGTGGAAACAAATTTAGCCTCCCAAAACAGTCGCCAACAACTCAAATTTACAACAAGTTTTGTAAATGCTGCACATCTATTGTGAAAGACATGCGTTTCTGTTTTGTCTGTTTGGTGGAAAATCGTCTTTACAGAACATTTACGTATAGGGGCATTACTTTGTCAATATTGGTGGTGTTTCTGATGCAATCCTGCAGTAATTGATATAATCTGTTATAACTCTTTTAAAAGTATTTAATGGCCTTTTTGAGTGCTAGTGGAGAGGTTAAATTCTAGTACATTTATTAGAATGATTTTATTGCAACAACAGTTGATTGCTAATCACATGGAATCTAAGGTCTTTTCTTTTGATTAAGGAAAAACACGAGACAAAAGAAAGTTTGATGGACACCGAATCGAAATCACGCTGAATGGTGATATGTCTCGTATCGATGGCAGCTCCTATCGATATGAATACTGTTTATATAGTATTTATTTATATCTGTAAAAGAATGCCGTTAACTGCTCCACCTAATCTCATACCACCAGTATCTTCATCCCTATCGTAACAGCCGAATTAAATTGTATGGCTTGAAAATGAAATATATTAATTGCTTTCCTGCCCACTTCTCGAAGGGCGGAACTACAAGATTATGCACTCACTATCTGAAAGTATACGTTCTATCACCACTATAATTTTAAAAGTAACAATACATTTGTCTTTACCTTTTCCATACATGTTTACAATAATACATTACTTTAAGTGTAAGTATCTTAAATGTATATCGTTAGGTGAGCGATACAAATAAAATAGAACAGAATTTAACCAAAACATCTGCTTTAACTAAAGAATTCAATGTACTGAAATAGTATTTTTACTAATGTTTATTTTTCCAAGAAGAAATATATTTCAAACAATATCTGAAATATTAACAAATATTTATAGCATAGGAGGATATATTGAAGAATCTTGAGTTAGTGCATTGTCTTAAGCTCGTGCACTCTCTGGAGTGTTCTTTGCGAAATGTATGGCCGAGCGTTATCATGAAGCACAGGACCTTTGCTATTGACTAGTGTTATTTGTTTTTCTTGAAGCTTCTGATGAATTTTGTCAAATTTATTTCAGTACTTCTCCAAGATAATTATCTCGTCATGATGTAAATGATTGTACTGAAATAAAACAACAGCAGATCACCATAACTTTTCTCTGAGGTAATTTTGGTTTTGTAAAGTGCTTTATCGAGATTCGGCCAGTCGCGATTGTTTGCGGTTGTCGCAGAGAATGCTCTTTTTCATCAGACGTCACAATATGGCCCCAAAAGGGGCCATTTTAATTGAACAAAAGCAATAAAGAACAGACTTTAAACCTACGATATATTTTAATTCATTTACATTCAATTTATTAGGTTTTTTCACTCTTGTTTTCTTCAAACGATTATAAGGTGCAAGGTCTATGCTGAGGTTTTCAGATCAATAATTTCTCTGAGTTGGTCATCAAATTTAATACGACGCCCTTGGCCGTTCCCATTTTCAAGACTGAAATGACAAGTTCCAAACTTTTTAAACGTTTTGCACGGCAGCATGTCTAATATAATTAACAAGAATAGCAATAAATTTACGTACAGAAGAAAGAAATTTAAGGTAAAGCATATTTGTACAGGATTCCAGTACACATTTTTGCTGGAAACCGATGGAACAGTTTTTGTTTTAATTTAGCAAGTGAATAATTGGCTGATTTGTAATTTGTATTTTTGTTTTGTTTTAACAGCTGTTGTAGGTCAGTGTTGGCTTCCATCATGTATGGGGATTTGTATTTTAGATTGGTTTAAGTATATGTTTTATTGTATATGTTAAAGTAGATATTCTTATATTACATTTTCTTTTGTTCTCTATCTATTCTAATCTATTTTATAATAATAATAATTATTATTTCAATCGCTTTTATTTTAATTAGTTTTTAGAATATAGATAAATGTTAACAATAATAATGTAACAAATGTAAACATTTATTTTTTCAAATAAAGAATAAAAGTTCTGGTATATAAATTACAGTGTAGGAAACAAGGTCCTAGATGTGGTATTACAGATATTTTATTTTATTTATTAGTGTTTAGTGTTTAATTTTAAACTGGTGCAATAAAATTAAACCCAAATGCCTGCTTCTCAACATAATTGCAAGATGCCTAATATAACAATACATTACCCAATTTTCAGCAATAATAATATGAGAGTAGACCAAGTGTAAACTTTAAATATATAACACCAAATTAAATATACGTGTCTGTAAATATACATATATTACACTTTAAATATTAATAAAATATTAAACTGTCATTAACTTCCCAATGACAATTCATTACAAATATAAATAAAACACTGTAAGTTATTGTCATTAATAGATATTATGTAAGCAAGGTATTGCGGTTGCCATGAATTGATCAAGAAGATGGGGCTGGCTTTTCTGGAGTAAATAGACTTTTTAATAATGTGATACACATCAAAAGTAATTATTTAAAATTAACTATTACAAATGTACTTAGCTAAGATGCTCTACTTAAATGGATAAAGAATAAAGTAACCAGACATCGTAAATATATGTAAAGTTTTAGAACGTAAATATATTAAATATAATATATTGCACGAGCAAAATGCATCTTTGCAAAAGTATAATTAAAATATCTTTTTTTAATATTTAGAAATGCTAAGCCAGAAGGGATTACCAACAGGAAAAAAAGCAGATGCCAGAAGGATATATGTAAAATCCTGAAGTAAACTGTGGAGTCTGAATCTTCAAAACTGTGTTTGAAAATACTTATGAAATATTTAAAATTTTCTTTGATTTTCAATTTGGAGAGAAGTGAAAGGATCTGGAGTTGAAAATCTCCGTGTTCCCTTTTTGAAAATATATCGAGCCTGTGCTGTGGAGTTTCCACAACGATAAGCTTTGCCTAAGGGTGAGCGCTACGGAAGTTTGCCTTTCATCAGAGTCGATTGTACACCTAATTAGTTCCTCCGGCCACAGAGGATGTTCGCGCGAAAACAAGGTCCTCTCGAGTCAGGGCGGACAGGCGCTTCTTTCTATGCTCCCTCCGCTTCGGAATTGCCCCAGGGTTTTCAGCTTCTCCCTCTATAGAGCGGTTCCTGGCGATTGAACATCTTTCGTTGTCTTTTTTTTTTTCTTCTTCTTCACAGTCTGGCCCTGACGAGGACATCCTCACTAACTACCGAGCAACAGACTTCTACAGGGACTTCCAGTAACAGCTGCATCTTTTACGAGTTAAGTTCAAAAAGTTTCTTGCCTGGATAACTCATTGAGAGGCAGAAGTAATTTAATTATGTATGTGATCTTTCAACAAAATCTCACTTTCACAATTATAATTTAAGAACTCAAAAGTCTTTCAAAAAGTATTCTCTAGTTTTAAGGGCAAAATATTCCTTGATTGAAATTTTGACTTCTATTTCGTTAAATATATATATTTCAAATAATAATTTCATATCATAAACTTGTTACTTTATCTTTCTTCGGTTTAAAAAAATAAGTAGTCATCCAGTGAGTATAAGAGATCTGAGTATAAGAGGGATGTTCGATCACCTGAAAAGCAAAGTGCTTCACATATACGCCGAATGCTGTAATATACTGAGGGAAATGCCCAACTCTCTGTGTGAGATATGTAAATATAAATGTCAGCGACATAAAAAAAAACACAAAGTGTGTAAATATTCATCCTGACATAATTAAAATCAAATCTATATTAATTCTATGCATTAATAAGCAGATGAATTAAAATAAAGTAACAAGCTTATGATATGAAATTATATGAAATAAAATGCATATATTTGTTTAATTGTTCTATAATTAGATTTTGTTTCATAATTTAAAAATTAAAAGAGGTTTGAGAATTAACAAATATAAGAATGGTCCATTTTAACGTCAGCCTGGCGAGCATCTACCACTGCAACTCGGTTCTTCCGATGAGATGATCGACTATACCACTGATAGCCAAGGAGGCTATTATTTTTTTGGTGACAGTTTAAGACAGCGATTGCATTATGACGGCTTCGTCCCATTAACGATTAAGTAATGCTTTATCCTTCTAAGGCTCGAAAATGATCTTTCAGCTGTAAATGTTTCATATTTTGTTTTTTCGGAAGAATTTGGGGCAACAGTTAGCACTTTTAACAAATTGTTCTACTGAGAAATATTTATCTAAAGAGTTCTTGTTTACCTTTGATTACACAATGTCCATAAAGCAATATCAACCTGTCAGAATATATATACCGCCCCCAGTACCCGAGGTTGTTAAGGCGCGGACTTGTGAGCGGGAGGTCTGGGGTTCAATTCCCACCAGGACGTCCTCCCTGACTGGAATGTTTTCCAGGTTTTCCTCAGTCCTCAAAAATGGCAATGCCAGGGAGGCACTGTAAACTTAGGCCTGGAGTCTTTCTCGTTTCTTTACTTTATGGCGTCGCGTAGTTTGTGCTGCAGCAAAGCATAATATACCGCATTAACGGTGATATTCCTTTCCTTAAAGTCAATTAAGAGAATTAACGAACAGCTGATTGTTACCATTACATCTTGTTGACGCGAGTGATTACAAAATTTCTCCATGGATAATCAGCTTAGGAACTTCGGATGACTGATGGTTGAAGTAAGACTGTTGACTCTTGGGGTATACCTGATTCAGTGAAGCTAATTGTCCCTTTGCAAGTACTAGCAGGATCATAAAGAAATGTTGGACTGCAGTTTATGTGCTCACTTTTTTCACAGAAGTTACACGAATATCGTTCTATTGCTGTATTCACCACATCTGTATTTTACTTAGAATACGTGCAATTAATAAATTAATTAATTATAATGCCGAAGGTACAGTGATTAGCCTGCATAGAGTCGAAGTCTACATTAGGGAAATATGAAAGTCATATTTTTACTTTAAAATAACAAAACATTGTATGCAAAGTATGTGAAATAGAATTTAAGATAAAAACAACAAATCACATACGAAATGCGTCCAACGAAATGTGTCTAAAGCATGTAGCAATAGCTCATTTTTACAGACCAACAATCAATATTTTGGAAATATTTATGCAACATGACGGCGAGTGCAGTTCCATTTAATAAAATGAATAATTCGAAATTTGAGTAATTTCTGGAAAAAGATACAGGACATCCCCAGAAAGTCCACGATACTTCAAATTTAATTATTTAACTGTTTTTATAAAGAATATTAGAAAACACACTCATGGTGTAAAATCTGGGTGTACATTGATGAAACGACTAATGTGACTGGGAGGTTGTCTGAGATTACTGATTTATTAATACTATAGGTATTTTGTCCTTCAAAGTTATTCCCAGGATCTTCATTTCATTTTATTAACAAACGTCCGAAAAAGTTAATTTTTGGCGTAACATGCATCCACAAAAGTTCATTTTTGACTGTGCGGTTGCTTGTTCCCGAGCGTTACGACTGTTCTATCCGCCTACATTTGTTGCACACTACAACTTGGGCTCCGCTCTCTCCTTTGCCGTTCGTGGAAGGTGTCGTGACTGGAGCAAATAATGCGCTGGTCTGTACAGCAAGTTTATTTTCACTGTAGCAATAGATAAGCTACGGCAAACATGTGGAAGCCACAACAAAACTTCAGGGCGTGCTAGTAGAACAGAAATATGATAGGCACGTACAACACCGTGTTCGTTGTAGCACGAGTAAGGATGTTTGCAGGACAGCTGGAGGCGCACATCGAGTTGGAAAGTTTCTAATGAAGTCTGTAAAATGTATGTTAATAAATAATTATTTACAATTTAAATGAATCTATATTTCTGACGCCTCTAACAGCCTGTATTACACCTGGAACATATTGAATTGTCTTTCTTTCAGTCCAATAGATTTTATCATTCACATCGCTGTTAAAAAATTGTTCACGAGGCTCAACTTTCCAAAACAAATATTTTTATTTATATACTTATAAATAATGCACTTCCAAGTGCTGAAAATCAAAATAATGTGTTACAATTTGAATAATATTTTAATAACTATTTTCTTTACACATTCTATAGTATTGAAATATATACAATAAAATGGGACCAACTTGATATTAGGTTGCTTAATCCAATATTTACTGGGTATAATTAACGATATAAATTCTAAAATTATTAGTTAAAAACTAAATATTCCAGAACTATAGTGAATATGTTCTGATCAACTTTCAGGAAAAATGTAGAGGTAAAATAAGTTACATTATACTAAGACTGTGCTCATTTTCATCATGCAACAAGAATAAAAAAGTCAATTTTTAAACTCATGTTATTTTTCTTATTAGTTTAATGTTTTATTATATTACATTTTTAGGTATTTTAATTGTATGTATTTCTTTAACTTTAAAACGCGATATTCAGCTATATACTTCTCATTTTAGTAAATATAATGAATTATAATTTAACAGCATATTATTCGTTTTGAAATAGAGCCTTTGCAATAAAATTTTGAATCGCTTCAACAGTTTGTAATTTAATAACCAAGCTTCCTTTTTAACATGGGGTTTATAGTTTCCATAAAAAAAATTCTTGCAAAAGCAGAAAGTTGCGTCAAAACTGTATATAGCTTACTATATAATAACAGTTCTATAACATATTTGTAGATTAAAGTACATATGTTCTTAGTACTATAACATAATTATAGTGTGCCAATATGGAGCTGTTTAAAATAACTAAGCAATATTTTCTTTGCACAGAAACAAAGAAGCAAAAGAAAAAAGAAAAAAGAAAGAAAAGAAAGAAAGAAAGAAAGAAAGGAAAAGAAAAAAGTTCTTTTACTAAATCTAACAAATATATTGCAACCCTTACTTCAAAGAGCATAACATCTTTACAGCACCATGCATTTACATCCTTGGACCATCTTCTTATCCAAAAAATATTCATTGCTTTACAAAAATAAAGAACTGTACCACTATCGAACCAAAAATTAAAATCAAATATACGTAAAATGACAACAGAACAACAAGAGCACATTTCTATTTATCAGAAAGGTGTCCTAATGAATATTTTATTATATCGGTCCTATAACAACCATTCTAATCTCTGAATGAACACAGTTTTTACAGTAGATAGGAATTCACTGAGCATCTTACCGTGTAACAGATTAATATGTGGAAATATATGGTCAGGTTACTTTTCTTCTTTAAACATATTCCGCAAATTTATTAAATATCGCTTATTTTCTAAATTGCGTTGTATAAAACGGAATGTAGACCTTTTGGGCTCAGACAGTAATGCTTGGGGCTCTATTTGGGAAGTCCTAGGTTCAAATTCCACTGCCAACCGATGCTTTCCTCAGTTCATTTGCAGAAAGGGCAAATGCCACGGATTAGTATTTCTCCGGAACTGACACACTTTCAGTTTCATCATCCAGCTACCTATTTGTGTGCGTCTTTCTATGTTTGTGATGTCTTTGAGGAGGTCCTAAAATTGGAATGACCACCTATTCAAGGATTCCCTCACTACGTTTGTGTGCTCTACGTGTGTCCAGAGATAATTAACTGCGCTGGCATTGGCTTATAAATCCCAAGGTGTGTACGTTCTGGTAAACAGTTAAAGAAGAAGAGTGTAAACATTTTCAAGGGAAAAACTGCTGTAGAAAGCCGTTTGATAAATAAATGAAATGATATGAAACGTTAATGAAAACAGGTTAAATAAGAACAGTACTAATTGACAGACTTATTATTTAATTATTGAAAACCGGAAAGGCGCAAATGTGGATAGCGATTAATTTGTATTTGTATTTCACTGACAGTAATTTGACTACGACATATAGAAGAAACAGCATGAGAAATGTGTCCTAATTTAAGAATAGTACTTTCTAAACAATTTTTATTTAATATATAATGAATTAGCACATATTATGTTATATTATAGTTTACAATATGCCTTATTATTACTCGACTACATTGCCCAATTTTCAACTGCTAAATTCCAGTATCTCTGTCCGTAATGCCTCGTTTCCCCTTTTCCTTGTTTATTTCTTTGTTTATAAGTAACGCTATATTTTTGCCATCCCAGTGGTATCGCTGAATGATGAGAAAAACATTTAATAGTGTTTAACACCCATTTTTACAACTGAGGCACCACAGACAGTGAACACTCGTGATAGATGAAACGAAATGATGTATTGGGAAAGGATTTTTTTTTTTTTAAGGAAGGAAACGTTCCAGGCCTAAGTTTAGGATACCTCCACGGCATTTTCCAGTTATGAGGACAGAGGAAAACCTGGAAAAAAACCTGTCAGAGAGGACGGTCCTGGCGGGGTTCGAACCCCAAACCTCCCGCTCACGAATCCGCGCCGTAACGACCTCGGCCACCCGTGGCGGTTACGAGAAATATTAACTGCAGGAATCGTATATTGCATTACCATGTAATCACATTTGATCGGCAAACACTTGCAGACTACTGATATAGAAGTACGGAATGTAATGGTGAGATAACTAGTACAACCTCGATAGACTCCATATAGAACTGTTGATTGGTTAAACGTATCTAAAAGTAAATGAAACGAGAGAAAAAAAAAAGATAGAAATAAAGTGGGAGCTCCAGGTAAGCACAAAGTGTGAATTACTTCGGGGCATGCGAAGATTTGATAGTGTGACCTCCACACACCGACATTTCTACTACTGCTACTATATTTGTATGTTCTATGTTGTTTTCACATTTGGCAATTGCATACACAAATATTTGAAAGAGAAGTTGGACAATTTTGGAGATTACAGCTGGGATTTGAACAAGCTGTTCAGCATATTACATCCAGTGTTTCCCAAGTTTTCGGAAAGCGGGAACCACTTTTGAGTGAGACTAGTTTACGACTCATCCCCCATCTACCACTCTTAATTCATTTGAAAAATAAGTCCCAATAAAATCAACCACTAACTTTTATCTATTTTGAAGTACCGGAAAGTTTTCTTCTGAAAGGTAATTGATGCTAGAGTCGATTCGAAAACTTCAGTTCTTTTAAGTAAACATTTCAGGTTTCAAGTTAACTTCAACAAATGTCAATTAGTCTTCTCTTAAGCGCTAGAAACATATGTATATCTAAAACCAGTTAACTGTAACTGTCCTTGTTCTATTTATTACCTTCTGGAAGGCGCTGAACATCTGTAGTACAAGGAGCGTCTTACTTGACGAAGAATTGTACAATGGTACTGAAATGTTACTTTGATCCCTTTAGTTTTGAGGAGAGATCAAAGTCACATGGGTTTGTGTCTGCTGATTAAAAGGAATGTTGCAGTACTTCCCTTTTTTACCAATGTGATAACTGGCATTATGATGCAGGACAGCAGTCGATACATGGCTTAAAAATGTCGTCATTTTATCGGCAAAGCAAGATGAAAATGATGTCCCTGTTGCAATATGCATCACTATCAGCAGCACTTTTGCATGGATTCTTGGTCGCCTGCAAGCGAGTAGCGATGCCATTTCTGAATATCCCTAAGGAAATGAGGCACTCAAAGGAATGCAATTTTGCGCCCAGCAAGCCTTCATACATTTACACGTTTGTTCTTCTCTGTAGCCAACTTTCTCACTACTCCCTTCAGCAGAGACTGAGTCAACTTCACAGAGCCAGAGCGAGTCCTCATGATGTATTACTTCAAACTATTGTATTGTTGCCGAAATGTTGACACCCAACGTGCAACCGTCCGACATGACAAGGCATTATTCCCACATACTTTCCGTAGACCCTTATGAGTTATGGCATTGACCCAAGTCGGTCCTGTTGGTGTAGTGGTAACCATACTTGCCTTCTAAACCAAGATCGCGGGTTCAAACCCGGTCAGGATTGATGGATTTTTTCCAGCCTAAAAATCCTAAGTATGACTTCCTTTGGAAGGGAAGTAAAGCCGTGGGTCCCGTGTCGTATATTTACGGCACGAAAAAGAACCTCAAGCCTGAAAGAAGAGGCCTCTGAGCATAATTTGTCGGTCGTTTCACACCCTGAATAGAATGGGACGCTGATGACCTGAGATGTTAAAGAGCGTTCGTAAATAAATCAAATCAAACCAGACATTGACCTTAAATTGTTATCCAATCTTTAGATTTCTTTGACACCATTAATTCAGACATTCGTACGCTTCTGTCTTGCATGTTCTGCATTAGTGACAATGGGTGCACTGAATAGTTCTCTGTATCAATGTTAGAAACGGCAGTCCCCTTACTTGTCACTATGTAATGTGGCAAATATGTTGGCACTACTGTTTTCCAAATCCTCATATGATGATAAATAAATTTTATGGACTAAAGACATAATTCTGAGAAATCAATTCTTTAGTGAAACCCACGCTTATAAAATGATCGTAGTATTTGCGGTGGCATGCTGATGAGAAAACTGAAGCATAACAGAACAAGCAAGAAAAGAACGGAGGCAGCAGAAATAATGATTTTACGTTCAATAGGGAGGGTACAGTTTTTACATATAAAACGAAATTGTGCTAACATAACAAAACCATTGTAGTATTTTATCATTCTGTTTAGTGGGTTTTTCTTCCTAATATTCTTTCCTGTCCTCGTTTCGGATAAATAAACCCTCTCGAGCATTTCTTACTTTAAATTCAAGTTTTTGGATGGTTTAAATTTCTCTTTAACTTTCTTTTTCTACTTGCTTATTTCATTGCCTACTGGCAATTAAGAGTTTGAAGCTCGTTCTTGAAACATATTTTTTCTTCCGACTCATCGGCTGAATTCAACTATCGTAGCCTGCGGTATTGTGAAAGTGCTTTCTCAATGTTTTCTATTAACATTCTTTTATAAAATTCGGGTTTAACTCAAATCCACGTTATTTTCTTTTTACATGTTTTGTAAACTATTTTCAAATTGACACCGGTAACCAGTGTTTGTGAAAAATCCGGCTCAGTTTAATTACATATATTACGTAATTACTTGTTGGAGACGCAACCTGTTATTTGCGTTTGTTGCATATTTTTTAAACCTTTACACAAGAGCAAATTACCTATAGTAGTTGTAGTTAAATACGTCACACTAATGGAATTATGATTTAAAGAGTATACATGAAATCACTGACCCGCAGCAAGTATCTTACATAGCTTTATTTTAGGCATCGGTTAAGTGATTATTTATATACAATGTTCTGAATTTTGACTATACTGGAAGTAAATATTCTTAAGCTTTGAGCATATCTATTGTACTTGGATCCGGTTATATCTAATTTTGGGAAGCTGAAAACATTATTCGTGAATTTTTTATTTGTTAATTTCTTTGAACTATTTTTATGTTCTACAATTCAAGAATTTCATACATCTTAATTATATGTAGTCTTGCCATAAATACTGTTAAAAATTTAATTCAGCAATTACAAATTATTTTACATTTTTTCATTTATATTTGATGTATTACTTACTCATGTATTCCAATAATTTAAGCCTCAGTCGTTTGTTAAAATTACTCCCTTTTGCACTAACATATGACGGAAGTCTCCTTGATCAGTCATTTATAGCAGCACGTACTAACTACCTTTGGAAAATCTGCCACTGCTGTCTCTAAGGATCACCTGAAACTCTCAATTTAGGTGCCTTTTCTTGCAAATCATGCCCTCAAGTACTGACTACAGCTTTTAGTACAGAGGTAGCTCAGGACTGTTATAAGGTTAATATTCAGCGTTAATATAATCTGGAACATTTCTCTCAAGCCAAATTTGGGTGGCGTTGACTTGTGAGCTGAAACTGGGGTTTACTGGAAGTTCTAATTCTTGGTCAGGATCATCAGCACATTCCCAGTAGAGTTGTGGACACATTGGTAGAAATGAATATTGGTGTCATAATCATTGTTCATTCTTCAAGACCATACTAAAATAGGATGATGGCTTCTCTAGCTGGACCCTCAGGACCATCTCACAGGATTCTCACGTAGTTTAAGCATATGCACTGTTATTTTGAATGTTCTTTCTTTCTTTAGTATTGAATATTTTCTCACCAGTAAAAATAAGTTTCCATTTGCAGTAAGAGTAAGCTTCCATTTGCAGTAAGTGTAACTGTAACATCCTCAGCTGCTTCAGTTCTGCAGTTAAAAATGCCTAGTACCCCGATGAAAAGCCCTCAGTCTAAGCGCTCTGAATAGATTTTCTGGATATATTCATCGCAGAGGTCATCGTTGTCTGCTTCCGAAATGGATTCCTCCCAACACATGTGCCATTGCTTCGGTAACAACTATGACCATCACAGAACGCTGGCGTCTGGATCTCAAACAGTTGTCAACAGTATCAGTCTCAGTGAAGCAATGGACAAACATCCTACTGATGCCCAGCTTTTTAAGAGTCTGGAAAACTTCGCTTGATGAGTTTGTAATCATAGTAAAACTGTTTTCATAGCCTGCGCATTCTATCTAATCCATAATCTAAATTTAGAACAATTTTTAACACTGTTAATCAACAACACTTTACTCAAATAAACAAGAATCCTACCCAATGGATATCTATTTGGAAATTGTTTTTCACCATACTGCTGAAAACTTTGTGGAAAAATAACAGACTTTGACCAAAATCACATATACAAGCAATATCATCTTCAGATCAGTCTACTAACATTCCAAGAGCTGATTCCAATTCTTTGAGATGGTTTCTTCCATCTCTTCTTCTACTAGAATAGGAATTGATTTCATTTTACCCACTAACTGCGCAGAAATAGTGTCAAGAATAATAATAAATATTCATCTTTGCATAAAATCGTCAAAACGAATTAAAATAAGATTCATTCTAATGCTTTTGAGTGTATACCCATCAAGTATCTTATAAAAGAATAAATATCAAAAGAATTTCTCCTGAAAATGAATAACGCGCTCAAAAGGAAAATACATAGAAAATTCTCACTGTAAATCGAAGGATTGTTGCTTGTTGTGTTTTTCGAAAAATTATACATATATATTAAAAAAAGTCGTGCACGAAGACGACAAACCACTTCCACAAATTGGGATAAATCAAAAGAACAGGCCATGAGGATATTATACCACGGGATAGATGTCGAAAACGAAGATAACTACAGCTGACAATTATAATTCAGCGGCTTTAAGTGTGATTTACATCGAGCAGAAGCATTGAAACATTGCTGCGAAATTAGCCCATAAATTGTCGAAATGGAAATAGGTTTATGTCGACGAGAGCGACCTGGCAATCTGGATTAAGGGTATCTCCTCCGTGAATCTGTAAAACTTTAATATTGAATTGTTCCACAAATTAACAAATTTGTTCATGTCTAGTGGCCTCCGCCTTTTTATGCAATGAGCGGTAAACCCACATAAAGATTGTAATATTAGTAATCTCCTATAACGTCGAACCTCTTTGCAATTTTAGTTCTTAAAGAGCTTCAAATCAGACAGTGAAATTGGTAATGTTGGTTTACATTGGGTAAAAAATGAAAACCTGAAAGTATTATGGAATTATTTTATTTACTTTTAATACTGCAAGCACCTGTTTGAGAATGGAAACTAGAAGATTTTACATTTAATTTTTTTAGAATGAATCATCGCTGGTTTATCACCACACACTATCGCATATTTAACTGCTATGTATCTTTCCTTCTTTCTTACTACCTTAAATGTCACCTCCCACTTATGCTTGTACAAGTATTAATCCACTTTTCTATGAACACTAAACATACTGATGTATTATAATTACTCCAATTGAGAAAATAAACGCAGAAGTAATTCATTACGTATGTCTTTG
Organism: Metallyticus violacea; assembly: GCA_030762175.1. Classification (NCBI taxonomy): domain Eukaryota; kingdom Metazoa; phylum Arthropoda; class Insecta; order Mantodea; family Metallyticidae; genus Metallyticus; species Metallyticus violacea. The sequence continues at coordinate 117,369,199 of CM060832.1, forward strand.
TACAGTGAAATATTTAAAGATAGCTTGCAACCCTAAAGTAGAATATATAAAACAGAAGGGAAAATGTTTCTCCATCAGATAAAAGAGAAAATGAACATCTGTGATACTTGTTAGTATATTAGTTGTCAATAAGGGAATGTTTGATCATGTAAGTTGTTACAAAGTATTCAAATATTGAAATTGTCGATGCTCAGTTTACAATATTTTTGCCAACTGCAGTTTTTAAAAAGAAATGTTATCTCTATAGGAGCTCTGATGATGTGTGTTTGAATGGTCCAGCTGTTTCGAAATAAATATAAAATCACAATGGCCAAAGAGTTATGCTTTAGTATTTGGGAGTATTAGCATTAAACTATACGAATCACCCGTTTGTTGCGAAATGCAAAACAAAAATTATAACAGAAATTTTGAACCAAATGGCAATGTCACTCCAAATCACATATCTTTTACACTTTTCATTTTTCGGGCTTTATTCATTAAGTTATGAGAGGCATTCGGTAAGTTTTGCAGATGCTTTTACAAAATGCATGTTATGCCTATAAGCTCAAAGTACCCTCAATCACTCTCATAACCGTGCAGGTGACACATCAATCAACTATCGAAGGTATGGCGGTACTCCGACTGGGGGTTTCACCAACAGGACTGAATTTAGTGCCTCAGCTAGATCATGCAATTGGTTAAATGGCTCGTTTGAGATGTATCAACTACTAAGACCATTGCGGATGTGAGATGCTATTAACAATTCAGTCTGAGATATCTGAGATGGTCCCAGTCGTCGAATTGTACCGGCATTAAGCTCATTTTGTAATAGCTATTGATTTGGCTGTTTAAATATCGGCTTCGCAAACAGGCCAGAACATGCCCTGCGAGTCAAATACCGAATATGCAAATTTGGACATGCACAAGTTTACACATACAGAAATTTGGAGTCTACTGTTCAGAACACATTTATCATTATTTTCTAACTTTGGCCACAATTATAATAGTCTATGTTTCATAGTACAACCACTCAAATAGTGAATGTCCGTTTGTCGAAAACAAGGACCAGTTCGTGCTACCGAACATAACCGAAGTCACAGAAGCTCCTACAAACGATGTTATTACTACACATTACATGAAGTGGTTGCTAATACTATTATCATAAATCAAATTTCAAAGATACATTTGTTTCTTCATGAAAAAAAACTATAGAAAGTTAACAGTTTCTTCATTAAAACCAGAAATGTAAAGAAGTATTAGATTTCATTGATTAAACTGATACAACCAGCAGCTGTTTTCAATAATGAAAGCGTATCGAAAAGAACAGATTTGACGTTCCAACCTCAAAATGTACTATCTGTTTAAGATATTATTTGGTTGATTAGATGTATGAGGCAATGAGGTTTAGAATCTAACAGAATTCCTACTCTTTAATTTTTATTATTTCTTTTTTCGTTATTTGTAAGGCCAATAGCTTAGTATAGGGTTACTTTTTAAATATAAGAGGGATATTAAATGCTTTGTAGCTTTAAGATCTTTTCGCTATGGAAAGGAATCTAATGCAGAATAATTTACAAATGGACTGAATTACGCTGAACTATTTGAAAATCAACATTTATTACACAGAAAATCGTCCAGTTACCTTTTAATTCCTACTCTCTTTTGTTTTTGTATCTAAAATTGTCTTTAAAATCTATTCTATTTTTTAAATGTCATTTCTAGGCATAAAAGTGAATAGTAACAGAGTAATACATCTTTTAGAGGTTACATTAACCCTTTTTACTATGAAAACACACATATTTTTTCCATTGACTTAATAAATTGATTGGTACAGTTTAATGTTTTAAAATCACATACAGAAACATGCAATATTTCATAATTGTTGTCTACCTTGTTCATAAACTGTTGTAAATAAAAGCTTCCTTTTCGAAACTATTCAAATAAATGAAATGAAAAATTAGTAGTTCACTTTTATGCACGTTAAAACCGTATGATTTATTAAAAAATGTTTACTTAAATAATACACTTTTAAACAATAAGCAACATTTATCGAAACAGTGAGAAAATTGTACTATTTTATTTGGTAATTTTTTAACTTATAACAAGATGCGTAATAATTAATATATCTGACTGATAGCGTTTCTTAATTTTCTTCTAATCTATAATGCAAATTTAGATTGCTTGTTGAAAAAAGCACTTGTGTGTTGTAATGATAATATTTCATAATTTTCGAATAATGCTAGATAATTATTAGCATGGAATTTTTTCATGCTATCTTTAAATTGGATTATTTTAAGCATATATGAAAATATTCTTAAAGATAGGTAATGTAGTGAATTAAAGAATTTATTGTTATTGGTTAATGTTCTCTTTATGATTCCTACTTAAGACACTTGGTAGATTTTAGCCGTTAAAAATAAAGAGAACTGATACAAATAGCAATTGCTTAGGTCTTCTAATTAAATGCAGTTGTAGTTAGTTAAACACTTCAAGTGAACTCTAGCTGATTAAACAATTTTTGGTCCGTTTTCAAACAAAGCACTATTTTATTTTTTCTGCAGGAAAATCAGTGCACTACACACTGTTTCTTTTACATTTCATATATTTGGAATTTGTAGTTAGCAAACATATCTAAAGATTTATTTTGACAAAGCCTGAGGTTCGCGATGGAAACAATGTTTCATAGCTCGGTCCGAGTAGACTTGTAATTAATATGCTCATAGTCACAAGAGGGGAGAAGGCGATTACATGATAGCATTTTATATTTCTTGCTTTGAGAGTAGCATTATATTCTACAGTAAATCATTAATTTATAGCTGCATGCATTAAGTCAGCATCCTGGAAAGATTTATTTTCTTTTGGTTTGTTGCGCAACGAGTAAATTTACAAAGTACATCTCTTATGTCGCTTTAATATTTAACGCTTTGGTACGTCTTTTTTCTCTCTTCGAACCCTTTGTTCTTATTAAATGCACACCGAAAATTAAGGATGGTTTATTCAAGTCTACTTTTAAAATCACGTTTTTAATTAAAAAATCTTTCTACATAAGCCTTTGTGAATTAAACTGGTTCTCCCCCACACGCTCTAATGTAAATCTATTCTTTTTTTAAAAAAAATGCTATTTTTATATAGATAGCTCAAACTTTTACTTTTACTGGCTTGAAGGTACACTGAGTATTAATTTTCAAGATATTTTCCTTTACCCATTTCCTTTTATTGGTTAGCTTTAGCAAAAACTTTCAGTAAAGAGCACGAAGAAAATAATCGCCAACACAAACATAAACCCCTTATATATTTAATCTTAATGATTTCTAAGTACTTTATTCACTAAATATTTAAGATTTTAAGAATAAATTCATATGTTACAAACGATAACAACAATACAGGTAAGCTACTCATGCTGGAACTAACCTTAAATAACTATATTATTTATAAACCTAGATATATATCCATAGTAAAAATCAGTGCTCGCTGTAGGATAAGGAAAGCATTGGCAGATAGCTACAATTGCTTGTTTTAAAGTCGGATTGTTATACTTGCCGACTTCCTTTTTGTTAACTTCACTAGGATTCACTTTTTCGATTCTCAAGTCTAAGTACCCTATTGGAATGAAGGGTCGAATTCCGTCGAATGATGGTAGAATTCCCACATCCGATCATTTGCTCTTGGATGTTATGCAAGAGTGCTGGAAAATATATTAGACGATATTACGGTAATTACAAATAATGCATAAAAGCACAGTATTTATGTTACTAGAAACTTTGTAAATCCACTTTAATGATTATGCATTAATTGTTGCTTTTGAAGTAATGTCACGAAATTTTTTCTTTTTGCTATTACCGTAAAGGGGACATAAGTTTAAGAACTAGATGTTTGACTAGCCTAATGAGTAATGACTAATTTTAGGTGACAGACAAAGAGTCCTCGTTGAAGTTAAATGTTTCATACTTTGTTTTCTTTCTCATCTGACTTAGTTTGAATAGGTAAGATATTTATTCGTGCCTCAATTGGGTAACACACCGATTCCAGTATCTCCACAACTGAAAAAAGCGACATAATAATGAAAGGTACATTTTAATAATTTGCACTTAAATAACAATGTAAATTTTAACATTGTTTTTGACTCACATTTTAACATTCGGTATATGTGTCAATTTTTGCATATACTTGAAATAAACAAAAGTTAAACTCCCCAAGCGAATCTAAAACTACAAGATTGAGTTCTGTCGCAAGGGTGCGTCGACTTGTCAAATTAAGACCTACCCCAGTTCCTCTTATTTTAAATGCATGGCGTTGAAAACCACAACCAACTGCGGACAACATAATTCAAACTTCACTCAAGAGAGCTCCGTGAAACAAAAGCATCAAACCAGAAAACACTTTTAATTCCCTTCCTTGCACACCGCGGTTATAAAATGACTGTGCTGGACACCATTTTCAACAAGTTCTTCGTCCGCATTCCCAGAAGTGGGGGAATGTTTAGGACGTGAAAACGTTTACAACATTTTATCTCAACTCTTCCCAAACTCTATTTTCCACACCTTCTGCACCACTTCAACCCCACCCCCTAGCATGCGCAGTACCTAACACACACACATGCACGCACACTCTTCATCCACTATGTTTGCGATCCAGGCTACCGGACGAACATTTAAATTGCTCTCACGTACGGGTTCTGTAATTTGGAAGCATGTAAACGTGTGGCAAAAGCAAGCAGGGGAGGCAGATAATTGAGGTAGTGAAAGAAAAGGTCATACATACTCTAGTGAATCAGTTTTGTAGGATAGAAGGGTTAACTCGAAAACACCGCGGCCGGAGAACAAAATACGGTGAAAAGAAGTCCCGTTAATGAATTGTAGAAAGAAGGAGGGAGGGAAAAGAAAAAAACCGAAAGGAAAAGCGGCGAGGATCAAAGGATCCCCTGAGAGGGATAACTGTGTTGCGTTTCGCCCTTCGGAAGCGAGTTCACATTGCCCTTGCGATGGGATGTTGTAATTTTGTTCACGACCTAAAAATGAACGTGAGACTAAAAGAAAGGAAAAGAACAAAATGGAGCTCTTTGTGATGTTTCCGGCTATTTTTTCAGTATTTAATTCTACAATGATAATGTTAGTCAAAAAAAGTACGAAGAATTGTGATCAAAGTTAAAACTAATCAAATTATTCCTTCAAACATATAGACATCGTATCAATTCAGAAATTATGTGTAAAAAAGTAGCTATATAAAAGTGAATAAGTATACAAATACGAGTATATTTCATTAAACAATTTTCCAAACTGAAACATTGGTTGGTGGTAGGTTCTAGTGGCCATTGGGGATGCTGATATTTATCATTTTTCCCTAGCTTGCCAAGGAAGAGCTTCCAGATTATTTTTCATTTGTTTGTCGCTATCTAGTTGGCTGCATTTTGGTAATGTTCTTTATTTAAAATATTATTCACATCCTTACACAGTGTGCAGGGGCTGTCCTTGATTAATTTCATCCTGAAGAGATGTTCTGACAGGTAATCATGTCCAACAATTAAGCAGAATTGGGCAACTTCAATTTTTCTTGGTTTCAATGAAAGATGTTTGACAGTATTTCTTCATTTAATATTTTGTGTAATATTTTGGTTGTTATTATTTAGATATTAATCTTTTTATGAGTTTCAATTTAGAGGGAAGTTCTAGTTCTGGATTTAATTTTATGGTGGCTCCTTTTGATGCTAAAGTATCAGCATTCTTATTCCCCTTGAATCCCACATGGCTCGGGATCCATTGTAGAACTATTTCTGTATTTCCAATCTGAAATGTACGATATAGTTTTATTTCATTTACAGTGTATGTTGGTGGGTAACTGTAGTTCATTATACTTTGTAGTGATATTTTAGAGTCACTTAAGATAATTATTTTATTACAGGTCTATACAGTGGTTTTGTAAAGTTGCTCTAATGACTATTATTTCGCCATCAAAATTGTTAGCAGGCTGTCCCAAAAGTGTACATTCAGAGAATTCTTCACACTACATTCCAAAGTCTGCTTCTCCATTTTTAAGATATTCATCTGTATACACTCTACACCATGTATTAGTAGGATAATATTTGTCTAGTGTACTAAGTTCTATAAATTTTAATACCCCAGGTGGGTCGTTCTTCTTGGAAAGCATTATATCCAGATTTAGTTTCACGTTAATGTCTACATGTTATAAAGGATCAGTTGGTGTAATGACAGGTTTAGCGCTTATTTTTAAAAATGTGTCTAAATCTTCTTTCTCTATGTAACTTTTGAAAGTTTGTTATATTTTTAATCGTTGTGTGTTGTCAGGAATTTGAAATAATTTATTCCTGTGTTGATTAATTTTTAATTTCTGTCCCAGTATGGCCGTTTTAGTGTCTAGCTCCATTTTAATTGGCAGGTTGTTAGTTACGCTCTACATTGTGGCAATTGGTGTTGTTTTAATGGCTCCTGTTATTATTCCTAAGGACCTAGATTGTATTGTATTGATACGATACCAAACTGAAACGTTGAGCATTTGGAGCGCTCGATAGCAAAGCAATCGATGATGTGATCTAGAAGACAGAACAAAAAACATATTTGTTCTTCGTGACCAGACTTATTCTGTTTCCCCTCACCCCTTTTTGAAGACTTTTTCCCATTGGAAAACCGTTTCGTGGTTATAGATAAATATCACAAACCCACCAATAATGTTCATGGGATTCCTTGCGCTTGTAAAAGAATTCCTAGTAAAGCGAGGAATTTTCATAGGAATTTGAGAAAAATTGGTCATGTAAACTAGTCCACATATTTTTGGTTTCTCCAAATGCTGTAGCTAAAAAAGAATTCACCATAAAATTAAATCCACCTTTTGAACTAGAACTTCCTTCTAAATTGAAACTCATAAAAAGATCAATATCTGAACATAAACAACAAAATATCAAACAAAAACTTAAAGGAAAACTACATGAAGATCTAAATATTTTCAAACATATATCATTCGTGTTCTATCTGAGAAAGGCAGGCAATTCCAAAACTATAATGATGATAACAAAAAAAAAAATTTTTTAAGTTTACCAGCTTAAGTCTACAAAGCTTTCAAGCTATGGTCTTTTATGATCTTAAATCGCCATTTATGCCAAAATGGTCCATCCAAATACTTCAAGATGCTTTTGGAGATTTCTTTCTTTCTTTTATTTGTTTTTCTTTTCTTTTTCTTTCTTTCTCTCTTTCTTTTTCTTTTTGAACAGTGTTTAACTCACGTTTTTACTACAGAGGCACCACAGGCGGTGAACACTTATGAAGCATGTGATGAAAGGATAAATAGGGAAAGGTTTCTTTTAGAGAAAGGAAGCGTTCCAGGCCTAACTTTAGGGTAACTCCCCGGCAGCTCAGAAGGCTCAAGATCCGTGGTTTGAATACCGGTCATGATCTAAAAGTTTCAAGTGTGGTTCTTCATTTTCCACTTACATCTTACACTCAGTCAGTGTGAAAGAATACTCATATATAAACTAAGGAGGACTGTTTTGAAAAGCAATAAACTGAAAGCAGGAATAATTTGCCTCTAAACATAAATCATAGATTAGAGACTTTATTTGTATTTGTATTTATAAACCCATGAAACGCATTTGCTAATGACGCATTTCAAAATTAATGAGCTTTCACACATAGATTCGTTTGCCAATTGATTCCTAACTGATCTTTCTTAGAACCAAATGCCCCGCGAGTGGTGGATACTTGAAACTAAAAGAAGCTACGGTATTAACTGATGTATGAGCTAAGACTTTCACTACCCGCGTCAATGCAGTAGAAAAGTGTTTCCTGGTCTAAATGATGAAACCAGGCCACTTAATGTTTCACTCTCTACTATGTCCGGCATAATCAGAGGAGAAATGTCTTCCGTCAATCCAACCAGAGAGTGGTGAGGTTCAAGGTTTTTATTTACAAAAGAATTTGCCAATTTCCTGGATGGAGGGCGGAGAAACCGTGCGTGTAATGGCGTTTATCTTGGTAGTTCGCAGCGAAGCAGTAAAATGTTCGGTAGCAATGCTTGGGAGTTGGTTATCAGATGTGATAGGAGTAGGACATGGGACATGTTTTAGTGAGCTCTGTGCTGGTGTAGTTGTAAAATGTAGGAGGTGCGTAAAGCTTTGGAGGATATAAGAAAAGAGACGGAATGGGGTTTCCATGGGGAGAGATATTGAATGGTGAAGTGAAGATCACAGTTGAGAAATTAGTACCCACCGTGAATGATGTGATGGAGCTGGAGGTGACCAGGATGCAAATGAACACAATGTGACAAATCTACAAGAGAAAAGCAGCCTAACTGGAGAACCAGTCTTTCAGAAACAATATTGTGTTTTATGGTTTGGGGGAAGAGGAAAAGGATACAATACAATAACGCGACAGGTAATAAACAAATAGTAATTAAGTTGGGGGATTATGAAATTGAACGGGTTCATTTTGGGAGAAGCCCGAGGACAAAATCATTTGCAAATTGACTCATTTTAAACTTCGGGAGATAGTGCTTCAGCGTCTCAATGCTTGGGTGGCTGTGGTGTCGCTCTCAGCGAAGATTTAAGTGATAGAGTACGACAGGATCAGCCTTTCCTGAAGAAACGTATCCTTGAGAGCAGCATCTATTTCGGTTCGTTGTGATATCACAGTCTGAGTTTCATTATTTCATGCATTTGGATCTTACATTTTTTCCCCGTTTGTGACCAAGCGACTTCTAATGCGTGGGTGTTTTGGTGTCATGACGCCACAACGCGGGCGTGTGCCTTGAGTGGCCTAACATTCGCCTTATATGTAACTATGGCTCCCTCTCACCAAGGATCGTCGCTGATTGTGTTCATTATTCCAATCCCTTTGCAACGGGACATATTGATTCAGTTCTTCACTGGTGATTTCACTTTTGTTTTTTTCTAAGATCGGTACTCACATCTGATCAAGTCTGGTTGATGAATTCTTTCTGTTATAAACTATTTGTGTATGTATGAATATCTCGATAGCCTTAAAGTTTATTTCGGTATGAAAATGGAGTGTATTTTCAAAAACCTGTACATTTTAAAAGGGTGTGTCATCGCGTACTCTGCGACAGTCTATTTTTATGTATGTGCCAATCTACGATAGATGTTGTATTCTTTTATTCTAGCGTTGGTGCTACGTTTCATAGCACCTACCTACACATACTTGGTCACAACGGTAGCGTATGCTACAATCGCCTGGATTTGACAAGGCGTTCTGTCTATCCTTTTGCGACCTTGTTTTATTTTCTTGTTGAGCTTGAATGTGGATGTTAAATGAAAACTTTCTAGGAGCTTTCCGATACATTCAGTAGATCGATCTATATAAGGTGGGAATCCTTTGATTTTACTGGTACCGTCCTTTCATCCTTTGTGGAATTTTTCGGGTGTAATATCCTGTGTATTTCTTTAGAATAATAACTGATGACAAAATATACTTATATGCAGGTTCTAATGAACGCCAAAGTTATCCTGGTTTATCAAAACCAGTTCTCCGTTTAAAATTATGCCAGGCATTCCATTTATAGCTGGGCCCTGGATCGCGCATATGTGTAGATTGTTTACACCGCAGTGACTTCGGTATATTCCAGTAGCGCACTAGCTTGAAGACTACGTTTATCAGCTGTGTTATACTGTATTAGTTGCTGCCTTCTGTTCGAGCTGTAAAGACTAGAGTTTGTTCATTGTGTATCTTACAAGTAAAAGCTTATTCAAGAATCTGTGTTGTGTGTGAATATTCTTATTCTTATTAGTCCACTGAAACTCCTACTGAAAAATTCAGGCTTGAACAAAGAACGTACGCATTACGTATGCACGATACAGACGTAAAAACCTAAGTAGAAGCGTTTGTTGATAATTTCAGGAGAAATTTCCTGAGATTACGCCAGAAGAACTCTATGAGAATTTCATCTGAAAATGCAAGGAATGTCTGAGTGCACACAACTATAACAAGGATAGTAGTCATTATAGTGCAAGTTACTATCACTCATGAGTAAGGAACGCAGGGACTTTAGAACGGAAACCCCTAATGTAATAATGCACGGAGCACGCGATTCGCGGCCCGGCGATATAAAAAACGCTCTGTAGCCTGTCCATGCTTCACTGCAGAATCAACAAAAAGCTGCTAAAATAGTAAACACTATGTCCAATCTCTATAAGTGGCAACCACTTCGTGGACATTTTGATTTTTCACTACAGGGCTTACTATTCCCCATGTTTTCACTCTTTTCCATGTTACAACGATAAACAAAGATTATGTCCTCAAATTAAGCTAGAACTTCAACAATTGGCATACAGTACATATTTTTTCCAATGTGAAATTCATATTTTGGAGTATTTGAATCACAGACGTCACTTTGATAAAGCGATATAGAATATTAGCAACTATTATTTATGCACCAAGAATTGGAGAATTTTTGACATTACAGTAAGATAAACACTTTTTTTTTATCCATACACATTCTTTGAAAGTTACAAAAATTTTATTTAATAGAGTTATATTCTCTTGAAAGAACAATAGTATATATGATATTATATTCATCCAGATTTCTTATTCATGTGTAAACAAATCAAACTTTTCCTAGCTGAAATTGACAACATTTAAAACTACGACTCAATAGTATTGCTAAACTAATGCATAAAACCGATTTTTTTTTTTTTTTTAAATCTTGTTAGCTAGTGTTACAGTATCAAGGCTTTACAACCGATTTTCTAATTTTCATTTCCCCAGTCAGCCTTCGGTAGCTGTCATTATGGAAACACTGAAATTGAACAACTGTAAAAGTATATAGATCCCATGGGTATAAATAAACTGCATTATATATTTAAACTGGGCACCAGTTAGCCGTAATATTAGGGGTAATATATAGATGCGACGTGAAATAAAGGAAAATCCTTAGCATTAAAGCACAGTTTCTTGAGGTTAAATATATACAAGGTCTGAGCTTAAAACTTCCAAAGCGGAAACTGCAAAGTCTAGGAATGTATTTAAATAATGCACTGTTTTTACTTGTCTTTTTTCTGCATATGCAGCTAACCTCTCGGGCTTAAAGTAAGTTCAGAAACACATGTTCCTTTACAACATAAAATTGCATCCCCGAGGCTGAAGAGAATAATACAATCCGTTGGCTTGGTCTCTCTCTTTTTTTTTTTTTTTTTAAAAAAACGTATCATTTAGCTGCAAGATACCATAGCGTATTTATTTCCTATTTTTTTCTTTTACGTATAATTTTCCCGTATGACAGTTTGTGCTTATGCTCTATTTAAAAAAGTTAGGAAGGACTTAGAAGCTTAACTTTAAGTAAAATCTCATACAAAAGTGAAAGGGGCAAAATTTTTTACATTCTTTCTAATGGAGCACAATTTAGAGAAATGCCCACAAACCATGTTATACAAATCATTATTTTCATACTAGTTTATGCCAGAAATATTTTAAGTTAAATGAATTTATACAACTATAGTCTAATTAGCAAACCTAGTAACTCCAAAAACACACCCTCATCCTGTACTATGGGGTATCCCTTGGAACTTACGATCCAATACTTTGGTCAATCGCTTATCGGGGAATTAATAATCTTGGACACACACAGAGTACACATATATTAAAGGACTCACTGAATAGGTAGTCTGTTTAGTTCAGTTTTATCTCAAACACAAAAGATGAGGACACAAAAGGAAGATGAATCCGGAAAAAACATAGCATTTGTCCATTCTGAAAACAAATTTAGGGAAACCATGGAAATCCTCAATCGGGGTAATCGGCAGCAGGATTTGAACCCGAGGCCTCCCGAATACGATTTTAAGGCTTTACGCCAAAGGCAACCCATTTGGCAACATATGAGTAAAATTTATTTCCCTCAAGCACTAACTTGCATTTGCTATGAAGTACAGTTATTTTATTTATATAAACACATGTTTCACTTGAGTTCAACTTTCAAAAAATACAAATTTTACTGTTGTAACTGCTTTTTCAAACATTCTTTATATGTTATTTTATTGAAAATATATAAATGAATGTCAAATAATTCAAGAAAAAATGGAGAATACAAATAATTCATATTGAAATAATAACCTAACATTAAATAATGTTGGAAATAAAAAACATTATTGGTTCAGCGCAATACAAGAAACACATGCAAGGATGAACATTTTAATAGAACAAAACTTAGACAAAATTAGCGTAAATCTTGAATGTTCGCTTATAAAATTACTACTGAAATAAGTACATCAATATCTTCTACACATACAGCAACAAAATTGTTCAAATTCAAACCTTGCACGTGTACACATATCCATTGTCTATGATAAGCTAATCCAGTAGCATATTTGCGTTATTATGAGTGGTTTCTTTCATCAGTGACTGAAGAGTTAATCCATTCACAGCTTGTGTTCTTTTCAAACGAGGTGTGGTTACACTAAAATGGTTGTATGAAAGCTCACAACACTCGCCTGAAAATCCAAATTATATACAAGAAATGCCTTGTTACGATAAAAAAGTTTAAGTTTCGTGTGCGATTAGGACAGGATGCATCGGTCTGATGTTTTCTAGCAGACAGTAAATGACATGATGAAGCGGTTACGGTTGGGATGTTGTCGTTGCTGTTGTTGCCTCCACGTTGGTGAGCCAAATTATGAAGCTGTTTGATGTGGCAGCCACGTTGGGCGCCAATTTTTGGAATGGTTTGGTATGGCTACGGCTATGTGCCCAGCTGGGCACCAATCTTGAAGCGTTGGTGTTGAGTGGACCTTACGTTATAATGCCACTTTTGAGGTACTTTCGTATATTGATTATTGGCTGCTTAGGTGGTGTTGCCCAAGCTTCTATGACTACAATTCTCAGGGTATTTTACTATTTTGTTGACTCGTATTCAACAGGATTGGCAGATATTTTCTATATTGTAAATAAGTACGAGATGCGGCATAATATGTAATTGCGTATTTTATTATGTCCAAATTCTTTCGCGCCCTCGTGTAATGCGCGTGATAGACTTGGCTACTTTGAATAGAAGTTTAGTTACCGCGTGTGAAACTTACAAACGAGTGCCGCGGTACGTGAAATTGAAAGTCGAACTTAAAACGAGTACTTCGAACTGTTTCTGCGTCGGACTGATATCTTATAACTGCATGCCTCGCTGCTTATAAAACTTAAACTGCCTGTCTCAGCAAAGTCAAACTTACAAGTGACTGCGAACATCCTACATCTGGCCGCATATAAAACTTTTAAGGCTGCCTCCTGAGAAATGAAAAAATGCGAACTGAACTGACTGAAACGAGTAATGAGTTGCATCTCACCGCATGTAAAACTTCAATCTGCCTGTCTCGCGGGGAGCTCAGAACTGTTTCTCTCAACCAAGCAAAATCTCCCTTATATATTAAATTCAAGTCAATGATCTTTGGTTTTAAGGATGCCACGGGGTTACACAGGCACGCGCAATCATCGCGGCTATCTTTAAAAGTTCAAACATACATTCTTCATTAGCTGGCTCAAGTTCACCTACTACACTGACATTAGCTATATTTTGAAATTTTTAAATCATTCGTCAGCATTGGCTAGATATAAAAGACTAACTGTACAACCACCGGTTGGGGTCAGAGACATTAACTAGTTTAAATATCCTTTGAGTTTATTACCCTCCAAAGGAAGTCGTTTTAAAAATGGCAATATTTACACCCTTAGGTTCGTTCTTCATATTGTATTCTTCATATTCTTTTATATGGTCCTCTCGGCCTCCAAGCTACCGTAGGTAGTTAATACCAGGAACTCGCCCTTTTGTCAACCTAACACAATTTAGACGTTACTATTACATCATATTACGCATTTATACATATATGATGTCTACGCTAATTATTACAACACCTAAATTAAAATGATTGGGCTTACGTAAGGATACATTATTAATATATTTAATAGGGAGTGGATCGGAGGACTGTTTCAATGACCAACTCAATTGCGCGTCGGTCCTGGTGGTGTAGTGGTTACCATACTTGCCTCCTACACCCAAAACGCGGGTTCGAACCCGGCCAGGATCGATGGATTTTTTCGGGCGTAAAAATCCTAAGTATGGCTTCCTTCGGAAGGGAAGTAAAGCCGTGGGTCCCGTGTCGTACATTTGCGGCACGAAAAAGAACCTCAAGCCTGAAAGAGAGGCCTCTGAGCAAAATTTGTCGGCCGTTTCACGCCCCGAGTTGAATGGGACGCTGATGACCTGAGCTGTTAAAGAGCGTCCATAAATAAATCAATCAAAAAAAAAAAAAAAACTCAATTGCGCCATTATCCATATAAGAGAGGAGCCCATGGGTAAAATTATGGAAATATTTGAAAATAGAATGATTAGAGTTGGTGTAAAGCCCTATTACTCCCTAGATCTTACAGACTGTGCTTGTTATTTTTGGTCCAGTCTGAAGAACAAAGCATACAAAATAAATCCTTATACATTGGAAGAACTCAAGGAGAACATACAAAAGGAAATCCGAATAATTATAGTATTCAAAATCGGAACACATTTAATCGGTACAATGTCTATTTAGCTCAGGAAGGATGACATTCCCCATATTTACTTTAAGGTAAAATGATATTCATAGTTTTTAGCAACGAAGTCAGTAACAGAAGGTTGCGGCATGTCCAGTTGCCGAAACGCAAAATCTCTTGCATGTGATAAGGAAATATTCTGGAAGTCTTGTAGCATCTCAGGCATTATGGAGAAAATATATTCATTAGTAATGAAACAACTTAAGCAGTAAAACTATGTTTTAACTTAAGATGTGTGTGAAGTACATGGAGGAATGAATTACAGGCATTTTACTGCAATATTTTTATGTTTGGAAATGATACTAAATGTCAACAAGGTGTGGCGTGGAAACAAGGCGTGTTACTTGCATGAATTTACTTGAAATTGCATTCAATATCATGTGGTCTATTTTTAGTTTTAGTTATTTTTCTTGTTTTATAAACCTTTTATACATAAAAAATACTAAAATAAGATAATTCAATGTGTTTTTCATCAGTAAGTATTTGCATTGGGGAACAACGGTCTTTTATGCATCTGTTAACATAACTTGATATCTTGCGACTACAATAAAATTATAATACAAATTGGTTAAGTACAACCATTTTTATAATATTGAAAGATAAGGAAAATAAAAAGGCCACAATGTATTTTCATATGCCTCTAATATTCACAAAATTCGTTCTAAGTTACTGATTTTGCTAGGAAAATTTAAGAGTATAATACAAAAATTAAATAGTTCAGATTCCAGAGAAGATTTTTTTCAGGAAAATGTCTAAAATATTACACTGAAATATTTGATTCATTTCCATGTATTCCAGAGCTCAAATTGTTTATAGCTTAACATTTAGGTAGTGTATCGAGGGTAGGTCCATACATTTCCGGCCTAACCATTTTCTGGGTATAATAAAGACAAAAATATATTTCACTTTTCAATATAGTTACCTTTTATTGTAATACACTTCCAGCATCTTTGAGTTAACATTTCACCCCTCCCCCAAAATAGTCAGAAGTCTTGTCTGCAAAATGGGCATAAAGAGCGTTCATCATTTCTTCGTCACACTTAAATTCCCTTCCTCGAAGATGCTTCTTGAGTGTTGAGAAGAGGAAATAGTCACTGGTAGCTAGATCTGGGCTGTATGGTGGATGATAGATCTCCTTGAAGCCACATTTCTACAAGCTTCCAGTGCAACAACAGCTGAGTGCATAGGCGCGTTCTTGTGAAGAAAGCGCACACCATCACTCAGCTTTTCTCGCCTTTTCTCTTTGATGGAAGCAAGTAGTCTATGCAGTAGGTCAGCATAGTACTCCCCATTTACTGTGGTGCTCCTCTCCTTGAAATCAATGAAGAGTATTCCTTCACATTCCCAAAAGATTGTGGCCATGATGGTCTTGGTTGACAGTGACCTCGACCTTTTAGAGGCGGTGCTTCGCCAGGTTTACTCCTGCCACTCCTATTTATTCTCTTTTTGACAAGAGACCATAGCAGAGGATCATAGTTTCATCTCCTGTAACAATGGTTAGCAGAACTTCTCTCTCGTTACCACGTCAGAGCTCCAAAAATGCCTGACAACATTTGACTGTTGCTGCTTTTGGACTGAGGAAAGAAGTCTAGACACCCATCTTGCACTAACCTCATTCATGTTTATATGTTCAATAAATAATTGGAAGAGCTGTTGTTTTAGAAAGGCCCAACCTTATTGCTATTTATGTACTTTGAGCCGCTGGTCTTCCATAATTTCTCCTTTCACAAGAGCGATGGTTTCAGGAGTGAGCAACTTCAAGGGCCGACCTGCACACTTCGTCTTCAATGCTTTCTTGACACATTCGAAAAACTTTGGTCCATTCTTTTACGGTAGTATATGAGAGGGATGCTTTCCTATATACACCGTCCAATCGCTGTTTAATTTCATATGGAGTAAGTCATTGTTTAGTGAAGAACTTAACAACAGCTCGAAACTCTACTTTGAACATATCATAATCTTCTACACATAGCCTTCTTTATGCAACTATATCTGAGCAACTGAACACCGCAGAGCTGAAGTTACAGCTGCAATTATGTACTTAATAGATAAGGTATGAAACCAGATAAGGATTTTGTGAAGGCGAGAATCCTTATCGGCGATGCCGGAAACTTGTGGACCTAACCTCGTATATGCTCTTAATTCTGGCTTCCTTATTTAATGATGCAGTGGATCGTTACCAATATGATATAAAGCTTTCTCTGTATCATAATCATAGCCCACTTCTCAGTCCATCTAAGGTCTAATTATTACGTGGAATTATCGCATTACCAACATACATATTCACTTGTACCTAACAAATATTGTTCATAGTAAACGTTCCCATAAAATATGCTGTTTAAAAAATAGGAATCATGTTTGTATGCCTTATCAACCGCTACATTTCTATTAAAGCCACACCAACATTACGGGTCTATTTGGACAATGTTGATACTGTGATTTCTCATCTTAAGAAGCTTTGTGAGTACAAGACTGCTCATTTGCTGCTGTCATCTACTGAAAATTACCAGCGTTACGTGCAGTGAGTAGGCCATTATACTTATATAACATTGTCTTGGTTGGCTTATCTACTGCATCAAGAATTTTTCCCATGACCCATTTTCCGATACTTAATTTTTTAAGTACGTGCTGTACTTTTAAAATGCAGTATATCCAGAAGTTTCAATATCATAAAACCAAGATTAATGAAAGTTGCATTTTCTTAGAAAGCAAAAGTGTAAGAGAACTGTAAAGGGAGGATGGCTCATGTGATTTAGAGGGATTGTGTTCTATATTTAAAAACGAAATTTAAATGCTTAAATATTTTTAATTATATGAAACGAGTTTTCGTAAACAACAAGTTTGAGAGACTTTTATTGCAAATAATTTTGTTTTGTTTTAAATATCTTCTTCATTTACGGTTGTTGTTCCATAAGAAATTATAAACGTTTTAAAGACAATTTATTGCGCAAAAAATTAACTTTTAACATTTTGTTAGTTTTATGTGTAATGTACACGTGGTACTTGTTTCATTAACGGTTCCCGCCTGTAAGAAATGCTCAAATTTGTAAATATTCATTTGTGCCAACTCAAAATGGAGATGATAGCGACGAACAAGATGCTGTTCTAAAATTTCGCTTTCATCTCAACAAATTTTCATCTGAAACTTATGAATGGTACAGGCGGTGTGATTAGTTTGTTCTTCCCTATAGTACAGATCAAAGATGGTTTAAAAGGTTTAGAGAGGGGGCATTCTTCTCATGGATGTGCTATTTCATTGTGACAGAGAATCGTCGAATAACATTAAGAATACTTTCAGAAAGTCTGAAAAATTCACCGAGTGCAACCTACATGTTAATAGCTGAAAAGTTGCACATGAGATGTGTTTGTGCACGGTGGGTTACAAGACTATTGACGTTCGGCAGCAGGTTTGCATACAATTCAGTACGTTATAGGAAGATGCAGTGCTTCTTTCAAAGGTAATCACTGCTATGAAATATAGTTATACCATTTCGACTCGGGGTGGAAATCTCCATTCCATTATTACCAACATTAAATAAGGGAGGGGCAAGAAATGATTAACCGATATGTCTCACTTGCACACTCAACTGTAACTGAGTATTACCACAGAGATGTCCTGAAAACTCTGCAAGACCATATCACACACAAAAAGTCACACTTCCGCGCAACAACTGGATTGTTCACCACGAAATGGAATATTTGCGAAAAGCACACTAAATCAATGTATAGTGCATCCCCCCTCCTTACAGTTCAAGTTCTGACCCGTGTAAATTTTATTGTTCCCCAAATTGGGAGGGCGAACCTTCGTGGAAGGCATTTTCCATAATCAGGACCTGTCCAAAAAAAGGGGGGGAGGTTTCGTGCATGTCTTTGAAGATTGGTAGAAACGCTAGGACAAGTTATTGCATCCAGTTACTTTGAGTGTTATGAGTAAAGTTATTTTGACAAAAAGCTTATGATCCTTCTTTATTGAGGAGCCCTAATATGAAGCTATTTCAAAAATAATTCCATATTGGATGTTTTGGGATATGTAATTATATTAGAAATACATATTACCTATATATGTACTTTTCTGCACGATACACTTCTCACACCGTTGTACCAATTTCATTTCCTAGAAATTGTTTTGGTTGTGACTACAACAATGAATGAGTCATTTCTTTGATTTCATTATTCCTAATATTTCTTTTTCAAAGCGTTCTCCAGAGGTGTAAAAATATGATACTATTACACAACAAAATAAGTATTGAATGTGTTGTAAGATCTGAAATATCAGTCTACGAAAGCTGCCAAGATGCAGGCACCCCAATAAGCGGTGCGTTATCATGGAGGAGAAAAACGTCTTTAAACAAAAGTTTCCTTGCTGTTTTCAGCTCCTTCTCCTCCTACATTATATTGTATCGGGCACTAGTTACTGTTTTGCCCTTTTCTTGATGGTAGTCCAAAAATGCCTCTTTCATAGTCCAGAGGAAGGTTGGAACTTGAACTTCTTGGCTGGAGAAGATGTGTGCCGTCGTTCTTTAAACTGTCTCTTGTTTTCAAATTCGTAATGATATACCCAGATTTCGACCTCTACCACAAAATCTTTTCACGTTATACCGAACCAAAAATACAGGCCAAGACTGTACATTGGTCATCTTATACTGACCAGTCAGCACCCACCGGTCTCAGCTTAGAATACTTGAGAACCCTCTTCAACAACATGTGCGAACTCGATACTGACACACCATTTTATCGCCGTGTTTTAAACCAGTGGAGTCATAAATGAATGATGAAACATAAGCGCTTATTTTTTGTGTTATGTAATACATGATTTAATCTCATTCTAATAATAGTGAGAGAAATTTCACAGATAAAGCGATGTATATAATTTATCTTAATATACTTTTCTTTCATGGCATTCAAATTAACTTGATATAATGGTAGTAAATTACTGTCGCTTGTAAATGCAATTTCTTACTGACCTTCGCAATTTCCTTTCCAAGATTCCTAATCGCTAAAGGCCGTCATGCTTTCCCATAATTTCGATTACTAATCTGGTAGAGAGGGGTCGCATTCTTTTTGATCGAAAGATAATATACAAGTCATGAAAGCGAAAAGAAATTTCTATGAAGAATGGCCGTTAGTGGTTTGAACATGGTGAACAGCTAATGGTCTTCCTGACCGTTGTGCATGACTTTTTCTGAGAGGCTTGATAAATAAATAATGAAACCTTAAGAATTATTTCATTAAATATGTGGAACAAAATTGTAATATAAGTATTTGTTTTTGTTACTCAGGAGAGTTCATGCATTAATAATAAGCAGCCAATATGCAGTCTTTTAAAAAATTCATAAAACGAAGCATTTCTAAAATTATAATTGTCATTACTGAGTTAACGAAAGGGGTGAGCTTATTGTAACGACAATACTATAGACTTGGTATTGACATCTAAGGTGTGTTGTACTGGCAGAAGTTAAACGTGATTACTACAACAAAAGATAGAAAGTCATCTACTAATGAGAAATAGGTACATTTATTTATATATTTACTCAAACAGTTCTAAATTTACAAATATTACATTATGGCCTGGTTCTAATCCAGGTTCTATTCCAGGCCAACGTTTTAATTCACTCCAATACAAAAATTTAACTAACATGGTCATTTACACCAATCATATAACTATATTTAACGCGTTTGTTAAAACCCAGTCTTCGGTTTTTTAGAGGACTCTAGCACCGGCCCTTATACTACACACAAGAACACTATAATGGCACGCTGCAACATTATATAATATTGAATAATCGCCCTAAATAGCCCATAAATCAGTTCTGATGTATAAAATTCCTGCCCTCAACTAACTTTCATCCATATACCTACATGCACTTCTGGTCTACTGCACATATAATCACGATACTACTACCAGTCAGTTACCCAAAGCAAACACAATCTAATTCATAGAGGCTGTTCCCTCACTGGCTACAAGCGCGTGTACTTTTTAGATCTTTTTTAATAAAATAACTTTTTATTAAGTTTAAAAATGCACAACATTCTCAATTCTCGTTTGTTATCAATAGCAAATACAATTTTATTTATGAATTCCCCTTTAGTTCTCCTATTTGTTAGCATTAACTAAAACATTTCACATCTAGGAATAACATAAATTGTGTTTGTTATTTGCATAACGAATATTTTACATACCCATAATTTATCGCCATGTTTACTGTTCAAACGGCACTGATTTGATAAAGTGTATCAGCAGTTAAAAGTGAGTTTGCCAATGGAGACATAATACGCATCTAATGGTGACGTAATAACAAATTAAAATTGTCATGCGTCGTTTAATAAAAAGATTCCAATGAACATTATCTCAAAATTCATATTAATAGTAATAATAATGCTATGTATCTCCGTTTAATTTCACCGTATCGAAGTTCTGTAGCAAAGGTGTGGAGGTAAAGCAAAATTTGATTGAATCTGATTGCATCTAACAAGTGAAACATTGCCATAACCGAGATATAAATAAATGATTTCAATTAGAGGAAAGTGTACCTGTTCCAAGTTATTTAACTGACATATGGTTTCGTAAATGCCTGTGCCGTTAAAAGTTTGCCTATATTTTCACAAAATACGTTGCATGGGCTCTATAATACAGGACTTCAGTTATAAAATACATCCGCAGTGTATTGCATTTCGGCACTAGAAAAGCAAACCCTTGGATTCCAATGGACAGAATTGTGTCAAAATTTATTATAGGCAGTTTATTTACCCCTAAATTTAAAATCAATATTTTCCTGTAAAATACAGCCATTGTTCAGTAGGAGGCTTCATTTAGTCACCTTCGCTGGGGTTCGAACAAACAAAATGGCTCCAAAATGTAGTTATGGGTAATTTACTTACCTCTGAATTCAATTGTGATATTCGCTTTTTTGAAAAATGCCACAGGGGCTCAGCAGAGGGCTCCGCCTTCGCTCACACTCTGCTATGCCAGGTGCCAGGTGCAGGTGCAGGTGCATGTATGGAAGACTTACTCTTACATGGAAAACGCAACGCTGGCTGCAAGCCGAACCGTAACGAAGAAAGCCGACCGCTACTGTTTGGGACTACACTTCGTTTCGTATGGAAGTGTGTTATTGTGAAATAATTTAACTTTTTTTTCCCTTTTATTCTATCAATATTTTTGTCAAACAAACTCAACTAAGCGAAAAAGTAACATTTATTCTATTAAGAATAATGTAGAAAAATTATGAAGTTTAAAAAAAAAGTAACGAGTTATTAATTGTTATTTTGGAGTAATAATTTATGGTCTATTGTTTGTTTATTACACTTAAAATAACCTAACCTAACGTATGAAAAAGTAACAGTTATTGTATTGAGAATAGTGTTGAAAAAATTGTTATTATAGAGTAATATTTTAAGGTTTTTTTTTCAATTTAAACTAACCTAACCTAACCAATCGCTAGAAATTTTATGGATTAATAATAGTGTAGTTATGAAATAATATTATATTTTATTCTGTAATATTTTTCTGTTAATGTTACACTGAACTAACCTAACCTATCCTATCGTAACCTATGAAACAAGTAACATTTATTCGATTAGGAATAGCGTAGAAAAATTATAAAAATTAAAAAAAAAGTATTGTGAGAGAAAAAAAAGTACAAGTAAGAAAAAAATTGTTATTCACGGGGAATCGAACGCGTAACTTTCACATCAGTAACAATACGCTCTAGCCTACTGAGCTTATAGGGCTTAGTGCTCAGAGTAGAAATTATTTGCTTAAAGTAATAGCTACAACTAAAATCGTAACCAGTCGGCAGTCTTCGCTACCTTTCGGCACTGCAACAGCTCTTTAAACCTGTCATTAATTATGACGTTTTTCCAAGAAAAATGACAGTAATTGAAATCTATATGTACAAGAATTCGAGAAAGAACATATTGTAAAATATTTTCCCTAACAAACTTAAGGCTCTGTGTAGCACACTACCCCTACACTGAACATTTACGAATTGTTTTATTGTACGCAGTGCTACCATTTTATAGGGTCATATATCTTCCAATCACTGCCATTTAAATAAACTCTGTAAGCACGAGCCATGATGCAAAGCTCAACCAAGGTACTTGCTGGTTCAGTAACTGTCCACATTATGCGTTTGTGGTAAAGTGTGCTCCATTCCGGTGACGCCTGCGGCGTTTTGAGGGATTTATGTACAGGGAAATTTGTTTTGTTTCTAAGAGAGATTCATTGTACATAAACTAGTGGAAAAATACATTTGACTCATTTCCAAAATTGCATGCAGTTAAGTAATACCAATTTCCCTCTCAAAAGCTTTGAACAATTATATTTCACTACACAAGCACTTAGAAGAATGAGTTTTCGCACGTTTTAATGTTAATTGAAATTTTGTACATTTCCCAACCAAAGAAGATTAACATGTTTGGTTTCAGTTTTTTCTTTAGTCATGTTTCTTAACAATAAAACAAACCTTTTTTTGGAAATATTAAAGAAATTAATGAGTTTCAAAGTATAATGTAGGAGAGGCTGAAATCTAGAGAGTCATACTTTTTATGTGTAAGGAAATGGCGATTGAACATTAAACAACAATATAACTTTTATTTTATTTGACAGAAATATGAACAAATATTAGATAAGAGTTGAGCTACAAGGGCATACTTGGCAAAAATCTCCTTATACACTTTTATTCCAGGCTATTCCAGATTCTTTTGTACAGCAGAACCTTGCAATTCATTGTTCTAGTATAATATATATATATATATATATATATATATATATATATATATATTCTATAAATTTTAAGGCAACGTAGTTGTAAACACTTGCCCTGATATTTATTACAATTGTACAATTTTGGTGTGTCTATTTAAAATGCATTCACCTGCATTTAAAAGTATATGACGACGATTGTATGTAAAAGCAGAACCACGAAACCTTGCAAGTTGTGTTGTCTTGAAAAAATATCTAAATAGGGTAAAGAGATAAATGATCATAATCGCCGTTTTTCCTTAAAGTTGTTAATTTTCTTGCTTTTATCCTATCAAGTATATGGTAAAGTCCAAAGTTTCCAAGAACATAAAACAGAAAAGATTAACGATAGATATTTAAAACAGTTGACATTATAGCTGATACCAAACTTCTATATTAATACGATGGATAAACCATAGTCCATATCTTACTAACTCCCCATGAAAAATAGTGAATACAAAATTATCATCCGATTGTTCCTCCCATCTAATAATAAATGTGTTAATATTTTTAATTTGTATGAAGATCTACATAAAAATTGTAGTTAGAACATGCGTGTCTTGCTATAGCAGTGCGTAGCCGGGAGGCAGTATTCTGAATTTGAGAGTACCAAATATGCGATAATTATATACTGTTTATCTTGAAGCACATCTGAAAAATCAATTTATTTATTTTAATACTTTGTAATTTTTACTTATGTTTATATTTAATTGCCTTTGTATGAAAATCGTTCAAATGTGCATAAAAACTATTTCTCCCAATCTTGTACAATAATTATTACGTGCTACAAACCTTTACGTTCAACAAAGTGTGAGATTTCAAATAAACTAATATTCAGATTTAAGAAACCCAAAAGCGACATATCTATAAAAATAAAGCAATTTTAATCAAATACGCAACTGGTGCATTTTTGCTCGAAAATGATTTACACCTAGGGATACTGTATTAAAAATATCTTAATAAGAGCTATACTAGCATATAATATAGATATTTAAATTTAAAAAAAAATTCTAAGGCTAATTTTTCTAACTTTCCGCCCGTGAACTAAGTGCGATAATAAATGCAAAAAATTGCGTAGGCATGAATGACCATGCGTAGTGCAAGGCTGAAATCCGAAATGCTCTCTTCCGTCCTTGACAATCCAATGCAATGCAATCCAATGGTGTCACTATCCTTATCCGGACATCACGCTCTGTGGCCGATAACTGATATGTAACTTCCTGAAGAAGAAGCGACTCCAGCCAGCTATTTGCACAGCTGACATTTCTTTCAGATGCCTCTTTCAGTCTATTATCTTTCCAGAATATAAAATAGATTTTTTTTGCCAGTAAACACTGT
This sequence comes from Metallyticus violacea, assembly GCA_030762175.1. Classification (NCBI taxonomy): domain Eukaryota; kingdom Metazoa; phylum Arthropoda; class Insecta; order Mantodea; family Metallyticidae; genus Metallyticus; species Metallyticus violacea. The sequence goes on from CM060832.1 coordinate 117,393,784, forward strand.
CATAATGTGATTAATTTATATTATGTCTTATTTCTTTTTAAAAGATTTTAGCAATATTTTGTATATACCTTGTTAAATTCACTACGTTTATATTATTTTATTACATTTTTGACAACAAAAATGTAACTACAGCTATTCATTTTTTTAAACGGTGTTTAACGCCCGTTTTCACTACTGAGGCACCACAGGCGGTGAACACTAGTGATACATGAAATGAAATGATATATTGGGAAAAAAATTTTAAAGATGGAAACGTTCCAGGCCTAAGTTTAGGGTACTTCCCCGGTATTTGTCATTTATAAGGACTGAGGACCTGGAAAAAAAAAAAAAAAAAAAAAAAAAGCAACTCGATCAAGGTGGCAAGGTGGACGGTTGTGGTGGGATTCGAACCACAGATCTCCTACTCACGATTCCGCGGCTTAACGACCTCGACCACCCTTGGCGGTAAAAGTTGTTAAGTTTTATATGAAGATATCAATAATAAAATACTCAAAAGTATTTTCTTGGGTATTAAAAGACAATAAAATGTTAACTATTTATCGTTATTGATTTTGTTACGGAACTAAGCCCTTTAAAATAACAGCATTTCACTTCAAAGCTTTTTACATGCAAACACTATAGTCGGTATACATTTATGTTTTCTTAATTTACTAAATAGCTGGCTAAATGTTCGCAGGATGTAACTATAAGATAGAGGAAAACTGTGAGAAACATTCTTCTCGTATATAGGATGAAAATAAGACACATGAACACAAAATTGGAGACAAATGCTTCTTGGTTAGAATTCTTTTGCTAATTAATCTTTCTCGATTTATTTTACCAGGAATGTCATCCATGGCTATCTTGTACCTGTACATAAGAGAACCAGTGGCCATTTGTGCGTGGGAGCTTAAAAAGTGGCTTGTTTTTTGTAACCGCGGAGCAAGACGTCGAGAATGTCCATGACGGTGTGTGAAGGCCTTGGAAACTTCGGCGACACACAAGCGCATCCGGAGTTACGGTGATAATAATCATACCTCAGAGCATTGCAAACGTTCAGCTTTTGTGTACGTAATTTCTAACAACTTCATGTCTGTCTCCGCTGTTATCAGTAGCCGAGGTCATCAAACGTGTGAATCTCAATGAAATGCAGCGAGAGCAGTTTAAAAGTCCTGCAACTTAGATCGACCTACCTCTCTGCAATCGCTGATTCCATATATTGCGCCATTCTCTCTTCCAATCAGTGGCGAACGGAGTCTCGACAATGTCGGGCAATTGTGTTGTGTAATTCAGAGTGCGATTTCATTAAATAGTGTAGTAGTGTGGTGCAATGGAGAAATATTTACTGTGTCATCGTATTGTATTTTCAAGGCACTTAAAACAAACATTCGAAACGAAGTTAGGTTAGAACTGATGGGTGTCGGTAATACTTTCCTAAGAGGATGGATTGTGTGTCAGAGAAAATGGTTAACATTCTAGCATCTGCTGTAAGGAGGAAGGATAGCAAATTCTATTATTTAATATGTTGTACCTAAGATTTAAAACAGTGAAGCGCCTGAGCGCCGCAAATCTACGCAAGAAAATGTCGGCGTCAAGGCGGGCAACTAACCGCCAATCGCTGAACTATCTATAGGGACTTTTAAATTGCTCTCACTGTGTATTGATAATAGATAATATTACTCCCAGGTTACCATCATTGTTTGCAATTACTAATAATTCCACGGCGTTTCCAATGTAACACCGCAAGGAATTATTTCCTGGCCTGTATTCTCATCTTCTCTCTAGAAGAAGAGTTTCTTCAACATTTACTGTTATTTGGTGACCAAATCATATTGTTTCATTTAATTGGAGTTTCAAATGAAATACAAATAAAATATTCAACTATAGTTTTACTCACATTAAGGTCAGTCAATGAATTTCATTGTTACTTTAGTATCTAATCCTTTTGGCACTTTCTCTGTTAGAGGAATGAATGTCTTCATGACTGCAGCTACCAAGGGTAAAGAGCAATAACTCTGATAACCGAGGCCCATCGAAAATATTCTCTTGGAATCTTAAAAATGTACTTTAGCACATAAAATAACAATCCCTGTGTTGATTAAAAAGTACTGTTAAAGAAATTTTTTATTTAAAAAGTAAAAAACTGTGATGAAGATTTCTGGTTTTTGTTTTATTAAGTGTATGGGTTTTCTTTTTCCTTTCTTCAATTAATCTTATCACTGGTTTTTTTTTAAATAACGCGGTAATATCTTTATATAATATAATATAACATTTAACTGCCTTCCAAGTGTTCATGTACAAACTTACTTTGATTATAAAATATGTCAAGTTTTGCATTACACAGTGTTAATTATTTATAACTGACAACTATGAAGTACACATGTTACAGATGATATGGTGTAGTTTATGAAATATATTATGCTTTTAAATGAGAGAAATATGTAATTATAAAGTCATATCATATCAAAGAAAAAAGAATTTTTCGTTTATACTATATCCGAAAACGAACCCAAATGTACAAACAGGTATACATTTATAACCCGAAACTATTAGAAAAGTAGGCCTTCCTTTATCCCCACTTCGGTTAAAGGAAATATCTAGTAGAAAAAAAAGCATGTATATTCTTCAGAAAGTTGTTGAAATTTCAAGCTTTAAGATGATACAATTGCGTAGTTTAAGGAAAGCAATGGGTGAGATGTTTATTTTCTGCAATTTTTTAACTATGAAATTTATTTTTCGCATACATATTCTTTATAATATGCTTAGCAGTATGCCAAAGAGTCCTTAGCATAAGATAAGCATTTTGCAAGTAAATGATTTGTAAAGAGCGCAAAATTTATTTCCCGCTACTTATGTGAAGCAAAATGCATAAGTACGAGGTGCATTCAAGTTATAACACTTCCGATTTTTTCCCCTCAGGATTAGAAACATATGAAAACACGGTTTGTTTTAAAATACGCGGGCTCACGTTGCAAATGCGAAACAGAGATAGCAGTACAGTATGGCACACAAAACTCTAGCGGCAGCGGCGAGAGGCAGGACTGTTTTTGATACTTTAAAATGGCACTTGTTCATTACAAGAACAGTGTTATCATTCATTTTCCCCTCTTGCGTGGTTTGACACCGATTGAAATTCATCACCAGTTGAGTGAAACATGTGGGGATGTGTCTAATGTGCTTCATATGTGCGACAGTTCAAGGAAGGCAGATCGTCGTGTGATAACAAACCAAGGCAATTTCGGCCTCGCACAAGCCGGTCTGACATATGATCGAGCGAGTGGATAAAGTTGTTTTGAAGGATCACCGAATAAGCATGGAACACATCGCCTCCAAAATTGGCATTTCCGTGGGATCTGTGCACACAATCCTGCATGAAGACCTGAAAATGCGAAAAGTGTCCTCCAGGTGGGTGCTACGAATGCTGAGGATATAAGGCTGCGCTTGTGTCATTTGCCAAGCAATGTTGACGCCCGATGACGGCATGAATGGGACGTTCTTTTCAACAGATGTGACAATGGATGAGACATAAAGAGCACACTCATTTAAATATGTCATTAAATAAAATTTTAAATATCGTAGAGCACTGAAAACTTGTTAACGTGTAGAGCAAGGTTGACATATATTGATAAAATAATAATAATTACTTTTTAATGAAATTGATCAAATGTTACCATTACCCCCCTTGCAATAACAAAAAAGCGCATATCCCTTTGGGAACTGAAAAATATATTTTTTTTTCAGGTTAGCTAATAATCCTATTGTCAGTCCTTCTGTAATTACCTATAGGTTTTTTTCTGCATGGGATCTTCTAATTAAAGATAAAAACCACGACATATGAAAAGAAACTCAATAGCCGAGAGAAAGAGTGAACCCTAAATTCAAAGCATAACTTTGAGTCAGAAAGCTAAAGAATGACTGAAGGAGTAGTGCATAATTTATGGCAAAGGACGTAAGAAATCTTGATTGCACTCGTACACCACCGAAAGGATAACTTCAGAAACTCAGCTATATGTTTTTATTGTACCACCATATGACACTCAATGACTTTCACCTGTTCCCCAAACACTGAGACGATGCTTTGAGATTAGGCTGTGAATTGGCTACTAAACTATCCGACATTAACGCAACATTAGTTCAACATTGCTACAAATGTGTGTGTATTTGAAGAGTTAATATAGATTACTACTTGTTTGAAGATGCAGAATAAATTTTGTATAATTCAATTTCACTTTAATGGAATACGATTACCCATATATATGAAAATATGAGCCCTTCTAGTAACAACATTTTTTGTAGTCACATACACTTTTATATATAGTTAGAGTATTTTCATAAGTGTACGGAAAAATATTTCGATTAATTACATTAATTTTTAAATTACAGAGCGTTTAAATAAAGTAATGCAGTTATTTCACATTTTCAAAAGTGAATTATCCAAGAAGGAATTTTCTTCTTCTCAGTACATTTATTACACAATTTATTTTTACTGTCGTAACCTTGGCTGTAACTGGAAAAAAATGTTTTTGTAGCCAATTACATGAATCTAAGTTGTCAACATGTTGAGTTTCTGTCATACATGAGAACATCTGACTAGGAGAAATCGTTTCTGCTGTTAATTCAATAGAACTGGATCAGCTTAGTTTCGTAAATATGCTCTTAATAGAGTGACGGAGATGGCCAATAGAAATTTCGTTAAATGATCAAAATGAAACACAATAAAATATGCGAATGGCATTTTCTAGATTCCGCAACTAAGAGCGAATCTAGACGAGCTTTCAAAGGGCATGGAACTAGTGCAGCCACCGCTCGAAGGCCTTTCAGAACCGACCATGCGTTCAGTACACGTCAGTGATAAGTTGTGCAAATTTACATCGAAATGTTCCCGTAAATTACGTGCAAGGCATAAAGGTCTCGGCCGCCTCATAGTATACCACGTAGATTGACAGTGCCCTCCGGCATCTGCCCTGAACCAACAATCAAACTAATACTATCCAATGGTGCGGAGTCCAAAAGAGAGTTTGAGTGCATGCCGCAAAGCATCCCTTGCTCTCCCATGACGAATTGCTGCCTGTCACACCTTCCATCATGGACCGTAGTGAAGAACGCATGACCCAGTACAGTCCTTGCTAGCAGCTTGAAAACATGTGCAAATGGTCCTTTAAATTTATCTACACGATTACTTACTTGAGGTTAGTTGATGCTTTCGAATAACTAAAACCGTTTAATACCATTATAGCAAAATTAAATTTAAAGGGGCTATATTTAAATAATTCAAGAGTATTTTTCATTGATAGTTTAATAGTCTCTATAGCTTAAGTATTTCACTATTCTCTTTGAGAAAACAATACAAAAGTATTAATAATAAGAATTTTGGAACATCATTCATCTATAGTGCTTAATTCAAAAAAGATAATATTTAATTTCTAAGGAATTAATAAAGTGAAAGGTCTAAAATATTCCTTTCACCAATAATATGTCATGCATGACCTTTGATTCCTTTGTCTGAAATAGAATAACTCTAGAGATACTTGCTTGAAGAGTTAGTTCAAGCAATATAAGATACAAGTTTCCAACTTGTTTGTCCATTCAAAATAAAATAATCCATTTTAAATGTCATTTTAAGTGGCATACCTTGTTGAAGAATTGAAGAATTTGTGATTATTAAAGAACATTTGCTGAATAACGACAGGATATCCAGTAACATCTCAAACTCTCGATGGATAATAAAATAAGTGGTGGTAGCTGAATTCTTGTTATCTTCAGAGTGTGGACAGTCTGGGAATCTCATAAAATATTTTGCCAATCGCTCATTCACCAAACTGATAATTCACCGTTTGTTTCGTCAGCACAAGGTGTATTTGCAACAAAGGGTAACCAAAATTGTGACCAAGATTTTTGAAATAAACAAAATACATACAATTAAATATTCATTGGATAAACGTGTTATTGAAAATACTTAGAAACTTTGGCATCTCAGTTTCGAACATTTGTTGTCTATAGAGGTTTTTCCATTGTGTCCAACTTCTGGCCTCTCTTGAAAATTGACTGCTAGGTATGGGCTTGGATGCATCCAAGATATTTTGGCCTGTCCACCTTCTCGGATATATGGGATCGGGCATCTAAGATAAATATATCCCAAGTCGCACAAAATGGCCATTTTATTTTCATTTTAATGGCTTATAGGTCTTTCAGACTGGTTCTTCTCAATTCAATGTTGGAGATTCTAGCTAGTAGTGTAAATCACAACATTTTTTTTACATTTTCCATGATATATTTGGATTAAATCTTTAACCTTGCTTTAATTTTTATTTTGGCAACCATATGGTATTATCACAAGTACCAATGATTTCAATACTTCTAAAACCAGTTTCTGTTTTCCGCAGCATTAAATTAGTCTGTAAATTTTCCCCCAAGTAGAGTCGCTCTTCCATTTAGTTTCTTTTTATTTGAATTTTTTTGGGGGAGGGAATTCTCCAACCAGGTTAGAGTTTTATTCATAGTTTATCTAATCCATATGAGAAAATGCCAGAGTTATTCCACACGAACCCCCCCCCCCCCAAAACTTATTTACATCTATAGAGCAATAAAAACTGACGGATATTAGAGGGGGATGGTCACGAACAGGCAAATCCACTAAAGCAGATAGAACAGAAAGGCGGTGTCGCCGCTAAGGCTATTTGGCTTCCATATAAGAAATTATTACCATTTCAAGTTTCAATTGATTTGCAGTAATTAAAATGTATTTACAATTAAAAGCAATAAAAGAGTTTTACAGTTTATTAGCATTATCACTACAACTAAAATATAGTACAAATAGCTTAGACGTCTCCTGTACCCTTATGGATTCGTTGAAAAAGGTTCTTCTTCAAGTTCCTATACTCCTTATTAAATAGTTACAATAATTTAGAATTTATAAGAGGATTGGATCACATTTAGAATATTTGAAAAAATTTGGGAGGTCAGTTCATATAAAATTAAATATTTTTGGAATGGTCAACAAGAATTACTCCTGTCCATGTATCCATTCACTTGCAGGCTCCACAGTAGAGTTAACGAGTGGATTTCGAGGAAAGACAAACAAATAACCAGTAATTTTAAAAAAACAGTTATTTTCAATGTTCTCAAGGGCAAGAAAGACACTTGTTAGTATCATTAAATTAGAAGAAATATGAAACTATTTTACTAATGCCCTAAACAATGACCTTGGCCTTCCTCAACATTAAACAGTCTGTTGGTATATATATTTCAGCCTATTTCTGAATTAAAAATTCTATGTTGACATTATCAAAGAATAATTTCTGTAATGAAAAGCTAACAAATGCGCATAACATTAATATAAGATCAATATCTTACCAATGCAATTGCTTATAACATGTCCTCTCTTAGAATTCTGCTATCTTTATCAATTACATTAGCTCCAGCTCTAGCAATAAGACTGTAACTATCTGCAATTACCAATAACTACAATTCGTTATCAATATTGTTGCAGTCAATACGTGACCTCACCAGGACAGTAAAGCGCGATCTCCTGATGATTTCAGGTGGTCCAGGATAAAATCCTTTCGGACGGCCATCTTGTTTGATGGTTTCCTGTGGTCACTACAGTGACTGCTAGTACTTAACCATTATATCCTTAACTTAAATTTCGCTCTCCCATTCCGTGTCATTTGCACAATAGAAAGTGCCAGGCGACTTGGGTTAGAAATGTCCGGCGCGCAGTTATAACGAAAGGTACTTTCCGAGGGACCGGGACTCTAAGCGTAGGCTTGATAAATTTGGAAATGTCAGGAAGCTCGATTGCAACCATTTCTGCCGTTCCTGCTGGCCCCCTTCATATCCTTCACTAAACCTTGTTTTCAGGATGCAACTCTTGGGAAGTTCAAGTATAAATGGCCCATGTTGTCGTAATGCATAAAACATTTTCCTGTGTCCAACACTATCACATCGAATCCTATCCTACTGGCATTAAGTCAAACTTTCAGAAACCTAGTCTTAAAGTATGACGGTTTAACATTAACCAACCAAAACCAATACCTTCACTTCTGACCTTTACTTCTAGTCCTTTTCGAAAGTTGGAACTACCTCATGGCGGAAGCCTTCGTTCTTTTGCTTAATACGTCTTTTTGGTAACGAACGAGCTTTCCTACGTATCGATTAAAGAAGGACACCTAACATTCTTCCTGAAGAGACGTAGTCATGATCAAAGGAGCCCTTTGGTTGGTAGCCAGTGACCCAGGTATTTGAGTTATAAATGATTAAGTTTTAAATTTTTTTATATTTTTAACAGTTTGTGAAGTAAAGGGTTTTCATTTTAAACTATTTTACAGGGCATTAAGTGTAGTTTGAGAGTATTCTTTAATTAGCACTTTATTGTATAATTTTACTTTTTCACTTTTATTGGATTGTTTGTTTCTTAGGCATGAAGGAAAGTCGTTTTAACGCACTTAATGATTATTATTGTGAGAGAGCTGTAATATTATCTGGTACTCAAAAAAGCCACATTTTATTAAAGGTGCTTGTGAGGGTCCTTGTTTATATCCTTTAATATTAATCTATCATAATTTACTATGATACGGCGCTTTTACTTTAATTCACTTCATACCAATTTTAAATATGCTACAATAATAAACTTCAATTAAACAGGACCCTTGAATTTTATCAAGATATCCTCTTTTTTCTTATTAATGCCATTTCCAGGGTACCTCTTGGGCTTATTACATTTGTAGCAAATCTCCTCGTAGTGACAGCCAAAACATCAATAAGAAGATATTGTAAACATTTCAATTCTATCAGTAAGAAAATTGTAACATAGTAACTTTAAAAAAGTGCCATGAGTGCAAGGTAATACACAGTATTTTGTCGATCGTGCGTAAGACGTTATATTTTCTTCTTTATTCTTTTTTGTAGCTCAGTTGCAGCAGAGATATTTATTCCTCCTGTAATGTGTACTGCTATACAAACTAATCCTCATGTCATTGTGAATATGGATTAAGTTTTACCAGAAAATTATATGAAATCATTATAATATATTTCTAATTAGAATTAGTAGAGTTTATCATTAGCATACTGTGTTTTTTCTCTAGCAAAAATAAAATGTTACAATCAATGTTTTACCACGAAGGATTTAACGGGGCATTTATAACTTTACTTGCCATATTTTGCTATTTTATTTCTGAAGTGTGCGAAATATGATGAATCTGGGGATGCCAACGTGTTTACTAATTTATCACCATTAATTAGACTCCTATTTTTACACATAAAAATTACAAAATATAAGCTACATGAAAAATGTTGTGCAGTAGCTTCTAATGCCGAATAAATAAATATAGTTCGAAAAAGAAATTCTATATATAATCTAAAAATTACAAATGGTAAGATTGAAAAATATTGTGGGTACTTTCACACAAATTATTCTGGCACCAAAGTTCTTTCATCTATTTACCGACAGAAATGTAACTGTTTCTGAATTGTGTCACTCTTGACATGTAATGTATTTAGTATTAGTAGTTCAATTGCAGGTTTTAGTTTACTCGGTGTTAAAACGATTTGAAAATGTGTAATTATTTCTCTTGCTTTTAAAGCTCTTCCTTTTAAAGAAACGCATTTCAGCTGTTGTAGTATTAACGGTTGAGAAATGCTGATTCTCCAGTTCATCAACCTCTTTCCAGCCCCTGATTTCCATGTTCAATAAGTGGAAAGCAAGTGGATCGATCTTGTGCTCATGTGACCTATAGGAACGGGCATTTTAGAGCTTCCAGTGACATAATATTTGTTAATCTTGTGTTTATGGTACATTAATAGAGTAATCCAATAACGTCAGTCACTCTATGTAATTGGTGTACTGTGCATGACAGCTTCTCATTTGTTGCCATCAAGTTTCTCTCATGCAGTAAGTAAAGGATTCCAGCGTACATAAATATAATAATAGACCTACGCAAAGAGAAGTCCTGGAAGGGTTGACGGACTCACGCACTTTCACAAAGAATTGATGAGGAAGTTAATTGAAGTATCATTTCCTTAACAAAGCAATGAAACCTGAAACCTACCTTTTTTGTCATTGTGAGGAATCGCAAGCAGTTATTGCTGTGTGACCCTTGATAAAACAGTACAGAATACCTCTGAAAGGTATAATTAGGAAACTTTCTTTTTAAGCTCCCTTTCTTAGTTCCTTTATAAAAAGAAAGTACGGAGAAAAGTCTGCATCAAGTAACGAGAAGATGTTCTGTCCCAAAAGAGCTGTATGGGTCGGAAACTAGTATGTAATAATCCACAGACTACAACTTTCCAGCAATAAGAACAGGCTTAAAAGTTCTTAGCAATAATGTCTATTTCAGATGATTTTCCTTTTCACTTTAAGGCTTAGACTATAACCTATTCTAATTTTAATTATGAAAATATGAAAGTAAGAATTTAAGAAGAAGAAAAAGAAGAGGAAGAAGAAGAAGAAGAAGAAGAAGAAAAGGAAGAATAAGAAGAAAGAAAGGTAACATTGAACTTTTTCTTTATTTATTTTTCTCTGTCCACATGTTTTTCTATACTAAAAAGAAAGAGAAATTATTCTGAAAGTCTACTTTTTCGTTCTCTCATGACAAGACCGATAGAAAGAAACTAGTTTTACCTCCTTTTTCAAGGAAAAGACAATATCTTATTTATTTTTTATTTTTAAGCCTTTTGCAATTTGGTATTAAGTACACGTTTTATTTCCCCTTTATCTTATAATATATGTAATATGCATTTTAAAATGTTCATTAGAGCAAAAGAATGAATTATTAATACGACATTCAAAATATCCATATCCCTGTACTTTTGCTGATCTAAACAATTTATACCGCCACGGGTGGCGGACTTGTCTGGGTTTCGAATTCCACCAGGACCGTCCTCCCTGACTGAGGTTTTACCCAGGTTTTCCTCAATCCTCATAACTGGCAAATGCCGGGAAGGTACCCTAAACTTAAGCCTGGAACGTTTTCTTCCTTAAAAAATGTTTTTCCCAATATATCACTTCATCTCATGTATCATCAGTGTTCCCCGTCTGTGGTACCTCAGTAATTAAAACGGATGTTAAACACTATTAAAAAATTAAAATTAACTCAATTATTCAAAAAGTAATGAAAAGCTGAATAGAAACACAAAAAACGATCAGTGTATTATTTTAATTGTATGGGGGTTTGTTTTGATATGGCAGAACATTTTAATTTTGTGGTTACGCTAATGTCTTGATTGGAATGAATTTTATATATATTATATATTTTATAGACAAGAAAGAAGCCTTATATCATAGTGGTTTAATTTATTTCACATTAAAATAAAATAAAGATCTTTTTTAAAGTAAACATTCATTTTCATTTATTTTAAAAGTGTTTTGTCATCAACTGCAACTGCAATTTTAGGATTTATATAGAATGGATATAAAGTTCCACCCATTTTCATGAAATAGTTGTTTAACCAAAGTGACAACCCTTGTCACTATTGCAAGTGGAATTGGATTGCAGTTCGGATGCATATCATTCAGTAAATCAGCCGTCTTGCAATGCGATCGTTAAAGGCATGCATCCATAGCCAATTATAGCTAGAACTCTTTCCCTTTCAATATCACACTAGATGCCAGATTCTATCCATTGAACAAGTTTTTTGTATCAATAAACATGTTTTCATGGATACAAACAAAGGGAAGTTTATTTTATATCATTACTAACAAATAGAAAAACACCTTTTAATATTCGTTTCAACTTTTTTTTTTTGTGTAACAATTCTATTTTGTTAATAATAATTATCTACCGTGGGTACAATTTTATACAGTTTTTAATGAGTAGCATTTTAAAATGCAAAAAAAAAAAAAAATGTATTCCCCATTCAGTTTAAAATTGCAAACATAGATTTATTTCCGGTTAAATCGGAAGTAGAAAACTATCGGTAATGTCATTTTTGAGTTCTCGGTATATGTACATCCCAGTACTGAGTTTCATGTCAATGAACCACATGCCTCAATAGTAATTAATAATTAAGTAGTAGTAGTAGTAGTAGTAGTAGTAGTAGTAGTAGTAATAGTAGTAGTAATAGTAGTAGTAGAAATAGTAGTAGTAGTAGTAGTAGTAGTAGAAATAGTAGTAGTAGCAGTAGTAGTAGTAGCAGTAGTAGTAGTAGTAGTAGTAGCAGTAGTAGTAGTAGTAGTAGTAGTAGTAGCAGTAGTAGTAGTAGTAGTAGTAGCAGTAGTAGTAGTAGCAGTAGTAGTAGTAGCAGTAGTAGTAGTAGTAATGTAGTAATAGCAGTAGAGTAGTTGTAGTAGCAGTGGTAGTATTGGTTGGGGTGGTGGTAGTACTGGTATAATGGTAGTAATGGCAGTAGTGTTGGTGGTGGTGGTAGTAGTAGTAGTAGTAGTAGTAGTAGTAGTAGTAGCAGTAGCAGTAGCAGTAATAGTAGTAGTAGTAGTAGTAGCAGTAATAGTAGTAGTAATAGTAGTAGTAGTAGTAGTAGTAGTAGTACTAGTAACAGTAGTAGTAGTAGTAGTAGTAGTAGTAGTAGTAGTAGTAGTAGTAGCAGTAATAGTAGTAGTAGTAGTAGTAGTAACAGTAGTAGTAGTAGTAGTAGTAACAGTAGTAGTAGTAGTAGTAGTAACAGTAGTAGTAGTAGTAGTAGTAGTAGTAGTAGTAGTAGGTGTAGCATTATTGTTATAAATTATGTATATACATTACAAATATATTTAATGCATAGTCGTAGATCTTATATGCTTAAGTATGATACACAATTATAAGGAGGAAAAATGCTAATGCTAATAAGACAGCAACAACAACAACAACAACAACAATAATAATAATAATAATAATTAACATTAAAGAACAAAATTTACAGATATATGAATGGAAACATATTATACTATTTATAATTACACGAATTATTCAGTTTTAGCCAGAAAATAAATTGCTTCTAGCTTCGTACACTTTGGCCAGGAAAAACTCCATATTCAACCAGTTAGTAGGGTTTGCAAACAAGTCTCAAAATGCCAATCGTCCTCTAATTGCTTTAAACAGAGTTTCAAGAAAGAGTTTTTCTGAGGTTTTCCCAGTGAGTACATAGTGATGGAGGAGTTTTAACTAAACCTGCAGACATATGTATTCAATTATATTTTATAAAGTATAATGCCACAGTTACATTTTCATTTCCTTCAATGGTCTGGTTTATACAGTAGTGGGAACCGCAGTGCATAACGCGTCAAAAATTCCATTTTTTAAGGCGAGATATGCAGCTATGTTTGCTCGCTATTGGCAAGTTACACATGGGAGACAACCCAACTGTTTGCTCAAGAAATGCAGAAACTCGAGAGGCAAATGAGAAGAGAGGAAGGAAGGAGGTTCTAGTGGCTGTTAAAGCTCATGCTAAGGAGCTTAAATTTCGCAAATAAGAATTTTTCTCACCTAACTACTCAAGAAAACTCTATGACTTTGAACATTAGATTTAGTATCGTGAATGACATTCCTTATTGCACGCAGAAGATTACTAGTCTTCGTGTTTAGGCAATGCTTTCTTCAATTAAAACTGAAAAAATGGAGAGAAGAAAAAGATAACACAGTTTATTCTTTCCAATAATATTGCTTTATAGCATATGGTTCTCTTCAAGGACCATCTGTTAAATCTACTTAAGAAAGAAGATTTGCTAATCTAAAATGTTTTCTTACTCATTATTCTGGACACGTTAAACATTTATAATGCGCCATTTTTCACACAGCTGAAATATCAAAATGTAGAATTTTTTTCATTCTCATCTCCCGGATATTGTGAAGTTAAGATATGTACTTTCTGGGTACTTGAAAAGATGGAATTTTTTTTAAATATAAAATAATATAAAAATAGTTTCAGAGGCAGGAAGATATTCCGGATCTCCTATACCAATTTCTCCCAATTCGCCAGGAGAGATGTCATTACTGTTACGCAAAGAGCTCTAAAAAATCTAATATAACCGATTTTTCTGATAATTAAAATTTCAGAAAGTACAGTTAAAATATTGCAATTATGCACTAATACATATTTTTTCATTTTCATTTTTATTTCTTCCCTTTTAGGCGATAAAGTTTTGGACACATCTCTCCTTGATTGTGGCGTAAAAAAGAAAGATAAAATGAAAAAAAAATTGATTTTATTAACTTTTGTGCAACTCTCTTATGCACTTCAAAATACTAGGTCCAACATAAAGCGAGTTCAACACAGAACAAGCAGCCCAAACTTGATACGTTATAGTGTAAAATTTAACTTTTATTTTACTATAACAAACTGAGGTTTTCGGGTGTAAATAACCCTTTTCCTAAAATTGAGATTTTAATTGCACTCAATGTTGCTACCGAGTTTTATGTATATTCCAAATGGTTTTACAAAGGGGCAACAGACGACAAATAAAGTTAAGTTCAAAGTTATGGTAACTACCACCAATTTCACGTAAATAATGCTATGTACTTCAGGATGGCTACCCGAAGGAAGTTGGTTTAAAATAATTTTTTGTATTTAAACTTTTTTTTTATTGGACTAGTTATGTAGATATCAATTGTAAAGTTATCTTGTTGCTGATATATAAAAACAATACCTTCCAAACAGTAATTTTCAGTATGATGACCCAGGTAAGGGTCCAGACGTGTTACAGATGTGCCAGATAACTTATTTTCTGTATCAAATAGAAAATCTGAGGTAATATATGTAAACAATGTCATCTGTTGTAGATACCATTCCTTACACCAAAACTCTATGCATTTAACACGATTAAAGTTATTTTGAATTAAAGTAATGTATTCTAGTTGTGACCAAGTGTCAAAATTTTCTCTGTACAGTTTCTAATGTAACATCATAAGTAATTTCTCTTTAGTGTTAAAATGTTTTGTAAACGAAGCTTAATTTCAAGTACCATTATTTATATGAAATGCCAAATTATATTCATCCAGTGCATTATTGTCGTAGTATGGCAGGAGAAGATGGTTTTGTCGAATTCGTCACGTATTTCAGTCATTAATGAAGACAACTTCTTAAATTATTGTAAGAAAACAGCAAGTACACAGGAAAATGGCACAACTACAACTCTCACATTATAGGAAGGAAAAGAGACATAAGAGTACCGAAAATGTATGTCAGCATAAAAAACGCAGAGACGTGTCTTACATAAACAAAAGAGGAAAGGTTAGTGAAATAGAAACTGTAAAAATTGGACTAGACTGTAGGTGTAATATGTTTTAGTAATATAAATCAGCACGTTAAGAGATAAATTTTGTGCAGAATTTTGGAAACTAGGACATTTTTTTTTTCAAAATATATATTGTTTGGTTGCCTTAAGCAGGTAGAGATAAAACATAGAACAAACTGAATGAAGTCACTATCTAAACATAGATATACGTTACAATATTTTGTTCGAACTTGCAAAGGGGATGGATGAAGTATATACAGTGTATTTTTGACTCCAAAAAGTTCCACAGACTCATAGAGGCCGCGTTGAAACTATTGCAGCGGGACTAAAGAAACAGATAAGAGAGAAAAACATTAAAACCATCCAAGAAAGTATAGCGATGAATCTTGAAGGTATGAGGGCTTATATAAAACCACTTTCAGCATATATATACCATTGTTCAAGGATAAAAAGAGTCCAGAAACGAAATGCATGAAGATGGTTTACACAGCAGAATTATGTTTTGGTAAGTATAATGAAGAATATATGATCTACCTGGACCATTATAGCGCTTTGAAAACACAAAATTAATTGCATGCAGTTAATAACAAAATTTAGTATTCATAGGAATAGAGTATGTAAACTTTATTTTTTATTTCTATATTCTTAAAAATGTATGAAAATAATTAAAAATGAAGATTTTATTATTATTATATAGATATTTAAATGTTTATACTATGCATCTTTTATTTATTTAATATCTATTTCAAGTTATTGAAAGAAAAACTCCATGAATTTCACAGTAAGGTTTTGTTATCTTTATAAATATTCAAAATCGATTTCCTTAAAAACTGCAACATATGAATTACCATTATTTACAACAAACGCCTCATATTGCAATTTGTATTTATTATTTATGAAGATCATTCTATACAAAAATAGCTACCGTAACTGATAAAAGTTTAATTGAGAAAGTAAGTTAACATGGTATATTTCTCAATATTATATTTTACCCAATACACCTACTATAAATTCCTCACTTAACCCTATATTTTTACCATAGTCTTCTAGGTGGTAAAAGAATTATTCTAGGCATGAGATTAGTGCTGCCATCTCGTAAAATGTGGCACTTGGCAGTTGAGCCAGTGTTGACATTTTAATTTCATTGTATTATTTAATCTAGTAGTGTATATTAGAATTGTTAATGTTAATAAAACAGGATACTGCTGTTTAGACATCTTCGACTCTTTTAAATCTGTACCTTCCAAGATGTTCTTCCAGAAGTGAAAATCATTTGGTCAACCTACGAGTGTCTGCCACTCAAATTTCTCAATAGATTTCCAAAAACTGAACATTAACTTCAGCTGCAGATACATTCTCGCATTCAAGAATTTAATAAAGCACGAAGCTTGGGTAGCTGATCTAGTTAACATTAAAACTTTAACTGGCTTTTGTCACATGGTGGCAGTTAAGTGCTACCGATCGAACCAAATGAAATATTCTACTACAATTTGAGGTACACTGGGAATGAATTTTCAAAATTGCACATTTTTATATGGATTTTTCTGAAGCTTTACTGTCCTTGTGTTTCTGTTAAGTTAATATGTATATCATTCAAATTGGATAAATACTTTGCGAGCTATTAATTATTTCAAAAAATTATTACGAAAATGCGACACATAATCAAAATGTTCTGCGCGGTTCATGAATTGAGAAAGTTGATTGTCATTTTGGTAACTGAAGCTTTGAACTCCATAAAATTGTATAGAAGGATATTTTAAATAAATTTGATGAGTAAACTGTCATTATTTTTAAAATTTATAAGAAAATTTAATATTTAAAATTAATAATTTTTATAAAAGCATTTTTTAAAATTATTATTGCTGTTAGCGTGTTTTTTCTCCTATAGAATGTTACATTAACAACTGTGCATTCTGGTAAATTTTAATTCAATTTAAACAATTTAAACGTGTGGGACATTTTGAATGTGTCAAAATGAAGTTTTGAGAATACAGTTGTTTTATAAAAATGTATGCTGGGAAATAGTGTAATTTAAAAGGACACACAGAGCCCTTTAAACGATTGTAGAACCCGAAGAGGGGGGGGGCGGCAAAGACATGCAAATGTCGACTCTGTGGACGCCCAAGGGTTCAAGAGACCAATTTCGGGAGAAAAATATTTTTGGCCTATTTTGGCCCAAAACTCACTCCCAATGTCCCTTAAATCATTTTAGTTTGATTTTACAGATGATAAACATATTGTAAATTTAATTTTGAGACCCAAACTTGACATTCAATGATACAAAACAAAATTGCATATTTAAAATGTTTAAATGTTAAGATTTGGTATAAAGACACTTCACTCAATTCACTGACAGAAATATTCACTAGATAAAGTGATATATACTTACATTTACAACTTGATTCTTTTATTTTCCTTGATTAAGTTTTCAATTAAATCTATTTATAAGTTTTCATTCTGCTTTTCGAAATGAAGGCAACATTTTCATATTGGAAAAACTATAAATATCTCCTTCTAATGTTTTAGTTTTTAAATTTAGCTTTTTTAAAAAGTGTTTCATGTCGAATAATTTATAATCTAAAAGCATATTTTATAAACATTCTATGTATATGTTTATATGTAACTATTAGGTATTGTTCCTTATATAATCCTAAACACTCTGACCAGTCAACTAAACGTTGGTCAGAACGGCGGAAATTAAAGGATACGTTACCTACCCCTACCGCTCCCTCACGTGTAATTTAATCCTTCTGACACATGAAAAATCAAATTTCTGCTTGAAGCGTTCAACCAGTTGGACAAAATTGCACATTTGCTCTTTTAAAGCATGCAGAAATTCTAGCTTTATGGAACATTCTTTCCTGTCCTTGTCCCCTAAAGCAAGTGAGGAAATATAAAAAGGGATAGTAAATATGATGCCACCATATTTAATGAGATTAGATATCCGAGTGCTTTTTGGAACACGAAATAATACAAATATGACACTAATTTATATTCAAGCCGACAATATACAGGTATGATATACGTTTCTACCAAGCAAGCATATTTTATTCAGTATTATGTTATTTATTTCCACACAGGGTACACTAACAGTGAGAGAATAGAAGTAAAGAAAGAAAAAATATCTTGCACTCTCGAATGACCCGCAAAGCTAAAATTATGGCTCTTCTGCCATCCAATTTCTACGAATTTTAATTTTCCCACCAGGGTCGGAATACCTCCTGAATATTGCGAATGAAAGCATTAAGTTGTATGTTATGCATAATTTGATAATGTTTATTTATGGAACGTTTATCTCAATGGAAATCACTGTCATCAATTTTTAACACCATTAGGTTTACTCAAACTAGGTCAATACAAACAAAGGCAGCCATTAATTAACGCCCGGCAGGTAAATAACAATTGATGAGTGGCAGACATAAGGGAAAAGGGTGGTTTGTACCTTCTGATCAATTGTATAACCTCCTCCTGTTATCTACAGTCCAACACCAGCATAACTTCATTTTGCTTCATTCTGAGTTTAGTACTTTGAAATTCCGATGCCTAGAGATCAATAAATAATTATTTATTTATCATTAAGTTGTACAATATTAAAAACATTTCTAGGCCCATTTAATTTTCTAGATCCTTTCTGCAGCTTCTCGTTTTTTTCTCTATCTTCTAAATGGTAGAAGTTATTCTAATATTTTCTTTTGGAAAATTTGTCATCCTTTTAACTATTTTATGAAACCTAATACTGAATTTTTTTAAAATTTAATTTTTTTTCCATAATAATTTTGTTAAGTTTATATTTTCTAAATGTTTTGCATGCCACCATTTGTTTTTTTCCTTATATTTGTTCCCTTCTTGATCCTCTGTATTTTGTTACAATTGTATTAAATCTTGTATTTTTGGTTTTAGAACTTGTATACCGATCCCCAAAATTTGCTTCATTTTTATATCGACCCTTCATTTATTTATTGAATTAATTTTATTCTTTTGATTTCAATCTTATCTATTTTTGTTTCAATATATATTCATATAACGCTCCAAGCGGACGCAATTTTTGTTTTTCCTCAACAAAACTACGCATATAACGAAAATATGTATGTGTACATATATGTTTATCATACTGATTTAGTTTATATGAAAGTTAAATATGCTTAAATGGAGAAAATATTTCAAATATTGGAAATCGTGTATTATGTGTTATACGTGGGTTGACTAACTCAGACAACCTTGATTGATTTGCCTGCCGCGGCTATTTTTAGCGCACATGTGCATTCTACTGACAGCCTGAATCTGCAGTTGGTACAGTGGCATGCGAGAATCAGTAAAAATGGCAAACATTGCAGATTGTGGTAAGAATAGTTTATTGGCCTATCCGAAGTTGTTTTTAGTCTTTATAATATATTAAAAAGTGCAAAGAGAAGGAACTTATTATTATAAAATTGTGTGTTGGTCTATTGTTTAGCTCTACAAGAATGACTAACCACCGTAAGCCCAAAGAGGAAAAATAATAAAAAGAAGAGGAGTGCAACCAAGACAAACTTCAGTATTACTGGCCTATGTTAAGAAAGCAACCGCTCAAAACCCACCGAGTCTTACCAATCGCACAGGAATATCCAAAGGCACAATGTGCTGCATAATTTATGAATATTTGGAGCTAGAATGATGTCATAAAGCATGTTTAGAGAGAGAGAAGCATATCAAAGAATGCTTTACCAATGCCAGAAAACTGTATATATGTCACCAGGTGAGTGATAAATGGCAATGAATCGTTTCTCTGGATGAGGCTTGAGTGGATTTGGATGATTCAGTTCGATGTTATGCCATTCACTACTGTCCAATGTACCATAAAACTTAATCCGGGAATTTTTTGGTTTGGTTTATTTACGGAGACACTCTGTAACATCTCAGGTCATCAGCGTCCTATTTATACCAGGGCATGAAACGGCCGACAAATTTTGCTTAAAGGCCTCTTCTTTCAGGCTTGAGGTTTTTTAACGTTCCGTAAATATACGGCACGGGACCCACGACTTTACTTCCTTTCCGAAGGAAGTCATACTTAGGATTTTTACTTCCCCAAAAATCCATCGATCCTGGCCGGGATCGAAATTCATCCGGATAAACAAAGAAAAATTGTGCAAGGGTGGGTACAGGTTATTGCAACCGGGCACAACTCGGGATTCAAAGAACAGCATATAATGATAAGGTGAAAGAACCTTCTGAACCCGGTTTTCAAAGAAAATATTTCTTGATATTATGATGATACCTAAAAATTTGGACCCACAAGAATAAGACAATCACACTACCAAATCATCCCTCACCTATTATCATGGGAAAATTGCTGAGACTTGCATTCATGTGAAACACTTTAAATAAATCCCTGTTAAGTCACCAGATGTCATACCCAAGAATTTTTATAGGTTTGGTTTATAGAAATAAGGTCTTTCTTCTCACCAACATTGCAAACCTTAGGAAACGCTGCCTTAAAGTTTGGACAACATTTCTCTTCCTAAGCTGGGATGCAGCCTTCCACAATTGAAACAGTTACAGCAATAGTACAGGCTTATGGACATAATATCGAGTTGCAACCCTTGTAGCGATAAAAATCTTGCTATGAAATATGTTAAGAAAGAACGTTCGACTTTAAATGGAAACTCTATCTACAGAAAGATAAATGTATACATTTGAGGGTAATTACTGTTAAACAACATTTAGTGGAAAAAATGGAAGATTTTACAATCTTTTAGGAACAATTTTTAATTTAATAGAAAGAAAAGATTAGTCGGGTTTAAAAAAGTTTGTCTATAACAACACTTTATAGATTTAAAATGATGGTAGGTGTTAGAAAAATTAGATTAGTGTAAACATTATCAACATATCATATGAAGTATATACTAAATAATCTAAATTAAAAAAAATACATTTCATTTGTATTTTTGTTACCAAATATTATGATTATATTGTGGTTTGTTAATAACATTATTTAACTCTGCCTTCACGATGCTCTAGAAAAATTAAAAATAAAAATGGTCTAAAGCTGTAATTGAACGTGCTGGAGTTTAAACAGTTAGAAGAAGAAATTTAGATATTATTATGATTTTGGTTACAAATTGTTAATTTTGCAAGACTTGTAAGTTCGTGCTAGGAGGACATTAAATTGAGTTGAGTTGGAAAAAGTGTAGCAATATTCTTTAGTATTTAATAAGCCTTTGAGCAAGAAGTGTGTTACATACTCACAAACCCCGCACAAGGCACTGCAAATGGAAGTGAAGTGGGTTAGCGCAATTCTCAGGCCATTGTATTGAGAGGGAGAGTGCACTCTGCAACCGCTCCTTCCAAATACCTTGAGAACAATCTGATATAGCTAGTCCCGACTATTACGCGAGTCTTCCGCCTACCACTTTGTAAATTAATGTCATTGAGTAGATGGGAATCTGTGCAAAGCCTGCACTCTAATGGCATTTCCTTAAGAGGTCTTCCTTTGTCTAAAAGGGATATGATTTATGATCTAGAATGTGTCGCTACCATTTATATGCAAGATTTTGGCAAGAGCCGAAAGTACCTTACTAAACATCTAATTAGACACTGTATACTATATGCAAATTTTTACCACACATTGATATTACTGGGCCAAATATTAAATCAATGTATATTTACTGGTGTAAGGTGGAGCAATTTTGATCAAAATTTAAACATAATTCCCTCCAGTGACATTTATATATTTTTAGCTTACAAACATTTAACGCAAAAAAGTATATGTGCACAGCTTATTAATAATATTTTTTCAGAAGAATTTCTTATGAAAATTACATAGATTACAAATATCTGCGAAGGAACATAATTCTAAATGACGGTATAGTTGTGGTCGTTAAAAGTAAAATTTGAATCACTTACATTTTCCGCACATAAAGTATTTCTTTCTTTTTCCTCCGGCATATATTTTATAATCCAAGTATCAGTGTTTAATCACAGTTATAGTGAACACTATACTACTATCTTGTTGTTAAAATGCATCAGCTTCAGATTTTATTTGATTTGTGTTTTTTGAAGACAGCATTCGCAGTTTCAAGGTGCTTGTTAAATGTTGAATTAAATGAAGGCACAATCTTTTATTATCTTGAGATGGAAAAAAATTGTTTCATATTATCATCTTATGACACATATTGACTGCCTTAGAATTTTTTTTTTTTTTTTTTTGTTTATTATGGACGCTCTTTAATATCTCTAGTCTTCAGCATCCCATTCAATTCAGGGCGTGAAACGGCCGACAAATTTTGCTCAGAGGCCTCTTATTTCAGGCTTGAGGTTCTTTTATAACACGAGGGAATGCTATTTTCATAGCGGATGAAACATTCGATGTTGAAATATCTTGGATTTCGAAGGTCAAGTATTTTAATGATCGGTTGATTAAATATGTGAGTATAGCTAATTCTGCTTATTATTCAGTAATAAATTGAAAATGGTAATATATTATTTTACTTTGGTTTTTAATATACTGTGGTAATTCCGAGTACAAAAAATGATCATACACATTGCTGAAATATTGTTTGGTTCAGAAATTCACAATATCCAGGTGTTTTAGTGTGATTAGTTGGGAAAATGTTAGTGCATTTTCTTTACCAAATAACAATGAGGTTATTAAATATAAATGTACTTAAGAGTAATAAATACTGTCATTCATATTTAGAAAATCCACTGGTTTTTGTTGCAAATATTCCTTTTGCCTGCCATTCCTACATTGCTTATGCCGCGCTCGACCGCTGTACTTCTAGAAGTGATGACGTCATAGCCGTACTTTGGGCTTACTACGAGTTTGCCCCGGACTTAAGAGCGAGGGATAGTAAATCTTGGAGTAAATAAATCTTTCGGCCAGCTATTGGAAATTTGTAAGTTTCTTGCTCATTTACCACGTCCTACCCACTGACCAAGAAATTGTGTAAATTATGTTTTATTTATTGTAATTCTTTTTAATTTCGGTTTTTTATTTATTATATTCTGTGGAGTTCAACTGTTAATGTGTGTAAATTGAATGCAAGTACGGGATAATATTAATATTTTATATCACTTTGTTTATAACGCATTAGCATTAGATTTCTTTAAATATCTGTAATTGCAAGACAAACACATTTTTATATTAATGTTTTATATCACTTTCTAATTCTGCTTTACTATTTAGATATTTTAGTTGTTCGAATTGAAGGCAGGCGTGTGATGGTATTAATAATTTTATTACTTCTTCATGTACTTTTGACATTGAATTTCTTTTATATGTGTAACTGCAAAGCAAGCTCTTTTGATATTAACGTTCTACGTCATTACTTATTGTCCTTTGACATTAAACATTTGAGTTGTGTATGCTTACATCATTGTTCAATGCCTCTTTTGGGGTATTGTAAATTTGATTATTTTCTTCTCATATAAATCAATGTGCATTTTGCACAATTCTTTTCCCATAAATGAAACTACCTTTCCCGTCCATATTTAGATATAACTTCTTCAGCGCATTTTCTAATTTTGACTCGTGCAGGCATCATCGATGAGAGCCGTACAATGCTTTGTATCAATAGTGTGTTTTTGCCCAGTCTACTTTGAGTTACCTTAAACACAAAGTCACGTGGTCTGTATTCTACGCATGTGTCTGTTTACCGTAACGAGAAAACCGATAAGGAGACATGACAAGACAAAAGTTTAACGTGAGGCATTACGGTAAGAAAAACGAGTTCTGAAAACCGGGAAAGACCTCGGCCTGTGTATCAAAAATTTCGATTCAACATAAAAGAAGCTCTTGTTCTGTTACGATAGGTTATTACCTCTAATCCATATGATGATATGAGTTTATAGAAAAAAAGAAATTAACGAGAAAACGGTGATCGGAATAGGGAGAAAGGTTTTCCTTGCATGCAATAAAAGAGCATATAGATCATCTATTGAAACTCTGGAGGAAAGCAGATAACGGCGCATTTATATTTAGGGTTACCTGTAGAAGAGTGTCATTGTTCAGCTATAACTCTTGGGAGACATGTGTAAAGCATCTGCAAGGCTGGACATTGTATATCTATTCTCTCAATTTAGAAATAGATTCGGCATTCCTCATCGGTTAATTGATTTAAATCCAGTCTTGGATTCACCATACCTCGTAGCTGGATATTTCATCTTCTACGGATACTATGCAATATCGCTAACAAAGCCAAGCGACAGTCGGCAAATATTTCTTTTTAGGCCTAGATTACTGTTTAGAATACTAATAAATATATAATGCCTAAAATAAAGTAATACAAAATTATTCGTCCCTTTTTGGGGAATATTACCTGCACATTTTATTTAGTAACACTTATAACAAATAAGTTAAAACAGCCATAGTTCTTTTTAACATATTCTATTAGGTCTGCAAATAATACTATTATTCTAATGGCAATTTAAAGGACAAATGGTCCGTTAATGCAACTAAATACAATTTTGGATTTCCTAAATCTAGTCTCTGAACATTTCTATCCGTTAAGGGTTGTGTAAAAGCACATCCTCAAGTAAATCGTCCTCAATGTGTCTGAATGCGGCGAATTGAAGAAAATCTTTCATTTTTGATGTTAACGTATAATTTTATTGGGAAAAATTTCGTAAATGACAAAATGATAAAAATTTCTAATATTAATGAAGAAAAGAACGGCAACGTATTTGGTAGAAGTGCTATTTGTCTAAGAAGATAAATTGCACATAAACTTCCAATTGGCCAAAGCTCATGTGGGTATCCAAGACTATGAATAGCAAAAGAAACACCACATAACACTAGCAAGACCTGCGATAAACATTTCCAAGCGCCATAAAAAATAAACATGGGAATATATATCAGAAAATGGCATGAGAATAGAAAGAAATAGACCTAAAGAAACAACAACAAATTATTTTGAAAGTGTTATTAGCCGATTATCGTACTCTTACTATGATGCACTATTAATGTAACATTAATATCCGAACATGAAAATATTAAATCATATTTATATCGATTCAAAATTACGCGAAATGCAAAGTATTCATGTAATCGTGGCATACAAACCGTGTACCATGTAATATATGAATGCATTATTAAGAGAAGATTTAAAAAAAAAAAAAAAAACATTGCGGCTAACTATGAAATCAATTAATTTCTAATTCAATTCACAAAAGATATACATGCTATAGACTTCAATAAACAAAATCAGTTTGAGGTGCAAAGCATGCTATGAAATAATATAAATAATTTTAGTCGAAAGTGCCCTCAATTTAATCTTAAAATCGTTAATGTTATTTCCTAACGGTATAAAAAGTGTTTATTTTAAATCTGAACCACCCTCCCAAATGAAATGGGTGATTTCCTTTTTCAGCAATACAGCTGCGCCACGCCCCTGAAAGATTTGTAGCAGCTGCAGGGCTAAATTTACAAAACAGACTGTAGAAAGCAAGAGAAAACACCAAACAAAGACCAAACGCGTTCCTCCAATTTTGTTTTCTTGCTAGAGCGTCAGTAACGTACTAGCAAATAGATTGAGAACGAAAAGAGACATGGGTCGGGATGGAGGCTACATTTTTTTTTTTTTTTTTTTTGGTGAGGGGGGTATCATTAGCAGGGTTCCAATTAGTAGTTGTGCTCAGCTCTAATGATGGCTCCAGCGACGCATTTCTCCAGCTCCGTCCCTGCTCTCCCCTTCCACCACTTGTATTACCCACCCCCAGCTTAAGAATGGAAAGTGAAACAGGTCGCTTAGGTGTGG
Organism: Metallyticus violacea; assembly: GCA_030762175.1. Classification (NCBI taxonomy): domain Eukaryota; kingdom Metazoa; phylum Arthropoda; class Insecta; order Mantodea; family Metallyticidae; genus Metallyticus; species Metallyticus violacea. The sequence continues at coordinate 117,419,656 of CM060832.1, forward strand.
CGCCTCGCGAAAGAAATATCTCTCGTGGAAGACGAGCCAGGCAAGTAGAGAATATCACTAGTACTACTTCCACTACTACTTACACACACCATTCTACTCTCCCTACTCTGGTACATGCTTCCTGTTCCACCAAAATATTGAGCACAGAAATCGGCGTTGCTAGAGATAACCCGCTCACCCCTATGAGCGCACTTTTTTGTTTTCTAATATTTAAAACAAGTTTGTATATCAATTTGTTCGCGCTACGTCTACAGTTATTTGATTTACGCTAGTCATACATTTGAGGTAGGCAAAAGCAATCTACTTAGTTTTTTCCCCAGCAAACTAATTACTTTCAGAGAGAATTGAGCACAATGGTAAATAATACCTTCACAGCACTTATGAGTATTTGTGGCATCACCAGGTGCGTAATTCACTTCTAGAAGACGGCATGCTAGATGATGTAATACTCTTCAGAACTTACGGAGCATCTTAAGCGGCGATACTGCATCAGTTTTTGCCAGGAGCTTGAAGATCCCTAAGTGGAACCTTTAGCATAATTACACAAATGAAATATTTATATGACAGGCCATCAATAAGAAAACCAGATGTCGTTCACAGAGGACACTTTCACTACAAAGGTCCCTTTTTTGACCGTCTGATAAAACACTAACAAAGTTGGGACAAGCACAGTTTTACACACTCAATTAACGGAATTTTGGACATGTACAGGTTGGTGGCAAAATTAATGCTCAAGTCGTGCTCGCAAGAGCATTCAAGTAGCGCAAGACATGCGGGCGAACTCCAATGAGATTCATGAGATTGTGACAATCGTGATAACTAGGCACTAAAACCAGAATGAAGCGAAATGAAGTTATGTTGGTACTGGGCTGTAGAAAACTGATGGAAGGAGTATAATAAATTAACAGCTACAAACCTACCTCATCCCTTACACCTGTCCCATGTTATTGTTTTCCTGCCGTATGGTGGCTCATAGTCTGTGTTTCAGTTTCTCGGACTTGGTGTTAGACGCTCAAGAATTCCGATGAATAGTGATGACTTGATGAGGGATGGTAAAATGGTGCAATCCAAAATCATGTTTTTGACAGTCGCAAAAACGACAAGGCGGAGTGCGATGCCACCATCAAAAGACTTCCAAAAATACTTTCCATTACGGCGTTGAGCTACAAAGTCTTACTGTAAAAGATATTTGACACACACCAATATTCCTGGCCTAATTTCAGATACTTGTTAGACCTATAGAATATTTTTAAATATTAAGACATTATAACCGTCTGCTCTCAAAATCTTCTGTTAGCAATCTAATTTGTATAACCTCTGAAACCGCATAACATGCAACCAACTTACCGGCGCGCCGTGCACAACTATGAGAACTAACTTCAAGAAGTAGACGGTCATTCGGGGACATGGTGGGGAATGTACTTCGGCTTTATTTTGTAATCGTTGCCTATTACATTTTACACATAATAAAATATTGTCCTTATATTCTCATCTACTTTTCCCATTATATGACGCATGATAACGAGAAATATTTCTCCTCGTTTACATATGTACTAATCTCAAGTAACGAGATCCTCTTAGAGTCGATCCATTTTACAATTCAGGAAGAGTTCCAAAAGGCAGAATATTTTAGTTTTTTAAAAAAATATCTTTTTGGAATTTTGTTTCATATGTTAAGATATGCGTCGGATCCATTCTGTCGTAACTTTTCAGATACGTTCAAAAATTTATACAACATTTTTAACTAAATGAAATGAGAAAAATTTTGGAGGTAACTGTTGGAAACGTACGGATTTTTGGTTAGGAAAACGAATTGTATATTTATTAAAATATTTGTAATGCGATATTTTTAACCGTTAGCATGCGTTTTTAAAATAATAGTTTAAATGCATTTTTCCAATGAAGAATCTCATTCTTTTAAATAAATATGGGGTGTTTAAAGTTGCGAACGCCTAAACATTTAGACATTTGAACATTCTAAGAATTTATTGCTTCAATACGTAATATTTTAAGGTCAAGTTAACGATTGTATTCATTTCTACAGAAATACAATAAATATTTTAGTGATTCACTTAATTTATATGAGTTTAAACAGCAAATTTATGAAAATAAGATGCTCGAACAGTTTCCTATTTGCAAACTGGTAATAGCTAAATTGCACCACAAACACTTTTCTAAATGTTCAATTCCTTTTGGTGTTATTTGCCTATATTCTCGCAGTGTACCAATTCCCCTGTCTTTATATTTTATTGCATCTTAATTCTCTCATTTTTTTTTAAAATAATACTTTTATGTTGGTTTAACAACACAAATGTCTTCAAAAATAAGGGCTACTTGTAATATTATTTAGTGCTGTACTGATGTACACTTCGGCCGAACAAATCAAGAATTACATAGCGAAATAGATAAAGTGTTTCTTTCAGTTAAAAAAAAAATGAATGGTGATATTTAAAAAGAAAGTCATAACTCGCATAGCACTATTATCATAAAATAATCAATATTTAAAAAACATATTTCAGAATATAAGATGTCGGTTTTGGTGCTGTAGTGGTAAAGATACTTGCCTCCTAAACCCAAGATCGCGGGTTCGATCCCGGCAAGGACCGATGAATTTTTTCGGGCGTAATTCTAAGTATGGCTTCCTTCGGAAGGGAAGTAATGCCGTGGGTCCCGTGTCGTACATTTACGACACGATAAAGAACTTCAAGCCTGAAAAAAGAGACCTGTGAGCAAAATTTGTCGGCCGTTTCACGCCTTGTATTGAATGGGACGCTGATGATCTGAGATATTAAAGAGCGTCCGTAAATAAACAAACAAACAAAAATTAAGACTATCTGTCCGAATATTTTCTCAAAAATCCTTTGAAAAACTGTTTATAAAATACAGGCTGTATTCCAAATTATGAACATTTCAGTATATTTTAAGGGCAGAGGTGAGTTTGAAAATAATTACATAGGTATAAACATATGCAGCATTAGTTAATTTAAATTTTCCGGCGCCAAATGCGACCTACAGGCGTGCTGGTCTTCATGCAATAGGTTACTAATGTTGGATCATGATTTGAAAATTCGATTACCAATACCCACTTGGGCCAATTACGACAAACATTATTGGCAACACGGGAAACTGAACGTTGCAGTGGTCATCTAATTGTGGCGCTGCCGCGATCTGAAACACATTTCGACATATTATGTTGATTTACCAAAATCGTCAAATCTATGGAATACACAGGAAGATTGGATTTCATCTTGAGCCCCTATAGCATTGAACTCTAAATATAATTTGAAAGAAGAGTCGTGGGAAATAAGTTTTGTTTGTTCATTACAATCGGCATATATTACATTTATCTGTGATTGTTAGTTTGCGAGGGTAAGAAAATAACCTAAAAAGATAGATAAAAGCTACAAAAATAATACGAAAACTACTTTTTGTTTTGAAAATTTCAACCAAAGATAAGTCATTTTATTTTAACAATTTAGCCTGTTTAAAATTATATTGACATAAATAAAAATACAATATTGTTGTTCTAATTCACATGCGGAATTATTTAAAGGCATTTTAATACCTACATATATCAAATTAAGATAACAGTAAATTTTCAAAGACAAGGATTTGATTTCTGAAGAAGGACAGTAGCACTAACGTCCATAATGTGTTGAAATCTCTGGCATTGCAATTAAAAATAGTTGGAAAGAAAATTACAATACTTAATAAAAGTTAAACGCGTTTTATAGTACAGAAGCAAATATCACGAAATGAAGCAGAATTAAAATGTGTAATATAGTTAAAAGAATTATAAATATGGAGCTAAATGTTGTCTTTATAAAGGTCAAACTTAGTTATTTGTGGCCGCAGATGAACGCAAGCCTCATGGGTCTAAGGAGGTACCAGCGCCAGCTGCTTCGATAGACAAGTTCCCCTCGCATGTCTACTCATAAAACTTTGATAAATAATATCATGCACACAATGTTGGTTTTATTTCATGAGTACTTATAATATAGGAGTTATGCGAGTGAGGTTCATGTATGTTCGCACGCTCCTCACATGCCGTGGGTTCCGTGTCGTACATTTACAGCACGATAAAGAACCTCAAGCCTGAAAGAAGAGGCTTATGAGCAAAATTTGTCGATCGTTTCACGCCCTAAATAGAATGGGGACGCTGATGACCTGAGATGTTAAAGAACGTCCTTAAATAAACAAACAAAAACAACGCTCCTGACAATGTTTAATGACAGTAGCATTCACTCGTAACAGCTCTGCTTCTCTGAGTTTTTTTGTTTAAGTTCTAAAATTGTAATATACTATAGTAACATTTACTATACTAACACACTACTGATAATAACAGCAGCGCAGTAATAAACCACAATAATGCAAAACTTGAGTTATATTGATCTCTTAATGATACAGAACCTTACACAATGCGTGCTGTCACAACAGCAAACTGCAACTGACTGTATACTTCCAGCCATCAGTGCGGAAACTGTCTGGTATTACAATTGACGACCGGCTTGGCTTTGACCCAGCACACCTTGCATTAAACTGCAGACGAAGGCCAAAAACAGATTATGCTATAAAAATAAATTTCTTGAGAGAACTGGAGAGAGATATTCGAAAAGGTGCACGAACAAGGAAGAGAGGCGGATCTAAAAATGACGAATGAACTAAAAGCATAGCCACGGTGAAAGGATTAGAATAAATTAATTGGGAAAATGGACCAGAGCGTAGAAAGGAAACTAAAATACAATTATCGGCAAACTGAAGAAATAAAATAGAATAAAGCAAAATAATCGGAAAGTTCGGAGGGAATTTACAATTACCGACGTTGGGTATAATCCATAGAGAATAAAAAAGGAAGAAGAAGAAGGGTTTCAGTTGTTATTTCCTTTCTTTTAAATTATAGATCTTTTAAAGTGATTAGTGTTTATATAGGTTTTAAAATATAAATTCATTAATTAATAGAAAGTAAAAAAAAAAGAGTTACATGGACTAGAACTCTCGAGTTAAAAACCTATATTAAAATATAAATATTTCAATACTGCATGTATTTTCAGCTAAAATATATTATGTCTGAAATCAAAATAAGTTATTTATTACTCTGTTCAGTAATGCATTTTATGTTCATCTCAAAGGGAGTATGTGATCACGCATTACATTATCTTATTTGGTAACATCATTTTCGATATTTCAGAAATTTATTTAATAGCTGTAAAATGGAGATATAAAAATTTGTAACTGTTTTAAAAATGGATAAACTATGACAAAATTATTCGGCTTGCAGGCCAGAAGACCTGCAATCTAAAGTTATTTTAGTTACGAGCTGACAGAGTGCGGCTGTATACCGAAATAAGTCATTTGTCAAGGCCGCACAATGCATGTAGCAGCTTGTAGTTAGCTGTATGGCGGTTTTGTCAGCGCATTCATTTTGTTCTAATCATTCCTCGTTAGATATGCCACTATATAAATATTGTTTTGAAGACCGGATTTTTATATACGATCCATATATGAGAACTGCTTTTTTTACAGGAGCGATAAAGCGATTTGTAAGAAAATATCGTAACAATCCAAGTAGATAAGATGTTCGTCAACTTGTTAAAAAGTTGCGAGAGAAACCTCTCAATAGCAATTAAAAAATGAAATCAAATGCCAAGTATAAAATACCTATTTGTCATTACCTTTTCTAATTTGTTCAAGTTTTCACTATAAATAACGAAATTAGGGTAATTATTATATTAATAAATGTCCCTGAAGGCCGATGAACGGTATTATATCGCTGGTCAAAGTCAAGCCAGTCGTGTATAATAATAATAATAATAATAATAATAATAATAATAATAATAATAATAATAATAATAATAATATAGGTTAATTAAATACAGGAATTTCCTATACAGATGTCGATAATGTATTGCTGCCAAGGCGCATTTATTATAATACAAGTTAGTGCTTATTCTTATTATTTCAAAATACACAATAATGCTATGCTTTTAGTAAAATTAAATACTAAAATAAAAATACCAACTTAATGCGCGACACTTCTATCTACCTTTTGTCGATTAAAATGACTGTACCTCCCCAGTAGGCCGCCATGTTCAGCGGCCCGTAACTTAAATAAACGCATTGTATAAAATAATAATAATAATAATAATAATAATAATATCTTTCACCCGTAAATCTATAGAACATTTTTCTTTGTTTCTTTCAGTTCTATTTCCACTATTTATATTTGGAATTCCTAAGGAAATTGCAGCACTGTCTTTTTTCAGAATCCATCTAGGCAATTCTGATCATGGAAAAAAAAAAAATCATTTCATGAACTAAAGTATGCACGAATTCATACCATTAATTAATATTTAGGAACATATATCATTATCATAATTATTCTAATTTTTTATTTCTGGTAAAAAAAATGGACAAAACTAGAAATGATAATGAAGAATAAACGCTTTACCCATTGTTTTTAATTTTAATTAACAAAACACGCAAGATTAAGAAAGATACTGTCTCTAAACCACACAAAAATACATCACATTTCCCTTGCTTGACGGGATGTATTCAAATGGAAATGATGCGTGCTCACCAAACGACGCCCTGAAAAACCACTACGTGCATTTTTTCCCCTCATTACCATCACCTAGTAACCTTCATCACAGCTTTGTAGTCCTTGACCCCCACTGCTGGTGAGCTGACAACAGTCCAAAGCGCATGCTCTGGGACATGCTTCCCACGACCAATAATCTAGAGTGCCCCCCAGTGTTTTATTAACAAAATGTGTTCAGGCATAATTCTGTGTTTTGGAATGTGAGGGACACGCTAAAACAAAGGGGATGCGTTATATTATTGATTCCCAACAGCTGGGAAAATAGAGTGCAATTAAATATGAGTCAGGAGAGTATTAGCGAGTGATCTGATAACTCCTTTCCCCTTAGGAATGAATTGATAAAATTGTGAAATTAATATTTCTTGTAGCTAAGTGCAGAGTTAAAATTAATATACGCTAAGGATTATTGTGGTGGAACTTTCGTTATCGGGAGAATGAACAAGCGCAACTTTACAATATTCTGTGGGATAAGGTAGCAATTGTTTTAAAAAAATATTTATTCAACCTTGAACTATATGAAATGTGTATGTATGTGTGTGTATGTATGTATGTGTATATATATGTATACATATATATATATATATATATATATATATATATATATATAACATCCTTTGAACTTAACTTGAAGATACCACGATATTTTTAATTTTTGCTAGATAATACGAGAAACAATAATTCGCAAAAAGTGAAGAGGGGACTGTCTCATAAAAGGTCATGTTACCTTGGTGAACAACTTCTATAATTACATTTCTCTTATAGTTTTAGTTTATTTTAATGCTATAGTTTGTGTAGAAATGAGTTCTCAATACTCTAGATACCCAAGAGGAATCGATATCGCATATCAATATACTTTTTCGTAATTGTGTTAGTACAACACCTTTTATCAAGCAAGCAGTGCATTTTAAAGCGGGCGCAAGTAACAATTTTTTTCGTTCAAACGCTCCAGGTACTAAGAAATCGGGAACGCTTCTAAATCCAACCACAGGCTCAATAATAAAAGCGGTTGCATTTCCTTATATTTCTGAGATGGTCTGGCGACAAAATTTCTGAGCTACACATTTATCTAAAAATCACGTATGGGAGTAATAAAGGTGCAAAAATTATATTTTTGAATATATTATTCCATTCTCTAGCAAATTTTTCACTTTTCATGGAAAAGGCATGCATGCTTCGCCTACCAAATATTTTGTTCCGAATCTGACCAGTAATAAAAAGGACTTTTGATAAACGTATCATGTGATCTATTAATCTAACTAATCACAAGTAATTTATGTTAATAATACAGTACTTGAGCGTCTTTAGCATGAAAGTTGATTTTATATTAGTTGTTATTTTGAAGTGAAAAGAGGGCGACCATTTCGTGCTCTATCTTCTTCGGAAAACATTGAAACGGTACTTACTGACCAACCCCAATAAAATATAAACATAATATAATATGTCGGTTACAAACAATAATCATAATATTTTATAAATTGTAGTTAGTGATGTAGATATGTATGTATGTGTTTATAATACAGTATAACTGTAACCTGTAAATTGTATGTCAACAAAAGAGAAAGTCTCTGGTGTTAACTGCATACTGTAGTTTGGAAGCCAAGAGGAATTATAACATTTTCACAATAGGGGGAAACAGCTCGAGGGTGATGTGTGACGCCAATTTTTAAATGGATTTTTAATTTCGTTAAAGGGCTCTGACCCAGACCGGTGGTTGTACAGCAGCCTTTTAAACTGGCCAAAAGTTTTAAACTGTCAAATAACGATTGGTACGCATGGCAGGTGACCTTTAACCAGTCAATGAAAGATTTATGTTTTAAACTTTTAAAGTAAGGCGCAAGTCTTGCGCGTGCCTTTTAGCGTCTCCCAGGCAATTTTTTTTATTTGAATTTAATGTATTAGGAAGCGGTCGCTCGGCTGAGGCACTCAGTTCGACTCAGTTAGGTAGTGAGTTGCATGTTCGCCGTTGCTGAAACACGTAATTAGAAATCTGCACGCGTCTAGAGATAAGCAATTCCTCAGTTCTCAGTGTGCAGCACTCAGTTTCAAGTTCTATACGCCGCGAGACGCAGTAATAGATCTACGCGGGGCAGGATACACGCCGTTTGCAGTACTTATAAGTTCGACTTTCAATTTCACGCGCCGGAACACTCAACTATAAGTTTCACACATGGCAAATAAGTCTGTATCAGCGTACCTAATTCTATCGTAAGCAAAATACCAGAGGACGCAAATGATTTAATAAAGTGCCAATATGTATTACGTCGTATCACTTGATCATTTACACAACAGAATTCCTCTCCCAGTCCCGCTGAGTACGAGTCAATAAATCAACCTGAGAAAGTATTGACATTGAAGCGAGGGCAATAACATCAAGCGACCCATAATCAAGCTACAAAACTACTTCAAAATTAGGCACTCAACGTGGGGCCGACAACAACGACGACGACGATAACAGTATCCATACGAAACGGCTTAAAAATTTGGCGCCCAACGTGGGGCCATACTAAACCGCTTCCACATCAGTGAATTGTTCTCAGCTAGTGACAACCGCGCCAATTGCCATATTTGTAAAGGTATTTTTTTTTTTGCGAGATGGAAAATCTCATAATACCAATAAACACTATCGCCTAAGCTTATAAAATTATTTTTATTCATGATCTCAACTAGGTTAGTAAGGAAATTTGGATTTATATATTGATAAATATATTAATCTTGTCACAGTAATAAAAATTTACACTTTTTCATAAAAAATTATGGAGAACTTAGCATCGAAGTATTGAACATATTTAGGTGTCGAATATTGAGAAAAGTTAGTATCGATCAATCTCTAATTTTACATTTAAATTATTTGTCTAAGTTTATGGTGGTGCTAATTGTCTTTTGTTGCCATTTATAGTTCTGTATTAATTTTGCTTTGGATCCATAATTTCACTTATAGCTGTAATCATATTTGTTTATAACATATCAGAAAGAATAATTACAAATCGTTCAATTTTATTCTCTTCCCAAATTCTTAACTTATCCATGTGCTATTTGCATGTTCTAGAGTTCCCTTCTACAAAGGCTGATCAGTGTATAAGGAAGTTTTCCTCGCCAATAGTTCCTTGCACGCTATAGAGGAAGTTAACACTTTCCTGTGTGCACATTCGCCTTATGATTCAACGCATTGCGACATTACGAACTAGGTCCTTGACGTTAAGCGATTGGTAATCTATAATACAGTATAATGGCGACACGATTTGAAAGATGCTTTCGCTTGGAAATTTACTCTGAAATTTGGTTTTTATTAGCTAAACACATGCTACTAGCAAAATGTACACAAGTGACAAGATTTACGACGAAAGGGCCATAGAGTGCAACACATGAATGCAGAATGTTCTCTAATGGACGAGCAGATGTCAGAGATAAACTCGCTGCAACAAACCATTCACTGCAATGTTATCAATACAGCAATGCCTGATTATGCAGAACTGGCATAAAGAATATGAGGCATTAATAAGAAATTAGCCCTTCTTAAAAAGGGTATAAAATCCTTAGTAAATGTTAAACGCTTATTTACTAATCAGCTTCCGTAACATTAGCCTTTATTTTAGTCTTTGTTATCGCCCTAGTTTGTTTATTTTATGTTTTCTTTTGCTTATCTAAACTTACCGAGATAGCTTTTGACTTATACTTTTTTTTACCTTAACGATTCATTTTTATATTCATAAAACTTTTCCTCAAAAATATAAAAACAATAACATACACCTGTTTGATACAAATCGATAGGAGAAGAGGCGCGATGCATGCAGATGTCATCTCTGGATCTGCAGAGAGAAATTAAAATTAGATGGAGTAAAGATACCTATATCATGGAGAAGATACGAGGATAAACTTTTTCCCGGATTAATTTTTTACTTCCAGTAGAGGAAGGCTTGCAAGTTGGGACTTAATTGTAAAGACAAAACTGGATAAATCTGAGCATTTTCTTAAATGAAATACGGAGTTTTAGAGACAATAAATTTCTGTAAATATTGTACATAAGTAATGCGAAATTTTTTATGAATATCAAAGTTATTGTATGTATGTCTGCTTCGTGGGTGTGTGATTTCTTGTTAATGTTCTTGTTTTATTTTGTTTATTAATTTCAGAAGTGATGTTTTTTACAAGAGCATGAACGGTTCTTGCTACCCATGCGACTGTGATGTGCAATATATGTATATCTATTTTAACTGGATAATAAATACCATCACTACAACCACCTAAAAGCATAGTAGATTAAAAGTACAGTTATACCTTCAAGAACATGGTGGGTTATTTAATTGCACTATTTTAAAAATAATCGTTAATATAACGAATGAGACAAATATAAAGGTAACCTGAAAGGCAAGTTCATGAAGTGTAATGTGCTATGGATATATATTTTTTTTTTCTATAGGTGAAGGTGTCGAGGAGACATAAATGTTAACTTTGATATCTATTTTACCTTTTAATGAAGTATTTAAATTTGAAGACACTCAAAATTTGGTCGTCATATGTATCTACAGACACACTATTGAAAGGTAAATAACAAAACACATCAATCTATTTAAAATAACAAAACGCCTCCATCTAAAAACTAACTATCACAACACGTCTCTCTTCAAATCAAACAACTTTTGTCTCAACATTTTTCTTGTCACTAACACTGACAATGTTAAACAAGTGGTCTATTTTAAGTGTCTCACCTGCATATGAGGACACTAGTGTTCTTTTACGAGAACTCTTGAGAAGGTGCTGAAACCATTTGTAGTCGCGACCCACTATGACGAAACTTATATAAATTGCAATTGAATCAGTCAGTATTACAAAACAAATGTTATGATAAAAATATAACAATAATCTTAACGGTATTAGTAATTTATTTTTTCATTTGACCTAGCAGTGAGGCTAGTTCGCAATTAATATGTAATGAAGTAATCCATACATATATGTTCTTATATGTACATGATATTCATTATTGTCTCATTGAAGTTTTATGAGAATAAACAATTACAGTCATTTCTTTCAACGTTTTAGAATTTTTTCATTACGGAATTCTTTGAATAACGCTGCAACAAATAAATTGAGAATTTAGTTCAAAAGTATTTCTATGTAAATTCTATGGTAATTTGTATTAATTGATTTATGAATCATTATCCTAAACAATATTTATGTTATGCAAACTATTTGCAATTAGATACCAGTATTTTAAAACAAGTACTAAATACATCGGCACTAAATACTTTACTTCCAGCTTTGTGCACCATTGGAGAAAGACTCGTCTGGAGGAATTCTCGTGGCAGGGAATTCCCTTGTCTGATTGCATTATGTCACTCCCTCATAGCCAGCGTTTGTTATAGTATGTGCACACCTGCGCAAATACATGCTAACAATCCTATTGTAGTCATTGTTGGGCCTTGGCAGGCATAAGCCATTCATTTCAACAACATGTTTAACGCCTCTTGCCCCTCTCAAACGTTAATAATTCGAATTGTTGGAGATGGAAATCCCGTTTGGGTTTGTTGCGAACGCGTGTAAGGGAAAATGAAGGTTTGTAAACGTTTGGAAATGTGCAAAATGCAATGCATAATGGCAGTACTCGAATATGGGGTGGGGCATCTAGCTCACTACCTATACAATCATATCTAAAGCGCCAGGGAGGCTGCGTGTTTCTGCATTGACTTTTTTCAAATGCAATTTTATTTTCATGTGCGCAACCGAGCAGGAACTCCATTACATGGGAATCGCACCTATCTTGGTGTGTAATGATGGTATGAGTTCATTGTTTGCAAATTCAGTTTCCTAATGGTACTGCTGCTCTTTTGCCTTTACAAATTGATTCTCCGGTTTGTTTGTTATTCCCTTTTTATATAGCATTTTATATAACGGAACTAAATGCTTATTTCTTCCTTTAAAATATGGCATTGCAAAGCTTAATGGAATTCTGAATGGAAATACGTTAGGAGTGAATTAAACACGTGAATGGCTTAAGGACAATTCTGGGTTAATAGTTTTTCTCTGAAAATGTATTGGACCTGAAGAAATTGTATGCTAAATTTTATTTTATTTTTTTTGTTTATTTAATTTTTTTGCTATAATGCAATATTAAAGTGCCCAATAGCTCCACAACTAAGCTCCGTCAAGCTGAATGCCACAGCAGAGAGCGTTACTGCGGACAGCATACTGACAACACAACCCCAACCAGCATTTCCAGACTGGATTGTATAATTGGGAGGTAATTACCTCTCGCTTGAGTTAAATTAAAATTGATGTCAGTAGTAACAACGAATAATGCACAAGAGTGATACATCTGGAGTATGTTGGAAATTTGAAAAATGCATACGCCACGCTTTTGTAATTTGTCCTATCTTTTCTTTCTTCATTAGATTTGCAATGTAAAAATCATTTCGTGTTCACTGTAATCTTTCTTCACAAATTATTACACAATATATAGTAAGAAAACATTAAAGTTTCGATATATTCTATAAAGGGGAGAGTAGCATACACATTTTGCAGTTAAACAATACAGTTATAGCTACAGTAAACAGCCAGTTTAAAAATGAAGCACTATAGCAAATCATTTGTCATCAGTGACTACATATGGATATGTTTATACAGAGAGTGCCAAAATTGTATACACACTTCAAGCAAAGAAAACCTGTGTTAACAAGACAAAACTGAATTCACACAAACAAAAAATGATGAGCATTAATCATCTTAGACTTTTACAGTTACAACAGTTATTCAAAATGCCCACCATCGGCGTCGATATACCTCTAAGTACATTGAACTACTGATTGAGCAACGTTTGTGAAAGGGTTCTCAGTGATTGCAGCACATTTAGTTTCAGTTTCTTCCCAAAGTGTTGCTAACGTAGCTGGTTTTCTACGGTATACAAACAACACCCTTAAGAGTTTCCCATAAGTAGAAGTTCAAAGGGGTTAGATCCGGAGAACGCGGTGGAAACTTAATCGGAACTCTTCTTCCTGTTCTAGTGCCTAGAATAGTTCCTTAGATCCAATGCGCGGGGCTTGTTGCTGTGCGAGGTCTTCCAGATCTGCCCTTGTGAACATCGTATGCGGTACTATGAGTCTCAAATTTGTCTCGAATGCGTGCAATTGTTACTCGCGTTGGCGGTTCTGTTCTGTACACACGCCTCCATTGCCTATGAACTTCAACAACATTGTAAGTTTTCCAATACCACTTCAAAATTGCTTTCCGCTGTTCAAACGATTATCTTGGCTCCATTTTGTTGTAGAAAGCTAGCATAACGTAATGCGAGTCGTATTTTATTACAGAACATCATACGATAATCTTGACTTCATTTATTTATTGTTGATTTACTATAATCTTCGCTTCATTTGTTCATTGTTGATTTACCTATCACGTAGAAACGCAATCATAATGTAAGTCACATCTGTTTATAGAACATCATATTACACATTACTGTTGTTTTTCGGTCCAACTTTGAAATAATTAAATAGATGTCTGCTGTGAAAGTGTGTATACATTTTTTGGCACCCTCGGTATATATCATATACTACTCTGATGGCTTCATGGTTAAAATGCTAGGTCAAAGGGTTGATGTGTGTCCTATTGTAAAGCTCACATGCTCGATAAACGCAAAAGATAATTAGTTTGGATTAAATTTTTGCAAAATAAACTTAACATCATCGAATGACTTTCACAATTTAACTAAATTGTATTTGTCGAGCGGGGTAATTCAGGAGCAAACACTCAAGACACATTCGGGAGATCCAGGGTTCATTCCTTGGGATGGCTATCCCTAGTCGCTTTGGCGAATGTTAGGACGAATCTAATCTTCCGCTCTCACATTCCATATCACTTCATTCCGTTGGTTCCGTTAAAGGTTCCAAAGTAAAAGCAGTGGTATCTAGAAAAAAGTATCGTGTACTCTTGTTTAAATTCAATATTTTATAGATTAGGCACATCGTTTCCATAAGATCTTTGCATAGCTTCTTCTAAAATATTGTAATAATTCACATCTCCATTAAATTCCATACTGAGGAGCTTTCAAATAAAACTTGTCATACAGCACAAACATCCATCTACGCAGTATTGTAGTTGTAGTAGTAGTAGTAGTAGTAGTAATAATAATAATAGTAATAATAATAATAATAATAATAATAATAATAATAACAATAATAATAATAATAATAATAATAATATGCTTAAAATTAAATTGTAATCTTCCCAAAATCCTCTTGCTGAGCCGATATTAAGCCATTAGATTAAGCCCGCATTGAGGAATATGTTCAAGTAAAGGAACTCAAGAGTTGTATACAGCTTTGACGAGTGATGCTACTTGTACAGGAACAAAATAGTGAACATATATAGCATCTAAGATGAAAATGTGACAGTAAGTGATGATGCAAAACATACAATTTCTTGGAATGGAATTTTAAAGATTGTGTAGAAAATAAAAATGTGGTCAATTAAAGTTACTCTTATCTTTTGAAAAACCTCATTATGTTTGACCCATTTTACCACTCGGTTTTCTCGAAAGCTAAACTTTGAAGTAATAAATTAAATGTTATTTGGAAAAAAAACAAGCTGGACATTAATAAGTTCATGAAGACATGAAGAGAGTTGCATTAACAGGCTTTTTTACCTTTACCAAATGATATTTACCAAGTGTTTCAGCAGGAGATCCATAACTGTAAGTTCTATGACATTTTTTTCTGTTGAATTTATTTTTATCCCGGCTCTCTCTCTGCTGTAGATAAACATTCAGCTTCTGTTATCCATTTGGGTAAAAATGCTTCTATTATGATTCAAACTCAAACAATATGCTGTATAATAATACTTTAAAAATTGCTGAAACTTTCAGATATTTAAATTTGATCTTAGTCATATTCTTGAGAAGCATTCCTGGATTACTGTAGACTGAAATTTGAATGTTGCTCGCTCTCTCTCTCGTAGTTAGTCCTATCATGCCGACTAAATAAGGAATGAGGCCTCTCTGGATCACGTATTGGAGACCGATACTGTAATCGCATTACTAGGAACCGGTTGGTGCCCTAACCAACAGTGGGGGTAGCTGGTATTGAATCATTCGGAAATTATTGGTTTCCTCAGTCTTTTACTGTTTACTATCACTACCTACTTTTGGTCAAGACCGTCTTCACTACCAAGACTACTATGCAGAAAAAAATGGCGGCCGTCGTGTTCCTACTCTGCCACTAGTAAACAAGAGTGCTGTATTATATTTACAAAATGACATTATCATTATAAAATAAAATGGGTTTTTAAGAATGTGAAATTATTTACAAGCAATATTTCACAAATATAAACTAAATATAAAATAATATGAATCCATAAATACACAAAATAATCAATGTACAAAAATGGTTAATCAACTACTGCCCATTTCCGTTTACTGCACTGCATTAAGTAATGAAATAATAAGAATACTAATTATAACACAGACAACATGCATAAATAACAGTGTCATAATCATTTGTTTCATTAGTGTAACAAGAATAAAATTATTTTAAGCAAATTTACAGTAGAGCACAATTAATAGACCCTTTTACCACAATGTATCTATGTACATATTTGACTTTCGGATTTTGTAAGCCATACAAATATAAAATAAAAAGTCATTTATTTCTAATTGCAAAACTCTCTACAAGTAGAACAAACAATTTAAACCAAACTACTGGAAAGGAAAATGTAATGCCAAATACAAGTTAACTTATATATGTGTAAGAAAAACTTGCAGCCCAAATCAAGAGAAGTGCTGAATATGTAATTTGATTTGTATAAGAAAGTTTCCATTGTTCTAATGTAAACTTTGTTTTACCAGCATTCTCTATAGTCAAATTATCATCTAGTGGGAAACTTTTCTTCACAATGATTATTATGAACTCACTCTTTCAATAAGTTAGATATTATTATTATTATTATTATTATTATTATTATTATTATTAGCAAGGCAACTCTCCAAAGCATTCTCTTTGCTCCATCTGTTACATTTTAACTTCTTGCTTCCACTGCACTGCAAGGTCGAATTGAACTTCTCCGCAGGTAAGCACAAATCTTTAAAAATACACTTTCAATTCCAAATTACTGACAACCTGAAACCTAACAGACATAGGTAAGGTAGAATCATAGAAAATGAGATAGTCTTCCTTGACAATTGTTGTAAAAGGTTGAACCTGCCTTTTCTTCACCTCATTTGCAAAGGAGTCAAAACGTGATACAACATCCTGCTCCCAACATTCATTAAAACTCTCTTCATCTCGCTCCCAATTCCACTTCATAAACCCTTCCGAACCTTTCCTTTCATTGCTAAGCGTTACTGCCACATATGATGGTAGATTAGGAAAAATTGCACAGGAAAATGTCCTCCCTAACCAGAAATTTTGGTTCGAAATGTTTCATACGCACTACATTATGATTATTAACTTAAACATTTGCACATTGCTTACTGTTTATTCATTCCTCCCTTAATGACTGTATTAATGACTTAATTTAAGTACGGTAGTATGCGATGCACTATCATAATTAGAGATACAATCGGGCAAATGACAACAGCGACCCATGTTGTTCTAAACACTTTTCTATTATACAAGTTCTTGGTGTAATTTCACTAAATCAATGTTAACTTAATAATAATAATAATAATAATAATAATAATAATATAGAATAACTAACACACTACTGTTGATTTGCTTCCATTGTAATATACAATGACCCGAAAAACAAACCTATTTGCTTAATAACATCATATCTGAACTTTATCGCCGCTATTTTGTGTATTATCCACATTCGCATTATGGTCTCAGGGTTGTAATTGGTCTTTCTATGGTAAACTTAAAACAAAATGCTTCCCTTCACCCAAGCAAAACAGAACCTACCTCCACACGAGAATTTTGAATTGAAAATATATATATATATATATATATATATATTTTGTATTGTACACAGTGACCTTGATCATGTGGATGTGGATGATATCCAGTATTGAAAAGTGAAACTTGCATCATATATCCATCATATTGACCAAATGTTAGCAATGTGTATAGCTCAGATCCCTGATTATTGAAGATATGCTATTTAATACCCTGAAACAGCGTGCAATCAATACCAGAATGTCTATTGTCAACATGAGACTCCTAGGAGAGCTCAAAAACATTTTCAAACCAAATTTCAAGTTAGAGCTAGGCCAGACAAGCACAACGTGGTAAAGTTAACAGCAAAGGAAAATGTGGAACGAGTGTGGGTACATTTTAAAGAAGTCCTATCAAATCAATGTGTAAACGTTACAACAAATGAAAATAGAAAAGCACAACTATTTTGCATGATATATCTGAATCATGGATGTTATCATACAAGTATGTAGTATGGCTATTGAAAAGCAAATATCACAATTCCCCGTCTCTAGCCCTAAGGTGATTTTTAGGTATATTTTTGTTTATGATAGACAAACAATAATTGTCTACGGGTTATCTTCCTATATTTTTCTTCATTATACCTATAAACGCCGATGATCTGTCAAATCTATTAACTATTATTATTATTAACTAATCTGATTTCATTCATTGTTCGGAAGAATGACAGTAAGAATTTATAATTTATCAATAAAAATAATAGAGCGTTTTTATGAAACGTGAATTAGAAAAAAAACAATTTAATTTCAAACAAGCAGTTAACATAAGTAAAATTTCGAAAAACTTTTACCTAACTACAATACCTTGAATTTAAGATACAGAGCACTAAATATTTCAAATGGTTTTCAGAGTCTAATTTCAGAGTCAAAAAATTTCAAATAAAATTAATTTGTAATATAGTTTGTAAATCAATTTATAACTCCATATAGATAATTATTACTACTTTTAGATTAATAATTTAAGTTTTTTTTTTTTTTTCATGCAGCAACATACAGTAAAACAATATATATTAAAATGTGCATTATAATACAATAAAGAAGTCAAATAATATGGCTCAAAAGTCTTAATAAACAAGAGATAAATAAATCAAATATACTTTCTTGTGCATAATCATTAACTTATTAGGTTTTATCCATAAATTAACTTATTAATGAACAACATATAATCTCATATTAATGCGATTAATATAAACAACTTTGCATTAACGATACTACATCACTAGCAAATGGCAGTTTTAAAACTCATGAATACAGTGCCAGCACAATCCAAAGTGAACGGAGTTGCAACTAGGAAGAAGATGGACTGTTCTAGTGCGCTCGCTCTCTGAAACAACTTCGCGCAACACGACAGCAAAATTGTTTCTAGTGGGAGCTGTATTTATTGAGGGTAATAAGCAGTCATGGCACAAATGCTAGAACATATTTTAAGTTTCTGCGCATCGACCGTACAATGCAACTGCGGATATGTTTTCCATTTCATTGCGATGTAAACAAAACAGGTTTATGCACGAAGACAAAATATGCACAAAACTTGCATACTGCGCGCAACATGTAAATGTATGAGCATTGTCATATCTCTAGTAATATGTCGTCAAAAGACGATGTATTATTAAGAATTCACTATATGCTAGGAAAGGAAAAAGAAAAGAACTTAACTGCATTAAGCACTGTATTTAATCTAGTTAATGCAAAGAATATTTTAAATGCTCCTAGGGCTTTCATTAAAGGATATTTAAAATATACTTTTAGAAATTTGAAGGTAATTTTGAATGCATGGTTTATCTAAGTTACAACTGAAAGGGAAATCAGTACTTTCATTACAACAGCAGAAATTTAATGTATTTGGTCAAAAAGTGAACTAAGAATGGTTTGTAATGCCTCAAATATACTGCCTGAAAAAGTAGTGCAACCATTAAAGGATGATTACTTGAATGTCTCGGACACTCCTTTTATTGGTATCTACAGATTTGTAAGTACAGACCGTGAGATAGAAATGAGAATGAATTATATGTATTTATAGATATCAGCGTAATTACCAAACTCAAATATCAGCTACATATATCGTTTTCCATCAGATTAGAAAACCTCTTATTCAGCAAGCTTTAAACTTTTGTATGGTTCCTTTATTGCAAGCTAGAAAAACAGTATTACGAAGAAATGAGGAAAAAATACATACCTTATGATGTATTATAAGAGAATACATCCTTGAAATTCTTGCATCAAAGAGAAACAAAACCAGAAAGAAATGGTTATTTATTGCAATAAGAACTGTAACATCGGTATTAAATAAGTTTACTGTTAACAATGTATCAATACTAGGTCAATTAACCTTACTACAAGACTGATTTTAGCTGCAGGAAAGAAACAAGAACCAGGAATATTCATATTTCAACCTTACACTTTCCTTTATCAACATGATACTGCTGGTCAAGAGAAACCTGCAAATCTGGATATACTCATTCTCTTCATATACGTAATGTGGGGACTTCTCTGCAGGAATTTAATGATGTCATTTCTTACACAACGTATTTCTTACAAACACACGCACGCATTCCTTCAGGTCTTTCACGCATACCGAGGAGCTCATGTTGCACTAGACCTCGAGAGTCCTCCCACTCCTGAAACCCAGAAGGTCGCGCTGATGATGCGACCGTTTCTACCAATATGTTATGTTCAGAAATGCAGGGGATGTTATCGGGGCGCACCAGCAACTTATCAGCGATTTCGTCGGTCCAAAAATTTTATGAATGAGTAGACGGCGCGCGCTTCTTGTTTGTTTGATGGTTATAAATGGTTATGTTAGCAGCATGGGGATGAACACGAATCATGCCTTATCATAGCGAGAGGCTAAGGTTGCGGTTGAGATCGCCTGTCAGCAGGAGATTTGTCAGCTCTGTTTTTCGGTCAGTTTCTTTGGATTACCTGACTTGCATTTCAGCCTCAAACCAATCTCTAATGTCGGAATGGCATATCCAATATTGCCGTTGCACATACGTTCTGATCTGCTGATTGCATTTTCGATGCAGGAATAGGTTGGTCGCATTCCTACATTCCCACAAGCCATCCTTCAGTTGTTAGTGGTATGTTGACAATGGCAATAAGCTCCATATTAGCTCTCTTTGCTATACATAAAACAAAGAAGCTCTTGTCTTCGCATTTTAGATGATGTACAAATAAAAACTTCTGATTGACATTAGACGATTTCACTGCACCGTTTTTGTAACTTCTACGACATATAACATCCCCTTTCCTTGATCACATTAGCTGCTGCTCTATCGAAACGAAAATCAGGGATTTGTCAAATTTATAGTCCAATCAGTCTAAGTAAAAAACCTGTTGATATACTTGTGTTTTTGACTTTTTTCTGGTTTTTAAATGCTTTAAACATTACTTTTTAACTATATAGCGGATGCTTTGTTTATTGTTACTATTATTTAATATCAGTATCACTTATTATCCTACATGTACCTTATAATTTTTCACGAAAACTGAAAGTTATTCCAGGTTCCTGGTTCTGTAATGCTAAGTATTTGAATGTAATTTTTAGTGAGCAGTCCAAAGGTTTATTAAATTACGAATAATTTGAAGGCTTTTTAAGAAGATGATTTCGAACACGGTAAATTGATTAGTGCATGCAATGCTCATCATTATCAATGAATTAATGACCGTTTTTGCAATTATTCCTTACTTCCCAATGCTTCCCCCTTCCCGTTCCCCATTCTTTCCCTTCCTGTTCACGTCCAAAAGGTTTGCCAACTAGTTTTTATTTTTCTATCATCGAATGTTCTCGAGCTGGTGACGTAACCACCTTGACTGACTTGGCCTTGTCTTTTGGTAAGAACTTCGAATCGTCTTGCAGTGTCGGGGTAAGTAGATGTTTCGGCCTTTCTTTTAAAATTGTTAGGTTCGAATCATTCTTCTTCCATTGGGATACAATGATCCAAGTAGTATGGTGCTTTCCCCATTTTGTTATAGTGTTATGCAATTAGTATATTGGCTTAAAGTTTTCATTCATGGTTTGTTAATTTAACAAGGAAATTTATATTGTCAAGTCATGGTATAAAACGTATTGTAATTCAAGGATGACATTAAAACTATTTACTGCCTAATTGAGAGAGTTAATAATGTTTATTCCCTGTTAACTAATCATCAATTATTTAATGAATAAAGTAACATTAGCACGACATTGTTTGTAAAGTTTTTATTTTGATTTGAATATTATATTGTTGCATACTGTTTTAACACAAGTCTTAAAATGTGAACTAAACATGATTATTGTTGTTGAATTAGATAGGTTACGTTTGAGAACTATTCTTTTCCCGTACTGGAAAGTTACTTTTCCCTCGCCATAACCTTTCTTTTTTCTTGCGATCATATTTTCTTCGGGCATTAGCGGGAGGGTATCAAACTTATACAGCTTAGTTGCAGAGCTGCGGTGTGCGAATTGCATAGTGGACAAAAGTCTTGCAAGGCGACTTCGTAATACGGTTTGTTCTTCTATTCTTCGTTCACTTTGTCCCTGGCGTTGGAGCCGATTAACTTTCGTTTCCATATCCCCTTGCCATAACTAAAGCCGGTTTAAATAAGAGACCAAGTTTGGATCCCATACAAAAGTATTAGGAGGATATATTCGCGGGTGTTAATGTCATATTATCATATTGTATGTTCTTCGACCATGTATCTTAATTATATAACATGGCCGAAATACAAGTGTACATTACTACAGGCGTCTTCTAATATACTCATAGTGAAAAACTGATATACTTTTGGAACCTTCTGCACTGCACATTAAAATCGTTCTATATTCTCAATGCACATTTATATGTGTCTATATGCAAACTTTCATTAATTTACTGTCATTATTTTTCAACATAATTACACATTTTAAAAATGTTAATAAGAGCTGCTTTTTGGCCTGCTTTCGCAGCAAAGCCAAGTTGCAGGGCCAAGTTAGTGTCAGTCAGTCGGACAAGTCCTCTTGCATTTGTACTTGCAGAACTTTGATCAATAATAATAATAATAATAATAATAATAATAATAAGCATTTCATAGCATAATGCTTATTGAAATTGTGTCCATCTTCATTTACACTTTCAGATATCTATGAAAAAAAGTATTCACTCATAACAGTCAATCGTAACACAGAGATTTGAGTTTTCCTCTTAACCGCAAATCGAGTTGTAACAAATAAACAAACGATACTTCTCGTAACAGCAAACTGCGACTGACTGTCCACATGCAGTCATCAGTAGTAAATGATTTGACCTTGGTTCAAAGGGCACTATGTTCAGCTGTTAAATTAGGCAAAAAGATAAATCTCGTTATAAATACTGGCACATTTTCTTGCTTAATTTTGTGGCAATTCTTTTAAAACTATGGTTATGAATTAACTAATTCAAAATGTTTTGATTTAAACAGTTTTATGTGGAAAAAATGTATTTAGATCAGTTTTTATAATGTTTAAGCTAATTTAGTGAAACTTTGAGTGAATTTTGTAAAGTTTTTTTTTTTTTTTGGAAAAAGTTAATTATTGGTTTTACGAAAATTAACTAAAAGCTTAACTACATTTGCTCATATATGCTGCATCCTGAGAAAGTTGTAGTCAACAAACTTTCTTACATAGCATTTTAACGTGTATACATCCTAAGTTTTACATAACATAAACATGAATGTGATATTTTATTATATCCTTATCATAAATGCATCAGCTGTGTGCTATACCTGAACTACCTTAGACATACCCGTAAGGCAATAAAAATTATATTTTTTCAGCGTTGTTTTATTAACGGAAAATACTTTTTTTTACCCAAGATACACATACATAAGACGCACACACTTACCTCATCTGGTTGTAAATAGAAAACAAACACTTCTATAAAATTAATTTACAGGCCTTTTCTATTTCGTTCCTGTGTTTACACGCGAAACCAGCAATTGGCAAACCGATGCGGTAGACGCTTGTACGTGGGATGTACATTGATATTATCGGAATTCCTGTGTGTTCTGGTATTTTCGATAGTCGATATTGTTCGAACACACTGTTTGAGCATATATCCGCTACTATGGACAGCTCCTGATACAAATTAAATTTCTGCCTTTAAATTTGTTCCATAGAATCGTCCGTTGTTCTTTGACTTTTAATTTAAACATTATTTGGATACTTTTCCAAAAGCAAAGCTGAACAACTTGTGTTGAAAATACTTATTAAAAACAAATTACATTTTTTTGTTTCTTTAAATGCATTTTCTTTTCAGAACGTCTCAAAATGTATTACTAAAATTAGGTGAAGCTTTCAAGCTCATAAATATATTTTGGAGCTAAATCCAAAAGCTTGGATCTAGCATATCTATTAACAAAATATGCTGATGCCAAACTTTTCTGCATTCTCTAATTTACGTTGGTCCATTATAACAGAAATTATCTTCTAAACATTTCTACTCCTTTTATAGATGTAAATAGCTTTTAAGCAAACACTAATGACATTTCTCAGAAAAAAAATTAAATACAAAAGAAAATGAGAACATTTAAGGAAATGTGTTCCAATATTATGGTACACAAAATTTATCAAAACGGAAACATAACGCTTCATGGAATATCGCAATTATTTGTTTTTGATGTTTTTGTTTTTAGCCCCATTTGTAGCATAAAACATTACAAGTAATATCACGAGAAGGTCTGAGATTACCGATAAATTTATGAACGTAGTGATTTCATTATCTGGAAAACTCAGACCCTCGGGTGATATTTATTGGGACTATTTGACGAATAAATAAGAATTTTAATATAATTTCTCTAAACTTGACTTACAAAATTGTAATAATTGTATATTTGTACTTAACCTCAAGCAATCTTGCGACAGAAGAATGCTGATTATCAGTAATGCCAATAGAGAAGAGCAAAACACAGGCTTAGGACTATTTTATGAATAAAATAAGAATAAAAGTGTTAAATATTTTGAACTAGCGCACAGAATATTAACACTTGTATAAACTGTAGTACTTATATATTTTATTCAGAAACCGTGAGACTGAAATGGACAAAAGTTGACTTTTACAATCGTTACCGTTCCATTTTTTAATACCAACTAAGAGTAGGAAAAGAAAAAAACACAAGATAACATACAGTGCCTCTATTTCTCTTCGTATTCTGTGGTTTGGTTTTTTAAATGATAAGATCAATTTTCACATTTGACGCATCACCAAAACGCTTTGAAGAACCCTCCATTTTGCGTTATGATTGGCGGCTACCCTCTAGCAAAAGTGGTCAGTGATGCGTATTCAGGAATTATATAGTGGAAAAATAAGAGTTGGTGCTACACTGACCACAAGACAAATGCACCTCGCATGATAAAACGGATTTGATCTCCTTTTTATATATTTAATTTCACTCCATAATCCGGCTCTGATTGGTCAAAATTCAAAAAAATGTTTCGTTTCATTCATTGGTGGATTTTAATATGACGTCACATGAGTAACATTGTCACAGTAACAATTAGGACAGTAAACTATTTTCATTACTAGAATGTTTTTAATTACTTTATGATACAATAATATTAAGGAAACAATTTATGTATTACTAAAATAAAATTAATCGCTCATCTTTATTGTAAAATACATAATTACAATTCAGCCTTTACTGCTTGAGCTA
This sequence comes from Metallyticus violacea, assembly GCA_030762175.1. Taxonomy (NCBI): domain Eukaryota; kingdom Metazoa; phylum Arthropoda; class Insecta; order Mantodea; family Metallyticidae; genus Metallyticus; species Metallyticus violacea. The sequence continues at coordinate 117,444,816 of CM060832.1, forward strand.
ACGTTTCTAGTATAGATTACAACTTAGGTAACAGCAATAATAGACAAAGGAGTTAAGTATTCTCCATAGGTATAATAACGCCATAAGTTTTTGGCTTTAGAGCAATTCACGGAAAATCAACACTGATGTTATTTTCATTTAATAAACATTCTTTTATAATCCTATTACTATAAATAGCGTTCGGTTCTTGTTTATAGCGAGTACAATTATTTCGTTTGTAAAATGTATGATACTCGTTTCTTAAATACATAACTCATCTAAAAAGTATTGAACATAAACTAATTTCATACTATACTATGTTAATTACGAACTCTTAAGTCCCTTGAAGCTTAAGTTACATAATGTTCTTTTTCCCAAGGCGAATCAATATTGTGAAACAAAGGCAAATTAATAAATTTCTTTCTAACTGTGAATAACGCCTACGTTTTCTGAAGGCTAAGCACGTATTATAAATGTAATTTTCTATCTCAAATTATCAGTGCATTTATGTTTCAAAATGCTTGTTTATAATTAAGGTTGATTTCAGGCAATGCTTTCTCAGATCATTTATTTAACAACCAGAAAGGTTTGTGTTCCAACCCCATAGTGTTGCGTTATAATTTCTAGCATTTCCGAGGAATCGCAATACCTCTTCTTTCTTTAGATTAATATTTGTTTTTGTTTTTATTTTTATTATTGGAGTTCTTTTATTTTACAAGCAATTTAAGGGGAGTATGGTAGGTCTATCATTGTAATGTTAAAATTACCAACTGAAGTTCCCATTTTCTCAAGGACTAATAAAGCTAATTAAATGATACTTTTACAGCACACAAATGTGCATAATTGAAACTGGTTCATCTAATTTCACTGCTATTATTCTTAAGCTAACTATAAATTATTTTAAATTGTTTGCTTTTTCCCCCCACATTAATTATTTTACATTATCACATTTTCTCCTAGCTCTACGATACTAGATCCACATCATTACAATAATATCATATATGAGTGGTAAAAATTTCAAAGTGATATCTTATACAGATCCTAAAAAATGGAAAATTTATGCAAAAAAGTAGTTTTTCCATAATTGCAAGCCAAGCTCATTTTTTTAGGGAAACACCAGCTTAAACCCTCCAACACTGTAAAATAACAAATAATGCCAAATAAATAAATACTCAAATTTATAAAATAAAAGTGCTCTATCATTCAAGATAAACCGCAACGTTCTAGAGCAAATAGTTCCTGAGATATAAAATTTAAACTGAACAAGTGTTCGCGAAATGAAACAAAAAACAAAATAACAAAAAAATATATAATTAAACTTTTATTAAATAACATAACAAGAAACAATGAAAACCATATCAAAATAAACATAAAATTCCAAATATTATGATTTTGACCTCCCTTCCCATTAACAGTTCCATTAAGCGACTTCTCCAATTTTATTTTAACTTATTTTTTCATGTATTTTATAGCGTACATATAAGCCAATTTTATTCAGGTTAATGTAATGTGTGAGCAATTCTTGTACAGTCCTTGACCTTATAAAGAATGATTGTCCGTGATGATTATATTTTTATTTTAAATTTTCTTTTTATGATATCTACGATTCACTGCAAGCATGATCATTTAGGCAGCAATCAAACTGTGGAACTTGACTTATTTTTACCTTGTCAATTGTCGATTCTGTTTCCGTTTGTGTAAATATTATATTAAAACCTTGAGTAGTTGAAGGAGGTGCTTGTTCTAGTTATTTCACTTTATTATTATTTCTTAAGTTATTTGTAATTTTCTCTGTTGATCAAATATCTTTCTTGTATACAGTTTATATTGTACTGCTTTATACGTTTATATTCGAATCACTTAGAAATATTCCTATATGTATTTTTCAATATTTATACTGACTAAAGAAGCATATAAACATTCGTCCCAAAATCTTTATCTTTTCACTCCTTAAAACTATTATTACCTCAATTATATGTTTATTTAATATATTTTTGTTATTAACATTTAACAGTTACAATAAACCAGGAAATACAGTTCCGTCAAGGGTGGCCAAGGTCGTTAAGGCGCAAATCCGTGAGGGGGAGTTCTGGGGTTGGATTCCCGCCAGGACCATTCTCCCTGACCTAGGTTTTTTCCAGGTTTTCCTCAGTTCTCATAAATGGCAAATGTCATAGGGGCACCCTAAACTTAGGCCTGGAACACTTCCTTGCCTTAAAAAATTTCTTTCCCAATTTATCATTTCATTCCATGTATCATCAATGTCCGTTATCTATAATGTATTAATGCTTAAAACGATAGTTGTAACACTGTTAAAAACTATATGATTATTAATAATTATGTTAAAGGCTATTTCTGTCAACAAAGTAAAGGGTATTTCGAAGCATATGAGTTTATTGGTGTATTTCATTTTCAATGTTGTTTTAATAAATAAATTAATTTTTGCACAACCGATATTTTCTAAGGTTTAAAACTATTCCTCTAAAGTGATATTGTTAAGCAATGTTTTACACATTCTATCTATAGCTCCATGTACTTTACTTTCTATCTAAATTATTTTGTTACAATTAAAATCGTATATGGAAATAAAAAGTATATATTAAAACGTGTGCATTTTGCTTTCCTTATTTTAGTTTATTCGGTGTTCCCAAACATTTTTGCGTACCTGTGACTGACAGAAAATCTTGATGCCAGTATATGACAAAGAATACAGGGTTTTACCATTCAGATTGATAAGATAATGGCCGGCTTAGGTTGCAAAATATAGTAACACAGTGATGATGTCACTGAAGGTGTGGAGATCTTGACTGACTTGAAAACGCTTCAATCAGCGTGAAATGAACCATATCATATGAACCTCTCCCCGGGACACTGTCGTGAAACTTAACCTTCTAAATTCCAATGCAAGCAACCTACAAAATGCTTTACTCGGTTCATCAGAAACAGGTCAAGTGTTACACGTAAACGCGTGACAGATGACAGCTACATAAAGTTGTAATTGCTTTTGATTTATGCCTTCGTATGGAATGTGTACTTGTTTTCCCTTCGGTCATTATCAGAGAAGAATCTCCAAAAGGTTGTAACGAAGTAGTCAATACAGGCCAGAAATTCTGACATTGACAAACGTTGTGATATTTACCTCTGCACCTTCTAGCCACACCTTCACATGACTGGGTGGTGCTGCTTGTTCACTGGTGATTACCCCTTGTGTTGTAATGACTTCTGAACCAGAAGAAAATAAAGTATCTCATACACGAGCTGCCCCATTAAAACTGGTTACGAAATTCCAACGTTGCCATCACTGCTTGCCTCCGAGTGCATTGAAGAGACGAAAAAAAGAGTTCCGATGAAGAAGCTTACAGCCCATGTAAGCAAAGTCGAGCATATTCACTTATTGCTCCGACTTGCAGTCTTTCATGTTATTGCAGCAGATTATTTCGTTTCAGAAGAATTGATTAAAAACAATAATGACAGGAGTAAAAATGAGGGTGAAATAAGTGACGAAATTATGCAACGGGGATTATAAAAAAAATGAAGAAATGGAAGAAATCTTAGTTACCTCAAAGATATCAAGTATATAAGTGCTTGAAACCATGAAGTATGAGTGAAAAGTCAGAATATTTCTGTCACTTAATGAAGGGATTTGACAAGAAAATTAAAAAAAAAAAAAAAAAAAAACCGTTGAACGTTGAACGTTAATATAGCTACAAGTTATCTGTCAGGCTTTATTCCAAAGCATACACCGTCGGGGCAAAAACCGAGTCAAATTTTTAAAGATAGGCTTAATTGAGGAGAAGAGGTATCTATGGGCTTGATACAATTGCTCTGAGGGAACAGTATGCTCATATCATTATTTATGTAGTTCTTGATGGATGTGCTTGAAAATTTATGACTTGTATCAAACATTATTCTGCATTTTAGTACTTTATATTATGCGACTGATTTTAAACACCATGTGATAAAAATCCATTCAAAAAATTTAAAATACCACCTATTTCATGTATGCTTTTCTCTGGAGTCAATTCTGATGGAGGGTAACTGAAAGTTATTATTGATTTAAATAAGATTAGCTAAAATGCTCCGTAATAGATTTTGAAAATATATATATGTACAAAACGTTATCTATATTTTTTAAAAAATTGCACATAAGTTTACAAAAATATAAATTTTACGTATATGTTTTGCGTTAAACGTCTGATTCATTCACATGCAATCTAGAGCCCTAATTATCTATTTCTATATCCTTATGTTGTTTCCACTTTATCAGTATGTTTTTTCTTGATCTTGGTGACGTTCCTGGTAGTGTAGTGGTAACCATACTTGCTCCTAAACCCAAGATCGCGGATTCGATCCCGGCCCGGACTAAAGGATTTTTCCTCCTTCAGAAGGGAAGTAAAGCCGTGGGTCCCGTGTCGTACATTTACGGTAGGATAAAGAACCTCAAGCCTTAAAAAAAAAAAAAAAAAGAAAGAAAAAAGACCTCTGAGCAAAATTTGTCGGCCGTTTCGCGACCTGGTTTGAATGGGAGGCTGATGACCTGGGATGTTAAAGAGCGCCCGTAAATAGACAAAATGGGGGGGAAAAATCTTGGTTTCATTATTTTGTTATTGTGCTGCTCATTGGATATCAAATAATCAATTGCTGTCAATGCGGCGCAAAGCTTTTAATTCCTTAAATATTAGCAGCATATATACAGTACCTTTGTTGAATTTAATCCCTTTTATAAATAGTTTAACAATCTACCACATTTAACTAATGTATTTCTCAAACGATGTACTAACTTTATTGCTATTTGTAGCAGTTTGTCCAGGGGGGAGGGGGAGAATTTGAACAAAATAAGGTAGCAATTTTTTAAAAATTAAAAAATAACTTGTGAACTAATTTACCATTTTTTTGTGGTTGCTAATTTTTAAATAAAGCACATTCAATATTACATTTCTGAATGATCAATTTTTAATGTATATTAAAAAGAATCACAAAAATTTCCATATTATTAAGTTGAAAGTTTCACAAAAATGTACATTACACGAATTAACTTAAATCTGTAGAAAATAGAATAAAACAAGCATGATGCATTTTGTAATATAATATTGATTTCTGTTATCATTACTAGTTCTTCAAAAGTTCCGGTTTGAAGAGATCCCTTTGAATGGTACAAATATTATCAGACTCGGAAAATCTACTAGTTAGATAACATATAAAACATACATTCCCACAAAATACACCTAATAATTTTATGGGTTTAAATTAGACAGAGTTTTAAGCCTTGAGAAATAAGTGTTACTCTGTGATGAATTATAAATTGTAGGTGCTTCAAAAGTCTGAAGGAGTAAAGTAAATAATTAAACGTTTAAACTATTTTTATTTTATGGTAATGTCTATATACCTAGCTATAGAATGTTTAAGTTTAGATATGTTAATATATGTTTATTTCCTTTTACAGCAAATCCAGTTTTCCCCGGTTTATATTAAAGAACTTATAAGCCTGCTTGGGCTATACAGACAATTTTATCGCATAGACAGAAGACTTATTCTTTACAAGCTTTACCACTTAACAGTATCGGTTTATGAATCTTTGTGGAGTTTAAGTTTCTCGGTATGAGATAAAGTCGCAGCTGTAACACGCCCAAATGGCACTAAGAGGAAGGTCTACTTTGCGTTATCTCCCGTGAAGTTCATCATGTTTCTTGTATAGGAGAAGGATGGAAATACAGCTTTTCATACATGGGAACTAGGGAAAGGGGTTTGGAATCGATTTGCTGATCAAGTGATTCCGCAGTCGGAACACAGACTCACACGTGTGTATATACAGAGAGAAGGAGAGTGTAACAAAAAGCTAGCAGGCTCCAGCGAGCCAAGAGCTTATCGCTGCAATGAAATGTGACTGGGATCGATAATTTCGGTAGAAAACATCACGAACAGAAGAAAACACAAGGGCAACTCAATTACATGCATGCTTTCTGATCCTCTACCTGCGTGCGTAGAACAAGTTTTCTGATTTCTTTCCATTCCAAAACTTCTAAAAATTCTGTAGCTTTTCAACTTTATGCATCCATATATGTTTGATTTTTCCTTTCTTTTCAGTTATTATTCACATACCCGAATATTTTATTAAGTACAACTGATTAAAATACGGTTAAACTTCATTTCAAAAAGTGCAAAATAAAATAAAGGTTTATGTAATCAAGAATAAGTAAATATTTAGTTTATAAATAAGTTTTAAAACGTTTTATTTTTACTTTTAGTATCACACAACTTATAATTTGTTAACAAGGCGAAAGCGTTAATACAAAGGTTGACAAAATTTCAAAACACAAAGTTTATAACTTATTTACAAACAATTTTTGAAGATATTATGTTGCCTGGCCTTGCAACTCTAAAATGATGAATTGGTACAGGAGAGTGAAGGCTAATCCGGTTGGCACCAAGGGATGTGAACCCCGGACCTCCCCCGGACCCCCAAAGCATTTCCAGCCTTTTCTCATCCAATGATGACAGTTAAAGGCCATTTAGTTGTTAACTGTTTTATATATATATATTTCCTTATTGCCATAGAAGAACTCTAGTAGTTCGAAATATAGCATTTAAAACCCTGACATAGTAGAGTAAGAGGAAATAAAAAGCAAATAAAAGCTTTCTCTGGTGAAACGACATACAAAATAGATTAGACGTATTCAAATCTGCATTTTCATAATTTATTTCATTATTTAATTAAATAAATATAATTAATATTTAACGGTACACTAGGCTTTCGAAATACATTGCACTCTAAGTTTAAAAATATCAAGCCATTGTTTATTATAATAAACGATATGTTGCGATATCAATAACAAGATGATAAACTGGTTTAAAGGCGGTTAGGTTTGGCTAACATAATTTTAATGTGTTACCTTAACGATCTTTAATTTTTAGAATGACGCTCAGTATAACATGTGACTATATATTAACACATAATACAATAATTTTAATAATATATTCTGGACTCCCTCTCTGGCAAGACATTAAAAGATTGTTGTTCTGCAAATATTAGTACAGGACACTTGTTTACACGAGCAATACAAAACAGATTTTCGCCAAGTTCCTGTTTCGACATGAGGCGAGATTTGACGCTTTAACAAACACTTTCTTCTTCAGGCATTAAAGGTCAAGTTAAGGGGAAGCAGAATGAAGAGGACACATTACTCAGCATTTTCGTACTCTCTGCGAGCCATTCGAAAATTTAGCATTGTCATGGGCATGAAAGCGTTGGGAGGTTGTTCTTTGCGAAATAAAGACTGAGTGTATTCAGAAAACAGTAGAGCTCTTTGTAAGCCAGGCGTGCCTGCAATAATGCAACACTTTGAATTGAAGCTTTTCAGTGCTTTTGGGGGAACTGCTAGTAATGATAACAGCGATTAGTGAGAAGACTCTTGTTTTAAGGAGCACTTTTAAAATTATTTCATTAATTATCTGAGTTCTGATCATTATTGGGGGAAATATAAATTATAACCGCATTACATAATTTACGAATTGTCTGTTTTTTATTCAAAATTCGTATATTTAATTAATAAAAAGGAAGTGTTCGTGTGAGATTTTTTAAATTAATTTCAAATTAAAAAAATACATCACCAACTTTTCGCAATGAAAAACAAAGGTATAAAATACAATGACACCTACTTCAAGACTGTTTTAGATTTGTTTACACAACATTAACATTTCTGAAGTATAAAGTGACTAACATTGTGTATCGGTTTCAGATCAGACATTTTAAAGCATCAAATTCTGAACAAAATAATATCTTCAGTATAGGCAACATCGATATCTAGGATCTTCGGCCGAGTGATGGAAAGACTAAATCCGCCCAGTGCAGTTTCCATATCGACAATAATTCGTAATTTTCCTCGGATGTGGTTATTTAAAAAAGGAAAGTGTGATAATTTAATCGTGAAATGTCTGAAGAATACACTAGAGTATTCCAAACAAAACGTATAGTTGTATCACTGCCCACTTTAGCTGTACGTGGTTTTGCATTATCATATAAAAATAACACATTTGCGATTCACGAGAGCAGGCTCCTAAATTTTCAGCTTTTCATGAATATGTTTAAGCTGATTAACTTTTAATCTTAAGATTTGACTATATTTCTTGCTTCTCCATATCTTCAATATTGCCTACTTTGCTCCAGAGACCTATTGAATTATTTTCTTCCTTCTGAAAGCCTCTTGTCTTGGGAAATCAGCGAAGACAAGCGGTTGTGAGATTGCTGTATTTTATAAGGAATATAGGGGATTTTCATTACAACTTATACTATTTTCACTTAATTTTTTTCATCACTATTCAAAAGAACGCCCAATAATTCAATAATTTATTATATTCAAATTAAGATATACTTTACAACTATAATTCGAATCGCTAACAAATGGAAGGAAAGAAGAATGAGTAAACCTGTCATAAAATTACATCTATCAGTTTTAGCTGCAATTGTATTACTGACGTAAGAAAGTGCACAGTGCATATGTGTAGCGGTAATGCCGTAACATGCAAGTACACAAAGCGAATTCCCCCTCCGAGAGAATATGTTTAAAGGAGATGCGAATCGATTTCATGTCGAATAGTTTTAAAGTTTATCTCCACTGTCTTGGTTGAATTTCTATGACGAATGAACTCTCTGGGCTATTATTACTCTTTTAATATGGCGTTCGAAGGGGCACTGAACCTACTTACAATGGTGTTGAGCATTGCTGCAACATTAGATGTTACTATAAAGAAGTATTATCAGTCTACAAGTTTTTATTATCATACAGTAGGAGAAGCAGTGCATATATCACTTATAGTTCTGCGTACGAAATTTGGGCATGTTTTATGTTTCAAACACAGGCTTAAAAGACGTATATCTGCTGAAATTAGTCTGCTTTTGACTTTTAATCGTATATATTGCTTAATATTTTTTTTTTGAGGTTATGGAAGGTTCAAAGATTCACATTAAACAACAAGTGCAATGATACTAACTGCAGTAACAACAAAAAACTGCAATTCAGTATAGCATAGAAGTTGTAAAATTATACAATGGTAGTTATAATACTGGTTTTTGATGCTTAATCTTTTATTTGTATGCTGTTAACCTAAAAATGTTTCAAAGCTACTTGATTAGCATAATTAACCAACCAGTATTTTCACTTGGTTTGCGATTTATTTGTAAACCCAAGAGATTCATATCTAAGTGAGGAAAGAAGAACGTTGAGGCCCATAATGTTTGCGGATAGAACACACTGACCGAGGAGTAGCGCTCCATAGGTAGACCGCTCTTATAACAGGATCCGGAGCAGACACCTTCCCAAGAGGAAGCCACCGCCACATTGAGGATATTTCATCTCCCAAGGATAGTAGGATCCGATGCATGTGTCAACTGCAGTGATACGACAAGAAAAAAATCCCTGTCCTCTTTATTTCTTTATCCCTTTCTCGTGCTCTTAACGCCATAAATAAAAATTAAAAAATCGGAAGGATAAAGTTTACATTTATTTTATTTTTGAGATAAATGTCATTATGTGCAAAAATTGAATACCTACTTCAATGTTTTATGTTTATAAAGTTATGAAAATACATTAAATACTCTTGTAAGGATTTGCTTCGCTTTCACTGAAATGCATCGGTTTGATAAATTCTCTACTTCCATCCACTGAGAGGATATTCTTTCTTGCAGGGTGATCGCAAGTTTGGGATGATAAAGCGTGCTCTTAAGTAACTGTACATCCTCAATGAAATCGTGGTAAGACACACCGTTCCTTCCTGTCACTTTTGCCGAGTTAATGACGTCTGTGTATTTTTATTCGGCTTTACTCAACCAAGGAAGGTGACCCAACTGGTGGACCTGAGCCTTATGGTCTTGAATTTACCTTTCTTTCACTTTAATAAAGTGAACGATATTTCTGACAATGTTTACAGAATTTCCCCCCTAAATTCTTGATTCCTTATATGTGGCATTGATTGTTTGACCGACAGCAGTAGTTCACCCTGCACAGTTCAATAAAGAGAAAACATAAACTTTCTTATTATACAAATCAGTGTTCAGTGTAGTAAAGGACTCTCTTCTCATCATAGGTTAGCACGTGTCAACAGTGCTAAACAGGCGTCACTCTTACCGCATTTATGAATCATTGTCAATTCGTAAATGGAACCCAGAGATCGGAGTTTTTCTTCCCCTTAGCTGATGCAAGTTGAGGCGTATGCTTTCTGCAATGATACTGAATTGCGGTGCAATGTCGTCATAAGTCTGACTGTTCGGCTCAATAGTGGCTAAGAGAGTTTCTTTATCCATTGTTGGCCTTCCTGTCCGTGGTTCAACTTTGAGGGTTTCTTTGCCTTCCTGGAACTACGAGAACCAACTTTGAACTGTCCATTCATTGACAGTATTAGCAATGAAAGCATAGTATGTTTTTCTCACCGCTACAGTTGGATTAAATTCATAATCGTTAGCATTGCTGATTGCTGACCGGGAGGCCAGGTTTCAATTTCCGGTACTTATTTAGGAATTTCTCTAAGTTAGGGAGGTCTGGAACGGGGTTCACCAGCCTCGTGAGGACAATTGGGAAGCTGCTTGATGGAAAGGTAGCGTTCCTTGATCACGAAAGTGATAGACGGCCGGAGGGGTGCCGGCATACGGCATACTGCCTTCCATCAATGAAGTCATAAGACAGAGGTAGAAGATGCAGAGGTCGCCGCGACAGGCCAAAGTTCACCCCGGGCTGTAGGGCAAAGTGAGAAGAAGAATGTTCAAATAACTTCATTAAATTACTCCCTACAAGGCTTTTATTAAATAATCATAATTTGAATACCGTGCAAACCACACAAAATCTTTATTTCAGAACTGACTTATAAAACAGGAGCAATTGATCATGAGCAATACTCGAAAAATAATTTATCTTTCAGCGTGGATTCAGTTTTTTCATTTTTCTTGTTCAGTCTTAAATAGTTCGTAATGATTTCTTGGACTGGATCTCGATCTATAGAGGTCTTCGTAGAGCATGTAATGTAATTCATTTATAAACTGTGGATTTTTCTGCGTTCAGTTTCTGGCCTTCTCCGTGGAACGAGAGAGATAGAGGACTCAATAAATTCACTAAAAGTAATTAACCCTATCTTAATATATCCACTGTGATATTCCACTTCTATTATCTCAAAAAGTAGCACATGTGTTTCTTACATCCACCGTCTGTGATGCTTCAATAGTTAAAATGGGCATTAAACACAATTAAAAAGATCTGAAATAATAAAATACTACATCTGTTCTTAGTGCACTGGATGACCTAATGAAATAACAAGAATCGTCAGCTCTAATTCCCGCGTTTCTTCAACGGAAGTATGGTAAATTTATATAGTGGTTAAAATATTAACATTCGCGTAGAATAAATCTCAAATTATGTATAAATTTATGCATATAGACGGAAATAAAATTACAGCTTGCTTTCCATAGTACATAGCAGGTTTACAGAATTATAAAGGTATATTATTATTATTATTAGTAGTAGTAGTAGTAGTAGTAGTAGTAGTAGTAGTAGTAGTAGTAGTAGTAGTAGTAGTAGTAGTAGTAGTAGTAGTAGTAGTAGTAGTAGTAGTAGTAGTAGTAGTAGTAGTAGTAGTAGTAGTAGTAGTAGTAGTAGTAGTAGTAGTAGTAGTAGTAGTAGTAGTAGTAGTAGTAGTAGTAGTAGTAGTAGTAGTAGTAGTAGTAGTAGTAGTAGTAGTAGTAGTAGTAGTAGTAGTAGTAGTAGTAGTAGTAGTAGTAGTAGTAGTAGTAGTAGTAGTAGTAGTAGTAGTAGTAGTAGTAGTAGTAGTAGTAGTAGTAGTAGTAGTAGTAGTAGTAGTAGTAGTAGTAGTAGTAGTAGTAGTAGTAGTAGTAGTAGTAGTAGTAGTAGTAGTAGTAGTAGTAGTAGTAGTAGTAGTAGTAGTAGTAGTAGTAGTAGTAGTAGTAGTAGTAGTAGTAGTAGTAGTAGTAGTAGTAGTAGTAGTAGTAGTAGTAGTAGTAGTAGTAGTAGTAGTAGTAGTAGTAGTAGTAGTAGTAGTAGTAGTAGTAGTAGTAGTAGTAGTAGTAGTAGTAGTAGTAGTAGTAGTAGTAGTAGTAGTAGTAGTAGTAGTAGTAGTAGTAGTAGTAGTAGTAGTAGTAGTAGTAGTAGTAGTAGTAGTAGTAGTAGTAGTAGTAGTAGTAGTAGTAGTAGTAGTAGTAGTAGTAGTAGTAGTAGTAGTAGTAGTAGTAGTAGTAGTAGTAGTAGTAGTAGTAGTAGTAGTAGTAGTAGTAGTAGTAGTAGTAGTAGTAGTAGTAGTAGTAGTAGTAGTAGTAGTAGTAGTAGTAGTAGTAGTAGTAGTAGTAGTAGTAGTAGTAGTAGTAGTAGTAGTAGTAGTAGTAGTAGTAGTAGTAGTAGTAGTAGTAGTAGTAGTAGTAGTAGTAGTAGTAGTAGTAGTAGTAGTAGTAGTAGTAGTAGTAGTAGTAGTAGTAGTAGTAGTAGTAGTAGTAGTAGTAGTAGTAGTAGTAGTAGTAGTAGTAGTAGTAGTAGTAGTAGTAGTAGTAGTAGTAGTAGTAGTAGTAGTAGTAGTAGTAGTAGTAGTAGTAGTAGTAGTAGTAGTAGTAGTAGTAGTAGTAGTAGTAGTAGTAGTAGTAGTAGTAGTAGTAGTAGTAGTAGTAGTAGTAGTAGTAGTAGTAGTAGTAGTAGTAGTAGTAGTAGTAGTAGTAGTAGTAGTAGTAGTAGTAGTAGTAGTAGTAGTAGTAGTAGTAGTAGTAGTAGTAGTAGTAGTAGTAGTAGTAGTAGTAGTAGTAGTAGTAGTAGTAGTAGTAGTAGTAGTAGTAGTAGTAGTAGTAGTAGTAGTAGTAGTAGTAGTAGTAGTAGTAGTAGTAGTAGTAGTAGTAGTAGTAGTAGTAGTAGTAGTAGTAGTAGTAGTAGTAGTAGTAGTAGTAGTAGTAGTAGTAGTAGTAGTAGTAGTAGTAGTAGTAGTAGTAGTAGTAGTAGTAGTAGTAGTAGTAGTAGTAGTAGTAGTAGTAGTAGTAGTAGTAGTAGTAGTAGTAGTAGTAGTAGTAGTAGTAGTAGTAGTAGTAGTAGTAGTAGTAGTAGTAGTAGTAGTAGTAGTAGTAGTAGTAGTAGTAGTAGTAGTAGTAGTAGTAGTAGTAGTAGTAGTAGTAGTAGTAGTAGTAGTAGTAGTAGTAGTAGTAGTAGTAGTAGTAGTAGTAGTAGTAGTAGTAGTAGTAGTAGTAGTAGTAGTAGTAGTAGTAGTAGTAGTAGTAGTAGTAGTAGTAGTAGTAGTAGTAGTAGTAGTAGTAGTAGTAGTAGTAGTAGTAGTAGTAGTAGTAGTAGTAGTAGTAGTAGTAGTAGTAGTAGTAGTAGTAGTAGTAGTAGTAGTAGTAGTAGTAGTAGTAGTAGTAGTAGTAGTAGTAGTAGTAGTAGTAGTAGTAGTAGTAGTAGTAGTAGTAGTAGTAGTAGTAGTAGTAGTAGTAGTAGTAGTAGTAGTAGTAGTAGTAGTAGTAGTAGTAGTAGTAGTAGTAGTAGTAGTAGTAGTAGTAGTAGTAGTAGTAGTAGTAGTAGTAGTAGTAGTAGTAGTAGTAGTAGTAGTAGTAGTAGTAGTAGTAGTAGTAGTAGTAGTAGTAGTAGTAGTAGTAGTAGTAGTAGTAGTAGTAGTAGTAGTAGTAGTAGTAGTAGTAGTAGTAGTAGTAGTAGTAGTAGTAGTAGTAGTAGTAGTAGTAGTAGTAGTAGTAGTAGTAGTAGTAGTAGTAGTAGTAGTAGTAGTAGTAGTAGTAGTAGTAGTAGTAGTAGTAGTAGTAGTAGTAGTAGTAGTAGTAGTAGTAGTAGTAGTAGTAGTAGTAGTAGTAGTAGTAGTAGTAGTAGTAGTAGTAGTAGTAGTAGTAGTAGTAGTAGTAGTAGTAGTAGTAGTAGTAGTAGTAGTAGTAGTAGTAGTAGTAGTAGTAGTAGTAGTAGTAGTAGTAGTAGTAGTAGTAGTAGTAGTAGTAGTAGTAGTAGTAGTAGTAGTAGTAGTAGTAGTAGTAGTAGTAGTAGTAGTAGTAGTAGTAGTAGTAGTAGTAGTAGTAGTAGTAGTAGTAGTAGTAGTAGTAGTAGTAGTAGTAGTAGTAGTAGTAGTAGTAGTAGTAGTAGTAGTAGTAGTAGTAGTAGTAGTAGTAGTAGTAGTAGTAGTAGTAGTAGTAGTAGTAGTAGTAGTAGTAGTAGTAGTAGTAGTAGTAGTAGTAGTAGTAGTAGTAGTAGTAGTAGTAGTAGTAGTAGTAGTAGTAGTAGTAGTAGTAGTAGTAGTAGTAGTAGTAGTAGTAGTAGTAGTAGTAGTAGTAGTAGTAGTAGTAGTAGTAGTAGTAGTAGTAGTAGTAGTAGTAGTAGTAGTAGTAGTAGTAGTAGTAGTAGTAGTAGTAGTAGTAGTAGTAGTAGTAGTAGTAGTAGTAGTAGTAGTAGTAGTAGTAGTAGTAGTAGTAGTAGTAGTAGTAGTAGTAGTAGTAGTAGTAGTAGTAGTAGTAGTAGTAGTAGTAGTAGTAGTAGTAGTAGTAGTAGTAGTAGTAGTAGTAGTAGTAGTAGTAGTAGTAGTAGTAGTAGTAGTAGTAGTAGTAGTAGTAGTAGTAGTAGTAGTAGTAGTAGTAGTAGTAGTAGTAGTAGTAGTAGTAGTAGTAGTAGTAGTAGTAGTAGTAGTAGTAGTAGTAGTAGTAGTAGTAGTAGTAGTAGTAGTAGTAGTAGTAGTAGTAGTAGTAGTAGTAGTAGTAGTAGTAGTAGTAGTAGTAGTAGTAGTAGTAGTAGTAGTAGTAGTAGTAGTAGTAGTAGTATTACATTATTATTTCAAAATTTGTGATGTTAATAAATGTGACAATTTAGTAAAAAAATTGCACATAAATTTTGCAACACCAACGGTAGTCTTTGGTATTACCGTGGTATACAAAAGGGTACCTGCAGTTCCCCTTTGAGTCTCACCCTACATAAAGAGAGAACTGTTGATTTCGGAAGAACAGATACAACATGGAAATTACTCTTTGTGGAGCTGCAACATCTCCCCATTTTCTTTGTTCTTCGTCATTCTGTCAGCGCGATAGATTTCTTGGTTATAGTCGATTTATCGTGTGTTATGAATATGTCTCGTAGTGATTGATTTGGTTTATTCGCGGACGCTCTTTAACATCTCAGGTCATCAGCGTCCCATTCTACTCAGGGTGTTAAACGGCCGACAAATTATGCACAGAGGCCTCTTCTTTCAAATGTACGACACGGGACCCACGGTTTTACTTCCCTTCCGAAGGAAATCATACTTAGGATTTTTACGCCCGAAAAAATCCATCCATTCTGGCCGGATTTGAACCCGCGATCTCGGGTTTAGAAGGCAAAAGTGGTACCACTACACCACCAGGACCGACAAATTTCATAGTGATGACAACAGACAGCAACTCTATAAACACTTGGTTATAACAATGAAGGAAGAAACGTGAAAACGCTGCAGATTGCGATACTAATACAGGCATCCGCCAGGCAATCTTTGATACACCGGGATTGGCCTTTAAAGTTGCATGATAATAGTTAACATAACTGAAGAAAGCAAGGGCAGAGTAAAGCCGCGTCTTTGGTTGAAATAACAGTTTTTTTATATTTATTTTTTCTTTATTTAAGTTCTTACACTATTGTATCCCGAATAATAGTCTATCTCCTCGTAACAAATAGAATACAAAAACATTAAAGTATAATAATATGTGCATTGAACTTCTACTTAACGTTGTAATGTCAAGACAATGATGAATAAAGTTCATATTAATGCTTTATTTCCCAGAGAAAAACAATACCTTTATTTCTGAAATCGATACAAAAAGGGCTGGAAAATCTCAATTTATCTTTTTTGGATGGGAAAGAAGGTGAAATTCCAATCGAAAAAGTTCTACCAAATTTAAAACGTGAAACAAAATAGCAAAACGGAACGAATGAATTAACTTCTGAGCGGTTAATTACAACGCCGTGTCGTAAATGTAATAGTCAACACTAAGGCAAGGGTATAACCTTCAAGTTCTTCTCAGATGGGAGAAGTTCGTGGTGGTAGCCGGAGAGAGTAAGCAAATTTAATGGTTAGAGCATTAGTACATAAAGACGACCGTGATATTTGACTTAGATTGAAATCGTGCACTTTCTTTAATGACATTAAAGAAAGTTGCAACACTTTTATACTTTCATATTCACATTTATTTACTTACAATTTCTTCTACTACTTTAAAACAGTTGTATAACTCCAGTTTATTTTGAACAATTCCAAATGTTTTCTTGCCAAACTCAACAATCTCAAACATTACTACCAATCTAGAAATAAATTATTTTATCATAATCTCTAATCTTTACAGAAATTCGATAAATAGTTATTGTGAATTGACTTTTTCTCAATTCTTAAAGCTATTATTGTTGTTATTAAGTTTATAAATTCATAAAAACGGCTTTCCGTATTTATGCTCCTTAACTTTGGATAGTTGGAAAAATTTAAATTGACGATATTAATTTTCTATTTTCTGTGTTTAGAGACAAATATCTCAAACATTTCTTTCAGTCATGGATGTGGCAGTTATCACACCAAAGAGTATATAAGAAAAAGTTTAAATCTTATTATTTTATTATACCCCTACAACAGCATCTATAATTTTGAGATTCTGACGTACATACTACCTTTGTTTGAAGAGATTGAATAATGCTCAAGTCTTTTGGTGGCCCATCTCTTGATTCTCCCTTTACTTTTTTCCAGAAAGAGCTGGGAATCCCACACAAAAACCAAATACTAAATGAACAGAAACAGGATTTTCTCTTATGAAGATTGAAAAATCAAAGAAGGGGAATTAAATATTTTTAGCAATATGATAATAAGTATTATTCGATTTATACCCTTGTAAAAATTAATAAAATAGTGTTTTTAGTTGTCACTTTTTTAATAATACTGAATTTTTTTTAAATTGAGTTATGAACTGTAAATGAAATATCTATTACTAAAAGGAAAAAAATTTAAACTTTATATCAATAAATTCTAGGAAACACTGAATCCTTTTTATGCAGGACTCCAGTGAGAGGGTGAGGAACGGTTGTGACCATAAAGTTTCCCTTGACTCTGCAAGCATTGCACATTCGTGGTCAATGTTAAGAGCCCGTTAACACCCCTACAGTTCACTTCACCCCACCGCATCCATTTTTCGTATCTACACTACCTGCAAAGCTTTTCGTTCTCTTTCATACAAAAGGCAAGTATTTCTTACAAAAGGCACAGTGTCCAAAAAGCATTAAAATATTCAATTTATTACAAACACAATATATATATATATATATATATATATATATATTTGTGAAACTAATAACATTATTTAGTAATAAATAAAGCTTATGTTACATAGACAACCTGTCAATTTTGAAAGACAATATTAAAAATACTAAACTTGTAACTTTAATATATAATGAAAAATAAAGTAACTCGAAAGGAATTATATAGCTAAAATAATACCAACTTGAGTAGAGGAAATTAATAAAACACTGAAAAAGTCACACAAATAAAGCAATATTTCCACACGCTTGTATTTTTCATAGGTATATACTGGAAATCACTTGTGGAAAATAGCGTTTGGTGCTCGTATGGAGTTTACTATTATTGAGTCGCCCTGCTTGAACATAATTTTGCCTTTTATTGAAACAAAATGTATACCAAAAATTAAAGGGAGCGAGATAAATCATCAAGTGTGTGATCGTTTTGAGTCAGTATCAATGTTGTTAATTTAATTTCTCAGGATTAAAAACTATGTTTGTAATAATTACAGCTGAAATAAAATAAAGTGTGTATAACTAATTATTAATTATTTATGAAGATTACTTATTTATGAAGATTTATTCTACTAGGCGAGAAATAGAGGTAATTCCAGAAATATGTAATCAACAACAAAATAAAT
Organism: Metallyticus violacea; assembly: GCA_030762175.1. Taxonomy (NCBI): domain Eukaryota; kingdom Metazoa; phylum Arthropoda; class Insecta; order Mantodea; family Metallyticidae; genus Metallyticus; species Metallyticus violacea. The sequence goes on from CM060832.1 coordinate 117,462,697, forward strand.
ATCTTTAAAAATTGTTTACTAGTTCAGGTGCTAAGATATTCTATTGCATGTTATATTTGTTAAACGATATATTCTATCTTTGAAAAAAATGTATACATAATCGATAACTGTTTTATGGTTAATTTGGTTGTAGTACAAAAACAATAGGTTACTTAATGAACATTGTATGGAACATGTTTAATATTTTTTTATTTTTATACACGTTTAATTTGAAATCTGCTCAATACAATAAACACAGTTTAAATCAGACATGTTTGCTTTAGTAGTCATAAGTGTTACAGTTTTCAAAGACGTAGCTGCGAAGTTATAGACGTTTAAATGTTCGGTGATAAATCCTTTTAAACGAGATTACTGCTAAGGAGTTATCGAAACTATATTAATTTGGTTGAATTAAAAATGTTTCATATTTTCAGCAGTATATGTTAATATTATAAGTGTATTCCACAAGATATGAGTAATATATTAGTTTTGGATAGCCCTCTAGAAATGAGTTATCGGTGAAATACTCGTATGTGACCAAATTTAATATTTACATAAAAATGATTGTGTACTCTAACAAGAAATGCATATAAACATACACTTTTTGGTGTGTAATTGTTTCGAAAACTTAAAATAGTTAAATGCAAGGATTTGCGCCATTAATATATTGCACATATTGAGGAAAACACTGCAACAGAGTTCAAACTGTTTCATCTTAAAACAGGTAAATATCAACGCTATTTTCTTAATTTATGATTATTTTATAAAGGCAATTGCTTATTATTGTTCTGTCCAGAAATAAAGGTATGTTACAATATAATTTAAAACTGGATGAAATTTTCATAAAATTGGAAATATATATTTTATGTTGCAAAAACTAAATTATAAATATTTAAAAATGCGTTATTATTGTGTAAATAGATGTAATAAATATAATATATTTAACAGCTCATATTATCATATATAAATAAGGCATAAATATTAGAAATACCATTCTTAGTTTAAAATAACTAAATAAAATTGTATTTTTTGTTAGTATCAGACATAATTTGGTGTCTATAAAGCTTTTATTCAATTATGGTAATATAACCTGGATTAACATTTTCGATTAAATTCATGTATTACTTGTTCTATTTTACATAATAGACACAAACTTATTTAAACCCTTCAAAAACTCTTCTCTTCCATTGGTCTAAGTTGCAACTGATTCTGTTCTGCGATATTGAAAGTCAGACATCTTCAATGTTTTCACGCAGCTAGTTTAGATTTCAATAATTTGTCATGAGTGCCATCTTTAAATATTTAACTGGGGAAATAAAAGTTAATGCTGAAATATCATACAGTAATATTGGAATATGTAGCTATGAGTCAGCAGAACATATAAGTAAGGTATCAAATTTGAGTTACACCGCTATAAATAAAAAACATTGGTCTAAATTTTATTAAAAGATTCGCGTTTTTAGCATTCATATTCTCAAAATTAAATAGGGTATTTTTGACCACCCAAAATTCTGCGAATCTCTATGACTGTCGCTTGTTCTCTGTTCCTATTTGCCATAATTCTATATCAATATTCCATTGCTTATATCCGTTATTCTCATGGCCTCTAGTCGTCTACTCCATGGATGACCATTATTTTTCATTACAATAATTTCATTTGATTTAGAAGACACTATTCATTCTATTTCAGGGGCCAACTAAATACATTATTTCTGCTGAATGTCAAGAATATTTCTCGGCCTGTTCATGCCTTCTCTGTTCGGCAAAGTTTAAGTATATGTTTCCTATATTATTAAAAATAATACGTTGTTCTTATTTTTCTTATTAATAGTTCAGAATACTGAATCATATATAAAATTAAAGGTTTATTCAAATTTAAACTTATCATCGTTTTTGTTATAATTTCCACATTGACTTTCTCATTACTAGAAACCCACATTTTTATTAGCTTCCACAGCCAAGTAGGTAGTGCCCAATTAAATCAGTTGACGCTATTTACTCAATTATAGCAGTAGGTTATTATTAACTTTGAGTAATTTGTAACTAATAGAGTTGGACTTATGAATAAGTGCACAACAATAGAAAGCTATCTAGATAAGAGTATGCTTTTCATTATCAACACTCACTAGTTAAGCCTTTAAGGTTTGTTTCGGCCTTATAAATTTTCCGTCTAAAAGTTGAATCCATCGCTTTTTGTTCCACCCACTTTCCTTTCACCTTTCGGGTGATTATTCAATATAATCTTTGGTATGCATTTTCTTTCATTCTTTGAACCTATACTCACCAGTTATTTCTAAATTGTTCTATCACCAGTTTAAAAAGATCTAACTCATTTCTAATCTCTTCATTTTGTCTTTTTGTCTTCCACTACATTTCTCAAAAATATCAGTTCAGCCGTTTTTATTATCTTCTCGTCTAGTTAAAGCCGAGAACTCACAGCAATACAACTATACAGGGACCGCTATAACTTTATGAAGCTTTGTTTTCTTTTCTTGTGTTTTAATTGTGCCACATTTATAATTAAACTTGCTACGTTAATTAGAAATATCTTTTTCTGTAGAAGAGATCACATCCCAGTTAAGAGAAAGACTATACATACTTTTTTCATGGAATTATTGCAGGAGATGAGTCTTGGGTGGATATTTATGAACCAGAAACTAAGTAACAATAAATGCAGTTGAAGCACCTGTCAAGAAAAAATTCAGATATTAGGTATTCTGTGAGAAAGTAAGGCTGACGATCTTTTGGGATGTCATTGGCCTTATATTGGCACTTCTAGGTAAAGAGTCAGCCTACGACTAGTACTCAATATAGTGACAGGCTAGTGACCAAACTGAAGCCTACGATGGAATCAAACAGCTGAGGATTTCTCTCGTGTTGCTTCACGATAACGCTGGTCCCCATATGGTCGCGCTGAGTGTACATCTACTAAATTATAAGAGGCTTCAAATCTTCAACCATATAAAACGAACTTGTTGGTATCGGAATTTTACTTGTTTGGGCATTTGAAAGAGCATTTTCGGGGTAAGACGTTTGCAGATGACAACGAAGTATGAAAGAGGTGTGAAGTTAATTACAGATGGTTTAAGAGTATGCGCAAACTAGTGGAAACGCTTATTGCAAAATAAAGGGTCATAGAGAAGTCGCTCCGCAGTCCAAATTCACTTAACCACCAAGACAAGTATTCGCATTCCAAAGCCCAAACTTAGCAGCGGTAGGCATATTACCTGCTACAAACCGGTTTCAAAGGAGAGAATGTGGAAATCTAGGAGTACTAACTTTCTCCTATACGGTGCACATCAGCCGAATGCGGAGGAACTTATCGATGACCCGTTACTATTATGTCAAAAAATAAAATGTATGAAAATGCCTGCTATTTAGTAATTTTTCCTCGAAATAATGAAATACATAGGTAAGGCATTTTCTGAATTGACTTATGGCTCGTCCACTACTTTTTGAGTACGCTATTTTGTTGAATAAACAGAATGAAGAAATGAAAGAGAAACAGATAATCCTTCATAATTTTCTAGAATATAGGGGGGGGGGAAGCTTTTCTGCAGCCTAAGTTTGCAATGCTATGTTTTCATTAAAAAGTTTGAATGTTATCTGGAATTAAACTATTAGTATACTCAGCATTTAAAAAAGAAAATATATAAACGAAATGAAATGAAAATAGGGAAAAAGAAATGAAAAATATGATAGTCTTTCTTTAATAGTATATATATTTAATATATTAAATTATTAACCCTACTTATGAATGTCAGATATTCAGAAACAAAGAACAGAGCCTTCTGTTTGCAAACACGGCCGTAATGTGCTGGATAGGAACAAGCGATCTAAATTTCTGACATGCGAATAAAGAGAATTTGCAGCATAGGAGCAACGGAACCAGTTTACCGTGACGCTTCCCGACAGACAGGTCGTCAATAACCAAGACAAACACCCTCCTATTCGTGTTCCTCTCAGACAGCTTTACTGATAGCTAATTAACAACAAACGGTAGCATGCTAGCTTTGCGGATTAGCGCCAGTGTTCCTGTTTTCCTTTCAAGGTCGCAGAGAAACCACCGTGTCAGTGGAGCAGCTTACTCGTTAATATATGAGTGTATTCACTGCGGCATAAATAAGGATTTTCCAAGCAAAATCCTTCAAGATATATGTCCTTACGCTGCGGGGCGTTATATAGTGTTCCATCAGCTTAGAATTACTTCATTAGCCGTTAAAAAACATTTGAACAAACATATCCATCGTACAACCAAAAGAGATACACCAAATCAATTGAAGAGAGAGCTGGAAAGAGGGTCCATACTTCAAAAATTGTTTTCTGAAATGTTTTGGAGTATCAAATATGAGGATAATAAAATCTTCTCATAAGTAAACGCCATTCATTACCTATTTTTTAAGATTGTTCTAGCAGATGCTCTCTCTTTATGTATACATATATAAAGATTAAACGTTTTGGAACATGCGTCCTTATTTGAAAGAAATTTGTAATAAATGCGGTGATATTGATACATTTAAGTTCAAACTTGAACAATTTAACATTATAAGAATGATTTCACATGAAGACATCATATCACAAATAATTTTAATAAAAGAAAAATACACTATACCATATTAATACGCAGCTATTACTACGATATTTTCTAAATATTTTGTGTTATGAAAAAGTTATTAAATTATAAAATGCACTATTTTGAAAAATGACTCCTACATAGTTGAGCTGCAGGTTCTTAAAATTATCTTAGCTTTCTTGCTCCAAATATTGAAACAAAACGGTATTGAGAGATGAAAACGTTCTGCAGGAGTTATATGCAAATAATGTAAAAGACTGAATGGAATTGGTTGCAGATTGCATATGAGAGGTAAATGAATGAATTCTCAATATTTCCGACCTCATATTGGTAAAATTCTAATCACCAGTTAATATAATAAAATAATTTAATTCATCCCTAGAGACTACACCTACAGTATTCAAAGTTCAGAATCTGTAGATATCATGATAAAAGCAATGCATTCAAAGCGACAATAAATAAAAGTAACATTATAAAAAGTAATGCATTTTTAACGCGAAAAGTGTAATGCGCTGGGTTTCAATATTGCTCATGGTGGCAACGATGTTTATTCAACATCTTAAACCGCCATGGGTAGCCGAGATCATTAAGGCGCGGACTCGTGAGCGGCAGGTGTGTGGTTCGAACCCTGCCAGGACCGTCCTCCCTGACAGGTTTGTTTTCAGACTTTCCTCAGTCCTCATAAATGGCAAATACCGGGAAGGTACCCTAAACGGAGGTCTGGAATGTTTCCTTCCTTAAAAATCCTCTCCCAATTTATCATTTCATTTCATGTATCATCAGTGTCCGCCGCCTGTGGTGCCTCATTAGTATAAACGGGCGTTAAATAGCATTCACTCAACATCTTAAGACACCTTCAGCCGCAGGAAGTAGTTAGCTTTTAAGTCAAGTGGTATTGTCCAAATGAATGGCTAAGAGCTAGAAAAATATGATTTCTAAGTTAGGTGTTTTGAAAAATTAGCTGCAGAAACAATATTATTAACCCTTATCACAATAAAATACAGAAGTTATTTTTTATTTAAATGATCATAGCACAGTGATCAGAAGATTTAATGTACCGGATGAAGTAGAATAAATAATAATTTAATATATCGAGTTCAGGGGACTGTGTTACCTAAATTTTTCAGTCATTCACATAAAGAACTGAGAGAAAAAATCCTTTAAAATAATCTCAGTTAGGAAAGTAACCCAACCGGGAACCTAACCCGAGCCCGCAGTGTGGAAAGCGCAACCACTAGACCTCGGTGGGGAGTCAAATTATGGGGGGTATTCTAAAACTAAGTAGTCACGCTTAAAGTAAAGGTAATTTATTGCACAGCATTTTAGTATTTTGAATAACTGTAAAATACTTATGTTTGTACCAAGAGGTTTCATAGACTTTTGAATCCTCTATATTTCCATGTATTGGTTACACTATTATTTAAATGCCTATAATAATATTTCTTATTATTATAGGAAAATATTCTTCAGGATTAAAACCACTTTACATGTCACTTACTTCAATATGTTCAGTGCCCTTTTCCACCTAGTAAATTCGGTAAAGTACAAAACATTAAAGTAGTTATTTGAAAATCACTAACAATTAATACTATTTATTCTGTATTGTGGGAATTTGGGTATAGAAAAAATAATGTTTAATGCTTTTTTATTTAGAAACGCATTGTAAAAAGGTTATTTACAAAATGTTAAATTTTAGGACGCAAGCAAATATTTATAACTCAAGGTTGTAATAACCTATTTATTATTTCTAATGGTAACAGATTTAACTTCCATAGTCCTTAAATCATACTAACTATTTTAAGTGCTCAATTAAAAGCTTAGGAATATAAATCAACCACGTAAGATTTGCTGATTCTACAGTTTTAGTACTTTCACTTCTCTGTAAAAGTGGACATAAATGCTTTGCATCCAACAACAAAATATTTACTGTAATATCTGTAAAAAAGTTTTGATAATTTTTTACTAAGTGCAAGCTCGTGGGTTTACAAAATTCAAAATTCCTTATCAGAAAAGTATAAACTAAAGAAGAACTGAAGTCAATTCACAACGTGACAAATTGCGTGATTTTTTCTTAATTTATCTTTTTATTCAAGTAGTTGCAGTCGTTTCTTTTCGTTTAACATCGGTTAAACTTCATAGTAGACGGTAACCTGTGAGGCCCGATTCTGCTGTTTTGCGCTCACGGAGTTGTGGGATCAGAGGCGAAGGACAGGAATTGTTATAACAGCAAATGTTTGCTGCATTCACTGATCGTTGAGTATATTATCACATTGTCATATGGCTGCCTTCTGGTGCGCTGCTCTGGCCGCCGACGTTAAATGAATCTACGAAGCCACTCGTATGAAATTCTTAAAAGTTCAAGAATGTGCAGACATTTACTTTTAAGTGCACGTAATGTTAGGAATAAATGACTTATCAGAATTACTCTCGTTGTATGTTTTTATAGCGTGCTTACGAAACCCGAGCGAATTGCTTTCCACCCTGCTTGAATAGCTTGTGAACTGCCTAACTTGCATATTCTGCTCGACTTGGAATCTAGAACAGCTTGAAAAACTGCTGGAACTACCTAACTAATAACTGCTTGTCATTCGAAGTCCTTGAGCGTGTCTACTGCTGAAGTGAAGTCAGGTGAATGCGTGAACTGAAAGCCCGAACTATATACTCAAGAATGAGTGCCTCACGAGGAAGTTTCCTTCTTTTAAATTCACTTCAAAAATGTCATCACGTGTTCCACGACTAGCTACGGGGCTTCATAACTTAGCTCACGGACTCCTACCGTTTCAAATCTGAGGTTCTGATTTGTAAGTCAAAACTCTTTGGACGGAGCTCAAACTCAGCCTTTTAAAATACTGAATTCTCATAGGTGAGCTTCTGATCATACGTTCATGTCATGCTAAGAAAGAAAGACCTACGTTAACATTTCCTTAGGAATGTTTCATTGTCCTTATAGCATTAGCATTTTCTGTAACATACATAAGAGCTATTGTTATAGCCTCTGCTTGTTAGATGCACGATTCTATTGTTTTATCATACGTCTTTCGCCTGAGGCCAAGAGTGACCGCAGAAACAGACATACTGTTTTGCCAACAGTATAGTGAAGTTTTTATAGTGAATTTTCTTAGTTTAAATTATTGAAAATAATTATACAATAAATATCATACTTCTGACCATACTCTATCATCTCTAAACTCATATATAATTTTAAGCTAGGTATTAATACTAAAGTATTCTTCCTTCTGTTTACAATACGTGAGATATTTGGCAATATCATTTAGTTATCATTTATTCACTATGCAAATTAGTTTTCTTGTGGGTTATAGGGCGGAAGATCTGTCTCATGGTTCAACCGATTTCTCCACCCTTATGTGTTGCCACCAAGCAAGTTAGACAGACACTATGAAATAATTTCAAAATGCCAAACACGAAGAAACAGAGAATGTTTGGAATGAAACTATATACGCAAAAGTGATACTAAACGTACTTTATGCAGATCAAAATAATGAAAAATAATGCTAGAATAATTTGTAACCAAATTCATTACATTTAGCCTCTACTACATAAAATGCTGTTGTCAGTTAAAGCCACAAAAAATGTGCTCCTTGGTTGCAGTGAAGTCTATTGACGCTTCAATATACCTGCGAGACCAGCTGAGAGGATTTTCGAATCACTACGTGGCCTTGAAACCTTCATGTAATGGGTGTCTTAACTTACCTAGAGCTTACAGGGAAAGTTTAGCATATTGCTGGTTTGGCACGTTTGCAATAATGGAGCGTTTTCAACCGGGCAGTCCACAATGGAAACTGCTGTAGTTAATTCGCAGAACAGAATTCTGATCACAACGCACCGCTGGATTTGACCATGTAACCTCATAGTTTTCTAGTGATACTGAATTTAACTCTGCTAGCGAAAATTATTAGTAATTACGAATTCATGTGACTGTGCATTTCCATAATTACTCTGGCTGGTAGTGATACTGTATCAGTGGCGACAGTACGTGACGACACAGAGTGCAAAGCCGTTTCAGGGATTTTCATTTGATATCATGGTAGCAATGAAGCACATGTAGGCAAATAATTATTGGTGTAAAATAGATGCACTCTATTATTAACAGGTATGTTCGAACAGGTTATGGAAGCAATATGTGTATTTAGATTTTATACATATAATTTATGATATATTCTAAAAAGTTCAAGTTCTTCATTTTGTTGTTTCATTCCCCTGTTTTTGATTTAAATCATCAAATATAAGTAAAAATTCTGTGGTCCTTTTATAATTTACTTAGGCGTATTCAACATATCGCAGCTTTTTTATTTTATTTTACCAACGTGAGCAGACTTTACTATGAACTTCTGAGGTTTAAAGAAAAGATGCAGTTAGTAAAAATACGGCAATCGAAAGCTTTTATTTCTAGAAGAACTAACACTTCAAAATATTGTTAAAATAAAAGGTTTAATATATATTTTTTCTAGATACCTGAATTTTTATTTTATTTCAGTAGTAAACTTTGATTACAATTTCAATACTTGAAATTAAAACTATAAAAAATTTATATCCAGTAGTCTTTTACTCTAAATAACTTGTGTAACTGCAATATGTTCAAATGAAAAGCAAAATTATAGTAAAAATAATAATCCGACAAATTTCAGTCAGTTGAATCCACATTAAAGCGTTCTATGACCATTTGTTTATAATCCTGATGTGCAAATGTTTACAGAAGTTATGAATACCCGGGACAGCTGAAGAACTGGTTTCAATTATAAATTCAATTCAACTTTCATTAATTACATACTAACAATGGAAATATCATGTATAACCCTTACATGACTTTTGTGCTTACGATTTCACAGAATGTTTGAAATGTAAGAGCAAAAATCAAAGCGGAGTAAGGCTTACTTTATCAATTGCATTTGTCCTTGATTTGCAGTTTCCAGACTCAGACGCTGTTAAGCGGTTTCTGTATCCTACAAGATTTGGGACATGAGTAAATATTCTTGCTCTGCTATGAACTCATTCTAAATTGATCTCCAGAAAGTTCTGTCTATGCAAAGAACGTTACCAGGACGAAAAGCAGAAAATGCAAAGTGCAGGTTACAATGTGCATTGTTTCAATAACGTCATTTTTGTTCATTTTCCATCCATAAATTATGGGTACAGCAATAACAGCTTATTTATAAAAGCATAATTTACAAGATGATTTCGTACATTTGAAAGCGATCTGTGATACTCCCAGCTAACTCCGCCTAGCACTTTTTCCTGTGCTCCTTAACATGGCTGTTCTTGAAGGATTCAACCTGGGATTTATGTATCTTACATTCCAAACCGGAAGTTTATTTTCCTCCTTTAATGACATTTATAAGTACTATTTTTAAGCAAAGTTTTGAAACAATGTTGACAGCTCTCATTTCTCGTGGATGTATTTAAATTTTTCAATACAATATTATGCAGGAACTTCTCTTCATTTTCAGCTTTACCCATAGTACGAATCTTTGATATCTGCATGTGTGTTAGTTTCCAAGGACATTAAATAACAGAATGAGTAGAAAGTTATCATACTCAAATACTCTCACGTTGTACGATATCGAAGAAAAATATTGTAGCCCTGGGGGCTTAATTAACTGAAAGAGTAACTAAACGGTTATAATCACAATCCATTGGCTAGGAAGATAAGAAGAAATAGGTTTAAACTGGAAATCTTTCAGTCCCTGAAACAAATTTCTCGTTTATTACATTACCATTTACAAAAGAGAGTTGCAATTAATGTATACCTAATGTAAATGACTACAACATGTTTTGAAGCGATTGTTCCGAGCAGGTGAAGAGAGCAGAAATGATACCAATAGGTCAGATCTATTTGCTAGTCTTCTCAAATTGTTATTCCAAGTTACCCAAGATGGGAGAACCCCAAACCATCAATCAGAATTAAACTGTAAAATAGTTTGTTTTCAAAAATATTTACGTCAATCTAGCAAAGGATGTTTTTACTTAACGGAATTTCCTACCAATAATGGTGAGACAAACACACACTACTATAGTTCAAACAATACATATTTCGTATTTAGTAAAATTTGTATAATGTTTAAATATAACACTTTTGAGATCATTTAGCGGGGAATAAAAAGAACAAATAAAAATCGAATTGAATGAATTACAAACTCTTGGCATTATAAACTTTTAAAAGCAATTAAAGTGGCAAGTTTATTAAAAACCACATTTTAGCAGCACATAAGAAGCCCTGAATTAACATGGTCTTCTTATTGGGGGAGTTTTTCAGTGAAACTTTGAGCCATATGGATGTTAAATTGCATATATACAACTTTGAAATTGTACGGATATTTTGATCCTCATTTATTATGTGGATGTGATCATTAATTTTTATTTTCTTGTGTTTTTGTACTTGAATGAATAATGCAATTCCAGAAAAAATATTCACTATCGTTGTCATAAATATCATAACGAATACTGAACTGCCTATATATATTACTACCCGAAAATAAAAAAAATAAAAATAAAAAGAGGGAATTTGTTTCTGTAATTATTCAAGGTTTCGTGCCAATGTTTTGATACTGCAGCGGTAAATAGCCAATTTTCTAATGAAACCTGGCCTACAAGTTTTTCATGTGTAGGTGCTCTGTACGACTCCTCTGCGTGCTATATGATAGATATTTGAGCTATTCAGCACTTTCTTTCATTATACGAGCCATCGGAGGGAACCAACCCTTGTAGCTAAGACAACATACTCCAAATCCCTTACTTCGTTTCACCACATTGACACGTTCCTATACCATTTAATTTGAAAACTATATTTGAAATTTTTAATAGTGTTTAACGCCTGTTTTTACTACTGAGGCACCACAGGTGGTGGACACTGATGGTACATGAGATGATATATTGGGAAAGGAATTTTGAGGAAGGAAGCGTTCCAGGCCTAAGTTTAGGGTACCTCCCCGGCATTTGCCATTTATGAGGACTGAGGAAAACCTGGAAAAAACCTTAATGAGGGAGGAGGGTCCTGGCGGGATTCGAACCCTAGACCTCCCGCTCATGAGCCTGCGCCTTAACGACCTCGGCCACCCATGGCGGTATATATTTCGAATGGGACGGATATATGAATATTTAGAATAAAGTACATAGCATTTTTGCACTATATAATTACGCTTAAATACTTATTTCAAGGTCGAATAGTTAGGTTATTGCAAAATCACCACATTTCTAGATTGATATACCAAATCGAATTACAAAAGAACGTTGAATGATATCGGACCATATTCTTGATATTTGATATTCCAGAAACGACAAAACATAACAGTTACAAAAGTAAAGAACTGGAGCATAAATAATGGATAACTTTATATTAATTCACAAAAGTGCTAGATTTATGTTGTTATGTATTTCATTAACCTGTATCATTTATTTCAGTACTGAAACTTTCACTTGGAACGGCTATACGTTATTTGCGTGAAACAATATATGGATGTAAAACAAGCAAAAAATAAAAGTCACTGTGTATTAATTAATTTTTACTTTCTCAATAGTGCAACAGAGGTTATATTTCACATTTCTTCCTTTCGCTTAGTCATGAGTCCCACGCTTTACTTCCGGAACTTAAGCATTAAGAACTTGATCCTTATCTTACCTTCAGAAGTACTCGAAAGCGAGTTTACTTTTCGGGCAAAATATAGAAATATATGTGGAAATAGACCAGTCTTAGCAACTTTCAGTACAATTTCATTTTTCTAAATTATTTCCAGGATAGTTTTATCAAACTTAGCTTTCCCTTTCATGATGAGTATTTCTGTAACTGATTCAATTGATGTTTTACTTGCTGTTATGATATCTGTGCTGTATTCAATTATATTGTAAGATGTCACTTTCCATTTTTTCTTAATTTTAACACAAGAAAAGGTTTCCCAACGTTAGAAAAAATATTTTAAAAGCTTTAATCATACAATTTCCTACCCTATCCACATTGATGTTGTATTGGATGAATTTTCATTATGCCTGTCCTATCATCAACTGTGTAAATGCCACTCTATTTATGTTTACATCGCTCTATTTGAGCAAAATTCCGATCACATGTCATGTACAAATGCCCTTTTGTTGGATACACATGACGAATTTAGGCAAATATACCATTAATATTTAATTGTACTAAATTACTTGAAAACAGTGCCATGTCAGTTTCAATTCGTGTTACCTACTTTCTTTCTAGAAGAACAGATGATTATGTATTTATATTTGTATGAAACTCAATTTATCCATAGCATGCGTAAAACGATAGAAATGTTGTTTTGAACTTCAAATGTTAAGAGCTCAGTTTCACGATTAGAACTTGTAAATAATTCATACAGTGCCAAAAATTAGACTTGTGCTGTTACTGAATTCAAGGCTTCAATTTTACTTTTTACTATTTTTGTTTCATTGTTGGGATATCTGAGCTTTGTTAATAATACGTACATTTCTTAGCTGCGTATGAATCTTTACATCAGGAATGATTGTACCTGCTGAAAACATATCAGACACAAAAGAATATTGTAGAAAATGTAAAAGTTAATTTTGGTAAATTCAATATAAATAAAACAACGATTTAAATGAGATAAATTAACCCGGAAATGATAAAACACAGGAAAAAATAAACACAAATGTTATAAATTGTGTTTATCTGCCCAGAAAAAGAAGTTTTGACTTTTGGGAACTAACTAAAGCTGATATTAAAATATAAGACTTTAACAGTTTAACTTTAGCTTTTAGGAATAGACAGATATCTACAATGCGGACAAAAAGAACTCCTGATAGGATCAGTGAAGAATTTATTAAATTTAACCAGAATATACACAAAATATTCTGACGAGATCCAGTTGTTTCATACAGAAAATGCAGGGAACTTGTAACAGAAAGTTCTACTCCAAACACAATCGTGAAATGAACCCAAAAATATACGTTTTTTTCCTTATAATAGTGCTGACCTTTTTGGTCTCTGAGATAGATTGATCAATACTAAGAAATATTTACAAACAATTTAGTAAAAAGTGTTACCTGAGCTGTAGTAATTATAACTTAAGGTTTTTTTTTTTATTTTTCTCAGCAAAACCATGCCGGAGAGGTTTTGGGGTATAGGATTGGATTCCCTGATATAGATCCCAGCGGGAATATATAGGTTATATGGGAAGAGAGAAAAGGTGTTATATTAGTAAAGAAGGATCTATTTGTAACAATTTGTATATGACCAAGAAATTCAAGTAAAAGTACAAAATGTGGGATATTTGATGCTTAGCAGGTCATGGTTGCTTTTTAAGGCTAAATACAGCAAAAATATGAATTATTATATATGTATAAGGTGTGTAACTCATTGATAAACAGTGTATTTCGTTCAAGAGTAGACTATTTGAATTAAATGAGCCTTGCCGCATTGCAGTGTTACATTAAAATACGTGCACATTACTGTAAGATGTCTGTGATTTACGGTAAGATTACTGTATAAATCGTAGCGGAAATACCATTGATGTATTTTTATTGAATCTAAGAAAAGAGTATGCAAATATGAACTGAAATCCTTTGCCGGTGCTATAAATCATAAAGCCTATGCGGACAGTAAATAAAACAGACATTCGCTACAGAGATCTCACTATTCAAAGAGGATTAGCTATGAATGCTTTAAAATGTTATGGAAGAGAAAAACGCCCGAGTCCGAATATACAGAGATTATGGGGGCTAACTCGTATTTCATTTTCATGCTATGCAACTTCATACCACACCCTGCGTATAGTCGAGGAATCGTTGAAAATTATGTTATATTAAAACTATGTTTATTACTTAGTCATTAAAATTGAAACAACTGGATGAAATTGGTGCAGCCGTAACTTAAGTGAACTACCTTAGTGCGAAAATATAGTCTTGTATATTATGGTTATGTTTTAAAACAATTTATTTTAGTAACTACGAGGTACATCCAGAAAGTAAGTTCCGTTTGGTAATAAAATTAAATTGTGTACAGACACAGAAAAATTATTTATTGCACAAAATTCTACAACTTTTAAACTACTTTTCCACATAACTTCCGGAATTTTTCAGGCATTTGTCATAGCGTGGCACAAGTTTTTGTATACCTTCTTCGTAGAAGTTTGCTGCCTGTGTCTTCAACCAGTTGGAAACATTTTCTTTCAGCTCTTCGTCATTGTTGAAGTGTTGACCGCCAAGGAAAGACTTGAGATGTAAGAACAGATGAAAGTCGCTAGGAGCGAGGTCAGGGCTGTACGGAGGATGGTCAAACACGTCCCAGCCAAATCCCTGTTGGAGGTTTTTCGTCACATTTGCAGTGTGTGGTCGTGCGTTGTCGTGAAGAAAAACAACACCTTTTGACAGCAATCCTCGGCGCTTATTCTGTATTGCGCGGCGCAATTTCCTAAGTGTCTCACAATAAACATCTGCTTTGATTGTTTGACTACGCGGTAAGAAATCAATGAGTAAGATGCCTTTCCAGTCCCAGAACACTGTGCACATCATTTTTCGAGGTGTCAAGATTTGTTTCGGCTTAACCTTTGCTGGGGATGAAGTGTACCTCCATTCCATTGATTGCCGCTTACTTTCAGGGGTGTCGTAAGAAACCCAAGTTTCATCTCCTGTGACTATCTGTGTCAGAAATTCTTCGCCGCCTTCATCATAACGGGTCAAAAACTGAAGTGCACTACCCATCCGTTTTGTTTTGTGTTGCTCAGTAAGAATCTTTGGTACCCAACGTGAGCAAAGTTTACGAAATTTCAGTTTTTCGGTAACAATTTCATGAATTAGTGATCGTGAGATTTGGGGAAATTCCATAGCGAGAGCACTAATTGTAAACGTGCGGTTTTCCTGGATCTTGTCATCAATCGCGTGAACCAGTTCTTCTGTAACCAAAGATGGACGCCCACTTCGTTCTTCATCGTGCACTTCACTGCGTCCTTCATTGAACTGTCGGACCCATCTTCACACCATTGAATCACTCATCGCATTTTGTCCGTAAACTTCGCAAATTTGCCGATAAATTTCAATTGGTTTCACTTTCCTATCATTCAGAAAACGAATCACAGATCTGATTTCATAAGCGGCGGGATTTTCAATCAACACCGACATTGTAAACAAGCACAACAAAGCGTACGTGGCTGACAGCGATCTCAAAATGGCGTACGTTTCTTCTCCTTGATACAGAGAGTTTACCGCACATGTGCGGAACTGCGATCGCAGCGCTGCAGCGGAGATAAATTGAAACGGAACTTACTTTCTGGACGTACCTCGTATTAAACTGCATGTATACTATAAATGAAACATAAATTCAGTTATTTTGGATCATTTATCTGTTCAAATGATTAAAGTACTGCGTTGCTAAGAGATCCTATATTGGAGCTGAGGAGTAACAGTAATAAGGATACTCGGTGTGTTCAGATTTTATCCTTTCTCTCCGGCTTAAATTTAATTTTAATAACTGGCTGTCATTGGGTACTACTAATTCACTTCTTTGTATTATTAAGTTAGATTTGGCTTACTTAGAAGCCAAGGGATTCTGAACTAAGAATCGGGGGAATTGTACATGGGATATTTCGAAAAGATTATTTTGTTCCTTTAACGCGACCCCGCCCCCAACTACCTAGTTGTGTGTCTGAGGAACGACTGGAAGATGGGTTTTGTGGTGCCTCACGAATAATGGCGCAATAGAGCACATTATGATTGATGTGTTTCACCCTCGACCTTCCTCATTCTACTCCTTGCTTTAACATTGTAATACGTTTAAATCAATTCTAGTTAGCTTCTGTTGTGTTGTCTGTTGTCAGAATATACAACATACGCGTACACCCAAAGATAAATTGCCTAAAGCGATCATAATAGCCAAGTTTTCCATCCTGTACTTCCGATGTAGAAATGTATCGTCCAGAAGGTGACGAAAAATGTGTTGGATATTGTTCAAAGGCTATGCTCATCTATACTTTTTGACATTACGTAAGATATTTCATCACTCAATTAAATGCCCGCGCTCGCCGTAAACTTTCATGGAACAAAGCTCAACATATGAGTGTTTCTTAAACCACGTCGAAACATTATTCGATAAACTAAAGCGTTTAGTATACCAGCCACATTGGGCAATCTTGAAACTTGAATCTTGAATCGGTCTGTTGTCGACGTCGAGTGGCTTCGCGTTGTCATGCCAATTTTGAACTGCTTTTGTAGATTGATTATAGGTCTCTTCGGTGTTGTTGACCACGCTTCAGTTACTACAATTTCTCAGGACGAATTCAGCTTTTTTTTGACTGGTACTCAACAGGACTGGGAGAAGAATTCAATGGTGTAAATGAGCACGCGTTGTGACATTATATATATATATATATATAATAAAATAAATTGGTAAATGTCTAAAATATTTCACATCCTCTGGTGTGTTTCTTACGATAGACTTAGCTATATCGATACAAACTTATTTGCCGCGTGTGAAACTTATAGATCAGTACCGCGGCGAGTGAAATTGAAAGTCGAATTTATAATGGGTTCTGCGAACAGTGTGTATCTTGCTGCGTGTAGATCTTATAACTGCGTGCCTCAGCAACGTCGAACTTACAACTGCTTCTGAGAACAGCTTACTGCCTCTGTTGCGGTACATATGTCTTATTACTGCGTCTCGGAGCGTGTAAAACTTAAACTGCCTAAAAGCTGAATGTATCTTGCCGCGTGTAGAACTTGAAACTGAGTGTCTTAGCCGAGCAAACACTTCCTTACATATTAAATTCAAATAAAATATCTTTGGCTAGGAGACGCCAAAATGCACGCGCAAGCCTCGTGTCTTACTTTAAAAATTTGAAAAATAATTTTAAATAATTCTTTTAAAAAAGTGTCGTCGCACTCCATCATCGGGTTCATTTTCCCTATTGCAAATATTTTATATGACCCCGTTGGCCTCAAAGTTACCGTAGGCAGTTGACATCAGAGACTTTCTCTTTTGCTGACATAAAATTTACAGGTTGCACTTATATATACATATTATAAACATACACATACAAGGTCTACATCACTAGCTGCAATATATAAATAATTACGATTATGTTTTTAATAGATTATTTTTATATTTTAGGGTCGTGGGCAGCAAGTACAGTTTCAAAACATGACCAAAAACAACAAGTAAATCATTGCATAATATACTGTTTAAAACGCACCTCATTACTCACTTCTACAGCAAAAAGGCTTATTGCTTGGAACCTTTTTGTAACAACTGACATAAATCGAAGGTACTTTTTCAAAAATAGAAATTTTAGGAATAACTGTACGCACTTATTTATATGCGTTCTTTTATATGCACTTTAATGAACACAAATGTCAGTTTTGTCTTACAATCTTAACAGGCCCCTTAATCAAACAACCACAACAATCAATGTTATATTCAAGGAGAACAAAAAAAAAAATTAAATGTACTGATACTTGACTTGCTGACTTTGACTGAGAGTCGTCATAGCAACCATCATAAGGATAACACATAGATAATGCTTGTTTCATTTATTACTTTGTTTTATTTGTCGCATTTATATATATATATATATATATATATATATATATATATATATATATATATATATATAAAAGCATATGAAACAACAACATCGCTTTATACATGCATTATGTGCAGGTCCCATATGACTTATGTTGCGAAGAATTCGATTCATATCCCTTTACAGGTTAGTACAGCAATACGACTTATTGCATGAAATATAAGTGAGAATATCAGAAATTAAAAATAAGCACTTTTTTAATCAAGCTTCCGTGAAATTTATTTAGGATCGTATGTCATAAAATCATAACTTTCAAATAAAACGATTAGACTACTAAATGTATTTACGCATGCATTGCATTAAGAAGATCGGAGTAATTCAAATAAACTTATTTTTCCGTAAAAATGAGCAAACTATGCAGATCCTAATCGCATGGTATTTTTTTTTTTTTTGATTGGTTTATTTATGGACGCTCTTTAACATCTCAGGTCATCAGCGTCCCATTCAACTCAGGGCGTGTAACGGCCGACAAATTTTGCTCAGAGGCCTCTCTTTCAGGCTTGAGGTTCTTTTATCGTGCCGTAAATGTACGACACGGGACCCACGGCCTTACTTCCCTTCCGAAGGAAGCCATACTTAGGATTTTTACGTCCGAAAAAATCCATCGGTACTGCGATCTTGGGAATCGCATGGTATGACAGAAAACGAACTCACACCTTGCTTTAAATTTGTGCGCTATTGCTGGATACTTCAGCAATTATGGGCCAAATTTCTACAGCAGAAAAGTTAATACAAATGGCATTCTAATCCACTTTATTGTTACTGTTATATGGTAATTTCTATAATTAATAAAATAAAGTTATTCACTCCTCGTTGAAATATAGTTGAAGCTGTTCAGAAATACAGTGCCATATAGTAGACTTACTTTTGAGTCTCAAGATAATTTCTTTAGACGCTCTTAATTTTTTCAACGACTTTTGTTCCGTGTTGTAGGCCCCGTCGGAAAAAAAAGTCACAGGCGGAGATAGTTTGCTTCCAACAACATTGGTATTATTTCTTCTTCGGAATATTTTCGCACAGCAATATAGCAAAGAGCAGAAGAGCACCGTCACTCTAGAAGTATAAATAGTTAAAACTGCTGTACACCATACTAGTTCTCCTGTTTACAGTGATGTATTCCATACCCATCACAGGGCATAATTTGGGTAAAAACTGCCCATCTCATCCTCAGAACTCGAGAAGGCTCTGACTGATGTCATTTCGAGCAGTTTGCTGCTCATTAGTGAGGAGACATAGGACCCACCACATTTTCCAAAATCATAGCTCTTCAAAAAGAACTTGTGTCCAAATCTGAAGCGAGTTCGAGCACACTTAAGCTTCGATCATCTTTCACAAGGACACAAACGACCTGAATGTTGACCTGAGTTATGCTCATCATTGGACGATGTGCGTGACTTTCATTTGCCGCTGCAACACGACCCTGAGGAATTTCTTGAGCCATCAAGCATTTGGGTTCATGAAATCGTAGCTCTTCGAACTATGCCGGAAATCAGACAAATTTTATGTCGGTTTAACTCCTTCTTTGAAAAGAAGAAGAAAAAAAAAACGAATGATGATACGCTGAGTAACCGACGGTGCAACCTGTTGCTCAGACATAGTGCCACTGGCGATGGAGCAACCAATGCGGAAGTCCGTTGGTAGTATGTACACCTGCATAGCAAAGCTTGAATTATAAACAGAATACTCGCTACGATGTCACTAGCAGAACGGCTATAATCTCAATCCTATGCCTCGTCCCTAGTAGTAAATGATACACTGTGACTGTATAATAGACACACTAAGAGAACAAATAAGAAAGTATAATTTCACCTTTTTCACTTATTAGCAGTTACCATGTACTCCCAACTACCATATTTCATGACTGTGTCAACCTCCATCCTACAGATTACGTCGTTTAATCATTTAGGCTACACAATATTCCCATGGTACGCTTCCTCCCTACAAAATGCGACCATTCAAGAAAAGTCTTAGGCTATCTCTCCCCAGTTCTATTGATGCGCCCGTGCCACTATAGAGTTTGCCTTTCAATTCTTGGTAACTGCTTCTTCCATTTGCATTAACTGTCCCATCTCATCATTCCTCCCCATTTCATGAATAATAACCTGGCCCATCTTTGAATTCCATCCATCTCCTCTGCCCTGTATTTTACATTTCTGCCCTTCTATGTTCACCCTTCAGCACCATGCAACCCAACCTGTGCACATATGAACTACACGCGTGTGTTTAGGGCCAATTTTCACACACACTCATTTTTCACTTCTATTAAAATCCTTGATACTGCCGTTGTGCTTTTTCTGCCTTTTGGGAATACAAAAATTGAAAATTTTGAAGAAAGCGTATCTAGACTACAAAGAAAACGGGAAAGTCCTTCCCAGCTCATTGCGGCAAAATCCTCTTGATTAAACTTGCAATTTGTACAGACTGTCTTGCTTCCCAAGCGTTTCTGAATGATGTTATCGGCACTAGCGGCATTAAGGTTGAAGAGAAAGCCAATTTTATATCAGAAATCCTCTTAGTGCCACGAGCGAACTCATCAGCACGAGAATATTCACTTCTTTCACGGTTGCTGCAAATCTTGCCTTTTGTCGTTCATTTTGAATATCTTCTTTGCCTTCTTTTGAACGCTTTATGTAATTACAATATCGTAGAGCCGACTGACATTATCAAATTAGTATTTAATCTCTTTAGACTTTCAAGATGTTTTACTACCTCTAGCTTAAATGTTTGATAATTAACTATACCCTGTTCTTCTGATGAAACTGGTGAAGCATTTATATTCAACTGTTATTATAACAACCGTATTTTTATTCCCTAAATATTGGGGCATATATTCATGCATTTACGACTTTAAAATGTCAAATATTTGCATCAAATTATGCGTTTAAACAAACATTTGCATAATTTATGTGCGCTACCAGTAAGGTTATTGTTTTAACTCTGAACTCATTTCAGTCTTGCTCTAGTTCGTTTTTATTATTACTTTTGGTCACCACCAGATGTTTTAGATTTTCCCAGTTTATGTTTTTACTGTTGCTTCTTCAGGTGTCCTTATAGCGGAAGAAACCCCGTATGATGAAGGAATATAAACTTAAGATGCGACTTGTTCTGCTGTGATTTATTTTATTCTCTCTGTCTGTCTGTCTGTCTGTCTTGTTGCTTGGTATTATAGAAAGTGGATCGTCCGAAATTCTATTATTTCAAGTTTTTGTTTATATCCTATATTTTTGGAAATGATGTTATGAACTTCTTTAACATTCTCACCAATTTTGCTTAGAATGATGAAATGTCAGAAGGAAGAGGAGTTAAGTGTACGGCTATAAAATATAGAATAGTGTCAACTTCTGAGTTTGAGAGGACGTTTTAACCTACCGATGCAGGACGATTATTTTGGAACCAAAATAATTAATTTTATTTCTAATTGTTTTTAGGTGTTTAGCATAGTGGAAACATAATTTGGGTATGTTACTTTACTGACCTGGACCATGTAAATAGAACCAACGCTCATAAAAAAATACTCTCTCGCACTGAATGCCATTTGATCCTAGTAAATTTACTGAATCGATGAAACATTTTGCAACTATGAAGTTGTTTTTTCTTTATAGTGAGAAAAATAGATCAGTTTATTCGTCGTTTTTAAATGAATCAAATTTGCCATTCTTCGGAATCGTTACTTCATCTACTAATGCCAATACAAAATCGTTTTTAAGGTGTTTCGGAACCTTTACAATATAACACTGCATCATACAGTTTTTGTGCAAATTGATTTGTAACGTTCTTATGGTGTGTATGATTTTCAAAAAAAAAAAAAAAAAATAAAAAAAAAAAAAATAAAACCATAAAACTGGATTAGTTAATTTAAATAGGAAATATTAACAGGTGAAGGTTTCTGAATTTTGTCACCTTACTATGCTTCTACAGACCTTCTAAATCTTAATGTGCGTCTGTTTCTCCTACAAATCTTTCTCATGTTTCTTCGTTGTTATTTTAAACCTACTTAATTAAGTTTTCTTATTATTCTTATTTTTAGATCATCTTCACGCTTGGATTTCAGCAATTTTTGATAACAGTTCCTTTCTTTTCAGTTGCACTAAGGAAGTTTGAGATCATCAAATGTGTACTTTTTTATTCTCTTTTTCTTTTCCAAAGCCTAATCTGCAGCTGTTTTAACCGATTGTTTTAAACTTTTATGCATTTGTTCCGCATTCCAATCCTCATTACCTGCCGACAATCTCTGATAAATTCTTCTTTAATATACATATTCAACGTTGTCTTCTTACGGAAAATGTGCCAAACATATAGGGCCGTTAATGGTAGTAACAACATTATTTACACTCTCATAGGAAAACTGGAGACAGCAATATAATGATATGCACCCCAGTTCACTCCTCTTCTCCAACATGCTGTATCTTAATTTTTATACATAATCTATTATGGTCTTTAACTTTCCAGGTGAACTCTCCCAAGTAAATTTCTGGACACTCTTATGTTTTAAGTTATTGCTCATAACAATACATTCTTGCTCTTGGCTAATCCAGATAATCTCCTATCATTGTCATTTTCAACATCTTCACCCCATGGACCAATTGCATCGCCGTTCAACCTACCTAACGTTAAGTCATCCATTGCAAGAAGCTCATGTCCATTTGCACAAACGTACACTGCTTCTCTCAAATGCTCATAGAAATCTTTCTTTTTACAAACATATAGTGTTATTTTCAATTACCAAACTTAAGAGAAAATAAAATAGTTCTGGAAAATATGATAATCTTATAATCAGCTTTCATTAAACTGCGCAATCGGAGTTTTACACACTAGTGGAACCGGTAGATCTTCGGTGGTGACTCGATTGTCAATAAGACCTCGTTAAATACAAAGTTTTGAATCCCAGCATGAATACTCCAATAGCTTAGAACAGGTGAACAGGGCTGTAGTTTTACAAATAGTCCTTGGCCACAAGAGTGAATGCATGGCCACCAACCATACGTTTTTTCGTGTAGTGAAATTATAGTTAGAATGAGACAATGATATGAATAGAAACGGAAAAGAAATAAAAAGTCAATATATAATATTAACAGAAACAGAAAGAGATTAACACTTTTAAAATTCAGTCAACCTGAAAAGGTTACGAACTTCCATATTCCCTGTAATGTGCCTAATGCAACAAGCACAATATTATTTGCCACAGTAGTACTTCATCCACATGACGCCCTTAGGACGCGTCACCCAATTTAGTTTGAATTCGCACTGAAATCACAACAGCCTTATGTCACGCTTTTGCACAGCAAATTCTAATTACGCTAATCTTAATTACGTTAACTGCGCACATGGAATTTATTTTCCCGCACTCGAATTGCTGGAGCATCAGTATAAACAGTTTTGTGAACTCGCGTAATGTTTATTAATGCGATGCGTTGTCTGTGATATACTGGACTTACAGAACTCTCTGATGGATAACGAGACAGTGCAACGAAATATACACAGTGCCCCTAACATTGTATCTTGTATCTTTCGAAACAAAATGATTTAATAGTCCCTACTGGTAAAGAGGTAGAAATTGCTAATCGTATTTCATTTACGTGTCAATGCGGCAAAGGAGGAAGATTGTAATAAAAGGAAAGTGCCTTCAGAAAAGAGATCCGAGCATAGGAATAGTTTCTATGTGCATATTTAGAGAATAAAGAAGAGTTGTAAAAGGCGGGTCAAAGATAAATTGATAGTTTTGCATTATTTGATAGTTATTTTGTAAGGCATTTGGACGTTCTGAATTTGGACAAGAGAAGAGAGACTTTCTGGAAGGCGGGGTACCAAAACCGTTTCAGCAAAAGAGAAAATAATAAAATTCTCTATTGTATTTTGTAATAATATTTTTGTTAATTTGTAGTTTTTATGGCTTAAAACAGATCCTGAATAATTTTAATTGTAATTTACAGGGTAATGACTAAATGACTGAATAAGTAAAAAAGATACAATACTTATACATTTTAATTAATATTTTTACAATTTATAGAATCAAAATCTGTCTTGTGAACTATTTATAAACTCTCGAAATACTTCGTGTACAATTATTGTGCAATTATATTGTAAATATAGAAATAGAAAATTATTTCAATGAAGAAAACTATAGAGTCTATAGCGCTTTTATATTTTCTATACCGTTTTTAATAACGGATGTATTATTTGAGAAATGCTGAGCCAACAGCCACTTATCCCAGTTGAAAATGGGCAATGCTAGACAGAGTGTTCACAGATGGTTGTTTTAAATGCATTATATATTACTATACTCAATCATAAACGTTAGACGAAGTGCAAAACAAAGAAATGTTCACATTTGGGAAGCAAAGTTGCACAGTTAAATAACAATTTAGTTAGCACTATAACGCCGATCTGACAATGAGCATTTTACTTGTCTTTTTGAAAAGGTGAGTATTTTTGTGCATGCTCTCAAAGTTACAGCTGCAAAAAATTATCCCACTCTGTTCATTCGTTTTGCTGCGATTTCTTTCATTGTGGCATGTACTCGAAATCCGGATCTTGGCTTGTTACGGTACATGTTATACAATAAAAAATCGATGTATTATGGTAAATGTTATTAATTCAATACACTGTAGATATTTTTTGGAAGTGATAATGTTTCATGTCAACTCATGGAAGAGTTTTTGAGATAATAAATAAATAAAATGGACGTTACTTTTGTTTCACTGAGGGAATGTTTGTTTACAGCACACCACCAGGAAAGCGTTATATCTTACATAATCAAATTGTTATTATGTTAACCCTATGAGGGAATATGAAAACAAATCCATCACGCAGTTGTTACACAACTTTTAATCCCCATGTTTCAATATGAAAAAGTAACACTTTTCTGAGACAATGTACTCCTCTCAGTTCTATAATGGATATGGTAGCGTAGCCACTCTAGTACAGATTGAGGTCAAGCACTGTTCTTGGAAATATGGAGTCATGCATTCCTTTTGCCATTGGACGCCTCAAAGGAATTGCCAATAAGAGCTTATCTGGAGTTTCTCTCCCATCCCTTTTTCTTTTCATCACTTTACTCACTCTTCCTGGCTTGACCATTCACAAACGGAAATTTAGATGGTAGATTCTTTTTAACTCTGCCCGTGTTTTTTCAACACTATCATATTTAATTCATCCTAGTATTCGAGGCAGATGTAGCGGACTTTTGCATGTTCTCACTAATATATACCCTAAAGGAATGCAAAACATTAAAATACCCACATTTGGTATTCAAAAATATTAACTAAAAGCATTTCTACTAGCGCAATATTACCATACAATCAAATTGTAGGTTTTTTTTTTTTTTTTTTTTTTTTTGCTCAATAGAAATAACAGGAATAATCAAGAATTTACTGCTCATAAATGAGATTTCTACATTTTTAATCGAAGAAGAAAAAGAGGCATGATAAAAAGTGGAGAAATTAATTAATGAATTAAAATTAAAATAAAAATTATATAAAATGTAACAAATTTTTGAGGAACCCAGAGAGTACTTAGTGTTTACAATGTTTCATTTTATTACACGCGAGTAAGAGAGGAACTTGGGCAGGCAATACCGTAGAGAAATAATGATAAGTGTAACAAAAAAATTTAGCTTAATTTTTTTTTAAAATTTTTGAGTCATACCACATTCTTTAGATACGTTTATTTGGATTATGGGATGGGATTCTCAAATTCAGAAAATTTTCTCTGAGCACTAACTTCCACAATGACTCTTGTTCTACGCCATGATTAATTTTTTTCAGAATTAGTTTCTCGTTTTCAGCATACGACTTGCTCATTGAATAAATTGTACTGATTAGTAGCAGCAATTTACTTTAATTTTAAGTCTGGTTTGAATGGATATAGCACGTAGATAACTATTGAAAATTTTGGGTAATCGCAAAAGCATTTTTAGAATTCCTCAATAACAGATTGTATTTTGACCATATATTTCGGTGGATGAAAATTTAATTGAGAGCACTTTTCCAGATGATCTTTAATGTTAGAAAAATGATCAAAAATGTTATTTTTCAGCTCAGTTATAACCGCAAGTTATGATGACTAGCTCATTATATCAAAAGTGCATTTGTTTCTCCTTTGTAGCTGTAAGTTGAATTCACTAAGTTGGCATTAAAATTTAACCGAAATGCCAAATCATAATCCTTCCTGCTTATACTTTATTTCGCTCTCCCTTAAAAAAAATCATTAAGTAAACTTCGAAATCTTTGAAAAAAGTTGTACCTGCTGAACAACCCAACATCAGTATGTAAAATTATATCTAGTGTTTCTTTCTCAAAGGTGAGATTAAAAAGTCGTCTGTGGAATGATTTCAAATGAATTGAATGTACAGTTTTAAATACAGTATCTATGACAATCTTTGTAATGAGTCCTTTTTCTTGTCAAAATTTACTGTTGAATTATACAGTGATAAGCAAGAAAGTCGCGGAAATCTTCGCGATATCGACAGTAGGCCCTGCAAGGCTTTTGCTCCATCACTAGTGATGGCAATAAGCATATGTAACGGTAGACTAAGATTTCTGACAAAACGATAGTAAAAAAGGAAATATTTCCGGACTACTTGCTCGTCCTTTGAATGAAATCACCCCAAAAATTCATCTTTGACGTTGAAATCTTCAAACCCCATTTAAATAAAAACTAATACCTTCGCAAGGTCACTGAGGTCAGTTGATTCATCCAACTGGAGAAGGAAAAAACGCGACTGAACACATCTTTCAAAAGCTGTTCACTTATATTTACGTTAATTTTTTTCTATTCGTTCTACGATCGTTTTTCTGGAAAATAGAAGATCTTGGATAACAACCTTGATTTATCTTTTATTTCCAAATCTTCAAAATATTTAAGAAAACACTGTTAATGATCACCCATTCAGTGAATAATTTACATTTTTAAACTATCGAATTGTTTGAAAGGGAGCTTGATTTTGCTAGTGTGTGCTATTTCCTTGCTAATTTCGATTGCAATTGTTGAACCTTAAGATTACGAATTTCACTGGTGGGTTGAAAACCAACATCACGTTTACAATAAAGATTAGCGATATTATGAGTTCCAAGTTAAGTTTTTTGACACGTATACTGAAGTGCTATTAATTAAACATTTGTCTTTCACCGTGACAAAGGAAAACTCGACTTCCCATTCGTCGTGAGTTTGGTTTTCTTTCGTGCACGCATGTTCACGTATTATAACAACAACAACAACAACAACAACAACAATAACAATAATAATAATAATAATATAATTATTTTTAAATAACGCAATACAGAACAATAAAATCAATCATAAATAGCCTAAACACAGCTACGATAAAGAACTTGTAGCTAAGCTTTTTGTGATGAGCCAGAGATCGCTATTCAAACTTCTTGCTGCACAAGACAATAGGCACAAGACATCAAATTACATGACATTCTCTTACCTACACGTAGCCACATACCTATCGTGCTACTGGAGACGACGTTCCAAGGGCATGTTGACATCTTTTCTCTTGTTCCGTTTAAGAGGAAACACACACTGATTAAAAATTGTCAACTCCTAACTCCTACTAAGTATATACGATCGACTAAGCATTGTCTCGTTGGAAATGCCTGATATAGAAAAAGTATATGTTAAATGTTACAAACTTTATGCTGGAATCTAAAACAATCGATTAAAATCAATAACAGAAATATTACTAACGGAAGAACAGAACGTGTTTCGAACTGGTAGATCACGTACAGATAATATTTTTATAATTAGATCATTGAGAAAAAGAGAGTGTGTAATTTACTCACTCATGGCCACTTGAAAAAAATGATAAGATAAATAGAAAAATGTGGGAAATAATGGAAAAACATGTTACCTTCCTTATCTAATAAAATGCATTAAAAGATCTGTATAAGGTGTTAGATTCACTCACCTAAATACACGGGTGAAAACATAATAATTAACCAGGATAAGTCAAAGCTTTATCTATTTTAATTTTAATTATAGATTTTAATTTTAGTATGTATTAGGGCAAAACCGTAAACAAATGGAAGGAAGAAGTACCAAATGCGTTCAGAATGGCAAATATAGATTTAAATGTTCAAACTTATGCCGAGACATTGTCATAGTACAAGTTCTAGATCATATAATTCAAAAGGAAATGAATGTAAAATAATAAGTATATAAATTGGAATGAAGATTATGTCATTGCAGGAAAAAAAAAAAAAAAAAAAACCAAGTCACAGCAAAAATGAAAGTTAAATCCAGTAGAAAATATAAATCATAAGCGTTACAGAATCTCTATTAACTTAGATACGTATAGAAAATAAAATAAATAAATACCAGTTTCTGTGTGAGACTATTAGGAAAACATTGAAACAAACAAACAGATTCAAAGTTAAAGTTATATAAAGTTATGGAGGTTCCGATACTGTTGTATGACTAAATCTTGATTGGACTGTAAAAAAGGACATATGGAAGCTACTAAAATGAAATAGACCACTATTAGAATACAAAGTTTCTGTGTGAGACTATTAGGAAAACATTGAAATAAACAAACAGATTCAAAGTTAAAGTTATATAAAGTTATGGAGGTTCCGATACCGTTGTATGACTAAATCTTGATTGGACTGTAAAAAGGACATATGGAAGCTACTAAAATGAAATAGACCACTATTAGAATACAAAGGACTGGATTAAAAAAAGATTAGAAATAAAAAAAACGAACTAAACATTCGCATTAATGATAACATAGAACAATGCAGGAACAACTGAACAAACCATAGAATGGATCGCTATCAGAATTAAAAATTCCATATTATATAAATCTAGAGGCTGAAGAGATCCGGGACTCCGAGACAGAGGGAAACGAGGCCGGAACAGGACTAATTCATTCGAGGTAGAAGAAGAAGAAGAAGTTATCAATGGTAATAATAAAGCTTCTTAAATTAACAATAATTGTTTACGAAGTTCAATTTAAGTTAATTTGAAGGACCGACAAGAAAATCTGTTGCAGATCTTATGAAACATATCTGCAAAGGAAATTTGACTTACACAGAATGTTTGTTCACTAATATATCTTCTATTCTTCCAATGAAGAATGAAGCCAACATGATTTTTTGATCGAAACTTTTCCACATATAAGAAAATAAATAAACGTATATACAATAAAAATGAAATAGGATTGACGGTCTATTAACATTAAATAAATTGAAGTTATTAAAATTAAACAATACATTGAATATGTTTAGATAATATCTTTTATTCTGTAATCCGGAATAATAATCCTTAAAGTTTCATG
This sequence comes from Metallyticus violacea, assembly GCA_030762175.1. Taxonomy (NCBI): domain Eukaryota; kingdom Metazoa; phylum Arthropoda; class Insecta; order Mantodea; family Metallyticidae; genus Metallyticus; species Metallyticus violacea. Next base: position 117,492,089 of record CM060832.1, read on the forward strand.
AGGTCAACACAATAACTTTAATTTTTGCTCTTTATAGTGCAAGTAGCAAGGAAACCCTCAAGAAGTGAACAGAGAAATGCAATTTTTGCGGTGTATTCTACATTTCTGAAAGCATGCTGCCCATATTTACTTTTTAAGTGATCCAAGTTGTACTTCTCTGTTCTTAGCTGCTTTCTATTTTAAATTTCATTCATTTATACATTTATAAGCTTGACTGCCTCTTTTGTCTATTGGCCAACGTTACTGAGTGCCGCTTGGGAGGTTCCAAATTCGATCCCTTCTGCTTAAAAATGTTCTAATAAAGGGAGGTCTGGAACGGGCTCTACCCAACCTAGTGAGGACAATTGGGGAGCAGTCGGATAGAAAGATGGCAACTTTTGACCTATAAAGCTGTTGGAATATCGGTATGTTGATCACATGATCCATGCAATATTGCCTTCTGCCCATGATGTCGCAAGAGGGAAGTAGAGAACGCAGCGGTCGATGCGATCGACCAAGGACTTTGAGGTCTGTAACACCAACAGGAAGGACTGCTTTCTATGTTCACGTTAATCTATCTTAGATAATCAAGACATTATTACATTCTTGACATTTCTTCCAGTTTCTATTTGGTTTATTTATATTTGTATTATGTGTGAGTAATATAGGTTATCAAGGGAACTTGCCTACTCGTGACTTCCTTTCTTGGTTTAGTTGAATTAATTACTTCATATTTACCGATACTTTCACTGTTCAAAATTCTTCTTACTTACTCTACCCAAAAAGTAATCGAACAGTTTAATGTTATTGTTAATCATAAAATGTTATAGCACCACGCCACTGTACGGCCGAACAGGCTACTGCAAATCATTCAAGGCTGTTGAAAATATGCAAAGAACACCCAAAGATATAAAGGAGAGATACTGCCACACTGTTACCCCTTGCGGACGCCTTTAATATGGAAGCATTAAATTTGATTTCAAGCTATGAACTGATATGTAGTAACATTTGTGACATAAAACACTTCACTCAATTTGTTTACTGGATCTTCACGTGAGTTGGAGTGCCTCATATCGACATATATCATGACGGGAATTCAATTTGGAGCAAATTAAAAAATCTACTTTATGGAGCTTAATATAGGCCTGTCACATGCTCCTGACGGTTGTCGTGTGACTAATTCCACGAGAATACACCCCCTCACCCCTCTGCCATACGTGATATTGAGAGGGAATCATCGCTTAGCGTTTCCAATTGCAAATGAAACTTTTTTGTGTATTCGTCGAACAAAATTACAAAAACTGAAAACACAGCCCCCCTACACAGAGCACTAGATGCACCATTTCTACTCCGACCGCTGACTGTAGCTGCAAGGTTTGGGGATCTATGTGTGATTTTGCGACAAGAGAGAAAATTAAGTTGAAAGGTTCAATATGTTGGCACGCCATACAATTGGCAGAATTGCGATCAAAAGGAAATAAATGTGTTTAATCAACGTTTGTATTGATATAAGGAAAAATATAGATCTGTACTCAAATTAATATGTACTCCTTTTAGAAAAAACATGTTTAGAAAGTATTTTGTCATGCTGTATATATGTTTAGTCAATGTCATGTTTTTTGTTTACTATCTGAACACTGGTTCTGAATCTCTTCTAGTTCTACTACCTCAAGTGCCCTTCTCCATTTTAATTTCATTTACTTTAATAGTATACATTCCGTCCCTATCCAGATGTCAATCATGGTAACCATAATTGCTTCCTAAACCCAAGATCGTGGGTTCAATCCTGGCCTGGACCGATGGATTTTTTTGGGCGTAAAAGTCCTAAGTACGGCTTCCTTCGGAAAGGAAGCAAAGCAGTTGGTCCCATCTCGTAGATTTACGGCACGCAAAAGAACCTCAAGCCTGAAAGAAGAGGTCTCTGAGCAAAATTCATTGGCCGTTTCGCGCTCTGAATTGAATGGGATGCTGATGACCTGAGATGTTAAAGAGCGTCCATAAATAAACAAAATACTCCTTTTCAGATATCGCATGCATACTTCGGCTTTCCATACAAGGTTCACGGATTAGAAATATTCCGATGCATATTATGAATACTAAGAATTTAATATTTATATACTTGGTTATGAGGAATGAAGGTTAATACTTTTGTGGCAGGAGTAAATCTACTCAACTTAGAAACCGGAAGAAACAGTTGCTGTAAAATTGCTTGGTTCATTTTGTCAGGAAGAGAGTTTAAAGTACTTGCTTAATCAGTCTCTGTACTTTACTTTAATGCTTCATTCATTGAAGAAGACTGACGCCATCTTGAGTTAAGAAGAACCTGAACTGGCTGAACTTGGTCTATTCATTTTGTGAATAAGTCTTCACAAAATGACAAAGTGAATAACGGCTATGACTAGTTTTGAACGATAATTAGAATAACTATTTTTGTTTTTATCAGTTACCATATCTTCGAATAGTTTCTGAAGCAAATAACCGCCCAGGTATCTATTCTCTGAATGAACGTGCATGTTATGCTAAAATGGTTCTTACATAAGGACCAAAAAGGGCAACTGAAATGTACAATTTATTGAAGGAGATTACACGATATATATTTAAATCAACAAATAAAGCGGCTGGGTATGGCAGCCACGTTAGCGCCAAATTTTGAAATAGTTTGGTTCGGGTGTTGTTTTCGTTGTCGTTTGTCGTTGTTGTTGCCCACGTTTTCAATGACAGCAATTTCTCATGGTGAGTTAGGCTATGTAGTTGACATGTACTCAACAGGAATGGTGTAAATGAGCACGCGATGCGACACAAAGTATAAATTGGAACTTTATTATGTCTATAATCTTTCGCGTTCTCTGGTACTTTGCGTACAATAGACTTACCTACGCCGATGTAAACTTATTTGCCACGTGTGAAACTTATAAATGAGTACCACGGCGCGTGAAATTGAAAGTCGAACCTATAACGAATACTGCGAATTGATTCTGCGAACTGCTTACGATGTATATCTTATAACTGCATCTTGCTGCGTGTAAAACTTAACTGCCTAAAAACTGCATGTACCTTATCGCATGTGGATCTTATTACTACATCTCGCGGCAAGTAGAACTTCAAACTGAGTCGAGCTGCTTCTGCGAACTGAATGCCCCAGCGGAGTGACTGTCTCCTTATATACTAAATTCAAACTAAGTAATCGTTAGCTTAACGATTTCCACGGAGTTACAAAGGCACGCGCAACCTTTGCGCCTCTCTTTAAAATGTAGAAACATATATATATCATTGGCTGGTTAAAGTTACTCTACCGTACGTACCATTCGTTGTTATTTGAAAGTTTAAAACTGTAGATATGGGCCAGTTTAAAAGGCTAGCTGTACAACAACTGCACCGGTCGGAGTCGGAACTCTTTAACAAATTTAAAGTCCTTCCATTTATTAACCTTGCACAAGCAGTTATTTTTAAAAAGAAAAGCAGCTTCACACTTACTCTCGGGTTTCTTTCCCTATATTGTAAAGAGTTTATATGACCCTCTTGGCCTCCAAGCTACCGTAGGCAATTAACACCAGAGAATTTCTCTTTTGTTTACACACAATGTATAGATTTCAGTTATTCCATTACATACACATATCTACAAGATATTTACATCACTAACTACAATATATAAAATATTATGATTATGTTTGTAACAGACATATATTATGTTTCTATTTTAGGGGAGGTGGGGCAGTGAGTACAATTTCATAATACTACATAATACAGTTCAAAGTCAGGCGTTGACAAAGGGTGGGGGAATAATGTTAGCCAATGCCTCCCTGATATATTTGAAATTTTAACTCATATTTTCAAAAAGCAAAATATAAACTATTCCAATTACCTTCGTTGTAAGAGTACAATCATTCTTGCCCAAACAGTACACCTGACAATATTGTAAGTACATTTCAGTAAAACTGCCTTGCTCATTCTTAAATAATATTATGTGACGAACACAAACATTAACGAAATGAGAAACCAAGAACACGCAAGGATAACCAGATTTCACTAAGATAAACAAACTAAAAATTAAATTATCAAACAAAAATAAAAGTTTACCAAAACAGAGATGCAATGGTTCATAAGATATGCCAATATAAACACAATAATAGAGAAGCGCAATAAAGTAAAGGACAGCGAATTTATTTAAAAAAATAAAGGCTTAAAAGTAAAGGTTCAACTGTAGCAAGTATAAGAAAAACAGCTAAAGAAACGCATAAAATGTTAAAAATAGAACAAAAGGAGGAAAGTTGAATTGATAAGTGTAGCTCTGAAAAGAACTCTTAAAAAAAAAAAAAAAAAAAAAAAAAACCCAGCTCGTTAAAGAATGTAAAAGAAAATGAGAGGTAAAGAATGGTTAAAATACACTCCAAGATAAATAAACATAAATTTAAGAAACAAAAGTGTAAAATAGTATTTAAAGACTGGAGCGATAGAAGAGCAGACATGTATAGAAAAGTCGGCAAACAAATCAAAAAATGTATAAATAAATCAAAATAAAGAACGAAATGAAATAACTGGCATATATAGCCCGGGGAAGCAGAGACTAACAAAAATGAATGAATAATATAGATAGAGAGGAGAGAATACGAAAGAGATAAACGTTACTTAGGTAAACTAAACAAGGATATAAATACAAAAAATAATGTAAAATTACAACAGAAGTCAAAAGCACGCAAAATATTCCATGGAAAGCTAAGATAGGAAAAAAGCAATAAATAAATGGAAAAGGTACTGAAGAAGTCAAGAAAGCTTATATTTAAAAAAAAAAAAAAAAAAAAAAAAACAACAACAGGAAAATACAAACAAAATGGAGTATTAACTAAAATGAAAGAAAATGATATATCCTTCATAGTTCCTAAGAATCAGATATAGCTTGATAAACTGCGATAAAAACAGCTTTACACACAAATAAATAAAAAAAACGAAAAAAGAGAGTATTACAATAGCAAAATACTACTTTGACAGAAAAACTTAGTCAATAATACACACAATAATAAAAACAAATAAATTACAAATAAATGCATTCGCAGGAGCAGTTTAGAAATATTAATGCAGCTTGGATAAGAGAAGATATGAGGTGTAAACACAAAAAGAACGAACAAACTTAAATAAATTGCCTGGAGAGGCTAAGAACAAAAACATAAATTAACACATGACTAAATAAGTTAATGGAATAAAGACATTTCAAAAGAAAAATTATATTACACATAAGATAGGAAGCGAGTGCCTATAGTCTGGATAAGCGAAGTTAGGAAAACATAAATTCAAAGTAGTCCATTATATTAAATACTGTAAAATGTATTATAAAGCCAACAATTCTTTTGTAGTTTCATTAAACTTAGAGAACCAAAATAATTTAACTAGAGAAACCCAGGAACTCAACAAGAATAGCCCAGAGAGGTTAACATAAATACAAACAAAAATAATTAATAAGCTAAAATAAACAGAGAGGACATCACAAGATGGGTAAAAACTAAATAAGTTAAATAAAAATTAATTTTTTAAAAAGAGGTACAACTTCTCATGATATGATAAAAATAGGCAACAACAGACTTTACAGTAAGAATTGATATTAAAGTTCATATTTTGAATTATAAATATTTTACTCATACGTAGATTATTTGATATTGAAGATTAGTAATATTCTATTACTTTTATATATCTTGAATGAATGAATAGTGTTTAACGCCCGTTTTTGCTACAAAGGCACTTCACGCAATGGACACTGATGATACATGAGATGAAATGATATATTGGGAAAGGATTTGTTTTTAAGGAAGGAATCTTTCCAGGCCTAAGTTTAGGGTACCTCCCCGGCATTTGCCATTTATGAGGATTGAGGAAAGCCGGGAAAAAACCTCAGTCAGGGAGGACGGTCCTGGCGGTTATTATATATCTTAAAATTATGTATTTTATTAACATGTTAAATATAATATTTATAACTTTAATTTCTCTGCCGTACTTTGTATTTTGGCATACCAAAACAATCCACAGCTTTATACTGGGTACCTTGCTCAGTTCCTTCCCATTCTTGTCTTTATGCTTTGGTGGGAAATATTACGACAAACTAATGACTACGCTATCAAAGCTTACATTTACTATTAAGATTCATTTTTACTAGAATAAATTACATATTTGCACACTTTCCCACCGTGCTTATATGAATATAGTGAGGTAGCTAACGTGTGTGTGTCTTTACAAAGGCCGAAAGATATATAACTGTAAACACTTAAGAAAGCGCTAGTCTGTGAAGTAGGAACAATGCACTTACTTGAAGATCTAATCACTTCAGGTAGATGTAAGTTTTATCAATTGAAAATGTTTTTGTATCATGAATTTCAAGTATATTTTAGTACTACGTTTGCGCTTAATAAAATAAAATAAAATAAAATAAAATAAACTATGTCTATATTTGCTTCTCAATATGTGGTTTGTTTTATAAACAATGTACATTTTGCAGAAAGACATAAGTTAGCATTCCATGTTAATCAAGCAGCTTGACTATGATTTTATAAATGGTTCCTATATTAAAGCAAGAAAAAAAAAGTTCCACGATTTTAGCGAGCACTTATTGTAACGTTTTACTTATACCAATAACCTTTGGGAAAAGCATCATTCAGAAGAATGTCCATTATTTACACGCCTCACGGCAATTTTTCCATTTTCTCGCTTGAGATGCTCTGCACACAATAATTTTCAGTATTTTCCGTGGATCTATTCTTGTGAATCATTTTCCCTTTACATATTACATTTTAAAACATATTTATTTGTTCTTAAATTCCGTTTAGTGTATCCAAAAGTCCTGTGTATCTACTTCATTACACATTCTGTATTTCTGCTATATTCCTATTTTTCTTTCTGCCAAAATAAAGTACAGGTCCTGTCAGGGTTAAGCATGCATGCTTCTGAACTGTCGGGTTCAAAGTATTTTGCATCAACTCTTTCCAATATTTAAACTTTTGGTTCAGTTTTTCCGTCAAATACTGCAACTTTTATTTTGATACCGGAAATGAGAAAAATAATAAATGATCAAAGAATCTGTAGAAGTACGAGTTCTAGTCAACATGCTTCGAGTTTTGAGGAAGAACATTTTCAAGCAAATTTTTAATATAGAACTGCTGACCCTAGTTGGATTGAACAAAGAAAGTATTGTTCCAAATGCTGTAAAATATTGTAACATACATGACGTAAAACTATATTTGACTATTGTCCAACCATTATTCTCTGATTTGTGTGAGAAGTCTTTGGCTATAAAAAGATACATGAAAGCGATATGGTTAAATGAATTTGAGGAAATAACAAACTGCACGAAATGAACAAGACCTGATATCTGAATAGACTGTTTTACATAAAGGAATGCATATATGAAATAATACAGTTAACATACAGTTTAACAGTAAAAATAAAATATTTGATTTCTTCAAGAATTACGAAAAAGCAAAATACTCTACAAATTCACCAGTTAATTGCACCAGTATTTAAACGTAAGCTTAGACGTTCAAACTAAATGAATATGCACTATATTTAGAAATATCAACCACTAAATGTTTACGATTTTTAATATGTCTATCAGTCCTATAATAATTCAGCTCAAAATACTCTAAATGTAGCTGCAACGAAAAAAGAAGGCAATATACGATAATATTTGAGAAGAAAATGATAAGAAAAACTTTTATCTGACTAATGAAAAGAAAATGCCTCTAACAAGAACAAAACAGTAATATAAGAAACCTGCGCTAAGAACCATAGATTTTAAGAAATATGGAAAATATACTTAGAAAGGAGAACTCACGACGACTGAAGGCATTGAATAAACTTGGAGTATTTTGAAGGAAAAGAGAATCAGAAACAAGAGAGATTAAAAGTAAGAAAACTTCTGTAGAGGTAGAGAAGCAAATTATACCTCTCGATTTAAAGCTTATTTTGATTTGTACCCCTTTTTCCTTACGGTGAACTTTAATTCAAAGTATACATAGTATATAAAATCATATTATTAACCAACTCTTGGTAAAATATAATCAAAACAATATTATCAAATCTTTGTTCAATTTTTTATAAAAGTTTTAGTAGAGATTGAATTAATATTTAATGTTTCTCTTACTTTTTCTGCTTCTTTTTGCTTATTAAATTAATTATTTGGAAATCTTAAAACAGTTTTCTGACTTTTTGCTTTATACATGCTTATCATGAATATTTTATCACTTTAATAAAATACAAAATTTATATACCATAATGTGAAATATGTTATAATGCTTCTAATATTTAGTTATTAATCACTACTTATATTTACAAAATATAGATAATGCAATGTGGTCAAAATAGTTTTTAGTTTACTTGCAATTACGTACCTTCTTTACACGAGTTCATAATTACTTTTAAGTTAAAGCGCACTTTGAAACAATAAATTACTATTTACAATATAGGCAGTACAGTTAATCGGCGATATTGATTGTTCACGTGATCTTATATAATTAAATGTCCTATTAATCTCAAACATTTTAAAAATATTTCATTAGCAATATTAAAGCTCAAAGTTGTCACAAGACATTCATTTACACAACAATTATATAAACATGACTGTCAACATTAAACGAGTTCCCTAATGAAACTAACCTTTTTGTAGTAGCGTCTTGCTTTTCTGCATAGGATGGTGTGTTTGCATCGTTGGATAGCACCTGCGTTAGAAGGAAGTTTGATTATGTGCAGTTGTAAGGTTCTGTTTACGTGCAGAAGCACGCTGAAATTGTGTGGTGACCAATATGGATTCGTTTTAATACCCAATGAGCACTTGTTCAATGTTTTAAGGCAGATTGATGATAGATTCTAATTTATTCTTGTTTTTCATGTGCGGAAGCAAGCTAAATTGGTAAATAGTCAAATTGGATTCATCCGAACATGCGCAGCGAGCGCATATTTACTTATTGAAGGCAAAAGGAAGCCGTCCTTTGTTGTTCAATGAAGAATGTTTATGAAATGAGTACTTTCTATACAATTCACAAACAATGCTCAGCTCCAAGACACCCCCAAAGATTGGTTTCACAGACATCATGGAATACTTCCCTCAGTGACGTGCTGGAACACTTTGCTTGAACAGACAAGGTTAGGTAGCTGATATGTAACCTAGACTATGACTTCCTGTAGGTTTACATTCCGATCAGTAAAACATCACGGGGAGAGAAGTCTAATTTCATTTGAGCGACTCTAATTAATTAATGTAATGTATATTTATTGTAATAATCTAAACTTCCATATATAAACTAAATAAGTAAAGTCACCTGATTAATTTGTTTCACATTTCTAATCCCAAACTGTGTTCATATAAATTGCACCAAATGGAAAGTATAAGTTCAAGACATAATGACATCTTAAATACATTTTAAACCCAAATTTAGAAATACACATTTACATACGAATATAGGAAGGAATAATTTAATTTCGAACTCTAAGCCTACAATAAACTTAACGAATCACCAGTCAATTAGGTAGGAGGGAAATATAACTAGCCACTCAATGTCCAGTGTCATCCAAAACGCACAGTCTCCATAGAAGGACCATAAAATACTGTTTATACTTTAAGTTAATGTTATTCTTGTTGTGTTTAGCATCGTATTAAATAATTTTAATTAACTGATAGATATGCGTCCAAAGTTTGTACCTACATCTTCTAAGAGTGGATACCATTGGTCACTCTGCAGACATTATACGTGGAACGTAAGCGTGGTCTTTAACGAACCGAACAAGATGACGTCACACGATTTACGACTTACAAGGAGACGTCATCATTTACGTGCACTCTGCCCCCGCGCTTAACCCCAAGAAAGAAATGTTGACGAAATGCATCTTGTCTGCATACTAGCCTACGTATACGCCTGTACTTATAGGCATCATCTTAAACTTTTATATTCTTTTGTGTTCACACTATATACAAACTTGTATAATGCGATTTTAAGCATAAAAAGTATATAATTACATTATTATAGCGTTTAATTTTAATAAAATTGAAAAACTCAGCTAAAGTAATGATATGATATAAAGTTAAAAATCAGAAGATGTGGAAAAGTGTCATATTTTCCAAATGTAGTTCGGTTTTTAAGTAAAGTGGATTTGAAATTAGTGGAATTAACATGGAGAAGCTTATAACTTCCATTACGTAAAACATGGATAGATAATCAAAATTTTAAAATATATTAAATGACTATATCCGTATAGAACTTGTTATTTACACTAGCAGTGTGCAGGACATAAGTTGAAACTGCAGAAATGAAGAACTTTCAGAGTTGATTACCAACTAAGCTACCGTGTCTTCCTCTAATCACGGAACCACGAACCTCTCTCATCTGATTATAAACCCCGGTGTTTTCCCTAAGGTTTCTCTGCTATGAGAGATTAATTCTTGAAGAAGAAACTTACGAGTACTTACTCGCTTGAGTAGGACTTAAATTGGAAATGAAAAACCAACTTGAAAAAACTAAATCAAACTAAAATAGAACCCTGGGTTATAATTCTTCATTTCGAACTATACCAATGTTCCTATACATTTTGAAAATTGCAAATTTAAAAATTGACAACTTAGAACGACAATTGTACAGAGAATACGGAGCTGATACAAAGAGTTGGCAGTCTGAATTGCAATAAATAATTGTACAAGAGCTATCTATAGACAAGCACTAATAAATAGGTGATTCTCCAGTGCGTTCGATGTAGTTAAAATGGGCATTTTTGACAAACGGATATAAAACACTTTTTTTTTTTTTTTTTTTTTAAGGCAAACGAACACTTCTAAATTCCATTACTTTTTGTGCATGTTATTTCTTTCCATCTTTATATCCTTTAAGCCTTGCCGTACTGAATTCCACGAACTGGAGCCGCCCTCATAAAGTTAGTACTGTAACATAAAATTTATGTACAGTTTTACGATTTCGTGGTGTATGTGAAATGTGCAACGTTTGTTGTGCTACCGAAGTGGCTTATTTTAGGGCAATATGACAAGGTGGTGCAGGTTGAAGGTACTAACTTGGAGAAGCTCATTTTGCTGCGTGTAGGGGACTTGGGATCCCTGACAGTATATTACTGTATCGAGCACTTTGTGGAGTGCACATCAGAAAGACCGCCGTCACCCCCGCTATTAATATGTTTTAATTAAACGCGTGTTGTGTTTTCCAGAGACTGCTGATGATTTCCCTCGCGTAGCTGCTTTGCAAGCCTCTCTCCAACTGCGCTTCCAATAAAGCTACATGAATACATGCGTGAAATAAGGATATATGTGTAATTTTGAACTCTTGAGTGTCACTGCTCTACTCAACTGATTTCAGGCTTACACTAAACATTTCAACGGCTTAGATGGCGAGTAGCAATTTATTTATAATTCAGAAAACTAAAATATATAACAAGGAAAAGTCCTTGATTCTCAAAGACATCGTTGTAACATTAATAGAAGCATTAATCCTTGGTGACACTGAATGAGCTGATCGGAATTTCATCGCTACATATCATTTGAATTCTCGGCGGGTATGCCAGGAGTTGCCGGCCACATAAGCCTGTTATTTCTGACCGATTTTTAAAAAATATATTAATTATAGTATGATTTAACTGCAACTAAACAACTAAAATATTCGTACGTTAATTATTATGGCTTGCAACAGATGTCCTGCACATTTTGCACGTTTCATCATTTTAGGTATTTATATTTACATGCACTTTTTAATGTTTTATTCCATTAATAATAATAATAATAGCATTACTTTATGCCTACTTTATTTTTACTTATTGTTTTCTTAGGTGATCATGTAATTGTTCATAATGTGCTAATGAATCTAATATATAAGTACGCATAAACGCATACCTTACTTTCATCATCTACATAATTTAAAATCTATTTGGTAATGTTATTACATTTTGTTTTGGATTTGAGTTTTTATTTTTATTGCCCCATGACCTTGTTGATTTAAAAGAAAATTAAATTTTGAAGTTTACTACAGTATGATGGACATTTTTTTCGGAACTATCTGAGAGACCATCGTCGTTGGCGAGGTCAACCGCAGTGTTGCAATAGCGTCTGTTCGCTCTTACAGTGTTATCCTATGTGCAAGGTCTACGCTGAACTGAAGCTCTTGCACTCAATCCTAGTGCTGGATCTACCTGCTTGACCCTCAATGCTAAACAACACGAAAGATGTACCCACTCAAAATAGGGAAAAGAAAATATAGCAATTTTCTCTCAGTTCTGAAAAATAAAAATTCAAAAGTTTTTAAGACGTATGTAGTAAAGGCATTTAGACATCTTAGTAACGAATTGTACTGATATTAAACATTTCTTCATGGATTCTGTGTGACTATCTCTCTAAATGTGTTTATTTTGTTCTGTATTTCGTAGGTTAAGTGTATTCAGCAGCTTTTTGAAAACCCTGAATACACCAGTCATTCAATGCGTTTTATTTTCTTATTCTGTAATGATCTCATTAACAGTATCATAAATTGTATTTTGTGTTCTCGTTTTGCATACAGCTTTTCTTTCCCACTTCATTTCTGATGATTGAGTTTTATAAATGTTAAATAGGCCTCATCACGGAAACAAGCACGTATCTACTTCCAAACGTCTATACCTTGGCTACAGCACATGTTATAAATGGCATTCCTGCATTTCAATGAAAACTGTCCACTCGTTTCACCATGTTCCTAGTAACTCTATGGAGCATTCCGTTTTCTGCACGGAATTTCTTTGTTATCTTATCAACCAAGCTCTTGGCTTGGGTTGATTCCTTCCCGAATTTAGCAGAAATTTGTGCACTTTACTGTGCATAAGTCTTTGTATTAATATAACGTCTATTGGAAAATCACGTTGTTCTACAGTCCGTAAAATAACAGAGCAAATGCCATTAATCTGTAAACTTTCATTCTAGTTTCCAACTTTTCGTCTTGTATTAAAAGGTAACGTGTTTATTATGTTGGCATTGATCCATACAATACAATTCATTAGCCAAACTATAATGGCCGGATAAATAACGTTTTAAGCTAATATATCTTTATTTTATAAAAAACTATACATAGCAAAAATAATAAACAGCATAAAGGTAATATTAGAAAACCAAAATGTTCAATCCAAAAGGTCCGGTTTTCAAAATAGCAGCTAGCATGTAAAAAATGTAAGGTAGAAGAGGAGGACGAGAGATGAAGAAAAGAGGAACCAGAAGAGGAAGATTAATGAAGGAAGTCACCAGGAGACCATCATTCATTTTCTAGTGCACAGACAGGAACAGAAATCAATATATTTAACCGCTGTCATGGTAACGAAGTTGAAAAACGTAACTTGTGCTACCCTAAGTGACTCTGCTGCTTTTATTCATTTCTTTCCGCTATTCCCTTTGGTAGTTTCTCGGCTTTCTCATTTAGCTTGTGCTGAACGCAATGTAAATTAGAAGCGATATTATCTAACGTGGGCACAAACTACCTACAGCGATGACACTAATTTAAAAACTTCGCCGCCGTGGTATTATGTCAAGAGGTCTATTTTCCAATTGTAAGGTATCGCATTTGAATTCCATAAGACCTGTTTTATGGGTAAATTTTTTGTCGGAGTTTTTCCTTACTCTGTAAAAGTGTAGTGGGCTACGAATTCATTTATGCCCTCATTTCATCGAAAACATTCATTCATCATCTCTTTGTAGCTTCGATATTTTGAAGAACATTAAGGGGAGCTGGAAAGCAATTTTCAACTTTTAGACAATTAAGTCACTGAACTCGTGACTGTATCACCTTTTATTTTAAGATATAATAATTGTCTCTCTAAAATGTAAGTGTAATGGAAACCATACTATTTATAGGTGGATTTTTATGCTATTTTCTGCCGTCGCCTGGATATTTGTTTTAGTGTCATTTATTCATATTCCAAAATAACATTTTCTCCAATATCGTTAATCTTCTGACATGCTAAATCTATATAGATGTTTAAATACGTTCTTTTTATAAGAGTTTAAGTGACTTGTACATAATTACATAGGTAAGAGAGTTTACAAGAGCAAATGTATTATTAGTAACTTAACATGGCATTTACAGGCTCGCTGTAGGTGTTGTTTCGGCAATTATTATCACTGCAGCAGTGATAAAGAAGTTTTAAAAGTTTCGGAACAAAGTGCGTTACTTCTCGCTCCTTTCTGTAAGATACAAAGAGCTACTACCAAGTTTCTTTTCATTCTATTTCTGTACGTCCCCTTTATTCTATCTTTCTATCTATGGAAGTGATTTCATTTCACGTGGAAGATGATACCATAGCAGGGTAAACGCAGACGATTCTTTTGATGTTTGTCTCATGTAAGAACCAAGGAAGAAAAGACCGTTGGGGAAGTAAGTTTTTCAGCAAAAACGGAAAGTACAAAAAAGCAGAACAGTAAATATAAAGGAGAAATATACATACATATATATGTATATATATCGAATTCACATCGTTTTGGAATGTTTTGTATGCCTCTGTGTTGTAGGGTTTCACTCCATTAAAGCACTCCTCCATTACCTCTACCAGTGGCAACCAAAGGCTTTTCAGTGCAGAATTTTTAAAGCGTGTTCGCTGAAGAAAATTGAAAAAAACACTTATTTTGGAGATACCCGTCTATCCAGCCATTCGTCATTTTTTGTGAAGTAAATGCAGTACCAGGATGTTTCCCATAGACATAATTTTGAATAGAAAGCTTTTAGGAAATTTGATCACCTGTTGCTTATTAGAAGATGCCCGCCAAAACCACCCTTCAGCATCAGCCTTAAATAAAAACGTACGATTTACCACTACATTTAAACAAGTAGTTGAGAACCAGTTAAAAGTTCTTTTAAATCAACCAACAAGGAAAGGGGGAATATACAGGGTGCTCGAGAATCTGCAGCTTCAATAATCCAATCATTTTAATAGTGTATTTATAAAATTCATGTAAATTATAATTGATATTATTTATTTTTAGAAAAATAGAAAACTCATTAAGATATAATGCTGGTCCTTTATATTTCTCTAACACCTACGTTTTGTAAGGATAGTATAAATAAATGTTTGCTATTTTTAACCATTCATTTTTATTTTTCTCCATCCTAACTGATTTATTGCCTTTGCACTTGTGTTGTGTTTCTACAGTTTTTAAATTGTTGTTTTTAGGCAATGCATTTTTAAGACTGCATGGAGTTGCACCTTTCTTTTAAATTAAGCCATTCGTTTCTTCTGAAGGTCAAAAACGACGAATCTTCTGTTCATAAATTAAGTGTTTTGTCTTCCAAATGAAATATAGAGCTATATGGAATCCCATTTTAAACTAGGTTAAGGAACAGAACTTAAGATTACCTTCAGTCAGTACGAGGGCTCTTATAGTAGTTTTGCTGCTGTTATGAGAGGTTCTATTAGATTCGTCTTATTTTTATAATTGAATGTATTTTTATGACCATTTATATGATTCAACTTTTAACACAAGATCAACATGTTTATCTTCTAACTTATCAGTGTCTCACTTAAGAAATAAAAAAAATGAACATCGGATGCAAAAGGAAATTGGCAAGGAAATTTAAAGCTAAACGTTTGGAAAGTGTCAATTAACGTAACTGGGGATACCTGTAAAGAAACTAAAATCGCCAATACTTACCCGAACCAACCTCAGTCTCTTTACAGCATGTTTCTAGAAATTGTCGATGCATTTCCACATAAATAAATTGAAACAGGGAGGTTAAGTGGGGAAGACGATTATGAACGATCTGAATTTGCTAGATTTTGTATTTTGGAAATATTCAAGGCAATGTTGTTATCTATAAGCATATCAAATTTATTGCCTTTTGGGAATAACTCCAATAGTAATTTTGTAATCAATAACAATAGTCATTCTGCCATAAATTCCAACTCGTTCAGAAGAAACAGAATAAAAAGGGAAAACCTGTGTGTGTGTGTGTGTGTGTGTGTGTGTGTGTGTGTGTGTGCGTGCGTGTGTGTGTGTGTGTGCGTGCGTGTGCGTGCGCGTGTGCGTGTGCGTGTGCGTGTGTGGAGTGCTAGAGGAATATATTGACTATAAGGATATATATTACGTAGTATCTTTCACGCACGATGGGACGGTTCGGCGCGCCACGGCAGAGTGGTGGTCCGACATGCAACTCCGCTCAGCTTACGATCTTGGCTTACTTCGGTTCGTTCCTCGTCTTACTAAGGCTTGTGACAAGTTTGGTAGTGATTTCAGTGTTTACATGTTATAAATATTTTGCAATATTAAAGTAATTGATTTTTAAATACGACTCATATGGAACTGTATCATCTTGCAGGAAAATTAGAAGGCAATTTTTTACACAAGTTCTAGGTGTACGTCCTCCAAGCATTAAAGCTTATAAATAAATAAAGTTAGGTAAACTGGTTCTATTTTCGATAAGAAGCAAAGGTTACCCGCTACGCGCGCTTACTGAGGAGAAATTAGACGAAGTTGGAGAGCGATTTGAACGATTCTCCTCAAAAATCTCTGCGACGGCTTGCACAGACAATTACAGTTTCAACGATCTGACCGTGTCCAGCTATCAAACTCTTAAAATATAAAACGTACAAGGGCACTATTGTCCATCGAATTGCTACAAGGCTATAACGAGAGTGGGGTACATGTATATAACTGGATGTTGAGGAAATTTAACGATGCAGTAATTGATTTTAATTTAATAATCTTCTCTGACGAAGCATGTTTCCATTTAAACGGCCATGTTTCGACGCAGAATAACCGGTACTGGAGCTCAGAGAAACCCGATTTATTGCGGCAAAACTCCATTACATGACGAGAAAATCGGGATATGGTGCGCGGTTAATGGGTACAGGTTAGTAAAGCCAATATTTTTGCAGATACCGTAAATTCTCAGCGTTACAGAAATGACATACTCACCCAATATTGAACAACTGACCGATATTGAATGTCGGTCTAGATATTTCCAACAAGATTCTTCCACTGCAAATACAGCTGGAGGGTCATTAAATTTCATTGAGGAAATATTTGAAGATAGGGTAATTAGTAGGAAGTTATGATTTGCAAGATCCCGGATCTCATATCCTGTAATGTTTATTTATGGAGGAACTTGAAGAATAAAAAGCATAAGTCAAATCCCCACACATTAGTAGAACTGTAAGGCAACAGAAAGAGAGAAATTTACTCTATTTCTGAAGCTGATGAGAGTGAAAGAAAAGTTTCTAAAAAGTGCATGCAGCAGGAGGACATTTCCACTGTGATGAGATACGTGCCTTCACTGTAATTGTGAGAACCTGAATAATTAGAATGTTATTGGTTTCAGTTGCTGGGTTATCCGATCGTAACACAAGAAGAATGAAAATAAAAACGCTTAACAGTAACGAAAAATTATGTGACTTTGAGATAATGACTTTTCTTAGGTTTCTGCTCCAAAATATCGTTATATCTCATATTCCTAAAATGTTATCGTTTTCTTATAATGCAATAAAATAGATGAATATTGTAAAAAAGCAACGATGCTCGATCAGTTGAGTTATTTTTATTTACACTTTTCGACATTTTTACCTATTATTTTAATTTATGTTGTGTACTATAACACAAAACTACCCATATAAATTGAAAAAATAAAAATTAATGACTAATTTTGATGAAGAATAAGTTCTAGTACAGAAATTAGTCTTTATCATTTTATAGATAAGATAAGAAACAAAAATTATTGTTATAATTACAGGACTATTAGCTTAGCAAATAGCTGCTATTAGTTATTCTAAAAAACTACCACAGCTCTCAAGAAGAATGCATTTGCGCTGATTGTATATTGTCATTACCAGTTAATTGAAAAGGGATTGATTGATTTGATTTATTTACGGACGCTCTTTTAACAACTCAGGTCATCAGCGTCCCATTCAATTCAGGGTGGGAAACGGCCGACAAAGTTTGCTCAGAGGCCTCTTTTTTCAGGCTCGAGGTTCTTTATCGTGCCGCAAATGTAGGACACGGGACCCACGACTTTGCTTCCCTTCGGAAGGAAGCGATACTTGGGATTTTACGCCCAAAAATTCCATCGATCCTGGTCGGGTTTGAACTTGCGATCTTGGGTTTAGAAGGCAAGTATGGTTACCACTACACCACCAGGATCGACAATTGAAAAGGGAAAATTATATGAACGGGCTACATTTCACAATTTATATTGGTAACTTACAAGTTAGTTTGATACATTATGCTATAACGAAGTTTTCCACACTATTTAAATACCTCAGCTCAAAGTTAATATAGTAAATTCGTATATTTAAATAAAAAATGCAAGAGTATTACAATAAATCTCTGTGTCAAAACTATTAATATACGAATATAATATAATGATGTTGGTAATGAAACATTTAATTTATATATTAGACATTGAATTTAATATCCTCTGTTTTTTGACAACCAAACAGCAAATTCTGAAGATAATTTATACAGAGATGTGTTCAAACTAAATTAAATTTGTAGAATGCACAATTTGAAGATATTTTTCCTAAAAGTCATAAAGTATTTATAAATGACCAACGAAGTCAACAAATATCATCATTCAATTATATAGGCTTAATAAATGGGTAATAAGTGAATAGAAATTAGTCTGAAAAAATCATAAAAGAAACAATATTGATGTTTTGTCATGTTAGTACAATATTCACTGTTCTGAATGGAAACGAATGTAGGACTTTGACTACAGGATGATCAACCGAAACGGTTAAAACATGCTTTTCAACAGCAGTTGCAGTATATCGGTTAATAAACCATAGTTATAGCTCTATTTTAGAATATATAGCAGATATTAGCACAACCACTGAATAAATAGCATGTCAACCATAATATATAACAATGCTAACTAATCGTTCCATATATAGTAAAAGTATGAAGATTCATTAGACTAAAGAACAGAGCATTTTGCAAATATTCTAATAAGTATAAGTGTAATCTCATTATATAATTAATATTTACAATACTAATACTGATAATGCAACATAATCGGACACAAAAGCAAAGTTTAGATCTTATTAATTATACTAAAACACAATTGGTAACATATGCGGACTACTATTTTTATCAAATTTACCAAGATGCTTGTGCCATCAAAACTTTATGTCACCCACCTCTTGCATTAAAAACTTGACACTTTGGAATTTAAGAAATGAGACTAAGGCTTTCATCTTGTTCCAATATTCTGTCAGGGATGGTGAAGACTTCTGAATAGTTGATCCAAGGTCTTGACGTTTTCAATCTCTTGTGTTGAAATCCTACAGATTAGATTTTGAGGACTGAGCAGGTCACTCTAGCACTGTAACACTGCTGCATTTCTAACTGCTTAAACACGCGCCTTGCATCATATTCTTTCAATATAAAGGAATTCAGAACCAGAAGAATGACCACAGACTACAAAAAAAAAAAAAAAAAAAAAAAAAAAAAAAAAAAAAAAGTAATGTATCTGTTTGCATTCATTGTTCCAAGGATCTGAACGATGTCTATTTTTGTATTAGCCGTCAATTCCCCCAGGCCAGGACGGAACCTCCTTTGAATTTGTGAGGTTACTGTATTACTTGGTTTTCTCCATAAGCGAATTCTCCTGGCATTTGATTGCACACCTTAACGTTATCCATCTGTGAAGAATGAAGCGATTTATTTGTGTGCCCCAATAATTAGAGCCTACTTATGGGATTATTTGTTTAAGGCCCCACTTGGGCACCAAATTATGAAGCTATTTAGAAGACTACGACTATATGCCCCAGGTTGACATCAATTTTGAAGCGATTTTTGGCGACGTTGACTGGCCTCACGTTGTAATGCCAATTTTTAAGTGGTTACAGCAGAATGAATTCTGCTATTTTGTTGACTCGTACACAACAGGGCTGGAAGAGGATTCCAACAGTTTAAGTAAGTACGCGATGCGATATAAGATATATTGGTATTCTATTATGTCCAAAATCTTTCACGTCCTGTGGTGACTTAACTACGCCGATACAAACTTAGTTACCGCGTGTGAAACTTACAGATTAGTGCCGCGGCGCAAAAACTGAAAACGAATTAACTAATGTACCAAATGAATTACTGAATTAATGAATGAATAGTGTTTAACGCCCGTTTTTACTACAGAGGCACCACAGGCGATGGACAGTGATGATACATGACATGAAATGATATGATATATTGGGATAGGATTTATTTTTAAGGAAGGAATCGTTCCAGGCCTAAGTACCTCCCCGGCATTTGCCATTTATGAGGACTTAGGAAAAACTGGAAAAAACCTCAGTCAGGGAGGACGGTCCTGGCGGTATTCGAACCCAGACCTCCCGCTCACGACTGATGTACCGGAACTACGTGCCTGAAGTAGAGTTTGTCTGAAAACAAGAGTTGCGTCTCATCGTATCTGGGATTGTCTGTATATTCAAACTTCAAATTGAGTAAAAACTGCATGTATTTTATTGAGGGTAGAACTTGAAACTGAGTAATGCATAGTACGAACTTTTTAATGGTGTCTCATTTTGAATGAAATCTTGATCTAGATCTGAATCAATGATGAACTTGTATCATTTTAGTTTCTCACTATTTCGTTAAACTGCTCCATAATGCTTAGTGACAAATTTGTTGATATTAATTGTTTAATTCTTTATTTTATTTTTTGAGGTTGTTGCCTTGACAATCATCGAAGATGCCCAGTCACTAAAACGTTTCTTCTGCTTACAGATTGATTCTGCAATCCTCATTTTTGCTCTTTATAGATATTTTCCTTAAACCAGCATCTTTCCTTCCTTGTTTCTGTTCGGAATTTCTGTTTTACTGTTCTTGATATTGAAGTTCCATTTTCCTGGAGGCTTTAAAACTATGCCATAGTCACAGTTATCGCATCCAATTTTTAGCTGAGCACGTTTTACAGCAGAACATTTCCATTTTCACTAATATTAGTATTTTTAAAACCACAAAGAAATACTATGACAATAATATTAGAGCTCAAAAATATATTCAGGCATCTTAGTTACTAACATCATGTGACATCCAATCAGCCCACGTATTGGTTAGAGGATTAGTACCTTTAGCCATTCACTATTCTATGAATATTGTGCCTGTTGAACTCAAACTTTTACATTTAGTGAGTAATTCAATAAGGTTGATCACCACTATTCCAGACGACGAAGACTTATTTGCCCATTATAGTAACAGCAATAAAGAGGATAGTGTTTCCTTTGCGTCTCACTACTCACATAGGTGGTGCAGAACAATATTGCTACTGGATGAAAAGTAGTAACCAAATCATCTGATTGATAGCTTAAAACTGCAGTCTCTTAAAATATGTAGATAACGTTAGAGATGCATTACAGTCTATACAAATAAAAAATAACATTCAAATGCAGATGTAATTAAACAGCGTACAAGATAGCGCAACACTGCATTAATGAATTAATCAATTCAACAAGTGAAAATGCCCCCTGCCATTGCAAAGGTATAGCTTTGAATAACCGTCACGAGAGCGTATTCTAAAAACACGTTATCATACATGTTCTCCCACTACTTCACATACATCTCTAGCTAACATACTAATTAATACATTGATGTCCTTATCTTTCGAGTATCTTTCGGGTTCATAATTATCGTTGGTTTTTTTTTTTTTTTTTTGCCATTGTAGAGTAGGAATCGACCGTTCCTAATTTATAATTTAGCTTCAGATTTCAAGTTTTAAGAGAACAAATTACTTAGGATATGCGCGTTTCACATTAGATATTACGTTTAAAATAAACATTTTAAAATGATATTACATAAATTACATAGATTTCTTGGTATATGTAAACAATTGATCAGCAGTCGTAAATATGGGTGCTTTGTTCATTTGGATACCACCTATATTATTATTATTATTATTATTATTATTATTATTATTATTATTATTATTATATTATTATATTATTATTATTTGTTATATTTATATAGTTATATTGAAAATGAATAAATGTTTTTAAACAGAAATATAACAACATTCTGTCCTAAAATATTGGGAGAAACTATAAGAGACGCTTCTTAATAAAGGATCGAATATTCAATAGCAGCATTTAAGTCGAGATTAAATATTTATGGCGGTTGGAATAATTAATGGTGGAACATACGTTGGTGCTGGCATGAATATGAATACCATAAGAGACGTTGTATCTACAACGTGGAGGTGTAAGAATTAGGCAGTCCAGAACAACAACATCAGAAAACCCAATGATTACAGCTGCTGCACAAGACAGGTTTCTCTGCCTAAGAACCCTGAGAGAAAGAAGAATGGTGTCCTGCAGAATCCTGACAATTCTGTCGCTCAAGAAATTTACCATGGAAATGGGACCCTCGAAATGAGCATGTCAATTAACAATAGGAAGCCGTGTTCTCATGTACAGTTTCTTCCTTTCATCCCCAATGAAATATAGTTATTATGCATATTTATGTAAATCCAATCATCATAATTTGGTATTGTAATATAAATATTATATATGTATGTATGTGTGTATGTGTGTGTGTGTCATAAACGTTTAACTCCATGTACAACACCAAACTCCTTGGTGTTTTGTTACGGAAACTTCCAAGGTCAACAAGAGGGTCATAAAAATACTCAATAGAAAGGGACACATGTGAAGCCCCTTTTTTAAAAAGACTACCATTGTAGGGTTAATAAACTCAAGGGATTTTACATCCGTTTGGGTCTTGGAAAAATATATGTTTGAAAATTTAAAGATAGAAGCGAAGATTGCATGTGCCTATGTGACCTCGTGGTAATCGTCAAAACCAACCATTACTCGATTTGAATTCAATATATAAGGAAGCGATTGCTCGGCTGGGGCATTGAGTTCAGTTCGACTCAGTTAGGCAGACAATTGCAAACTCCACATTGCTGAGGCATGCAGTTATAAGCTCTACACGCGGCTAGAGATAAAGCAATTTTTTTTTCACTTTTGAATAATATTTGTATTAAATTCTGATTATTAGTTTAATGAAAAATGATGGCCATAATCTTTGCTGTTAAAGTTTGACGAATGAAAACAAATCAGAAGTTATTTCAGCATTTCAATAACTAAAGTATTTTGTTTCTGTAAATTTTTGAAAACTCGACCATCTCCCTTTTGCTCTGTACCCCTCATGTGTAATCTGATTACCTATATCTTTTAAGGTTTATTTCTGTTCCTAATTCATATGTTTGTTATGCATTAGTAAGTGAAAAAAATCAAAATACAACACGAGATCTTTTCCAACATCCTGTACTACACCAGCAAAGTTTATCTCTTGGTTTCAACACACATGACCACAGTAGAGTTTAAACACCTTGTATTGCTCTCACGGTACTTTTAAAAATAAACACACGAAGCTTGTGAATAAATAGAACTAGTTTACTAGCTCTTTTCCAATGTTTTCATGATTTGTCTTTCTTCGTGACAAGCACTCCCTCTGAAAACCTGTTCCAGAGCAGATGACCCTACCGATAACAATGATAGTAAAAAGCAAATCAGTGCTCTTTAATGATATGGGCATGTTCCTTCTTTTACTCTCGTAAAAGCGCTGGGTAAAGGAAATGAAAAGAAGAGAACCACAATCTAAAATAAGACCTGCACGCCTGAAAGGGGGAAGGAGGACGAATAGAAATTGATACCTAGTTTTTTAATATCGATACAGGCTAACTCGAACTTCTTCCTCGATCGTTGAGGTCATATTGAATAGAACGGTCTTTGGAATGCCGAGTCATATAACATTTAATGAACCTGTCCAAGGAAAATAAAAGTAATACGAGTTCACCTAGCTACTTAAACATTTCATATTGGGTAAGACAAACACTTTTTTTTGAAGTTTTCCTCAAATTGTTATTTTTATAAAACTGTATATTTGCCTGTTTTAATTATGATATTTCTCCTTGGAAACTTGAGATTTCTTAGTTCAGAAAAAAATGCTACTGTTATATATTAACATTAAAAAGACTATATAATATAATAAAATGAATCAAGTATTATAAAGTGATCCGGATAACTTTGTAGGCGAGCTAAGTAATGGTTAGTTACAACATTTATGTATGGAATTATGTGAACTTCACTTCTAGCATATTTTAAATGTTGGATGATTTGCTGCATATAATCGTTTTATTTCTTTATGTTTATCAAAGACAATGGGTTTGATTTAAAACTTTTTGGTGGTTGTTTGAGTTACGGGCTGCCTGAGCAAGGCTTCTGGTAAATATTTGCCGCCCCAACTGAATAAATGAGAATTGCTGCACGTAAAGTTTATTTTTTTTTTTAGTTTAGAATTTATATTTTTATTGAAGCATAAATCGATACTATATTTAAAACTGCCAATGACGACTGAGGCTTTACCCGAATTTCCGTAGGAAATTCCTGTATTTTATGTAAATTTTCTTCGGCGGTTCGAAACACATTTCTTGTCATTCAGAGATCATGTGTATCGTAACTTTCTAACAAGTTGACGAATAATTTCTATTACTGAAACACAACTGATAGAATATTTGCTTGCCAATCACCTTACCGTTTCAATAAGAATCCGTTTTCACATATGTCGTTTATAAAACCGTTCTTCAGGGATATATTTATATAGTGTCATAACTAGCGAAAAACAAGTAGACAATGAAAATACTGAGTAGTACACGAACCATCGTTGGTAAAGTCTCCTTCAAACTAACTACAAGCTGCGACCTGCATATGCAGTGTACAGCCTTGACAACTGGTTTCTCTGAGTACGCAGTTTCGCACTGCCGACTCATAGCTCAAATAACATAGGTATATTTTCAAGCTTATAGTTAATAAGTTTTAGCTTCCAATATAAGCATCATATTGTACTGTTAAAATTAACAGAATTAAAATGTAAGTTAACACTTTTAAAGACAATAAAAAAAGAATATATGTACGAAGTGTTTCACACAAAACGGCTGATTTTTAGAAGTGTATACCTTTATTTATATTAGACCAGTAAAACCAGAATTGCCAGAGTACTGTTATTAACTTACATTTGGCAAGCTGTTCTAGTGTCGTCCCCTTCAGAAAATTGCTGGATATCGAACTTCATTTGAGATCCACTAACTGCCTTGGTGAACATGGTCAAAACAATGGAATCTTGTTTGAATGAGATTAGCAAATGTGGCAGAAGACATTTACACGTCTGCAGTAAAAAGTATTGCGTCGTTTTTCTCAAGGGCGTTTATAGTGGGAGATGCAAATTCGACTCCTATAGAAATGGTACAGCATAATTATAAGATATTACGATGTAATTATTTATTAACATGTTAATTGAAATGCTGTATGTATATCTAGCATAAATTGTAACTTCGTTCATGACTTTCTGGAGCCATCAGCAAGGATATCTTATGTATTCGCGCGACCCTTCCATTATGGCCTCGGTTAAAAAAATCCTTGAGAAAACAAAGTAAGATAGAAAGAAGGAGCGTTTCGCTTTTGTGCTGTGCCCTTCAAAAAAGGAGAGAAATCACTCCGAAATAACTGCCAATGAACGAAAGCGCAGAGACAACGAAATCTGATAGCCACTCAGAGGACAGAAATTTAAGTTTTATTCCGAAGCCGGGTTTACGCAACCAATAAGGAAACAAAGTTTAGGGTGCTTCAGGAAAGTTCCGAAATTTAAATCCATGTAGGGTGATGCTATGAGAAAGTATAAATAGCCCAATTTCTAAGGCATTCAAACAAGTTTCACAGTTATCAGTAGGTCGAGGAGCCGAACACGCGCGAGTGGTCCGAAGTATATCTAAGAGCAAAACGATTCATCTCGTTCCTTGCCGGTGGCTCAGTTAGTCAGGAACCACGATCAAAGTGCTGAATTTCCTTTAACAGCTCCCAACCAAAGTCCTTTTCTCCCTTGGTTGAATCCAAAAACAGCTCCGAAGAAAGTCTGAAGTCACCACCACATCTGTAAGCTGCCAGATATGGTGAGTACGACTGCCAGCTAGCTGTGGCATCTCGAAAGAATTAAGATTCTGTCACCGAGGAATAAATCACACAATTTCTTTAATTCATCGCCATTTCAATACAAACCAAAGACTAATAAAACCAACTAATAATTCTCAATAATAAATAAAAAAAAAACAAAACATAATGCTACTTCACATGCTAAAAGGGACAAAGCGAAACAAATCATAAAAAATTACTGCTGTTCACTAATTGCAAGAGCCAGATTAGAAACTAGTTTATTATTGCAGATGACTCTTAGTTTTCAAAGAGCGGCTGGCTACACGAGTTTTTAAATATTACATAGTTTATAGATAAGCCTATATCCAGGTAACACTTCCCAAAATACTACTACTACTATTCTCACATAGCCCACACGCTAGTCGTGAACAGCTTCTCTATGCGAAAGATTGGAGTTTAAAGTGGAGTTTCGATCACAGAGACCACTAATCAGTACTCAGGCATTTTTGAATTGCTGCGCTGCTTTGGACTTGCGGCTATTTTTAATAAGAGGGTGTAACTTAGCTGAGTCTCTAGCCTTAATAAGAAGTTTCTTTGATGCCGACTTGTGGTTACTCTCACTTGGCCTAACGCCGCCATGTTTCTCTAGCGTGATTATCATAAAGTTTGAACTTGTGGAAATCGGCCATGAACAGCTGATGATTTGAAGGGTATCATCAAGAGCAAAACAAGAGTAGAGAGCTAACAGGAACTTTTGTGTCACACTCGCTAAACCTGATACGGCAGATTCATGACAGACAATGAAGCAATATTTGAGTGATATCAAGCTTTCAGAATGGTAGAAGCATCGCTAGCAGAAGACGAACAGAATATGTAGAAAAAGTATACGACTTGTGCACGGTGATTGTCGAGGACACTCCTAGCATGTTTCTGAGGTGTCTAAGAGGGGTCATTTGGCCCGAAAGACCTGAGGTATGAACGAGGAAAATTGAATGCTGCATCACGACAATGCGTTACTAACAACTGGTTTACTGGTTCACAACGGCATGGTCATCCTATTTGACTACTGTTGACTTACCCTCCCCCCCCCCATAATAGGAAGCAAAAGAGGTAGAAGAGTTAACCTCAAAAATAAGAATTTTAGGAAGATTTCACAGGGCTGAAAGCGCTGTATCGCTGCACAAGGTAAACTACTTTGAAGTTTTGTTTGTTTGTTTTTTATTGGTGTTTAACGCTCGTTTGTACTACTGAGGCATCACAGGCGGTGGGCACTGATGATACATGAAATAAAATGGTAAAGGAAAAGGATTTTTTTTAAGGAAGGAAGCGTTCCAGGCCTAAGTTTAGGGTACCTCCCCAGCACTTGCATTTATGAGGAATGGGAAAAACCTGGAAAAAACCTCAATCAGTAAGGACGGCCCTGGTGGAATTCGAACCCCACACCTCCCGCTAATGAGTTCTCGCCTTAATGACCACGGCTACTCGGGGCGGTTTACTTTGAAGATGATGATTTGAATCAGATGTCTTGGAACGTTTTGATAACACCTGATATGTCTAGTTTAGTCACTATTATTTATGCCATTTTGATATTTTGAAACACTTGGTTACATTTGATCTCTCTCCCTTTCTCTCCCTGTCAGTGAGCTAAACCAATCCTGTCGATAACTGCCTCCTCGGTGAACTGGTCAGCGTTACTGGCTGCTTTCTGGTAGACCAAGATACCTGCTTGGAAATGCTCTGTGTTAGGTAGGTCTGGAAAGGGATGTACCCAGTCTCGTGAGGAAAATTGGGGAGCTACCTAATAAGAAGACTACCGTCCTTCGATCTCAAAGCCGGCAAGATGTCGGTACCCTCTCTGATGTCAAAAGACGGAGGTGGAGTACGCAGCAATAGGCCTAAGTCTATATTGGACTATTGCGTCGAGAGGAGGATATAAATTTTTATAGTTGTCTTGACGATTCAATTTGATTATTAAATGACTCATATTATTATAACCACTGAATTCTAATGATTATAATTTAAAGTTGGTTAATAACATATTGAGCTAAAATGTAATATTACGTCACATTTCCTTCAGAATATCAAACTGATATTTATTATGTTTTTAATTTTCTTTGACTTTGACTTTTTCTTTATAACTTAATTCATTCAAAAGGAACATTTCAGAATGTGTCTTCTTGAATACCTAAAGTTACTACAAAGGTATTAAAAAAAATAAGTCATAACATTGTATCAGAATATTAATTTGAAAAAAAAGTTTAAACTTAATGTATCTCACCTCGTATGTATTTATGTTAAAGACATGTTTTATGATAGTTTTCAGATTTTTTTCAACTCCAAAATGAGAAATAAAAGGTAACTAGGTGCCAAAGGACTCCGAATCATATAGCTATTGTAATATGATGATCATGCAGTATGATCTTTCGGTTGACTCAAAAACGAGGTGGAGAAAAGTTAGAGAAAAAGCTTAATATAATATTTTCTCATTTAAAGAGAAAAGTTATATCATAAGTTTCAGATTCAGATAAACTTTAAATTAAAAATACTATTATAAAACAAGTGAATTAAGTAATACATTTAGTTAAATATTATTCCAGTTCTTAGTAGAGAAAAATAAATATTTTTTCAGTAGAATGAATAGCAATGGTCATTCCAATTCCAGTTTTAACACGTGATTCCAAAAAATGGATACTGAAAAGTATACAGCAGAAAATATTTGAGTTTGTAGGGATATGATTTCTCATGCGACATACGTAAATTATTAAATGTGAAATCCATTAGCTAAATTTGAGAAGAAGGCATTGAAGAAATCTATCGTTCATCTTATCTTGGAAAGAAATAGGGTTACCAATATTCAAATGGAGAAGGTGTACCCCCCATTGAATTTATAACCAAGAATGTTGATGCAGTAAAATAATATAAGGAAGAAAAGGTGGCAAAGAAAATCGTAAGGAAGCGTAGGAGAGGATGTAAAAGAAGTACGAGTAGTATACAGAGATACTAAAGAAGCAGAAGCGGAGGAATAATAGGAGGAAATACAATAAAAATAATAAATGCTAGAGAAGAAACCAAAGGTGATATCATTTAACTTATGCATTACTGTTTCAAAAACAAATCCCTTTCGCGTTAGTAGGCAGGTTGTTTTAAACGATTCCAGGCACTTTAAAAGGTATACCAGAAGCCTGTATCAGTAAATACTCTTCTGCGTTAGTCAGGCGCCAACCAACGAAGCCTTGACCAAGAGCACTTGCCTAATTACCCACAATACTCTGCGGTTGCTTTAGCGTTGCCCACTAGCTTGTTTTCGAAAGCTTCTCTTCCACATTAATTATTGTCCATAGTGACCGACTGCTCGGCTCTTTCCTAGCTTTACTTCTATTGATCCGGATACTGCCATTACAGCAATCCTGACGGAAACGCTATGCCATTTTCTTACTTACAGTGATAATAGCTTTCAAACTACTAGCCGAAACCGACTACATTTTTCTTGGGCACTGTCAACACCATCATTAACTTAAAGATACTGGCTGTCACGCATTTCAACATATCTTTGTTGCTCTCAGCACAACGGGAAAATCGGGCTATCTGCTTTAAATAAGCTATATTAAGAAGACTGGCAATATAGATATTATAGAACCATGTTATACCTAAGGCACACCAGAGATCTAGTTGATCATACGAATTGATATAACAGAAATATGAAGCAGAAAAAGAAATACAAATAGCAATAATCATATTACGATATACATTTTTAATCAATTTACAAAGCATGAATACTCACAAAAGTTTTATATTTATAGTTTTAAAAAGATTTCATTCAGAAATGACGTAATAAAGTATTATTGATAACTTTCTATTAACAGATTCGTAAGACATTTAGAAGTTTTGTGAACTGTTGAATGTAATTCACTCCTACAATATAATCAAACAGTCTGTGCACTATACCTTAAAATTCATATTCAAAATAGCTTAGACTATCAGTTCTATTTAATCTGGGTAAATATTTCTTAAATTTAGTTTTTTCGTAAAAAAGTGTATTACAACATTTGACACAATAATTTTACAGTAGTTATCCATAAAAAAAACTACCAAAAAATACATCGAGAAGATAGAATTGGCAGTTAATATTGTCAACTTATCAATTCTCTCATTACCTCGATTTTGAAAAGTAATTATTTCCATCAGAAAATAAAATGACAAGCTTAGGGGTAACGCTTGGCTCTCGTATTCGGAATGTTCCATGTATTTTATTGCCAGGTATTGATTTTGCTTGGTTTTCCTCAGTCAGTTTTCAGAACGGGTAAATGTCTCATTATTATTTCATTTACCTCCCCTTTCATCATTCAGTTTCATTACACCGTTAAGGGATTCATTAGCATGCATGTCTTATATGAGTTCAGATATAAGTTGCTGACTGATACTTGCATTGGCTTGTAAATCTTAGGGGATGTAAGTAAATCCTAGTATCAGAGGAGGGTAAAAGGTTAAATAAGAAATTGGAAAGGGCACACTTGCAACGGTAGAAAAAGAATTTAAAATTGTGATTTCAGGAACTTTTAAGTCGACAGCAGAATTTAAGGGGGGGGGGGAGGAAGATTAGATAGGCTGATGTTGAAAATGTAGAAGAAGAATGTACTTATTTCTTAGTATTTCCAAATTTACACATGTTCCATTCAAAAATATGGCAAGGAGGGAATACAATGAGTGAAATTATTCTGCATGCAGGAATGAATTTGATATGTAGTAATAGATTTGTAAGGCATTGCCACATAAGCACCACTATGTATATGTGACTGTTATTAAGATGGAAAAAAGAAAATATCTGGCTAAAGAGGACATAGCATACAAAATAGCTAAATATTTAAATGGACTTCTATTGCGTTTTATTTTATGGTATTTATATATGTATGCATTGAATTATGTATTTCTCTTGTTTAGAGTCGTGTAATGATACATTGATTGCATAATAGTATTATTGTAGTGTAGAACATTAAACCA
Source organism: Metallyticus violacea (assembly GCA_030762175.1). Lineage (NCBI taxonomy): Eukaryota > Metazoa > Arthropoda > Insecta > Mantodea > Metallyticidae > Metallyticus > Metallyticus violacea. The sequence continues at coordinate 117,522,965 of CM060832.1, forward strand.
TACTCTTATAAGAGCTCATTATGGACAGAAACGAAGTTGTCACCTGTAAAGGTATTCCATTTTAAGACCTGAAACTACAGCTGCAGTACACGAAATGTAGAAGGGAAGTATTAAAGCTGCTCTTACGTTTCCGGCAAATCCTTTAACCTCGAGGGTGAATCAAATATAAACCAGGGTTTTTATTTTACTACTTGTGAACAGTACGAAGGGAGAACTGCGTGGAGGGTTTCAGGTTTAGGAGGAAACCAGTTCGTGGGACACAGCTTGTTACAATTAAAAGCACAGTTTAGAGATAAGACACTGTCTAAGACGCCAGTATATCAGTAGCACAAAAGTTTCGCAGAAGAAGGAGAGGCTGTGGAAAATAAAAAGTTAGCAACATCGACCTCGGACGAGCGTAAAGGAAACAAAACATCCGCGTTGTTTGGGACCTAGTCGAATATGACCGATCGCTTCTTATGGTGGATAACTTATGGAAGTGTTTTATCTATAATTTTAGATCAATTGGATCATCGAAAGTTATCGACCAGCTGAATGCATTGAATTCTCATTAAGGTTCAAAAGTGTGGGAGTGTGTCAGAGGCTTTCGATTCTTTACAGGATCAAGGGAAAATGCTTCTGCATAGAACGACAACTACTACACTCCTAAGTCGAAGCAGCATGGACTGAAGGAAAAATAGGAGAATCTGCTTCTATCGAAACAAAAACTCCTGCCAGATGGGAAGTTTTTCTTGGAGACTCCTAAGGCATTTTGCTCATTGTTTAATGTCCAACTGTCAACGGGGCTTGTTAGTGCCAACTTCTGATTGACGAAAAAGGACGTCCCAAGAGCAGCAGCAGCAGTAGTAGTACTAGTGTGTGTGTTTATTGCTATAAAATTTTATGTGCACATTACAAATACATTTTATACTAGCTTCCTATTATTAATGATAATTTGTCACATTGTTAATAGTGTTACTTTATTTTTCTTTTTCTTTTATATATATATATATATATATATATATATATATAGGCTATATAAAGACTATTTCCTTGAATATAATAAGAATAATAGTTTTATATATAGCTTTTATTCTTATTTTATTCATGAAATTGTCTTAGGCCCATTTTTAGCTCTTCTCTATTGTCATTACTGACTATAGATTGTCTGTTGCAAGATGGCTTGAAAAGGTTAAGTATTCATAATACAAAAATACAAGTATTAAAATATTGTAGACTAAGTTTAAGGGAATTATATTTAAATTCTTATTTTATTCGTGAAATAGTCTTACTAAATATCACTTGAGGGTCTGAGATGGACGATAAACTCACGAACGTAGTGAGTGATATTATCTGTGATAATTCATAATATTTCAAATTTGAGCGATTTTCAGTCATCTTGAAGCATAATGCGACACAGCGAAAGCTAATGTAAAGGGCAGAGAGTTAAAATTGAATAATAAAAAAGTTAAAAAAAAAACTGCCGGTGAAATCGTTCCTCATAATTACACAATGTTCCAAATGTTATGGCATAATTTTTTACCCGGATGCTCTCTTCTTGGTTTTTCATTATTTGTGGTGAAGTTTTACGCCACTCAACGGTTATTAAAGTTACCCGATTTTTCAGTTTTGTTGCTCTTGCAACTGGAAATTTTCAGTGCGCAAGGCGCATGTGTCACAAACTGCTAAAAATTGCATAATTAAACCAAAATGTAGTTCAAATTATAAATTTATAATAGAAGTATCAAATCTATCATAAAGAATAACAATATAATAGGCTTTTTGATTGTTATTATGTGAATCGCATTTAAAATATATTGTGCACTGTTTTAACAGCCTTAAGAGCAATATTTCAATACAAAATGCTTTTGCTCTAATATGCAAAAGAAAAATGTTGATTATTTAATTTATTTAATTAGTAATGAAATTGCAAACATACTAAAATATAATAAATCCGGAAATTAAAGTTTAAAAAAGTCAAACTTTTCGTATTTATTATTATGTTTTGTTTAAAAATTTACTGGAAATTAAATTTAATGCTAAATTTTTATATTCTTAGTTCCATATATTACAATGAAAAACAAAATTTGTTAGTTAAACTCTTGGAAATATATGAAAAAGAAATAATACTTGATGAAAATTAGGGATTATAAATATATCGTACTAAAAGAATAACCACAAAAATTACATACTAAACATTATATTTCATGTATATATTAGATGTTAATATGAACAGCACTAAAATTATAAAGCTATTAACAAATGATATCCAAATTAAGAAAAAATTAGAGGGTTAAATGTTGCAATAAAAAGATATATTTACGATCAGTTTGTGTAAAACAAATTAAATGAATGAAGTCAAATTATCCAAAAATACATTGGAACGGCATAATAGGCAAAAATTATTAGAATACAAAATAAAGTGGAACAAAAAGTACTAAGACCTAAGGGATTGATGAGGGAAGTTGAAAAATAAAGTTAGAATACAAGAAAACGTGAAACTGTTAAACTCTAATTGACAAAAGAATATCTAATCTGTTATCGAACATTTTGTTTAGAAGATAGGTACTCTAAAAATGAAATATTCACGACATTTGCTTCTTTAATAGACGATTATTTGCAGTTATTCCAAACATTTCGTCCTGTAATGCATAAACTTGGTTCCGGGAATTAACTGAAGCTGGTTTAAAACACTTCACAACATTTATTCCCGGACCTACATTTTCGAATTTACTTTGCAGCCTAAATTCGCGGCTCCCACGGTTGGAACAGCTAGCCAATCGTTATGTTTCATTAATGCAGTTAGGTTTATCTTTGCAGCTCTGGAGGGGTGCCAAAGTGACCAGGCTCGATACGCCGTTCCCTCCGCGTTAAAAACATCGGGATCCCATTAACAAAGTGGCGGAGGAGTGGCCAGGCAAGTGAATGCTATTACAGCTGTTACTATAAGAGCTACTCATTTCCCCAAAATGGCTACTCTCACACCTTATCCAAAGTGTAAAGCATTTGCAGGCCTGTTTAAAACCCTCCCACTACTCTCTTATCTTCAAGGAGAGAGGTTGAAACTGGCAGGTTGGTTGGAGTAAAGTGTTAAGGGTGAATTAACCTTTATAGAGCCCTAATTGTCTGGTATTACAAGTACCGGCTTGGAGTTGTGTGTGGAACCAGCTGAAGTCGATGCTTACACGGAATAGCGTCGTTTCCCCCTCCTCTTTCCCTTTCCGCCCCACTTCCATCCTACTTAACAAGCGATTAAATAAAGGATCACGTTCTATACCGTAAGCTCTATGAAACCCCAGGAAGCGAACGATCTTAAGGTATTCCTCTTTAACGAAACAGGGAAAGAAAAGCCACAATTCAAAAGAGTCAATATTGGAAGTGCTTTCCGCAGTGGCGGCTCCACCATGGCCGAATATTCAATTATAAAGGTAACCGAGACAGATACATCTCAAAAATAAAGTAAGTAAATTAAAAGTGTAATTATCCTCTACGGACATACTGTTCCAAAAATCGAAACATGCAAAAATAAAATTGGAAATGAACCACTAGCGTTAGGTAACCGGCGAAGAAGACATTGCGATTTATTGACTCCCTTACAGGCCAATCAATCAAGATAGGCAATAATAAAATCGCTTATGTTACTGCTTCTTATAGTAAACAGTGGGCTAAAATAATCACATTTATTTGTTCATATTCCAACAATTACTAATTACTGAACTTGAATATTAATTATACAGGCCAAAATTTCCCGCTCTTATAGATTAGAAAAGTACCGTAGTATTTAGTTATTTAGTTAACGTAAAAAAATAATAAACAAATAAACAAACAGAAATTATGGAAAAGTAAACTAAAACTCCTTAATTGAACAAATATAAAATATATTAACAATAAAAAAAATCAAATATATGGAGTCCTAAACAGGACAAATAAACCTAGGTATATCACAAGGCTGCAATTTGTGGCTACTATATTTTAATTTTTAATTATATGACATTTTGAGACGAAGGAAGTCTTAACATTCCATTTTACTCTAGGACATTTAATATACCTATAGAATCGTTTTCTCCAACACTTAAATTTCCTCACGATCACATTGTTATTTCTAATTCGGAGAACTTTTACAGAAATTAATGTATGAAATGAATAAAATAGCAGTGAATACAACACGATATCAAATATAAGTTAAGCATGGCATTTAAAGGGAAGGAAAGTAAGAGGTGGAAAATTGTAATAGAGAAGATAAGAGAGCAAGTACCAGATCTACATATGTTTATTGAAAACTATAAATTAGAGAATGAACTTTGAGAGCAACGTAACTATTGAGAATGCAGCAGTTCTCAATATTAATTTTCTTAGCTTAAAAGCTATATCTAATTGTATTGTTGTATTCTTTTAAAAATAAGTATAATTTTCATTAAAAACTTTTTTTTTTTTTTCGTTTCTTTGCACTTTTTCAGACGCCTTTTAAAATTAAATAACTGAAACGATTGTTTTAAAGTTGATTCTGTTTTAAATAAAATGTAGTCTGCAGGAAGAAAAGAAAAACCTGTCTCAAATATGAATGGTGAATTTAACTATTTTGGTATGCTAAATCCGTTTTCCCCTACCACGTAAGATTTTTAACCCAATCGCAAAAAGAATTTTAAAAATATGATGCATTACTCAAACAAAAGTAACGGTTATCATAATGCTTTTTGTCCACACCTGATCTTGGGGATTCTGAAAGGTATGAAAATCCGCTTTCCTTTACACCAATGACTTTGTCTTTCAACACAAATTTTACATGCAGTATGTGGAACCCATTTCTTATCCTGGTGTCCAAGTTTAACTTAAAAATATGCAACATACAGTTTTTTAACAAATGGAGTAATATTATTTTTTTTTAACAAGTACGATCCGCATTTTGAACAGAAATTATTCAGATTGTTGACACATTCCCGTCATGGTATTCCACAGCTTGAAGTAATCGTATTCTTATTTCGTGGCACTTTATAAATAACGCAAATAACAATTGAAATATTGCATTAAACAACAAATATACTCTTTACTGCTGCGGCTAATGAATTTTAACTGACGGCTTTGTAAATAACCAAGGTTGAATTAATGAAAATAATTTAAGTACTAGATAAGTTCTGTAGGAAGTGTAAGAATTAATGCAAGTAAATAAAATGTATGTATTTAAGAAGGTAGCAAATTAAGGAAAGACGAGATTGGTTTTGAACCACGACGCAATCTCTTCCCCTTATTTCTAGGCCACGTGTTGGTTATCCAGTCACATTGGAAACTTTGGCAGAAGAACTATAAAAATAGATAACGGATCGTTGCATTCTCCATTATATTCTATATAAGCATTTATATATAACGTATGTGCTAAAGTTATTCATGTTTTGTTGTTGTATCATTAATACCGCAATATAACAATTTAATCCATAAAATGTAAAATTACACAAAAGTTATAAGTGTTATGAAAAAAATGGTGCCATTTTCGAAATTAGCAGGTCATTTCCCATACAAATTGTGTATTTTTACCAAAACAACAAAATCATCGCAGGTTAATGTTATCGGTGTAAGATCTAACTATGTAGTAGTATGATTGAAAACTATAAATTAGAGAATTAAATTTGAGAGCTACATAACTTTTGAGAATACTGCGATTCTGGATGTCATCAACCTGTAATGTTGTGCATAGGGTTGACTGATAGTTATCATCAGGTAAATTATTGGATGTGCCTCGTGATTCAAACATTCATTATAAATAAAGAGAGACGAGGAATATTCCGAACGTAACTCAAAATTACGTTTCTCTAGCTTACTGAATCTCGGAAAAAGAGGTTATATAGTGTGTTGAAACCGGAGATGTAGGGAAACAGAGACAATTTTGCAAAAATGGATACTAAAGTAAAAATATGAAACAATTATTGGCATAGCATTCAAATGAAACAGAAAGAACCATAAAAGAAAATTTTAATATAAAGAACTATTTATGAAACTGATTTTTGAAATTATGAATTATCTACTAAGTCTCTGCTTTTCACCTATCGAATTAAGTTTGATTTCTGGAAAGGTCGCTCGAAAGAAAAAATGTCCCCCATACAAAATGGCAGATGAGTCTAGAACAAAACAAAATTGTATTAATTTAATTTTTTTTTTGTTCCCGAAGACAAAGAAATTTGAGGGATTCTTTCTTCATACTCAGCCTGTTCCAAACCTCCACCTTTCCCTTTTTATCGGTTCTGTTAGTTTGGTTTATAGCTTTCTAATAATTTTGTTACGTCCATTTTCAAAAATCATTTATATCTTTTTTCAGTTATATATTTGTTACAAATCTAACTCATCTACATCGTATGGGTCCTATGACCACGTGCATATTCCCCTAACCCCTTTCCTGGTTGTCAGCCTCTTCCGCTCTCAGTTGTCTCATTTTGTTTAAAAGTTTACTACTCCCTCCTCCTTCTTCCTATCTGACAAAAAAGTCCAGCACTGCCGCTGCCCTCTCCCCCCGTTGACAAAAGGGGTCGGTAGGTATCTCTTTCCACATTCTTCCGTCCCCTTGCAGTACGCTAGAATATGTTCCCACTATTCTTTTAGCGCACATATTGGGCAGATTCTGGTTTCTATCTGGCTGTTACTTTAGTCATCCACCAAGCGCCAAACCTAAACCAAACGAGCACTTGATTGTAGAGTTCGACTCCTGTTTCAATGTATTGTTTCATCTCCTCATTTCAACTCCGATTGCATTTTCAGTGAAAAATTTTCTGCTGGCTCTGAACGAGTCTATTTTTATTAATTTTCCTTTTACCTCCCTCCTGTTTCCCAGCTCTGAGATCCGAATGTTATCCATCCCTCCATTCCTATATTTTCCAAATCCCTTCTTAATTTCGAAACCCTGGTCTTATTTCCTCCCATTCTCAGCTGCTTCAGGTAGCAGATCGCCTCTAATTAGTGTATGACTTCCGGAACAACTCGTAGCCAGTACTTCACTGCTCGGATCCTGCATTCTATAATCTCACTATAGGCACGAAATTCCCTAAGGAATCCGCAATTTGCAGTACTCCTCCCCAATGCTAAAATACCTTTCAGAAAACCGGTCCTCGTCCGATTTAATTTCTCTGTTCGCTCCCAACCCTAAATTTCGGCCCCTTAAGTCATTGTAGAGATTGCCCCTTATCTCTAACAGGCACATCTAGATATATGGAGAGTTTCTGCGGTTTTCACATTCGCTGTAAGTTTCACCCCATCAATGTGTTTTACTCATTTAAAAATTAATCGAGAAAGTTAGCCCAATATATATGGAATTCTTCAGGTTATCGAACTATCCTGCATATGCCTATGTCTCCTCTTAACTATAAACATTCCCGTTCTTGAAAATCATAATCTTAATTTTACCAGAAATCAACGTAAATAACCATGTATCACAATAGATTTGTAGTCTGTTTACTCCATGATGTAGGCCGTCTATCATAATAAACAACTGTCATGTCGTCCGCGTATAACAGAGCTGTTATCTGTATATCTTCTACCGTAGGTAGCGCCGTATTTTCTTATTGTAAATATGGTTGTCAGTTAGTGCAAAAAAGTGTCCATATTTTAGTTCTAAGAGTTTAGTATTATATCCCTCTATTTTTGTGAAACCTTTAGTGATTTTATGAAGCATACTTTTGCTAACTATATTTTACTATCGTGTTATAATTCAGGCTTCAGTACCATATAAGTTTATTACAATAACCTCGACATAAAAAAAAAAACGAATTTTATGCCTTTTAGTTTTCTGAACAAATCACAAATGTTTGGAAATGTTTCAACATCTGGATGTGTTCTATGTAATTAATGGTAGACCATTAGTGAACTTCTTTTGTCTATTTCATATTTAACTAGCTTGGAATATAATTAACAGTTTTGAGGAATACTTTCGTATTTTAAGACGTTTTAATTTCTCTCCACTATCTTTGGAGTCTCTCTTAGAAAGAAAACGTTACAAAAACTATCAGAAAATAATAATATATTCAGTAATATTGGCAATTGATTACCTAATAAATGTATTTCTAAAATGTTTTGAAAATATCGTACAAATACATTCCATACAATTTTAGTTTTTACCTACATTTGAATGAATATACTGATGGAAGTAATTTTAATTAAACATTTTCTTTTGTATGGTGCACTGCCAATATATGGACCTAAATACCTGTTTAACCAAAATGGTTTTCGTATTTAAAACCAAAACATATTTAATCATCAAAATTAAAATTGTCCAATTTTTGGTTGGATATATATTGTTGGAGTAGAGTTCTGATATAAGACAAGCACTAAATGTGCAATCAATTGAGGATGCATGAGAAAGATTTTTTTTTTATTTGTTTTATTTACGGACGCTCTTTAACATCTCAGGTCATCAGCGTCCCATTCAATTCAGGGCGAGAAACGGCCGACAAATTTTGCTCAGAGGCCTCTTCTTTCAGGCTTGAGGTTCTTTATAGTGCCGTAAATGTACGACACGGGACCCACGGCTTTACTTCCCTTCCAAAGGAAGCCATACTTAGGATTTTTACGCCCGAAAAAATCCATCGATCCTGGCCGGGTTTGAACCCGCGACCTTGGGTTTAGAAGGTAAGTATGGTTGCCACTACACCACCAGGATCGACGCATGAGAAGGAAATAAATGTATTAAAGTAATGTCAAATGCTAGAATGCTTGCCTTCCAACATAGATCAAGAGAAAGGAGAAATATATAGACTTGAGAACGCACAGATCAAATATCTACTTATATAAATTATTATTATTATTATTATTATTATTATTATTATTATTATTATTATTATAGTAATATATTTTCAACAGCAACATACTATCATCCTATCAAATATCTATTAAAATTAAATAAGAGACATAATATATAAAGAACGACCACACGAAGAACATTTCGTTATGCTGTTAAATCTTAAGTAATTTACATATGTTTTATCTGGAAATTACTGACAAGATAAATATGAAAGACTCGTTTAATTTTAGTTTAACAATTAAATATTTGGCAGCCTTTACAGATAATTACTACGCCGTGATCCTAATATTTCAGTCTAACATTTTGTAAATTGGGAGTACAAAAAATTAAAAAGCGGCAACTATTAATTTTTGTTGAACTATTAATTTTTGTGTTAAACAGCACAATTGTATACATCATGTTTTATGTACAGAAGTGTATATAAATAAATGCATAACTTAATACATTTATTTTTCTTCGTCTTTTAGAAATACTGTTATTTCACATATTGTCTGCGTTTGTTTTGGAGTTCTTTCTCCTTTCCAACACATGTTAAATCAGCATAATACCATACATAAAGAGCCTACCGTATTTTAATAGCTAAGTTGGAAACTCTTCTAATCCTGGGAACCCTCTATATTTTAGCAAGTCTTAAAAGTTTAAAAAGAAAAGAAAAAAAAAAACATGCTTAACGCAGACTGTCGAGCTCCGGAGGGATAAAGCGTGGTCATAAAATGATCATACATCGCAGCTTCCTGAATTTTTACAAGAAAAATATTATCTCCAAGTCAAGTACTCAGGAATTCTTGACGTATAGTCTTTAACCCATTGTTAAAAATAGTACTGAAAAATAAACATATCTATTCTGAGACATTTTAGAAATTGCGAGAGAATAATAATAAAATTTAATTTCTTTAACACTCGGTACAATGTATTTTTCTAACGAGAAGCAGAGAAATCGTGGTGAAAAAGCTGTTTAACTTTTAATGAGTATCTAAACCGGTAAGTAGTACACAATCAAATGAGTAAAGTATCAGAAGAAAGGGGAAGGAAAAAAAAAAAAAAAAAGGAAAAAAAAACGAAAAGAAGCAAAGGACAAGAAAAACAGGGAGAGAACACTTTAAAGTTTTTAGATGGGGAAATACACTCTCATTTTCATTCGCTCATTTTCTTTGTGTTTGCGAGCAGGGAGTTTGGCGCTGTTTGCTTTGCTGCTGTGATCTGGCTTTAATTAACACGGAAACATTGTGAGAGCGAATTTGATGCCGGGTCACGAAATTTGCCGTAAGCCCTTTTTATTATCATTGTTACTATTTTCGTTTGTTTTCACGTGTACACGGGGGGAAAGCGAGAAATAAATGAGGGAATAGAACAAAAAAGTAAAATTGTGGTTAAGCGTACATTAATTCCACGACGCAAACAGAAATTAGCGTCCTAGTGTAGGGTGAATGTACACAGAAGAATCAAACGCGGTGGAGTGTAAAAACTTCATGTTATGCCATTAAAACATCTGTGGTAGCCTTTCGGTATTTTGTGATTACAATCTGTTTCCAATAGCTACATTTGTAAATGTGCAGGTTTATGTTTCATACCAAATACGATTCATTCATTGCAATAATAACATTAATAGCAAAAATTTTAGCAAAGATCATATAACAACATATTTTAAATTTTGGGATATTCAATTATTCAATGGTAGAATTAATTGCCCCTATAAAATGAAGTAAGCATGCTAATTACAGCAGAAAATTAAGTTAAATTGTTAACTTTATCATTAAAAACAAAAAAAAACAAAAAAAAAAAAAACGGGAGCATATATATTTATGGCAGAGGAAATAAGTTATTGGCTGTAGATGTTTCTTTAATTTGTGTTTCTCTTAGAAAAAATTTTGCATATACACTCATACTGTCACAGAGTGCCGGCGAAAATCAGTAATTGAGCGTATTAGTTACTCGCCAGTATTAGTTGCTAAAACAGTGCATTGTTAACGTATGTAGAATTGTTTTATTCTACATACACATGATACATTACCTTATAGGTCATGGGCCTTACAAAACTTATTGGAAGAAAATCAACAGAACAGAGGACGATATCTGTACACTTTGCAAAACACAGTATAACCCAGAACATGTGTTATTTGAATGCACACGCTATTTAGAACATGTGAGAGAAGAAAGAGAAATTTTAAGTGGCCATCAGGTGGCACATATACTTAGAAATAAGGGCTTATATAAATACCTCGAGCAGGCCGCACTCAAAATAAGTAACCTAGCAAGGGAAGAGGTAATACCACAAGAGCAGATAATTAGATGTAATGAAAAAGCTGAGGACGAGGTAAGAAGATCAGAACGCATACGTATGCAAAGACAACCCCCCAAACACAAATAACTAACAAGAATAGAAAATACAGAAAATAACTTTAATTAAATCAACAGGAAGAGAATATTAGAAGGAGAAGATAAAGATAAGGAAGAAGGGAATATGAAGATGAAAAAGCCTAAAAAATATAATAAACGGGGATAATGTTGATTTACAACCTGAAGTAGAGAATATACCTATAAGAGTTTTGACATCGGGAAGAAGATGGAAGAAGGAAGATTACAGAAGGTGAAGGAAGGATATTGGAGGTACACGGCAGGAGATGGAGGATGGAGTAGTGGTGTCCGGAGAGGAGGACCTGAGCGCAAGAAATGGCGCAACCAGGGGACCAGGAGGATCAAGCGAGATGGAAGAAGGAATGGTTGGGAAGAAAAGATGGAGATTAATATGGTGGAAGCGAGATGATAGTGTTTAATGAGTTCAAGTGTTGGGACAAATAAATGAAATGAGTAGGAAAGATTAATAATGATAAATGAACTTTAAGTGAAGTAAATTGTCAAATAGAAAGATATTATTATAATTGTAATAAATTAAGGAGAATTGAAACAATTAAGGATAATGTCCAATTTAAGAGAATTTCTGCCGAGTACTGGATACCAGTACATACCGCTGGTAACCAGTGGTTAGTAATAGTATAGTTGTATAGTTATGGAATAACTTTAAAGGTTAGAATAGCTGGCTACCAGCTATAATTCCTACTGGCTCCCAGTAATATTGTTAAATTGTAATTTGGTAGTTTTGTAGATTTTGGAAGATTAATTTGGGAAGTAATTAAGTAAATTTATATTTTGGTTCAATTAATCATTTTTTGTTTATTGTTTTATTATATTTTTAATCTAGTTATTAGGAAAATCTGTAAAATAATGTATTAAAATATTATTCAATTGTATAGTTATAATAACAATAAATGGAAAATTTGATATACACGCCCTGATTTAGGAAACCAGGTACCAGAGTAGCGTATACAGATTTTATATTTTATATATTTTATATATTATATATTATATTTTTATCTACATACACATGGATATGGTATGCATTATAATTCAGTGTTCATGAAAACGAGGACATTTCATTAATTGCTAATGTTATAAAGAACAAACTGTGTTAGACAAGACGAGACGAGTCGAGAAAAGAAGAGACGACAAGAGACCAGAGAAGTAGCTTTCCACCCATTAAAAGTATAGCTTATAAAATAGTCAATAAATTTAAAACCACATGGTTGATCTTCAACAAGAAATCGTAAAATGGCTAATGTCATATTTTAATAGAGAAAAAATTTGATTGTAACAATTCCCAGGAAAATGTCTCTCAAAATCAGCCTAATGAGTGCAGTACCGTTAGTCATTGATTCTTCGTTTTATTTTTCCCCACACACTGACCCGGCTGGCAGCTGGGAGACTCATCGCAGCTGCCCACACCCAGCTCACCGCGGGATCGGCAAAGTTCCGAAAATGTGCTTATATTTTCCACACAAGATGCGAATAATTTCCTTGTTTGCTGCGAGATAGGCATTGTAAAGCATAAACAGATCTACCATCACATGTTCTAGGCTGCTTCTTTAATGATGGCTATTTCTGCTCTTATGTTATTTGAACGTCCGACGTTGTAGGATTTTATTTACAGGCTCTGTTTTAGAGAGGCCCATAAAACGCTGGTTGTTATGTCTGTGGACCATATAGCCAATACATTATATGAAAGTGTACATAATGAATTGTGTGGTTACGTAATGTTCAAATACCAAACTTTGTTCATCAGTCGTTAAGATTAGGGTTCGCTATCGATCAGCATTAAGTGTTCATGAAAAAAAGAAGCGGGTCGATTATAATCTTGCCTAGTCTGTAAAAATCAGTCATATATATCCGCCAAGTTCTTATTGCAGAAACCAGCAGTAAAGCCAATCACTTTAGTAAGCTTGTAGCAGAGTATGCTGATATAAGGCTAATCTCAGCTTGTTGTGAAAACGTTTCAAGAAATTTTCGTGGTGATTGTTTTAATCGAGCAGCAGTTTCATCCAGTTTAAGACGCATCCATATTATTTTTTTATCCAGCACTAATGCTGCTGTTTTAAATTTAAGCACTATGTTGCGAACTAAGAATGAATCACCGGAAAGCATTCTTGGAACTCTGCAGGACACTGCGTAGTTGATTCTTTTCTTAAAAAGCTACACCAAATGAAAATGTATAGTTCTATATTAAGTCTTTGAATTAGGGCACCCAGAGAAGTGAAACGTAATAACAGTAACTCCTACCTGTTCCGAACTCGTACTAACGGGCATTTCAGGGACAATACGCGCCATTTCTCCCCGTGTGTGTAGATGTGATTCTTCAACTTCGGACCGGTTCGCATGCGGGGATAAACAAAACAAAGACTCAATAATGGGCTACACAATTACCGAATCATCTTTATACAAGATTATGGAAGTACAAGCCGAACCCGCGTACAGTTACATCCTCCTATGCTGGCGGTCAACAAATAATTCAGGTAGGTTTTGGTTTCTCGTCTACGGAAGATTGTTCAGATATTGCTCTATTTCACTCTGTTGCGTATAGAAACTGCTCATGTATACTTTTGAAGAAGTATATTGATGTATATCAGACAAACGAAGTGTTACTTAGGTCTTCATCATCATATAAACCAAGTCTCTGTGCATATTTTTAACGGAAAACATGTATGGGTCGAAACTTGTCCCTTGTCCAGACAATTTACAAGAATGAGGTAGCATTTGAAATGGGTGTGATGTAACTGTCACCTTTGAAGAACAGGTTCCTAAGAATGGTGGGCAAAATATTAAAAGTTAAAATAAAAATTAAAGATCTAAAAGAAAATCCTGCAAGGTATACGTGTGATAGTGGAACATTTTGGTATAACTGCCGAGGGATAAAATGTTCGGATTTGAGTATGCTCAAAAAGACAGGGATAGTATTTAACTGAGGGAGGGAGGAAATTAACTTGTGAATTACTTTTAAAAATGGAACATTATTGTAATTTTGTTCTTAGTTATTTAAGTTTCTATTAAAATATATGTTAATTTATCGTATAAATGAATGGGCAAATGATAATGTTTAATTTTTCTTATTGAGTTTTGTTGATATAGACTTACTCGCTCCCTCTTTCCTGTTCTATTTTGTTTTTGATTCAATTTTCGTGATAGGAAAGTACATCTGTTTGGCCAATTGAGTCCGGGATTTATAGAATATGAATCTTAAATGCTACGCTGACCTAACTCATTTGTTATTTTGCTATTTTACATCTCTCTCTATACTACAAGAAAATCCAGAGTGTTAACATTTTCTGCATATTTTAAATGAATTGCTCCTTAACAGTAATTTTGGTCTATAATGTTTGTCATTTATTTTATCTAGGTCTGTTCGTTGCAAAGGTAATTTCATATCCTAAATATTTAATAAGCATCCATGTTTAATGTTTATTATTATTGGAGTTATTTTAAAATTTATTTCAGTTTATAAAAATCAAATAAACTGAAACAGAAGAACATGTCCCATTTTATTTTTAAACACTGCAACTCCCTTATTTTATGCTTTTCAAAGTTTATTTTTTTAACTGTTAACTATGCTTATGCCATTGATCTAAAAATGTATTGTAAAATACACTTGTATGTATTCATAATTTGTTTAATTTTAGTAAGTGCAGGTAAATAAATATTTTGATAAAATAGTTCATATATATGAATGATTTAATGTTGAACTATTATTTTTAAGAGATAGATTACCTATGGACATGACAGCTTTACATAAAAGGCAAATTGCTACATGTATTTATACATTGCTTCTATATTTTTGGATTCTTGTATCAGCCTCATTTTAATATTATAATAAATTCAAAAACCTTTTGTTTCATATTTCTTTATAGGTATTTACAATTTTATTGTTATAAAACTTAACTATTTTAACGCCTCAACCCCTTCCTTAATTTATTAACTCCTTTAAAAAGTCACAATTGTTAGCTAAATTTCAGTACAAAACTCTATATAAAAACGCTGAATGTTTGGCATGTATTATTATAAAATATCTAAACAATATTCTAAGTAGGATGATGTCACTATTTTAATCACATTTGGAAGAAAATTAAAATAAATAAATAATATTAATTTGTTACATTTTACAGTGAAGATGAAGTAAAAAAAAAAGTAAACCTCTAAAAATTTTTGCACTATGGAGAAGTTTGTTAACAAAGTATTTCATGTCTGAATAATATTAGGTGTTCAGGGAAAATAATATAACATTATAGAAGTGGTTTTTAACTCTTTCCCGCATTCAAACTTATAAAGACTTAGGCTATAATAAGACTAGAGAATATTCTATTATCTCCTTAAGTCACCAAATTATTTCCTTAGACCTGAATATTTTGTACCCTTAAAGAAATGTCTGAGAGACAAAATATGTGTTAAGCATAAGTAATAGAGCCAGTTTGAAGACACGAATTATTTATGAACATACTGCCGTACAAAGAATTAATAATTATTGCACTTAATTGCTTAAGATGCTAAATATTTATGTACACAACTGCATACCATAATTTTAGTAATTTATGAAACTTGTTCATTGAGCCAAATAACTAACATAGCAATTAATCCTAAGTCGTAATTCACAAATGTTCCTCAGAGATGACACAAATGTTTGTAAAACGTTTTCATAAAGCACACACACTAAATATATGGCTGTTCATTACAGAACTCTTCAGCTTTGGTTTACGTTTAAACACCTCACACGTAGACATTGAAACGAACACTTCAACAACTCTGCTTTTCGGAGGACGTAGTAGTAATGCTTAAAACAGAAAGAGAGTGGGGAAAAGGGCAGAGATAGAGAAGGAGAGGGAAGAAATAGCGAAATATCTAAATTGAAAAATAAGAACAGAATATGACAGACGTTATTGCGTTGTTTGAAGATTTCCCATATGTCCCTCATTATTTTAGCATTTCACAAAGCTGGAAGCTGGCTTGTATGAAAGATGAAGATACATAAAAGAAAAACAACAATCAAGCCTTGCATCTGGTAAACATTTCTACCTCTTGTCTGGGAGCATATTCAGTTAATACAACTGGAGATCGTCTTACTAATGCTCTCCTTTTTATTTTAGTATCGCCTTAAGATGAAAGCGGTAAAACTAGCCAAATCTTCAATTATTAAATAAATTCTTTTATAAAAGAACTCAAATTCAGAGTTATTTTTTGCTACAGGGTTTACTATAAGAACTTCTGTTTACCTCTTTTATTTGAAATGCTCTCTAACACTTTTATTTTACACTTGAATCGCGTATTTAACATTCGAACTAAAAGAAAAAAGTATACAGTTATGTAGCCCTGGTGTGCTTTGTAGATGTTTATAAGTGAGAATATGCTGCTGATTTGCTTAAGCATTATACAAAGGAGAACACATTTGAAAGCATATATGTCATGAGTATGTGTGTGATCAATATTATTATTATCATTATTATTATTATTATTATTATTATTATTATTATTATTATTATTCAGACACAGAACCTGACGAAAATCTGTTTTTTTTTAATAAGTTACTTTCGTTCATACTTGAAGTTTTTGCAAATATATTTTTCTGCTGACATCGTTTCTAAATATCCATTGGCCCTATTTAAATAACCACAGTATTTTAAATTTTATCTATTTTTTTACCCAAATTACATTTTTGCAGCTTCATAACGCTACTTGCGAAACAATTTTCATCTAAGTACCTCTAGTATCTGGCACGTACATGCGTATGTGACTTCTTTAATTATTTAAGCTGTCTTTTGATGTACTAAGATAAGGAATGTGCAAATATAAACACAACTTTGAAAAAGGCTTTACATTTTAAAATAAAGTACTAGAACTTAATTTAAAAATTATGTTAACATAATGTGTTTGAAATTCAAAATCTCCATTTGGAATTCTTCACATGTGTTAAAACAGAATTTTCAAAGAGTTTATAGAAGTGCTTTAAATTCTGTATTGCAAAAAGAATTTTAAAATTTAAAAAACTAATCTGTAGGGGACAAATTATCGCTTTCTACCTAGAGAACAAGGATGTAATTCAAGCGACCGGAGTGGAATTTGTGTGGACAATACGGCATTCAGTCTGGTTCCGTTCCGCCAAATGTATCATCAACTTATTTACATATGTTTTTCGTGATGGCATAGATCCGACCAGTAAGTAGGCATTAGACGTAACGGTACCCATAAACTTAATTTTTTGCTTAAATAATGTGTATACTGTTATTTTGTGACTTGTATTGTTGCTATTTTTCCGTTAATTAGATCAACATGTAGAAATCCGTCACTGCACGTGTTACCAACGTTATATGACCACTATACCGGATGCTTGACATGAAACAGTAGAATTTATAATTATACATAATATTAAAACTTAATAACATGGAATTCATAATTGCAGTGATCAACTAACACTGTTTCTCACTTGCTTCCTGATGCAATTTCTTTTACGTCATTGCAATTAAATTACTCACACCAACAATAGATATATGCGTGGGAGAACTATAAGATATTAGAATGTACTGCTTTGAAACAATTTTCTTTTACGAATAGCATTACTCTAAAAACTCAAATCCAATAAGAACTAAGACGAAGCCAACAGGAAAGCAAGAGCTTTGGAGTAAAGAACTGCGCAAGTAACTTTATCTCACCACTCGCTTGTAACGTCATTATCACGACTATGATGTAGGAAATGTGTAAGCAATCTTCTCGTATTACAATTTTTTATTTCCAATGACTAACATAATCATTTATTGGTAAACCTTATAAAATCTGAAAAAGATTATTACGTTTAAAATCCCGTATTGCCGAGAGATGGACAACAGAGGCAGATTTGCCGTATCTTCCATTCGGTGTGTTAACAGAATGTAAATTTTTGTGAAATTTGATAAGGAAATATAAATGAGGTTATATAAATAATGAGACTTATTTAAAATCGATATTCGCCCTAAGTGGGCCGCTTACCGCTACCCATTTAAAGAGGCTCAGATCCATTACTGTAGAAGAACTGAACGGTAATTTCTTAAGATGTAGATATATCATATAAAATGGGGGAAAAAGTTTTAACATCTTCTCTAAGAAGGAGAATACAGAGTTAATTAATTTATTTGTAAGTTTCAATTTTTAAATGCTGGAGAATTGTAGCTCCGTATGTTCGCAGTACAAGGGGCTAAGCGGTCAACTGGCAAATAGACTTCACTGAAATTGCATGAAATTGCATATTGTAAGTGTGTCTTAATTCACAACGTTCACTCTAGTGTTTGCCGTCGATAGAAACATTAAAGAACTAGAATAACCAAAAATATCTTCTGCAAGGAACATACACGCAGAGAGCTGGAAGAACTCTTTCAAATAGTAATCGAAGGAAATCAGAAAGAGCTGATACATCGAACAAAAATATGCATTGCATTCATATAACAGCTTTCGGGGGAAGAAAAAGAAACATACAGGATCGAAACCTGATGAACTGATACCTGAAAAGCTCAGTGCAGAATAAATAAAACCATGATTTTCTTGATATATTTTTCAACTGTGATAAAAAATATATAACTACCGCAATCCTTGACGTCTGAAAAAGGCGAATTGAATTTCAAGTAATATTGTGTATATGGGAAATGTATCTGGAATGATTCATTTTCTAGTTGATTCTAAATGGATATACCAATTATATTAAGAGTTACTATCATCAACTGTGTAGAAGAAATATATTTCAATTTGATTAAGAAGTGTCTGAAAAAGTCCATTGATTTCTTGCAGCATGATAACGCGGGACAACATCGGTAACTCAAACCAATCAAAAATATCCAGGACTATTAAACTTCTGCTAACCTGACAAATTACTCGAACCCTGTGGGCTTTGGATGATCAACAATAAAGCAGTTGAATTAGTTCGCAAATTCAAAGTGTAGTTTCAAGATGATTCAAGACCACAGAATCTAGCAAATTCATTCTGTGCAATAAAATATCTTAATAATATATAATGGCATTTTATTTAAACAATTGTAACAAAATTATTGCAAATTTTCTAATGTATACTCCAGAGCCCTGCTGAATTTAAAACCAATGTCTTTTGTTAACTGTAATTTTTTTACAAATAAATGTTTCACTCATTTTATGATATCCAATACTATACAACCATTATTCCAAAAAAAAAAACCCGTAGATCATGATATTTAACTTATATAAATAAAGGACGTAAATAAGGCAATACAATTCTGAATCTATAACAGAAAGCGCAAAATGCACCATGAGTAGAAAAACATTTCGTAAATGATGAAAGACATTGGTAAATGTGGTTTTGTCATTCCTGAAGTTCACGTCCTTAAGATATTTACAAGCTACAAAACAGTTGAAACTGAAATGTAACATAAAAATAATGCACAGAAGACTGAAATGGAGTAGTTTATTGATTTAACAAAGATGGAAACTCAGAATTGGATTGTTTCTTTTTTTTTTTTTCTCCTCCAGCTAAAATAACAATACTTCATCAAGAACAGCAGCTCCCAAACTTTCCTTGATCCAAAACATTTAACTCAAGTTTAAAATTTGAAATTTGCATCCTATATATTTTTAAAGTGGTTATTCTCTGACATACAAGCATTAAAGTTATTAACAAACAAATAAATTTCCTTTTTTTTTTTTTTTAAATATTTGCCTTTATATTTATAGTGTATACTTATACAATAGTCATTACAATACCATTACATTAAAATATATAAAAGCACAAAACGTTAACATTAATAACTACAATATATGATGGCACAACATTACTCGTTCAAATAAGATTAATGATGTGCTTCATTTCATTTACAAGTCGTAATAATGGGAGAAGTTTGTATTCCAATTTCTGCGTTTTCCAAACAATTTCTATGCTTTTATTTTAGGTAAATGAGTACAGAGAATGATTTTTCACACAAGTACATTGTTATGAATGGAATAATTATTTTCATGGCCTTCGATAGTCCAGGAAGCAGGCAAATAGGTAGACGAGATCCAACCTACGTTGTCTACAGCCGAAAGATGTGTTGCCATGGAAACTTTGACGGTACACATGAGTGTTTTGCCCGGGTTCTTTTTTTGGGGGGGGGGGGGTTTACCTATTTGAAAGCTCTCTCCGAAAGAAACTATCGTCTTCAGTTTGATTCAAATTTACTTCACTTCAATAAATATACATTACAAAGTTGTAATATCTTCTTTTTTTTATAATTAATTGTATGTGTCTATACATTCAAGAATATATGCTGTTAACACCATTTAATGTTTCATGTAACCACAGGGGTACACAGACGACACTTTCAAAACCGATGATTAAGAGACAGGTAATGACCAAGTCGCAAATCCTCTGGATTCACTTTACCTGTAGAGTTTGTGCTTCATCCGATCATGTTAGTTTCCAGCACTAGTTTTAACCAAACCTCAAGTAAATTAAGTTTCGAACATTACGTTCCACGCAATTACGTCGTAATTGCCTGTGGATCTTGTAGCACTTTTACACTGACCAAGTTGACAACCCTGATGAGAGCAGTGGGAAATGTTGGTAATGTCTAGAAAACTCAATTGCATCAGCCACCCAGTAACTCGCTAATGAACATAGCAAAGTGTCACTCATTTAAGTTGAGTGAATGAGTCACTAAAGTTCTTGATTGGCGGGCATGCGAGGTTAGAATGACGTGACAGAATTCAAGTGAAGTGAAATGTGGGAAACAAAATCCCAACAGTGCTATAGACAGCGTTCAGGTGCGTGACTAAGTAATTGATTTGGGCTAGGGCAGTCAAAACAAGAGAAAAGCATTTTACCAACATAATAATTTTAACACCAAACTTTGATTCTGAGTCAACACTTGAGCGTTACAAGAAAAACCACAATGGGCAAATGCAATGTTTGAAAAGAACAAATTTATACCACCCGCTATGGAACTGAAGTTCTATTTACTTTTGCATGATTGACTGTTAGCAGTTTCTCGGCAACTGCATTGTTTTCTAAGCGTGCTGCAAGTGCCACTTTTGAAGCCAGAGAGTAGCAGCCGGTACAATACATATGTAAAAACGAATACTTGCAGAGAAGTGTTAACAAGAAAATATATTTTGTTAAAATATTACGAGAGACAGAATCTCTCAGTAGCAAGAAACATGTTCCGAACACATTATTCTTACGCAAGAAACTTTAGATGAAATATATGAATTTCTTATGCAGATAAAGGCAATGAACTGCCACCGAGCGGCATCATTTCAAACATCTCTAGTTTGTGCTTATTATTTTAAATATAGTATAATTTTATGATTTAAGCAAAAATATAAACACTGAAATAAAAATACTCTATTTACGCACTTTGTCATTTTCCTCCCAATTTCGTCGGCTGTATTTTCGCAATAAACAGAAAAGCAACATTTTAAAATTAAAACACTGATTTCTCCTACCCCTTAAAACCAAGGCAATTATGAGCGATGCTAACATATTCAATATACATATATAAACGAATAAATTTATAATTCTCTTAAGCACAGTATATTTGACCCAACAATTTGTAGCATATTCATAGTCTGGAGGATTTTTCTAAAGACTACGCAGGGGGATTTCTCTTCTGAACTGTTAGCCTTTGTCGCACTCGACCCCAGTTTCTTCATCAAGGACGTGTAAACAACTCCTATTGAATCCATTGCGCAGAGTTAGGTCAGAGAACTCAACCTATTAGTGGCAATGCTGAGAATAGTTCGAAATGAAGTCACCAATGAGAAGGGAAGAATTGCAATCAGAACGCTTAAACTCTAGTGACGCAAGATGTTTGCGGCGTCATGAGACGGTCTGACTGAAGTGAAATAAAATTATCAAAACGTCAGGAATTAGAAACAATTCATAAATCTGGCCAGTTTTTACACTGACCGTACTCCACCAAGTTTTTCACTGACTTTGTTTTTTTGTTAAGCGAGATATCATTTGAAACAGCCTGGTGTCCCAGCGGTTGTCCTAGTCTTTCTCCCCATTAAAGAGGTTAAATAAAGAGCCATATATTAATGAATAATTATTAATTGAGTGCTTTTCATTTGGACACGTCCCTCCAATTATTTTGCCCGGGGAGCGCCGAGCGTCTCCCACCTTAGTCAGGGCATCGAAGGAATTTTCCCTTCGTAATTAACAGAAGCGAGGAAGTAGTGTGAAGAATGGAGCAGAGAAGAGGAAGACGGGATCAGCAGAAGAGTTTACGAAGTGAGCAACTCCCCATATTCAACAATCAATCTGCTGCATCCTGAGAGACAAATCTGCTGCCTCCTCTCCGACACCAAAACTTCCACCAGACAAATAATAATTCAGTAAAAACCTTCACTAGTCATTTTCATCATTTAGTCATCAACACACCTAGAAAGTCCGCAACAAAATGAATGCCAAATGCATGTCTTATCAAATTCCACAGTGATGATTAAGTTGGGCAGCACTTTTTCCCCCCAAATTTACCTAGTCCGAAAGAATGACCAAATTTCTTTCATCGGTGTTTCATTGCATGACACCATTTGCTAAATGTCAAGGAAAGAGAAAGCTTATAAGAAAATCTATAACCGTTTTTATTTCCCTGGATGAAGCACAAAAGAGCCCTACAAATATGTTAGAAGCTTCGGTGCTATTATATGAAACTAAGAATGGATGAGTGAATTCCAAAGGTACAAGGAGGAAACAGATTATTTACAATGGAGAACCAGTAGGTGTGACAAGGTAGATGGCATATCCAACGACTGGAGTTGATTCTTGAGTGCGTCCGAAGTTCTGAAGGTTCTGAAGCTGGAATCTGAAATCTCTACATTGAGCAGTTCAACTTGGAGTTTTTTTAATCAAAACTAAAACTTTTCTGCCTGTGAGTCTTGAGCTAATTAGGGCAATGCCGGTGTATGACTATGACTTATGTTTAAGCATCAAAAGGAAGCACAGCATGGCTACAGAGACTAGATACACAAGAAAGTAGCAAGGAAAAGATTAAGCAATGAATTATATTTTGGTTTCTTTTAACCGAATATAGAGATTTTAAAGGAGGTGGCATCGATTGTCAGTTGTTTTCTTAAGTGCTTTTCTCATTTCTTTTGTTATGTGCCGTTACTACACACATGTTAATTATTAATTTTGTCTGATATTACTGAAAATGTGTTTAAACGTAACACCTAAAGAATCATGGTACTGATGAAAAGTACCTAATGAAAATAATCCGTCTTGACGACGAACGAGTTCAGTAGGAGGCAACTGGGGATTTACCATCCGGTTGTTTTGAAAATTGTGTAATTCCTTCCTTACAAATTGCAGCTTCTGCATCATTTAATGAAGGACGACCCTGATTGCAGAATTGTGATGTGTGAACGCGGTTTCTGCGCCAAATTTTGCCAAATAAGTATTTATTAGAGCGAGGGATTTTCACCGAGAGGCAAAATTTTCTGCTAATGGGGTCAACAAAAATTTAAGGCACTCTAACTTGTTCATCCACATCAAAATGCTAACTCTCCAAAATTGATGATGTGCTGTGCTGTAGTCTACTAAACGATTCTCATTTGAATTGTCATGCATTGGAGAAAAGTGTCTTATTTTGTTGGATGATGAAAGGTACCATAACTAGATATCCAGAGTAGTTTATGCAACCAGAAGCTTAGCCTCATTATGGAACTTTGGGATGCCACTGGCTGAACATGTTTCCCGGACGCTAGAATGGGAAAAGAGTTCTTGAAGAATACACTGCTCGAGGAATATCCACCTGAACCAGATTGACTTTGCCACATGAGAGAGTTTTGAAAGCTCAGATATATGCTGTAAAAATTAGGGATATGAATTGTTTCCGGGAAAGGATAACCGCAGCAACGGTGCTCTGGATTCTGTATGGTGAAAAATATACAAGAAATATGATGAAAATTTAAGAAATTGTGTTGAAAATGGCGGGGAACATGTGGAAGAAATGCGTTGTTCATTATTTTTCCTTTGGTTTTAGACCTATTGCTGAACTTGAATATCAAAATATGTATTCTGTGTCAATCTAAAAAGATTAATATGAAAATTCAATTGTGATATGTATGCTAATTCTGTAAAACACTAAACAAATTATAACCATGTAATGTGTGGATATCGCTGCATCTAAAATAGTATTGCATTTCAGAGTAAACATATGTTAAATGATGTGTACATAAAAGCAAAATGGAAGAGGACCTGGATATAAATACATATTTTCTAAAGAATATTTTAATAGCATAGACTTCAGAGTAGTGATGTCAATGCAGCCGAAGTTCAGGCATTACGAGCATATAAAAACTTGACTGATGGGGATACAACTAGGTGCGAACCTTATCTCTAAACCTGGGCCAAGTTTATAATTCTGTAGTGACTTTATTGATATTTTATGCTTCTCCTGTAGAGATTTTATGAGCATTTCACTTTAATATACTTCGTTGTGGCTTTATGTACAGGTTATAAATTGAAGTCTAACTAACCGAATTCCCTTGAGGTTATTTTATGAAAGATACGTGTCTGGTTGATAGGAAGACTAAATACTTTCCTTCGGTAATTTCGTTTTACCACATAGGTACTGACATATTCACATATACCCAAATTGAATAACTATATTTTTGATAATTCAAAGCTAAAACATTTACTTCATCACAGTAGAACAGTATCTCTGATAATTGCAAAGTTACATTGAAAATGGGCCTACTACTGCAGATGGGCAAGAAATTTGCTGCTCATCTTAATTGGCACATAAATTAGCAAATCATAGTTTTAACTTGCACTCTATCCTTCTGGCGATTATAGATTTCGTGATTGTATTTCACTAATGCACAATTTTTTAATTTGTATTATATACTTTAATTGACTGTAAGGACATTATATTTTAACTCAGATAATGAGTCTTAACAAACAGATGTGAAAAATAAAACAAAAACACATAAGATACCTTCAAACAATTTGTTGTACAGAGAACAATTATAACAACATCTTTCTTAATCTAGTACATCAAAGTAGAAAACGTAGTTTTAATTATATTGATGTTCTGAAGGGTTTTGGGCAATAATCGCCTAAAGTGCATATTGTTGCTTCAATGTTTTTTTTTCTTTTTTCAATTTGCTTACTAGTAGAAAAACGAACGTGTTTATAGTTTTTGTGTTAATCTCTGCAATTTCAGTTAGGTGACTGGATATATCAAGTTATCCAGTATGCTTTTTATTTATAGCATAAATATTTTAAGCTTGACTTTGTTGAGAATTTAAAATGAACTCCATTCGCAATTAAATTCATAAAACGCAAATTTATTGTGTTTTGATAAATTTATGTCTTTGATCAAAACATGTTATTTTCGGATAAAATGCACGACTTTTTATTTTGATAATCTTGGGCAATTTTGTAATAATATTTGCAATACTACTTTTTATACATTAAGTACATTCGTTTTATACATAAAGTACTTTTATGTCGATATGTAAAGAGATATGATTACTCATTTGCAATACTTATCTTTATCTATCATTAAGTCTTGTTTTCGCACCATAAATAAATATTCATTAGTATATTGGTTTCTATGGGCTATCTGCATAGCCCTTCTTTACATAAAGAGAAAAGACAGACCTGTTTAATCCATGACTCGCTGTGTTAACTTAGCGTTCGTTACGCAACAAAGATTAGAAGTAGAGGCTGTGGCTGTTCGTTAACATTGTTAAATTGAAACTGTTATTTAGGTTCTACATTTGTCTTTATTTTTACCTAAATATAAGTTCTTCATATTTGTACACCATTATTGTTTATAGACTCCTCCATAGAGCTTGATTTAAGCGCAAATAAAGAGAGTTATTTTTGACTTGCATCCACAGTTTAGCATATGCCGCACGAGGCCAAGTCGCGGCACTTGCCTGCTCTGTCTATAAACTAGCTCCTTTCTCATTCCCACTCTTACAATTTTGATCAACAACATGCACATATAATTAGATCTGTTACATAAGAGAACTAACCTGCGTGTTGTTGGTTGTGGCGTCCCTCTGCAGTAACACATTTCTGTCATGTTTTAATTAAATGACTTTCACTGGCAATAGGTCTGCTTTCGTAATTCTTCCAATTTCTGCCTCCCTGCAGGTTCCTGTTATAGCCAAAGTGCAAAATATAAAAATTATCTGGTCCGGTAGTAACATTTCAGTGCATAAAATTAAAATTTACTCCATTAATCCATTGTAATACATAATATTGGGATACAAATGGCCTGTAATAATATTTAGTAAAACGAAGACTTAATTATACTGAGCTCTTAACCACAAAGGAATTATAACACCATAAATGTAATATTGGTTATGTTATAATAACAGCGAAATGCCATTGAATGTCCACGAACAGCCGTCAGCGAGGGAACTGCCCACTTTTATAACAGTCGAATGATTGATTCTGAACGCAGACTAAAAAAACTCTTGGTACATAAACCAAATGTGTAATATTCTTGTAATTGATAGCAAAAGAGACAACCTACGTATTTCTTTCAATTTTCGAAGGCCTTCAGGTATTGACATTAAAGAGTTTGCAAAAAATAAACACGATACAGGAGTTCTAGAGGTATTCTGGCAAAAGTATTCAAAAACCCCATTCTTCAAGCCTATATTTATTGATGACGAACAGTTATTAGCATACAATATACACACAATGAAAGCACTAAGTAGTGCACAGCTACTCGCTGATAAAGCCTTCCTCAACTAACTTCAAGCTGATACATGTACATACATTATAGACCGTGACTACCGACTTCTCTGTCGCACCTTGTCGGCCCGTAACTGCCTTGCTGTGAGTGGTTCTGCATCAGAACCTTTGCAAGTTGTTAATATTACAGAATTTTCTGAATTTCATTATAAATATTAGGAATATTTACACTGCTTAATAAGTTATATTGTTTTTAATAAAATACTTGCTGTAAATATCTTTTATTAGTATTTATTAACACTTTTCATTGTTTTCCTTATCTTTATTGAAATTAAAATTATATTACACATGCATTTTAATATAGTGCAGTAGGAGTACTATAAAATAAATACATATCATCAATATTTGGTTCGTTCAGGGACTTGTCCAATAACGCGAGAGGAGAATTTCAAACTTCCCATTGCCAATCAGGTAAAATTCAATAAAAATCAAGAGTTCAATATCTTCCTGAAAGTGAGGCATGATGCTGATAATTGTGATAAACTACAGTCGTACAAACCTTTATCCTTATTCTATGCTACTATACCTAACAAATTCCTATTGACGTTTTTTTTTTATTTGATGTATTATCTTTTAAATTAATTCCACATTTTAATGCTAAAACACTTACACGAGTAAAGTGTAAAGTGCAACGCATTTATATGTATTTGATGTAAAATTAAGCAACTTTGGTGGAAAAAAATTGCGTTAATTAGAGCGCTTTATATATAAGAAAATCTAAATATAAGTAAAAGAACAGGCCTTTAAATATAAGGTGCGTCCTAAGGAAGTCTCAGGAAATATATTTATGCTATTAATATATAATATACATCTCTTCATAAAAATAAAAGTAAAAAGGATTTTTAAAATGTTAATTCAGTATCGTTTTAGTTACTAGCTCAATTATACTTGGAATTAATCTACTTTTAATCTTCTCATTTAAATGGTGGAACTTGAGATAAAAAATGGTTCCACTCTTGAAGTTTGAATATGTGTAAGTTCACTGCTGTACAGCCCTATGTTCCCAATAGAAAAATATCAACCGACATAAGTTTAGTAAACTAAGAATTGCGTTATACTTGTGTGGAACTATGAATAGCTAAAATGCAAATAAAACCTTACATTGAGAGTGCAGTACCTACTGTTAATACAAAACAAATATTCCCCTACTTTGAATCTAAGTTTAATGAATGCCCTGAACGTTATTTGAAGTTGAACTTAACTCCGGAAGCATTCTTTCTTGTCTTCAAGGGTACCTTTGAATGCCCTTATAGTCACCACTTTTCGTAACTCTTGGTTTGTTTTTAACAGTGCATAGCGCCTGTTTTTACTGCTCCTTCGCTGCGGGAGACGCTAATGATACACGAGATAAAACGAGAAGCTGGGAAAGAAATTTTTGGAAGGAAAGTTTTCAGACTTAAGTTAAGCGAACCTACAGACCATTAATGAGGACTTGGGAAAACCTTAGTCAAGGAGTAGATTTCCAGCAGAATTCGAATCGCAGAGCTACCGCTCCCGTGTCTGTGTTTCTGATAATTCTGCATTTGAGCTAAGCGTGTTTTGAAATGAACAAAAATAAAACGTTTAATGGTGTTTAACGCCCGTTTTAATTACTGAGGTAGCACATGCGGTGGACACTGACGATACATAAGATGAAAATAAATATTGGGAAAGGATTTTTTGTAAGGAAAGAAGCGTTCCAGGCCTAAATTTAGGGTACATCCCCGACATTTGCCATTTATGAGGAATGAGGGAAACCTGGAAAAAATCTCAGGGAGAACGGTCCTGGAGGGATTCGAGCCCCAGACCTCCCGTTCACGAGTCCGCGCCTTATCGACCTCGGCCACCTGTGGCCGTAATGAAAAAACTGGAAATGACCCAGGTGTGATGACCTGTTTAGTACAAACACAAGATTTTTTTTTCCTAAAATGCTTGATAAAATGATTTAATAGCAAAACAGGCAGTATAATCAGAGACAATAACAAATTTCAGTGACCTATTCGCCGCTTAGCTGTATAATCTAATTTCATGAGCACGCTCGTACACAGAACAGCAAACATGAGTCACTTTAATGTTGTTTTGATATCCGTGAACGCATGTCTTCCAGAACGAAAGAACGGCGGCACAAAGGCAATCTTATGTAAGAACCTTTCTCTCCTTTTTTGCCTTGTGAAGATTCCTCTGTAGCATTAGGTTCCAGCTTAATAAGACATGACATCACAGACGTACGCAGGAAATGACTAGTAAATTTTCCATCCATTTGTGCCGTGGCCCATAGGTGGGATAATTGAACGAACCCCCTCATTTTAACATACCGCGGGAATGTAGGAGCTTTATAGTATGGGGCTCGTTTTCGTGGGAGGGAAGTTTGCTCCGAGGATGTGTCATTATTCCGTTTTCTACACTAAAACACGCGGTAAGTAGATGGCAGATTGTGGCTGATAGAATTATAGAATTAACAAAGGTGCAAGCGCTCATCTTCGTTGGCTAGGTGCTAGTTCATGCATACGAAATGGGCTTCCATACAACAAAGACAGCCTGGGGTATTCATGTGGGTAGTCTTTTGAACCTTTCACCACGAGATGTCTTTATATGGAGTTACTCTAATTTGGAGGGCATTTCTTTTTTCCCAAAAGAACATCTTAACGGTCTTACAGGGTGATCCATAAGCTCGGATGGCAAACGAGAAATACTGTTGTCGGCTAGAGATTAGATGCATTGACGTTGTCCATTCTGTTGAGGTCATGCTAACGACCAACTCGCTTAATCTTCGACACACACACATACACACACACACGCGCGCGCGCACGCACACAAAATAGAGTTCATGTCTTCATCAAAATTTGAGTGACATTACTTGGAAATTCTCCTACAAATCCATGCACAATAAAGGCCTCTTTCTTGTAGATGTGCACTATAAAGTAGAAAGTAATTAACATTAAAAGCTCCAGATTTATATTATTAGACGATCTAATGACCTGCATCAGAGTATATTTTGTCCTCCAGCCTAAACTCATGTAAGAAATTCTGGGTTATTTAAAAAAAGTAACAAGTATAAAAATATGCATAATTTTTAGAACTAAGAGAAAAAATTTGGTTCAATATCGTCCGCAATTCCCAAAGAGAATAATTACAATGTGTTATAAGGGTGTTAATAGTGTCTAAAATAATAAGATAGACAAGTTAAAACTTTAACGACTATTACGCTTTAAATTCGCGAATTGTCTTGCATTATTCAGGCTTATATAAGCATCCGTTTTAGCTACAGCGACTAAACACTGAGAGAAACCAGTACCCATGATCATATATTACATTTGCAGGAAGCAGAATGTACTTAGTTTTAGGGAGAATTTATCAGAGAGTGGTTGTACATTTCTTTTCATTGTGTGTAAATTATATGCTAAATTATAATTATAATAATTATGTTTATTAAAATATTCTATCACTTTAACGAGAAATTGATATTTACAGGTACTATTTGAAAGAAGTAATGCAATAATAATAATAATAATAATAATAATAATAATAATAATAATAAATATTCACGATTATAGCCTCTAATCTTATTTGTAATTATTTATTCTTCTTAACATAGTCTCAAAAAAGGACTTATAGAAACGTGGAAATGTATTCTTGCAGAGAAGGGTAAGAAAATATCCTGTCAATCGTGTTTCAGGTAGAGAAATTGCTCGCCTACTTGTTAACAAGTTACGAGATACAGAGTATCTCATGACAAGAAACGTGTTCCGAACCTCCACATACTTACGGAATAAACGCATTTTCCACATAGGAAGTTAGTAATTTGTTGCTGCTGAAGGAAATCTGTTACAACACAAGTTAGTGCTTCTTTTCCCAATTTTAAACATATAATCATTTTGTGCTTTTAGTAAAAATAAACATATATATACTCCTGTTCTAAACCATGGCAGTCCTTTCCTGAAATCACAGATTTCAATATAACTTTGTCTTCCCCACACATTTTTAGTGTGTTATATAATTTAAGGTATTTTTTGGCATTAAGATTTGCCCATATTTCCTGATTTTCAATATCCTCAATTCTTATTATAATCTATTTCCAAACTCCTTTTCCCAATCCTTGTATCATTGATCCCATGTCCACTTCTTGTAGAGTATTCTGCGTTTTAGATATCCAAGTTTCTCTCCCTTAAATTTTTTCTTGTGCTATTAAACACTGTTTACTGACAAATACGAAAAGGAACCGCTATTGAGAACAATGAGTGGCATCAAGGGCTGGTTCTGAAGGATGACAGGATGTATAGGTTGTTGTTGTTGAATTGATTTATTTACGTACGCTCTTTAACATCTCATTGAAACGGGCAACAAATTTTGCTCAGAGGCCTCTTTTTTCAGGCTTGAGGTTCTTTTTCGTGCCGTAAATGTATGACACGGGACCCACAGCTTTACTTCCCTTCCAAAGGAAGCTTAGGATTTTTACGCCCAAAAAAATCAGTCAATCCTGGCCAGGTTCGAACCCACGATCTTGAGTTTAGAAGGCAAGTATGGTTACCACTACAATACCTGGACCGACAGAATGTATAGGGTCTTAGAGAGAATACTTGGAGAAGATATAGTGGTAAGTTTGAAATCATTAATAAGTAATCTCATGCCCGTTAATTTTACAGTGTTTCCCTTATTCATAGTCTATAGCAGTCTACTCTGAACATATAAATGTCTGGGTAACTGAACAACTGCAATGCAATTTCTTGTAATTTAAGTTTTTCATATACAATTATCTACAGAGGTCAGAAAGTTTTATTTTCAATTTCATCATAAAGTCTATTACGTGATATAATGTATTTAGATGACGATTGTGAAATAGTTAATGTGCTATAAGATACAATATTTGGTTTAAGTAAGAAATTCTAATTAATGGTAAAAGTTTGTAAGAATTCTATTCCAGTAATTGAAAGTTTTAACACATTTATTTTTACAACGTGTATCTTGATAATTTTAACTATATACAAATAGTATTCCATAATAATTATGTGCAAAATGAACTGATGTATCGTGCAAATATTAAATTTATTTATGTTTAATAGTACCTCGGATAATTACAGTAAAATTTAATTCCCTTTAGCAGCAATAAAAATTCTACACACAAACCAATGCCATTAAGTTTTTCAGATCTTTAAAGTAAAATTTATTTCACACATTCAATTTATTATTTAAAATATTATAAGGAAAATAAACTAAAAGTATAGGTGTACCTAACACACTACTCATATTACTTGCAGGTATTATATGACAAACTGTTAAAAAGTTCAGCGATATTCCTATTTTTCATACTTCCTGGCTTTTTATATTGCTATTTCGTATCGGTGAGATCCTAAGATGTGTCCCCTTGTTTTGTTACAGTTAAAACAGTTCATTGATTACTGTACAGACAATGAATGCAAAATGTTTATCCTTTTTAAGCTTATAAAACACTGATTACGGCATTAACAACGAAACATAGCACACGCCACCTACAAATACTGCACTTTGTTACATGTTGATTAGAGAGAACCGGTTTGATGTTTGTTTATTTGCGAAACAAAAGATAGCTTACTGTAAATGTTTAACATTTGCGCTCTTTCAGGCGCTTTTAGGGTCAGTTCATAAACCAATGAGAAATGTAATCTGCTAAGCAGAATTAATTACTAGAAAGGTGTATTAATTTAAATATATTCTTCAAAATAAAAACATTTTGATGTATATAATCGTGATAAAAGGTCTGCGACAAATATACACAACTATGGTCTATATTATATAGCTAGACAACATAATCGCTCAATCGGCAGTGCTTGTGGCTCGCACTCGGAAGGTCCCGGGTTCAGATCCTTAGAATCGGTTATCCTGACCTTGGGTTTTTTCGTGGATTACTCTGGGCGCTTAGGCTAGGGCTGGGAAGAAATTTACTATCCACGAATTTTCCACTCTCCCATTTAATATCATTTTATTCCGTTGGTTTTGTTACAGAGCCAAAAGTGCCAGGGCAAGATGGTCTGGTGCGGTTTGCACTTTGGAAAGGTTTCTGTCCCGGCATTCGGTATGGAAGAGTATGTTGTGAGGAACTCAAACTTCTTGAGACAAGAGGAGGTCTCCACCAACAGCGAGTTGTTCTATGTCTCCCTCTCCACATACCTTCCTCCTGGAGGGGCGTAGGCACAAACGGCCAGTCGTGAGAAAGGCTGAAGTACGGAAATAACCTCCTCTGCCCCCAAAAATCCAGTTTCGTACCTATAGTAACAAATAGATGTTTTATATTTAATTTTAGGCTTTCACGATCTTCTTTGTTTTCGTATTTTAAAAGCGAATTTCCTTTCCCCCGCATCACAATCGCAATATCCTATCCCAATATAACTTCATCCTAATAATACATATCTGTACTCAATCTCTTTTTCAGTAGCCATTGCTGGGTGTTGGAATTCATTGTCGCAAGATATGAGGGGTAATGTAAGTATTTACACCTATCTTAGATATTTATTTAGTAAGTAGAAATAGGAACAAAATTGAATACAATCCAATAATAAAGTTATTACAGCACTTAAAGAATTTAATCTTAATTTAATCTGCTAATGTTAATTGTTATTTCATATCCATAATTAAATACTAAATGATGTTAATCTCTGCCAGTGTGTCTATCATTTCACGTAATACTTAACATATTTCTGTGTTATTTATATTTTTATTTTGTTATTAATATATATATATATATATATATAACTTTTTACAAAATACTGCATTAATATTTGTTTTTCTTACTTTTCAATTCCCAGCATCCTTAATACGCATTGGACGTACCAATTTATGTTTAAAATATCTTTAACTCACTATAAATGCTTGAAAATAACTTTAAACTTAAAGGGTGAAAGTTCTAGAAACGCATTTTTTAACAATATATTTCCTGTTCGTACTCAAAAGTTTCCTAAAATGTATCAACTGTACGCGGGACATCATAATTGTTCGGCATTCCCTGGCATTGTTCCTAACAAAATAAATTTCATTAGTCAAAAGATCACAACAGATTTCCATGTAATAGATTTGCTGCCCAATAAGCAGTAGTTCCTTTAGATTGTGATAACGGGGTTATCCATTTCTGAAAGCATTTTATTTATTTTGTTTATTTAAGGAGCTCCTTAACATCTCATGTCATCAGCGTTCCCTTCAATTCAGGGCCTGAAACGGCCAAAACATTTGCTCAGAGATCTCTTCTTTCAGACTTGAGCTTCTTTTACGTGCCATAAATCCACGACACGGGATCTACGGCTTTACTTCCTTTCTGAAGAAAACCATACTTTAGATTTTTAAGCTCTAAAACATCTATCGACTTTGGCAGAGTTTAAACGCGCAACCTTGGGTCTAGGAGGCAAATATGGGTACCACTAGACCAATGGCAGACTTCTGAAAACATGGGCGAATTTACACAACATACGATATAATCAAACTGGTAGTTCATGCCTACCTTACTGTTGTGAAATAAGTTAAATACATTCATAATATAAATGTTTCAAGCGAAGGAAGCACTAACATAAATTAATAATGAGTAACGCCGTTTTTACTACTGAGGGACTACAGGCGGTTACACTGATGATACATGAGATGAAATGATATATTGGGAAAGGATTTTTTTAAGGAAGGAAGCGTTCCAGGCATACGTTTATGGTTCCTCCCCGGCATTTTGCCTTTTATGAGGACTGAGGAAAACCTGGAAAAAACCTCAGTTTGAGAGGACGATTCTGATGGAAATGGAATCACAGACCTCTCACTCACGAGTCCCCAAGGAAGCACTAAAAGAACAATAAAAGAGGAATAAGAGCTACTTAAGGAACGTGATCACAAAGTTTTTACATGTAGTGATGACTTTAATCGTTTTATCATACAATCATACAGCGCCTAGAGACTATTGTTGCGAGTATTTTCATAACTCTTAAGTGTATTCATTCTATGATTCACGTAGCATATTCAACTCTCAAGTCGGTGGCTTATTTTGAAGGGGACAGTACTAAAGGATCAAAAAGGCAATGAATAACCAATGCCATTAAATATTCTCGTTTAAAGTTAACTGCAAGTCAGCGCATACATTTACAGACGAATTGATTAAGAAGGTATAAAAGAACATTTATAATACTGAAAAATAAACTGCCATAATTGTGTAGGACTTAAATTATAATGGTACTACTCAATACATGGTATACATATAAGAATAGCAGGATCTTACGCAGAAGAGCAATGCCTTCTAAATCGTTCGGTCACCGCTACTCTACCCTGTTTTCTTTCTACGAGTAGATGCTTATAATTATGACCGTTAGGCTTACAGACAAAGCACCTACTGCAGTGTGCCAGTCGTTGCATGCGCGTTGTGAATACAGCGTTTACGAGCTTCCCCGAAGTTCTCCGATTGACGCGTAGAATCTGAGAATGACTCATTTTTTTTTCAAAGGGTATACCTATCCATTTACATTGAAATTTTGGTGAGATGGAGGATACTTGTGATGTGGCTTATCAAAAGTAAGGCGATTCGAGATCCCCTCAATCCATCAATCAGTTATTGGCAGGTGCTTCATCCAGGAGAGAGCACCGTCCTTGTATTTTATATGTTCCTATTTAGCAGTCTGTTGTTTGGACATCCCCCTTTACAGAGGGAATCCTGGGCGTCTCAGATGTAGCGGATTATAAACATAAACATAATTTGTGTTGGTATTTTTTGATTAGCACAGTATAATTAGTAATATGTGATTCTTGATGGGTAATTAAAACCAATCTGGCATTTAAACACTGTTACATATAGTATATAACTCAAATTTATTAATATCTCAATTTATGACTTAGTAACCATGGTCTGTGTTGGGTTTATTGCACCGCATCTTGTAGAAGAGGTATGTTATTCTGAAGTAGTTTATGAAGTTCTGTTTTTAGCTCTTCTGCATGTTACGAAACCAATTATTTCTAGTTTAATGAGAGGAATATTCAGTACTGAGGTGGAGTGCTCATGAAGTAATGTGCTATGGGTCGGGAGTTAGAAGCAGAGAAACGTGATACTGGAAAACGAAAAGTGAATTTAACTGCAATTTTATAATATAATAGAATTCGAAAGTAAATTACATTAACAATATTTTAATTAAAAAGTATATATTATTTATATATTTATGCTGTCTCCAATACCTGAACAACCAATTTTCTTATCACATTTTTTACCTGCAATATGATTTTTGTTTTATGTCCAAAGACAAAGATATTCTTTATTATACTTGCATATTTATTACTATAGATTTCAACTATGTATACAAAATAACAATAAAACAAAAGTATATTACGGCATTAAAAGAAAAATTGACACAAAATAAAAGAAAGATGTCACAAGCAAAGTCTATGCCGATATGGTTTAGCAGATAATGTTTATAATTGAGCTAACATAATTATATCGGATGGAAAAAAAAGTTAAGATATCTGCGACTCTAGAACTATAAATATTACAAATATGATCTTAGCACAAAACTTAAAATCGGTCCGTGATCTACTGGTAACCAACCTGGCCTCGCAAACCCAAGATTGTGGGTTCAATCGGCAGGATCGATTGATTTTTTCGGGCGTAAAAAGTCGAAGTATGGTTTCCTTCGGAAGGAAAGTAAAATTGTGGGCCCTGTGTCATAGAGTTACGATACTAAAAGAACCTGAAGCCGGAAATAAGAGACCTCTGAGCAAAACTTATCGATCTTTCAATGCCCTGAATGGAATGTGACGCTGATGATCTGAGATTTTGAAGAGAGTCTGTAATTGAACCAAATCAACAAATCTAAATGTATTTTTCTATTTTTAGCACATTTTGTTCAAAGCTCATCTTATATAGGACTTTGTAAATAAGCCTAGTGTGACGTACTGCAACAGTCCCGGTATGATATTTCAGGATTAACTCTAATTTCAGTATGTAAAGACAATGCATATGTTATCGGAAAGCTCAATTTAGGAATCCTGACAATGTATGTTAATGAATTAAAAATGTGTTCACTTTAGTATTGCAGAACAGCACTGGAAGTATCATAGACCATTGAGAGAGAAGCATATTTGCTGTTGTGGAAGATGAAGACGAAAATAAAGAAGAAAAAGAAGGAGGGGGAAACTCAATCATCAGTCAAAGTAACCTATTATACAATATGAAATGTAATTAGAGACATTATAGTTAATAAATAAAAATGTATCCTAAGAATGGTTTATAGAGTCACTATATTAGATTATCAGGATACTGCTAGAGGTTCTAAAACTAGAAATGTCATCGTGCGTAATTCATTAAAATAATTTTTTCCAACATTCATGTTTTCATAGCACAAACCTGACAAGGAAGACGACTTTATCTGGATCTTGGTTGTTATAAAAATGTGTTATTTGGCTAATTTAAAACCGTTAAGTACAATGGTGACAGTCATTTGTTTCTGAAAATAGCTAGTCGTGTGTTGTGAACAACAACGCGTGAGAGTTCGCGTACGTTCGGTGGCCGGGTTTTTAAATGAAGAACTTTTCTCTTATAGCTGCATTTCTTTTTGTTGTTCTGTACAACAACAAGAAAATTAATAAAACATAAAATATACCATTACTCCTGATAGGACAGCTGCTGATCTGCAGACGGTTATCTAATTATGTGATAACGCAATGAATTGGTGAATGCGTGAATGTTCTACCACTTGTATTTTGAAGGTCTTCATACAAGGCAAAGAGATATGATGATAAAATATTGTAAACATAGTTGGAACAATAACAGCAACATATAACAGATGTATTCTGCCTTTAATTTCACAATCACTGTTTCAACTCTGTACAACATTACAATTCCGTTATTTGCTCTTCCGTTATGATATCAAATTTCAGCCAGGCACACATGATCATGTTTTGAATAGGATTTGAGCATAACTGGCTATAAACAATTGGATGTAGTTTCATTATGAATATTCTAATGGTTGGGACAGGCAAGGGACTATTCGAGAAATAATGTAACGTAATCGTTTCTAAAGTGATAGCTTTTCCTTCTGTCCTCCTTCCAATGGAGGACAGAAGGAAATCAATGAGGTAACACAAATTTGATGTTTATTCAAAAGTTGTGGGACAGAGGCTTTCTGCGTTAGACCAACCCAGTGACCACGATATTGTTTGTAAACATTTTATTCATTGCTTTTTAAAAGTGTAATGTTAACTTTAAGTTCTGGTTTATTTGATTGTAAACTTGTGTGCTATAATATTTTGAAGTTCTTGGCCTAGCACGATAACATAAAGCTCTTTTAAAACCATGTAAATAAAGACTTTGTAAGATTTTTAGCCGGATAATTAATTTGGATTATTAAAATTATAAAAATATATTTAATATGAGAGGTTGGGTTAAAGTTTCAAACTATGCTGTTGAGCGCATTATTAAGGGACTAATTGTAGGTCTCTTTATATGTTAACTAAATTTTGTTCACCATGGGATAAATTGCAATATTTGGTAACGATCTCTTTCCATATTTGAAAGTTACATTTTCCTCCACATGTAGGTTTCTTTTCTTGCTATTTCAACCCTTGTCCAGGCATCAGCGGAATATTATAAAAAATTGGTAACAGAACTGTGGGGAAAGTTGGAATTTATTTATGTTTGAGTGTATTTCGTCATTAATAAGTTTCAAATTAGAGCATTAAAGTTTTGTTATGATTCATTCATAATGATATTACTCTCTGAAAATGAAATTTTCTGGAGAATTCATTTTTGGCCCCTTTTCGCATATCTTTTCAGACACTTTAATATGTTGAACCATTTATTTTACATATATTTCATGTGAATTTATTGACAAAAGAATAGTGAAAAACTCAAATAGTAAGGATTACATGCTTTAAGAAACAGGATCCATTGAAATATTACCTTTAATTTCATTTTAATTCAAGCATGATGAGCCAAAATGTATTTTTTCAAATGTTATCTTACTGAATTGCAGACATTTTGGTTATTGCCTAGAAGATAAAACCGATAATTTTCTCTTGTTTGTTTGACCTAAGGCCGAGATACAAAATGGATTGGCGCACCATTTTAGTCTACAAATTAAACTATGTCTGCAACATAAAAGTAACCGGTATACTTTAGTCATATTTGAACTTGAGAATACATACCCCTGAATTAGAGAAGGTCTAATAAAAGCTCAACTAATAGAAGAAAGTGAGGCAATTGCAGGAATATAGAAAATATTATTATTTCGCTTTGTAATTTTATCATAATTTTTGTTCATGCAGTACGTCTACTGCATAGTTAATAGCTACAAAGGAAAAGAGTGAGACAAGACAAGACGGATGAAATAAAAGTGTGGAATGGTAGGTTCTGAATAAGTTAAGAGTAATCATGGAGTCTTAACACTACAATTACATTTGTAGTAAGACTGCCCCAGAAGACAGTCGTGACAACGCTGTAAGTAGTTTGGAACGCCGTTAAACAATGGAGAAAGTCGCTTGTAATTTATTCTATAAACCAAACGTTAAGAATGCCAGACTAAAAATATTATGTATAATATTAGGATACTGTAAG
Source organism: Metallyticus violacea (assembly GCA_030762175.1). Classification (NCBI taxonomy): domain Eukaryota; kingdom Metazoa; phylum Arthropoda; class Insecta; order Mantodea; family Metallyticidae; genus Metallyticus; species Metallyticus violacea. Next base: position 117,562,304 of record CM060832.1, read on the forward strand.
CTTCGATCTTAATTTTGGTTTCAAGTAAACAAAACGAAACGTATTGCCCCGCATGTTCCTGCTTCTGTGATTGGGCTAATTTACCAGTCAAATGGCGGATTCTGTCAATTATCATTCGCAAAGTGCGTGTCTTTTGTGCTTGAGGAATGCCTGGAGTAGAGGGAAATAGTGAGCATCTCTTTCTCTTTCTGAAAAGAACCTGGGAATTATGCACCTGCGTTTCTTATCACGTGAAATTTTCCATATATATTGCAAAGTAAATATGCAATGTTTACTGTAAATATAGACATTATAAAGTATTTTATGTTGTTTTGTGAACAGATTATGTCGTGAGTCGAGTTACGCCTTGATTTTGCGAATTTGAAAGTGGATTATTTTTTAGTTTATGCCTCTGGTAGAAGAGTTATAAGGCTCAACCAGCCAATGAAATTTTACTCATAAATGTGCTTCTGTGTGCATGGCAAACTTAAATTAAAATCAAACATAGTATAGCTACTATGCTTCTTCTGATTGTGTCTTACATATATAAATTATTCTCAGTTTTATTAGTTTAAATGCATACAATTATCTTATAAACCAAATAAAATAGCCTTTTAAAAATAAAGGGAAACAAAAAACACCCAATTAGGTATTTTAAATTCAGGAAGAAAGTATTGAATATTTTAACATACTATGAAACACATAAGATAGTATATAACAACCAATCCCAGCCAGTGATAAGTAAGTCAGTCACAAACAGGTATGCAGATCTTAAAAGTATTAAGTATTAACCAACACGAAACAGATATACATATGTGTCCAGAAAATAATATTAAAAATCTGAAAAGAGCTTCTTCGTTCCTTTGCATACCATTAATATTTTGATACCATTATTATTTTTTCAGTTCAAGAACTAAACATTTACAAAGCTATCAATAAAATATTTTCCACTGCGATAAGGAAAAAGTGGGAAAATATTAAAAGTCAAGGACAAAGAACAAAATAAGCAACAAGGAAAAAGGGGAAAATTGGTGAAATTCGGGGGTAAAAGTTTCCTAAGTCAATAAGCAGTTTGCCCAATCCACTCTTTACTTTGATAAAGGTAGTACGGACTGGCTTCACTTTCTATGAATTGGAACTCAAGAACAAATATTTGAGAGATTTTTCGCTGGTTAATGAAAGCAGATATTATTTTAGTGTCTATGTGCATTTCGGACTTACGTCTATAACAGCTCCCACAAAGATGCGATAATATGGAATTAAAGAACCTGCAGATGTAACTGCACAGCACATTCAGCAGGAGGAAGGAATACTGTGGGCGTTAGAAATATTGCTTCGCAAAATACGTTACAAAATGCTCGAGTCAATGTTTTCTTTAGTTATCCCGGCCAATCCATTAGCGCCCACACTATCTCGAGAACACAGTTCGCTTCAGCACATCACTATATTTTCTCTGTTGGTCTGTGAGAAAGGTAAGTGCTGCAATAGCGATATAGAGCCCCAAAACCTACTAGCGCTGCCAATATTGCCTGCATCCATAAGACATTTACTGTTTATGTGGCTGGTGGCCATCTACAGCAGACGTTTAAAGAAAATCCACAGAGCACGTTATAAGCTGCTCTGGTCTAACACACCTTGCGTTCCTTAAGTGTGAAGAGGGAAATCTGAGATGTCATGGGGTTGCTGATAACTTGATTACTTTTATAAAAGGCATTTGCTTTTACCTGACTTTGATGAAGGTTTCTGAACAGTTCTGTAATTCACAGACCAATTTTTAATTAGTTCGGAATTTTGATACTCTGCTATTTCTGATTTTATTTATATTTTTGTTCCTAAAGATATTATTGATTAAATTACTTGTAACTTTATTTATCTTAAATTTGGCCATAATGCAATGGCTGTTCAACCGAAAAAAGAGGTTTTATCTCCTATTTCTCGCCTGCATAATCTTCCGTTAACCTCTTATTATACTTATTAAGTCATTCTTGCTTGGTATATATAATTTTTATTCGCTTTATATTTAAAAAGTTATATTAATGATCTTTCGTTAACCTCTTATTATACTTAAGTCATTCTGGCTTGATATATATCATTTTTATTCGTTTTATATTTAAAAAGTTATATTAATGATCTTTCTACAATAAATAAACCCCAAAAAAGTGCTATTTTATAAAATAGTCATAATAAAGTTTAATATTTATTTTAAAAAAGTTAGTAAGTTTGTTAAAGTTATATGTATTAAATATTATTATAAAACTATTTTTAAACTTTTATATATTTATTGCAATTACGTAAGATTAAATTATATTAATAGAGAATCACATGTTTGTATAGCTAGTATAAAATTACCTTTTGTAGCATTTTACTAGCATACTTTATGCTGAATTACATTTATCCAGAAATGATATATAAAATAATGTGAAATCAATAAAGTTCTTAGTAAGCTTTAGATTGATTGAAAGAATTTATTAGCCATTCTCCTTTCAAATTTATTTGCAAAACACAGTATATTTAACACAAAGAAAACCAAATTCATTCAATTTAATCAAAAACATTATAACGGTTTTCATAAACAATCTAAGCGTAATATATTCTACTGTTACTATCCCGAGAACAAGACCTTCCTTACCCCCATTTACACATCCCTCTTTTTTATACTTACAAGCTACCCTTAAGAATTTATTTGCTCTATGTACATTCCTTTACCACTTAACACTGTGGTTATGTTCTACTACCTATAGCCTTTTACAGTCCCATGTGAGCCTTAGCTTACCGCAACCGCTGCGTGCCCTACCTCCATCACATGATAAGAGTGAGTGGAGTATTGCAGGGGGGTATGTGATCGCTATATCGTGGCTTACTAGATCGAAAATCGCAATCTCTCCATCAGGCAGCTTCTCTGTCTTCACGAGGCCTGTATGAACCCCGTTCCAGATCTGCCCGACTTAGAAAACTTCCTAAGTAGTACCGGTAATCGAACCTGGGTCTCTCGAACAGCAGTCAGCAACGCTGAGCACTATACCAAGGAGGTGATCACTGTGGATATAGATATAAGTATTAAGACCTAGTCAAATATTTTGGGGAAAAGGCTGCTGTTATTTTTCTATTTTTTTTTCTTAGCTTTCTTAACCATGTTAGGCTTATTTTTTTACAAAAATGATCAATCTATTGATAGTCATATCCCCTCTTTTATCTCGTAAAATTCTTAATACCATTTCACCTTGTAAACTAGCCACGTTTTTTGTATACAACGTAAATACATGTCTTTTTCTCTACACAGTGGACAGATCTCCTGCATATCTGCCTTAATCATTATAGTTACAGAATCCCTGTTCTAATTCATGCACATTTACCAGTTCTGATTTATCACACAAATCACCCATTTTCCCTATTCCACGCTCTTTAGACGTGGACATAAATTTCAAGGAAATTCTCTCTTTAAAGATACTAAACACTTTTCATTATTTTCTGTTCTTTCTATTACTTCTTACTACTACACTTCGTTAAAATTCATACATCCTCCATCCCCATATCTTTTAAAAAATATAATTATTTCCCTTCTATAATTATCTTTTCTACTTTTTTCTTGAAAATTATATGACTTTATGCAATTTAACTCTATTCTTCTGTAAAAATTAAATCCTCTTTCAATAAATAATTTATTTTCATTTTCCACCATGTGTGCGACATGTTCTGTGTGGTTGATCATCATAGCGTCCATAGCATCACACTTCTCCCCTGTTACACTATGCAGAAGGGATTCGATGTTTTTTTTACGAAATTCGTTTAGACTACGAGAAATGGGTTTGAAGCATTGTTCTTTCAGTATCACCCACAAAAACGCGTCACACAATGGCAAATCAGCACTTCGTGAAGGATGAGGAAAATCAAAATCTGAGTGTCTAGAAATCAGCCAACGGGTCAACAATTGTCGAAATTGACGTGACCAGTTTGGGAGCTGACCCCATCTTGTTGAATAACTTGTTTGTGCATAGCAAGATTGTTCAGCGCACAAAAGTGTCCAAATCCCCCTGAAAACTTGTTACTTGTACACTTCTGATTATCACTTTAATCCTATTCCCATGCGTCCTCGATGAACTAAGGACCAAGATGCTATTGTATGACACAGCAGTCGACATAGTCACTTTCTCCGAATGTAATGCCATCTATGCATATTCATCCGGTTTTTTCCGACATAGCCATACGTCAGACCATCAACAATTAGGGGTACTCAGGACCTTGATATACATAGAACGTAAAACGTACATATTACATTTGGTTCCTTCACTTTATGGAACACAGTTTCTTTTGTAAGAATTATTGCTTATGGCCTTTGATTATTGATTATCTTTTTTGGGGAGGGACATACACATATACCGAATTATTCCGTTTATGAAGTACAAGCACGAATGGATGTAGTTAGGTAAATTTATTTTATTTATTTCTGCTTTTACCGAGGTGCAAATGTTGACAAAATGACGAAACAGATTTACATTTTCCTAAAAAGTTTAATTGTTACATATTTAGGTTTTCATTTCATACATTCAGAAAGCCTATTTTTAATTGAATTATACTAAACCGTCCTTTAATCGGCTGGCTAGGTCTGTAGAAAATTCTTCATACTGAAATTAAAATTGCTTTTAAATGCACAAAGTTCCTAGGAGATTTGTCTGTGCAAAAGTTAACAAGAGATATTTCACGTTGGTGCAAATGTTCAAAAAAGTTTCGCCAGGTGGCGTATGAACTTTATATTGTACAAAACTGGAATTATGAAATTTGCCTATTATGTCGACAATATTTTAATGATTTTCACTGTATATCTAATAGTATCATTTCTCATTTGTTTCTTTAGCTTAGTTTTTTCTTCAACATTACTAATGGTTTTCTGTTCCTGATATTGGTTTGCCATCAGGCATGGCTGCAATAAATATAACGAGTTCGTTTGTGGCAATGTTTCTAGCCGGTTTTCTCGCCCACACTTCTCTTGTCTTTCAATATTTTATCAGGAAACTTACAGGGGCACATATCACTGTCTACATCACGAAATGCATGTTTCCTTTGCCAATCTATATCTAACTGTCTATCCGTTTGTTGTCTGTCTGTTGATTTATTTATATATCCGTCTATTTACTGTTTTATTACTTTGAATTTGTAACTTTTTGATTTTCAAAATTATTCTCATTTCTAGTTTTGTTAAAATCTTCCGTTAACTAAACACATACACGTTTTCAAAAAGCAAATAATGGGATATTAGTAACTAACGGGGATATAAATAGAGCAGAAAGTAAAATAGCTAATGACTAGAAGTTAAAATGATAGTTATAACAGTTATGCACTATTAACTAATAACATGATCTATATAACCTGAATTGATTATATATAACAAAGTTTTAAATATTTAATTACATTATTAAAGGCGTAAAATAAGTAATCAGCTTTTATAAACTAAAAATATCTCCATATGCTCCTTGAAAAAACATAATGACTAAAACAACTGCAGCTTGTGTCGTTAAGCGATGTCACTAGAAAAGCTACTCAAATCTGTTATCCATTATTCTCTTTTTATTCTATTTTCATTATTAATTTTACCATTCAGTTGTCCTTGAGAATATAGATGCCCAAATTAATTATGAAGATCATATTTACGGATGCTCTTTAACATCTCAGATTTTTACGAAGAGAAAACGCAAAAGGCATAATGGAAATTATAAATAGCAGAACATTGTAGAAAAAGATTAAGATCTCATTAACCCATTAACTACGAAAAGCGCGTGTTCACTTCATAAATCACAATTTCATGTTACGTTACCTTTTACTATTTAGATATTAGATAATATTAGGTAATAAATTAGCATATCCCTACAGGCTAATGATTTCAGGAAAATTCGTTCTATAAATGGAACACATTGTAATTGTGCACAATAGAGAAGTTTCAGTTAGTTTATTTGCATTTCTTCTATGCATAAAGAATATGGTATATAAATCATGCCATGGGAATTATACAGAAAAATCATTCAAGCTTTTAAAAAAAAAAGTATAAGCCATTTCGTTTTGCGTAGTGACAACATCTAGATAATTACATTTACAGCACACTTGCTGAAAATTGAGTATTAAGAAGCAAAAATAAATGCACTTTCAAAGAAATCAAAATTCATGTCTGTATTACTTAGAAGAAAGAGGGTTAATTGAAAAAGGGATTGAAAAAATGGTCCACACTCACTATATACTTAACATCCTCGTAACTGAAACACATTATAAAGCCCAAAATTTAAACTGAATGCATTAAACAAATCAGAAAACCGCAGAGTTTATGCAGCTTTAACTTCTAATCCATGGGGTTTCCTGAGTAAAGTAACAAAACTTACATATTTAATTTTAAGTGTTCGTTGAGACATTAACCTACCCACAACTTTTTAAATCTTAATGCATAAAAGCATCAATCAATCAATCAATCAATGAAATGGATGAAATCTTGATTTACTTTAATGTAAAATATTAATTTATTCATTCTACTATTGTTTTTATGATTATTTAATTTTATTAAAACACAGGATTGTGTTTCGAGATAATAAATGAGGGACTTTTACGTACTTATGTTCTTGGAATTCTTTTGTAAAATCTAAAAAATATAAGGCTATATGATTAAAATCACCACCATACGCTACTCGTTTGGTTTCCCTCCAAATATTATGCTTTAGAGGTGAGTAAACTATTATTTAGAGGTTTATTATTATAATAATTTAAAGACCTTATTTACCCACCATGCATGTCACTTTCATTTGGCTCATATTAACACGTAGGCCATACCAAAGACGCTTTGGCACGTTGCCGAACGCCCCACCCTAAATAATGGAGAGGCAGAGGCTTTATAAGCCTCTTTTGCTAGAATATTTCAAATTGATTCTCACATGAGCTAAGAACGTACTTTATTTTCTTGCGTGGTCACGTTTTCAGATACTGTTTTCTTGGCAGAGGCAGAACAGTCGATCTTAGATAAGAAATATTTCGTGTGTAATGCGCGATGTTAACGTACAATTTTGAACGACGTAAATATTGAACACGACACGTGAAAAATACTTCAAATCGTAGAAGCGTTCGCTCTTATCCAGATTAATTAGAAAGACCCTAAATATGGGCTCTGGCTTATTGATATTGCTGCTTTACGAAAAAGCATTTAATGTGGTCATTTAAGTGCTCATTTTCTGACCCTTATCTTCCCGATATTATATATGCTCATAATGCCCGACGCCCTTGTAAATTTTTTCTTTTATTTACAATGAGCTACTAGAAAATTACATTCAAGTTAAAAATGATTTCCATTTAATGACGGTTTGCTTATTTACTTCAAGAAGGATGTCTTAAAACGAACCCTATCAAAAACCAAGATAATTAATAAAGCAAAACATTGAATACCTTCAATTTGCTTAAAATGCCAAATAAAATAATTTAATGGCCTATAATGGTAAAAAATTACAAAAGTTTATAAAATCACAAATTAAAAGTTTTATTTTATATCATTAAATGCAATTTTTTACTAAATGTGTAATTAAATTAATTATGTTTTGAGTTTCAATTGTCGGTGTGAAGCATATGTAATATAATAAAAAATAAAGAAAATGTCATTTTACCTTGGTCTGTTATTGAAGATAAAGTGAATTTTCATAACAAATTTGACTCTCTAGTACAAACTTTCTATCGTGCGCTAGTAAATATTTATACATGGACAAACTCCCCTCACTGCAACAGAAAAACATTTGAGCATACTTAAAACAAGCAACGTTTCCTAGATTTAATTCACGGTAAGTCAAGGGAACTGTTTCACCTGACGAAGCTTTTAATGTTAGAATTCGCCGCTCTCATCTAATTTTCTTCATTTTTCCTAATAAACTGTTTTATCCAATTTATTGCAATTTAAATTATTCACTATTTTATCATAATTATAGCTTCTGCATTAGTGCTACTTGGAAGCTTTAAAGGACCTAACATTTGTATTAATATACCTAATTTGTACCTGTTATTTGTTTATTAGCCATGATTCTTGCTCTGTTTTCATTGATGCAGACATATGCGGATAGAGAAATCATTTATTTACTTCATAATGTGAAAGCTCTAGCAATAATTACTGCTGTCTTGATCTATGTTCCTCATCTTATTAAAATGAGTGAAAAGAGTAATGGAACTTCTAGAAGGGCTTTCAAGAACACGTTATTCACGCATCTAAATTTATTTATCAACTTCAGAAAAATTAGCACCTAACTCCACGGCTAAATGTAATGCATAGGCATATCATATTATTAATGTTACCATTTTTCATATAAGAAAGTAATTATTCAATCTCAAAAAATAACATTCAAATATACACGCTGCAATCACCAGTACTAGTGAATGAAATATTCAACCAGTACATATGGGACAAACAGTAAGTGTGACAAGGAGGAGAGACCGAGATAAAAAGGAGACACATGCAATACTGGAGCAAAAATGTAGTCTCTCAGATAAATCGATGACTCTCAAAACAAGACTAGGGGCGCTTCAAAGCCCATATTATCGAAGCATTACTCTATAGAAGTCCAACATAAAAAGCGAAACCAAGCCAGGTTGAGCAATAGTACCAACAATAGAAATAGCAACGTGGAAAAATACCAGCAAGAGTTCAGCACCTGAAATGGTAATGGAAAGACCATGTAGTCGGAATGCGCCATAGTAGAAGGGAGACCCGAAGTACAGAATGTCGTACACATTCAGGACGGACACAGGTACTAAATAAACATGAACAGCCAGGGACAGAGAGCTTTGGAAGAACATTTCAAATCAAATTCAGTGCCAATAATACAAACGTGAAGAGTGGCGAAGCATATAGGCAATAGGCACAAAAATGGGCTAAGAATTGTCGTTTATCAAGGAGCATGCTATTTCAGCGGGCTCTCTTATTTGACCGCTGTGTGCTTCAGTCAGAGGCCGTGAATTTGATTACTGGAACTTCTGAGAAATTCTTCGGAAATTATCGGTCTATAATGAACTTTACCCCGTCTTATGGGAATATTTGGATATATACTTGATTTGAGGTGTATCAGGCCTGCAATACGAGGTTAGGGTTGTCTGAGGTGCGCTGGACTAATCACATGACCTCTCAGCGACAACCTTTTTAGAGGCAGGATTTGATTCTTTGGAGTATTGTGGTCAGATTTTTTCTTTAAACTTTCTTCGTTTATTGATGAAAAAGAAACTCACAATCAATGTGAATAATTAATAAAAACATAAGAAGATACGCACAAAAACAAAACAAACTCGTGAAAAGAACTATATTAAAAATACAATAAAACAGGAAACTAGTTTATCTTTTCGTTTATGTGTGCCAAGTGTATTTGTTTTTATTTTTGGTTTTCTTTCGCTCCAGCTTTCCGTTTATTTTATTGGCTTACATCCAGTGCACCAATAATGCACAGTTCTCAAACTGTTATAAAACTAGTCAAATATGTTTAATAAACTATAATTAAAATGAAATAACGTATATTTTTGCAGTCCATAGTATTAAAAAGGTTTATATAAATTGTCTTGTGAACTTTAATATATTATATATTATTAATATTATGTGTATATATACCGGTGGTATCCAGAATTTTCGGGACTGATCCTGCCATTTCGTCAAAAACTTATTTTGAGACTAATGACCACCGTCCCTTTCACACGTATATACCGGTCCTAGCGATTCATAAGCACACATCCAGCTCTGGTCGGGGGTGATGACCCTGGACAAGAAGGCTGGGTTATCGGATACGCCCTGACGAAGCTCCGTGCAAATTTCAACACGCTGCACCTTCTGATCAGTAGTCAGGATCCTTAGCACAAATTATGCGGCGACATGATTCATTCATTAGTTAAAATTCGTTGGCATGTTCCATAACCAATTCCCACTTCATGAGCAAAGTCTTTCCATTACCATTTCAGGTGCTGAACTGTTACTGGTATTTTTCCACGTTGCTATTTCTATTGTCGGTACTATTGCTCAACCTGGCTTGGTTTCGCTTTTTATGTTGGTCTTCAATAGTTCGACGCCGATCCTCACGAACGAGGTGTTGAACTTTGGCAACAATGTCAGGCGTTGTGCAGCTGAAGTCTTACCGGTGTGAGCATCGTCTTCACTAGCTGTACGGTCAGCCCTGAACCGAGCATGCCACTCAAGCACACGTGTACGGATCATGCTTTGTCACCCAAATACTTGTTGAATCATTGCGAGGGTCTCCGTAGCATTTTTCTGGAGATTTGCACAGCATTTAATGCACACTGTTCTAATCTTGGATCCATCGTAAAATCGCCACATACTACATGCAGAGTATCATGAAAAGTACTATAGAATCTCAACACCTCTACCCAGTTACATGAAACTTTAAACACTTACTCATCATATGTGCTTGTGTTGCCACCTGGCGGTAAAAAAACTATACTGCAACTACTGTCGAGATGGCCGTACCAGTCCGGAATATTGTGTATACCACCTCGTATATATAAATATTATTGAATTATTAAAATATCTTATTTTTAAATATCTAAAAGAGCAGTAAACGATGCAAAGACGACTTTTACTGCAATATTTGTTTTTAGCAGTTACAGATGGCTAATTTGTAAAAGTTTTATTAATATTATACTTTAAAATTTATATATCCGGCTTTAGATGTATAAAAGCTATAAAGAAGAAAAATATCAAAATGGGTAATCCACGCCTAGACCTTTCCCATTATGTTATCCAGCAAAAGACAAAAGAACGCCGGTTAAGTAATCGTATCCAAGAAGGAACTCGAACTGTGATATTTCCTTTAACGGTCAGGTTTCTAGGAAGGAATGGAAGAGTAGAGTGCATTTTCTGGAAACAGACTGACTTGGTAAAATATTCCATTCATACACTGAATACCGTGACACTGGTGGGTAAACGAAAGGACTTTGCGAGTAAACAGCTGAATGGCGAGCACTGCTGCTAGTCTTCATTTTTTTTTTTTTTTTTTTTTTTTGAAGGGTGCTGTCAAGATATCTTGAGGAATCTGATGAATTCCATAGCGTACAGGAAGATACCCCGAGGATTTACAATGAATAGACGATAAGTATCTAACACTGGAACATGTATGAAAATGTGACGGTCTCCTGTAATGACTGCATATAAAGGAATGTGAGGAAAATGGCCATCTATCCATGAACAACAGATGTACGGTTCCTATGTTTCACTAGTTGTTTACTTTGCACTTACAACCTAAAACACTGATAGGCGAAGACTGTGTAAATAAACTGGAAGGAATCAAATATATTGAATAATAACCGGAGAAAATGCTTCTTTTTATGCCCTTGGCTTGAGGTGTTCTGAATGCTACTGTGACTTATATTAAAACAATTTATGAATAGGCGTTTCTTTAGATTTTTAACACATATTGATTCCATTTTGACCGGTAATATTTATATCCTTTTATCACCTCTTCAACATGCCATTTCTTTTCGAGTTCGTGAATCCTAATTCTGTCTTCCATGATTAATCTGACTAATAATGTAGAAAACCCATTTGAGAGCAATTCTACGAATCTCACTTGTTCCATTACGTAGAACTGGTACAAAATTAAGTTATGGAAACTTAAGAGTATCGACATTCATTTTATAATATTTTTCATATAGTTAGGGTTATCTGTATAATTACTTTTAATTACTGATATTTTGCTCTAGATTGCATTTTAAACTCCTTTTTGACTAGAAAGTGAAGTATAATAGTGCATTGTTGAAAATCTTCATTTACATCTGAACAACAGACATTAATGGCTATTTGTAAATGAGTATATATAAAGTTTTATCTGCCGAGGTTTAACGAATATTCACGCTTTTTTCCCTAGATTAATTTAAAATAAATGACTGATAGAAACCTATTCTACATTAAACCTATGCCTAATCAATTTTTATATTTTATCTTTTGACAAATATGTTTAGAGCCTGCAGTCTATCTTCATCATAGACATTATCATTGTTAAATTTAATCTCGTTTTGGTCAGCATTGCCTGTTGTAATTCTAGATGGGCCTTCCATTTATTTCTTTGGCTCTCTCGGTTGTACGCGCTTAAGACAGAACTGTGGTTGTCTAACAGCGCGTACATGAGCCCAACTCGAAATACCATGTGTGTTTAGTTTCAGTTTTATCAAAGTTTCAAGTGTTAACTTTTTATATTGGAACGTTTCAGTGCCTTAGTCCTCTTAGGTCATATTTAAGTAATTTAATTAGTTTTGGGACATAAATGCATACATATATTTAATAGTTTACGTCATAGAAATCCGCCCTAACTTATATAAGTAAATTACTTTTCCATTAGACAGGGAAAGATTCATCTAATACTGAAATTTCTAAGAAAATGTATTGCTGTATTTTACATTATTTCGAATTCTCAAACAGCATTATGAAACTGAAGATGTTACAAGAAAACATGGAAATGAACTAAAGGGGCTTAGAACCTTTGGCCAAAATAGCATATTGACACGTTTATATCTCTATAATTGAAAAGCAAGTAAAAGATAACATGAAATACAACCAATCTGATATTCAAGCAAGTTCATTAGCAATTGTATGACTCTGACTTAAAGTATAGTTAAAAGCCTTTGTTAATCGCTGAAATGAAGTTTTAAATGGGCAAAAAGTATGCAAATTGATCAAATGAACAATGGGATTTTTTTTAATTTAATCTACATGGATGAGACCAAAATGCTCGTTTTAGAAGCAATGAAACCTACCATCCCAACTGTATTAAGCATACAGAACATTTCCTGAAAGCCAAATGACATGGGGATGTATATCAAGCGTAAGAGTTGTAAAAATGATTTTAAGTGGTAGAGTTGGTATAGACATTTTATGAGAATATCCGATAACCATCCTTAAAAATAAACCAGAAATGCATTTTACAGTAAAATTCTGCATACATCTTACCGCCAATGCAGACATGTGAAAGTGCTTGTATGTTTGTTTCCCATTTCATATTTTAAGACTTTTTATATAAATTCTTCCTAGATAAAAACATGTCTTCAGAATTCTGCAATAAAGATGCTGGGAGTAGATGAAAAATTTAAGCCCGATTGAGACTTATTAATTACCATATTATAAAGATAAAAAACAAGAATGAACTACAAAAGTGGAACTTCAAACTTATTTAGTAACGAAGCTTTATTATATATATATATATATATATATATATATATATATATATATATCTGACGAGGCGTAAGGCCGTTTTAAAGCCTCGTGGAGATCACATTGAGTATTATAATAGTGTCTGCGTATGGAAGAAACATTTAAATTTCATTATACACATGATTTTTATAATGTCAATAATTGCAACATAAGTAAAACTTTTATTTTATATTGTATGGTATTATTCATGTCTATGACATATTTCTACAAATGCCAGAGAGTATGGGTGTGGCAAGACATTTCCAGTATCCAATATCTCCTGTATTATTTTCCCTGTAATTGCAAGTTAATTGGGAGAACTCGAATGAGTCGTGTGGGTATTACTTCCGCTTCGCCTACAGTAAGCGCTTTGAATGCCGACACTACAGCTGTCGTGACACGGACGAAAAAACCATGAAAAACCCGGAATATAAATAATATAAGTGTTTAAGAGTGAACATTTCTTGTAACGATAAGTTTGAAGAAAATAAACAATGCTTTTAATATCAGAAAGATACGTTTAACTTTATTTTAATTAAATATCAATATAAATGGATTAAAATGTTTACCGATATGAATATGTAAAAACGTTGAGGGGAAAAAATAAGATGTATTTACTTTGGATGTTAAATTTGTAATGCTTACTTTTTATCTAAAACTACTTTATAAAGATATTGCATTCGTAAACATTGCCCTTTCTGAGGAGTATAGCCCTTCCACTAGAACATTTTTCAACTAGAGTTCGATCACTAAAGTGTCATACTTTTAAATTCTGTGTCAAATGCTACATTTGGGTTTCACCGTTACAAAGCCAAAGCCACAGCCCATATCATTAGTCTAGAACCTTAATTTTCAATAAAATTTATGTTTTAAATGTCAACTGAAATAAGTTACGCTTATATGAATGTTAATTTTGCGAGGCATCTGAGAATTCAAGAATTTCTTAGAGAGTGCGACTCAGGGAAAAAAAAAAAAAAAAAAAAAAAAGTCACAGAAGAGCAAGGTAGAATGAAACTGAAGCAGAAAGCAAACGCTAGATAATCAAGTGTAGAGGCAACAGACGATAATATTGCCTGCGAATGTCATTTCTGGGAAATTCTTACAGTCGTTTGAAGTCGCAATAGGGCTCATATATAATGGTTTCCTCCTATTCACAGGAATTCCTAAGCACTTCCGTTTGAGATGGTATCGATCGCAGGAACAAAAATTTAATATCATCGTTTGAGACACATGAAATTTGGTAATGCAAGCGGGAATACTTCAAAGGAGGAACATTTTTCAATCTAAGACAGTAAAGTAAAAGCGACTTCAGTTCAGGAATTCATGAAACGCATTCTAGCAAGCGACAAAAATTGTAATATATTAAAAGGAATCTTTCCTTCATGCTTGGAATGACAATCCAGTAATTATTTCTAAGCTCTGCTGTAGATTCTTTTTGCGTTGCAGTTTTCTATGTTTAATTCTGAGAGAACTTTTAATCATAGACTTGGTGGCTTTTTCTATAAAGGTTGTTAAATACGGCGATCTCGCGCAAAAATCGCTTTTTCAGTACTTGAGAGACATCTAGTTGACCATATTATTCAAAGTATCCAATTTCATAAGATGCGTATGAGGTTTTAGTTGTAGCTTTAATTTTATTTAAGAGTTAGGAGTACTGGTCATGGACACACGGGTAAAAACATAACTAACCAACACTAGCAGAAAAAGAAGGTAGGTTGTATAGATTGTGTAATAAAACGATTTCTCTAAGAACTGCAAAAATGAATGGTGATTAATTCGGATGTCCAAGGAAAAAAGAAAAACCTATTAGTGTTCAGTCAGCAGTTAAACGTTTGCACATTCTTCTAGGTTTATCCTTGCTTCGACTTCTGGCTTTCAGCCAAGGAGAAGTTTAGACCGTGGAGAGCAGTTGTAAGTAATGTAAAATCACAACTTTGTAGTCTGTTTTCGAAACTGAAAAACGTGCTCAGATAAATGGGGGGAGTTATAAGAACTACGGCCGACATCCAAAGTTTTTTATTTTTTTGAATAGTGTTTAACGCCCGTTTTTACTACTGAGGCACCACAAGCGGGATATCCAAAAAAAGAGTTTTTTTTTAACTAAGGTGTTTTAATAATATGAATAGTTTTGAACTAAACTCGTATTTTGCAATATTTTTAACGTATATCAAATGACAGTATCTCCTACATGAAATATATACTACACTGAAGTATATTTTGTTCATTTCGTCCCCCTCAACTATTTTATATAAAAATCTCTTTACGAAATAAAAATATTTCTGGAAGTTATTCAGAAGTACAAAGACTGATAGAAAATACATTTCACATAGAACCCTTTATGCACTCTGGAATTTAAGCACATACTTAAAAAATAGTTCTTTGTGTTGAACAAGAAATCTGTCGACTGTATGTTCATACATGTGACAGACAGTTTTCTCAGTGTACTCCAGTTCCCTCTGCCACTGGTCGGTCCTGGTGGTGTAGAGGTAACCATACTTGCCTTCTAAACCCAAGATCGCGGGTTCAAACCCGGCCAGGATCGATGGATTTTTTCGGGCGTAAAAATCTTAAGTATGGTTTCCTTCGGAAGGGAAGTAAAGCCGTGGATCTCGTGTCGTACATTTACGGCACGAAAAAGAACCTCAAGCCTGAAAGACGAGGCCTCTGAGCAAAATTTGTTGGGCGTTTCACGCTCTGAATAGAATGGGTCGCTGATGACCTGAGATATTAAAAGAGCGTGGGTAAATAAAGAAATAATAATAAAAAAAAAAAAACTCTGCCACTCATTCTGTCTTTGCAACATCTTATCAGCCCCCCTCCCTTTCTTAACCTTCATTGTCAATCAGCGCAATGTAGTCCGCCGATTATCGGTGGGCACATTATAAATGGACTACTGCCTTCTGCCGCCCTTGCACCGATTTCCAATGTCCTGATCAGGCAAGCGAATTGGCAATGGAACACACATAACATACACATGTTCATACTCAGCATGGAACATGCATAAATGACAAAGCCAGAACATAGATAACTATTAAAGGTTAAAAGGAGGGGGGGGGAAAGGTATGTGATTTTGCAGTTCTTTAAGCTTTGAGGTCGTATCGACAGAGCTTTGATTTTCATCCCAAGGACTGGGGTATAAATTGAATAAAATTGTAGCAAGGCAGTCCGACTCAACTGGGTTTCGAAACTGAGCCCGCAGCGTGAGAGAAAAGCACATTACTCCTACAGTGGCTTAAAGTGCGAAGTTTTTCTTTGCGAACGCGATAGTAATTTTTCCTTTACAGAGTATGTAAAGTATCGTTAGTGAAAAATGGGCTTTAGATTCAACTTGTTTATTTCTGCAATATTTATTGTTTCAGCTAAGAAAGCTAAATAACTCTGTATCAAGTTATATTTAGGATATGTTTTCCATGCTTCCTTTTACTATCTAATTGTTTTAGGAAATGTTCCTATTATAGTTTATTTAAACACTCGAAATCTTATTAAAGTTTTAAAAATAATAGTGCATCCAAGGATAGCCTTAGTTCATCACTACCAGTGTGTCATTTTTTAATATTTTTATCAGATGCAAATAGTTTTTTTTTTTTTTTTTTTTTTTTGAGTGGCTAAACAAAGACAACCATGTGGTGAGAGAACCGAGCTGTGATACACTTTTCCAGTACCTCCTACTGGAATTATACAGAAAAACTGTCATTTCATTGGAATCTCGTGAATAGAATTATTGTATCAAAACACAAAACCAGAACTTAGGAAGTCTGGACATTCGTTCTTCATCTCTTTACGCAGTCGTTAAGATGTGGTAGATCAAGTTCGAAGAATTCAATCAGCAATTGTCCCAAGACGGAAACACAACTGACGAAGCGTGTTATCAAAGCCTCTTTTCCAGGGATACATTATTTACCCAGATGTAACATACTGAATACTCATAACAGGCTTTTGAAATCAACTTGCGGATGGTGTCTACAATGATTTCCTTTGCGAATGTGACCAAATCAGTATGATACATCTCCCAAAATATCCAGTATTGAAATTGTTTTCAGTTAAAGTGAGTTTCCATATACGGTTTGATAGTATTTTAAAATTGTTTCTAATGAATAAAGTTTTTAAAAAGTAAAAGTTGATTTTTCATATTTTCTCCATTTTCTATACAAGATTAATAATTCTGTCGTTTATTACGCAACAAATTGAATTTGTACATCACCCACCTGTTTCCTGGATGTTGTATGCTCACCATTTTGTTCTTGTATAAGTAAAAAATGCTATACTTAATAGCTTTGATTTCGTGCTCTTGAATATCTGTCATGGGTATGGAATGAAATACTTTAACCTGTCAGTTGTTGTAGGTATGCTCAGATACATTTTTTTTTTCCGTCCGATAGCCCCACAGCCCCACAATCTGCTGGGTTAACATCTGGTGATCTTGTAGGCTAAGTTACAGTAAAGTGGTTACTGATAACATGAATACCAAAAATGTTATCTAATATTATTTTAAGCTTAAAATGTGGAAGTACACCATCTTGAATGAATATAATGCTTTCTTTCAATTACTTAAAGCATTTGAAGTATATTCAAATAGCCTTGACCATTTTCCGTGACAATTGTTGTCCTCCCATTTTCACCTCTTCAAAAAATTAACCGTTCAATTATAAAGCGAATTTTGAAACCACACCAAGCGGTAACTTTTAACACATAAATCCCTTATTGGTGACTGAATGATCTATTGGAAGATCAGGCATCACAATTACTAAGTTTACGCCAACGTTAAGATGGAAATGTGCCTCTTCAGTCTATAAATTACAATTAAACTATTCTGCATGCAACTCGATTTGAGCTGTCGTTTGCATAACAACGTTATTTTGTCGAGCATTGTTCTATTCTTTCAGTTCGAAAAAAATTGCTTTTGGGGGGAACAGTAGTACCTCCAGTATTCGCCAAAATGCTACGCTATTAACTTGTCACTTTATTAACACTGTATTGATTCTCATCAGCAATTTCCCCAAGTTGCTCAAGCAATCTCAGTAACTGTTCTGTCTGTTTGCACTGTAGGTCTATCTGATTTACTACCATCCAGTTTATCCATTTGATATAAGCCTCAGAAAGAACTCAAATTTCATGTGCCAGCTCTTAAACAATTTTGGGTACAAAGCCTCGAAAAGAGCTGAAAATTGCGTCGACATTAACAATAACAATGAACAAGCTCAATACATATTCATAAAGGTAAGGATATATTTTTCCACAAATAAATATTTGATAAAACACTTTTACTTAACATCAGCAATTCAGTCTATGAAAATAAACACATTTCTATACTGGTGATGCAAATATTCCCATCTGTTGTATTTAATAAGCCAGTATCAGACTTTTTAGATTTGTGTAGAAAAAGAAAAAAATTATGAGCAATTAACGTTATTTATTAATTTTAAAAAACCCGTACTTTTAAAACAAAAGATCTCCTAAATTTAATAAGATCTGAATTTTTTCTAGAATTAATTGACAGTATTATAACAATACTAAATAATGAAATGCATTATTCTGTGAACTTTCATAAGCCCTCTTTACGAGCAAATGCTTTATATGAGGAAGTTTCTGTAACTTCGTATATCTTTCTCAGAGAACATGGCAGAAGGCCCATTTGTTTAATTTTACGGCTCTACAGTCAGCGGTGTTAAATTGTAAAATCAGTTGACGGAAAAATACGCATGTTATCCCACTGCGTATGGAAGAAATTTACAACCATTTCATGCTGTATCAAACCTGACTTTTTTGCTACAACGCTTTGTAATTCTGTCACAGAAATTGGAGGGACATACATTTCTGGTTAATGCACTGTAACAGCATATATTACACAGCGTGTCCTTCGTTTTTTAATTTTTACATGTTTTTATAGAATTAATTAAGAGGTATCTGAGAAAGTTTCAATGAATGATAGAAGAGGAAAGGGTGTAAATGTCCTGAAGTATGTCTAAAGTGTCCGGGCTTAATTTTTAACAAATCAAAATAAAATAATTAAAATATTTGTAGAGCCTTAAATTGTACCCATAATGTGTAATTTTCTATGAACTTTGTCGTGAGATTTTGTATCAGCTTTTACTTCCTCCTTTGCAGCATTAACCCTCTTGCAGTTTTTGTTTTGAATGTACAAATGATGTGTTCGGCATCCATTTATTTAATAACAACATTTACTCTTTTAAAATACAATTTGATTTTTTGTACTTACATACACTTACACATTCTGATATCAATACAGGTATAGTATATAAATCAATAATGATTGATATAAATGATATAAAGTTAGTTAGCGAAGCCTCTCAGAGAGTACAAATAGTGTTAAAAGCAATTATGTATGGAAAATGTATTTCTTTAAATGTAAGATAAATTTTCAAGTGACGTTTTCACAGTTAATGCACTTAACATAAATTTTCTTTTAAGTTTTTGCAAAAAGTAACACACTCCTTTCTTCTTACTGCCAATGGAGTTAATATTATGTTAACGGTCTAGTTGCATATAATATTTGGAATCTTTCTGCAACGTCTCTAGAGGATTTTCCTCTTATAAGATTACTTTGTCTCTCTATTTTCTATTCAATAAGTAATTTACCAAAAGTTTCGATGAAGATTCTTCTCTACCAGAATATTTTCAATTTTCTATTCCGGGTATGTTATCTTGAATAGGTATGAATAATATGCATATATACCAATTGTATAACAAGAGTCCAAAGTGATTTGGAATTATTTCTATTAACTTTCAATGCTTTTCACACAATTTCCAAAATGTAAATACATATTTTGCTGGATTACTAAGTATATACTGCCAAAAAGATAGATTCTCCCTAAATGTCACCAGTTGCTTATATACAGTGATTAAAATATTGGGATTTTTTGATTTTGGTAATATTTAAACGCAAGTTTCCCACATCTCTGTAGGAGATCATTTCATATTCATGTCTTTTTCTTTGAGTCTGACGATTATCAAATCTGAAAACTAGACATAAAAAGTCTGAGAACTAAAAACAAAATTAAGCGTAATGAAGTTATGTTGGTACTCGACTGTAAACAATATAGGAGAGGTACAATAGATGAGCAAGCTTTTCCCCTTACCTCTGTCACTCATCAATCCTTATTTACTGCCGGGCGGTGGGCATAGCTTGCTTTGTTTGCATTGACTTAGTAGTTTGATGTGAAGTGCATAAGAATTTCGATGCCTACTAATAACCCTTGATATTAGATTAAATTTCTGCAGTAACATTTTAAAATAAATCTACCTGTTTATGCATTCCACAGCCTCTTAGTAGACTCATTGTTTGATTTATATATACCTGTTAATACAGGCCTAATACATGTTTTCCATACATTGTTTTATCTGCAGCGTTTGAACGAATCGGCAGAACCTTTTCAGTAGACAGAGGAGCAATACTTTTGGGAGTAGAATATTCATTTGGTGTATGAGAAGCATCATCTACCATAAGTGTATAGTGTATGTTATATAGGTACGTTCAAAAGATCGTTCTCTCCGATAGAAATGGAAGTTGCACTCTGTACTCCTTTTATTTTTATACTTTGAAAGAAAGACGCCACTATTTCCCTGTATGCTGTTCCGAAGTGTCATCACTTTATCCCTTCAGAAGATAATGAACTGTCAGGTGAAACACGATCTTCATTTTTAGAAGAAACCTCTTCATTATAAGATAAATAACTTTTTCCAATGACCATCTCATCAATTTATTCGGAAGTCATCTTACTGATTAAACAAGTAAAGAATATATCATCTCAAAACTAAGAACTTAGCAGCATCCAAGCGTGATGTAAATTCAGGTAGAATCATTTGCCCAAGATGGATGCATCATTTGCTAAAGGGGGTCAGAAACACAATATCGCAACAGTGTTTGGAGCATTATAAAAACATCAGAATTAATTTTGTGTATCGAGTGTAATTTGAACATACAACCAAAGAGCTTTAAGCACCACAACAATTGTTTGAAATACTATATTTTCTCCTAACAAAAAACTTTTAATTTTTGACAATAATGAACAAATTTGAGCATTATTTTCAGTTAAATTGTTCAAATAAAGAGTATTAATACTCGGGGATCAGAAAGACTCGAACAGCATGTTATATTTCTGCTAGTGCAAAACTAAAATAACTGAAAAAAGTTAGATATCGTGCAAGAGCATATATCTCACTGTTTAAAGTAAAAGATTATAATATTTTACAGGTTCGAGATCGAGATGGACCTAACCATTTATCAGGATTTTGAAAGGTTCCCTTCGAAATAAATTACATGTGAAGAGATCTGGCCATGAAATTCACTATTTAGAAGTATTCAGCTACTAAAATGATAAAATATCTCTTGCTCTGTTGAGATTGAAGAGCCGAGGGGGATGTGACGCCATACTGCGGTAAGTTCATTGAAGGAAGAATATATTTCCTCTTCCCGAATAGGCGTCAGCTGTTAGTGTGTCCATCATTATCTTAAAAGAAATACCAACCATCAATATTGTGAGATCTCAACCACACCGTAACTTCGGGATGAGAATTGTGATCACACCAGTATGTAGAAATGTTAGTTATTAACGCAGTCCGACAGTAAACAACAGGCTTTAGAACACATTAATAAAAGACAACAAAGTTTGGATGCTCATTTATCAAAATAGTACAATTCTCCTAATGGTTTGTATAATCGAAAATATAGGTGAAGCATTTAGTGTTTTCTTCAAATGCCATGATAAACCATTGCATAATATATTCTGTTAAATTTTTACAGTTTTCTTATCTTCATCCATATTTGTTGCTTGTCTCAGAAACTGCATTTATAAAATTTGTGTATTTCCTTACTATCTTGGAATTCGGAATTCTAGCATATCTTAAAAAATAAAGTATGTTATATTTCCGTTATGGGGTTATCATTTTTAAAATGTATTTGCATTGCAAAAGCATGATGTGTGAGAAACCTACGATTATTTTTAAAAAAGAAATTTTCTCATCATTTTGCAATAGGTAACTGTTTTAATTCCATGATAATTTAGCAAAGATTGGTTATGCTGTTAACCAAAGTTTTTAGATATATCTGGAGCGTTATATACAATTTTATTCCCTCAGTAACCTTCTTTATTCTACCTCTCCATTTCTGGCACATTAAAATAGTTTATTCCTGTTTAAAACGAATAATAATGAAAAACGTGTCTTCAAGTGAATTTGTTTACATTAATATAGAAAGTAAATTCTTTTATCATTGTGGTAATGGTGGAATAATATTTTATTATTATGCAATTGAGAGAACTATACAACATATTTTTACAAATGATAGGAAGGAGATTGAATCAAAAGTTTTGGATAATCCTCCATACAGCACAAATGGGGTCCTATAGTGAATATTGCTTACTTCTATCTCGTGAAAATAATGCTATATGAGTTCGTTTGAGCAGGGACGAAAGCAAGAATGAGAACGTTGATATGTTTTTCAACTGTAACGAATCTGTATTAACTAAAGAGTAAAGTTCAAAAGTACAGCATGGAGTTAAAATGGGTTGTCTTAAATTTATATTATTTAATTTTAAGACATTTTGCTAAGCAGATAATTTATAAAAGACATGGTAGAGAACTTAATGAAATACATATTCATACAACGCATAAAAGCTCCATAATAAGTGAGAGTATATTGATAGTAAATCAAGAAGTGACAAGAACGAATTTTATAGCCAGTACATTTTAATAATTGTTAATTGTTAACAAGCGGAAGAATCATAAAGGTAAATTAAAGTCATCGTTCATATAACTAGTTCTTTCTGTTTTAATATGAGGTGCCACATATTGAATTGTAAAAAAAAAACGATTATTTATTCCACCGTTAACCATGTGCACCCCCAAAGAATCAAAAAGAAACTCAAATGCATCAAAAAGTGTAATATTCGTTCTATTACAAAATATATGCAGTATATGGTCATAGGATAAACTGTTTATCACTGATATTAAGTTAGAAAACAATCAATACATCATCAATAACGCACTATAGAAAATTAGAGAACTATTATCCAGACATATTCCTTTGAAGAGATACAGATATTCAGGGCAAGCTGAAAGTGCCTAATATGAAGCATATTAAAAAGCTTTGCCTCAAATGTTCCCTTATTACAACAAGAGTTTTCAAATCTTGTGTCCGTTTCTGTCAAAACCGTGTTTACCTCTAAATATTTGTTTATAATTTTTGTAGTAAGGGTGTAAGGTGCATAATGGATGCAACTTCAGCCCCTGCAAACGTTCTGCATTATGCAAATGCAGCCCAAGTTTAGAAACTAAAGGTCGCGCCTTGATTTATAGTTCGTTTACGTGCAAGCCACGTGTGCCTCGCTGTAAAAAGTGTTGTTCATCGATCAGTGATCTTAAGAGCAAAAAAATTAAGAGACTTTGATACCTAAGGTTAAACTTCACCCTGAAACCAATCCCACGCATGCAATTAACTAAGAGTAACTCTGTAAATTGGGTGGTTGGTTATTCCAAATGTCTAATTTAAGCTTTAAACTCAGGCCATTATGTAGCTGCTATATTTGGTGAGCTATTTATCTTTCAGTAAGACATGTTTTTATGTTTGCTATGAATTCTTCAAAACTTCGTGCTAAAGCGCTGTTACGCTGTTAGGCAATTTTTTTTAAATATTGTGGAAAGCAATAAACACATTTCTCAGAGTTTTACATGTTATGCTTTTATAATTTATATAATTAATGAAAACAGGGTGTATTTAGAAATGTCTGCTTTTGCTCTATTTACATATTTGCTATGAGTAAGTCATACAAAAAGAAGAGAATATAACTTCCAGTCATACAATTTTGGGTTAATATATAGTAAAGCTTTTGATTAGAGTTCTACAAGAAAAATTGTGCAGATTTTAAAAAATGAAGCTATCACAAAACATAATCGTAATAAAAGTTAAACATAAATTGACATTTTTGTTCATATATATATGAACAATATATATATATATATATATATATATATATATATATATATATATATCTCAAAGAGAAGAATTTTTGCATTTTGTGTAGAAAAGAAAGATGGAAAAAACCAAATGGCATGCTACAGAGCGCTCCTTATATTGTCGGGCCGCGATGCTCTCCGCACTGTGTATAACGAGGGTAGGTCCATAAGTTTCCGGCCTGTTTCTAGGTATGATAAAGACAAAAATATATTTTTCTTTTCAATATAGTTACCCCTTATTGCTATATACTTCTCCTTGTGATATTATATATATCTGTGTGCGTGCGTGCGTGTGTGTGTGTATTATATCAAATAATGTTAAAATACGATTTTAAGCTTTATTCTATGAAAACAAAACTAATGGCCTTAAATTCGGTATAATATAGCAATAAACAGAAAAGAAATAAAAGAAGCGTCCAATTATAATTATTTAGTTTGCCTAATATAAAAATTTGTGATTTAAACTGCAAATTAGAAAAATTCAAGATTATATGATATGTTAAGGAGAACTGCTAAAATAAAAATTCAGAAATACAATTTGTTAAGGCAACATCTTTGCTAACATATACACGAGAAAATTGTACAATAAATTAGATATGACAGACGAAGATTTCAAGAATTGGATATAAAGAATAGCTGTAAATTTACTAACTAGGTAAATGAAATTATACAACAGAAGAAATCTTAGCATGAACAGATTCAAAGAATGCAAACAAAAATTTATTGAACTACAGACCTTCATAAAAACTATCTGTGGGGTGTCCTAAAAATAGGAGGTTATTCCTTATATACCTGTATTCTTTATTGAGTTGAAACTGCTTAAGGTCTAACCCAGGTTGAATTGTATGATAAATATTTGAGCTTGGTTGACAATGGTTTTATTAACATTTTTAGGAATTTAGGTTATTTATTTGATCATATTTTAACAAACTCTATAATTATTGTAAAGAAATTTATTTTAAAGTTAATTATAAATTAAAAATAAAAAATAACATAAGATAAAATATGAAGAACAAGATGAAATCCTCCGCTGTGAAGAAGACAATTATAATAGTAATCATAACATAAAAAGGAGAGGGGAACTGAAGAGTTTTGATTGATTTGTTTTATTCACGGGCGCTCTTTAACATCTCAGGTTATCAGCGTCCCATTCAATTCAGGAGTCAAACGGCCGGTAAATTTTGCTGAGATGCTTCAGTGGACTAACTGTTGCCTACATGCGATTATTAATTTCGGAGAGTTGGATTTGATTTTTGAAATGCTGAAGGAGTTTAATATGTGGAACTATTTTGAATAAAAAGCAATGGGATCTGGTTCAGAAAGGCGAGATTAAGATTCCTTCCTTCTTGTCACTTATATAAATGAAACTAGCTCAGCAAGATAGGTACTCACAATAAAATAATATTTACAAAATATAGGAAATCCGGAATTATCAGGTAGAAAAAGGCAGAAAAAACACTTAAAATATCAAATATAGGTAATAAAAAGGGAATCTATGTTTTTAAACAGCAGCATTATCTACAAATAAAAGTTTTAAAAATATACCAAATCGCTCTTTTAATGCTGTTTATCATTTGTTACACTTTTTTCAAATTATCAATATTGAAATGTTATCGTTTGTTAGTTAATGTATTTTTGAACCGATAAAGAACGTTCAACGTGCACTCTGGTAATTGAAGCGTACTTGAAACAAGCAATGATCAATGGGTCTATGTTCAAAGAATACATATATTCACCACAAAGAATCCTGCCTATACTATTTATAGTTTCTAGATCTTAGGAATAATATCAAATTGTGAGCTGAAAGTTTTCTTCTTATGTTTTGTTAACAATGAGCATACTGTGAAACAGAAACCTGTCGTTAACATTTCTACACACTTAGATCTTTCCTGACGGATGCCAATAATAAAGGCATTTTCCATCAATCCGTATTAATGTCCTGATTATATAACACTAAGTACAACAAACTGGAAATCACTACATAATTGCTGTTATATATATATATATATATATATATATATATATATATATATATATATATATAATTCTTACATCATATAAGGCTTGTAAGCTATCTGTGTAAAAGTTTTACCATAAAGTTTCCTTAATGGCGTCGAAAGTGTAACTCAAAGCAATTTATGTAATGGTAGCATAAAAAGCTATCTTCCCCTAGGAAACTTTTCTCGATCAACCTCTTGTGGTAAATACTTTACGCTTCCAGCTGTTTGATACTTAACACATTTCATATTCTACTACATACTTGATAGAAAACCGTTCTCATTTGACTCAGAAGTATGTGCCAAGCGTCAGCACCTTGGCCCCTAGCTCACAAATTCACATAAACGAGTCCCAAGTTCCTTGTTTTTAAGAGTAAGAAATGGTCTACTGCAACAACGAAAAGTGCCGAAGGAATTCCCAATAGAGAAAGCAACCCTAGCAGTGACTTCACGACTCACGCATACAAGAACAAAAACTTCAGCACGCAAACAGTGTGGAAGAGAAAACTGCCGCAAGAATATTACGAAAAACGATACTCTATGGGATTAAAGATGTCTCACATTTTCTCATGAAGAGGGTTCTGTATGATTTATCTTCGCTGAGCTTCTGCCTCTCTCATCATTCTCGACTCTAAACCGTACCGTAAGACTGACGTTGAAAAACAATGAACATTAACACTGTCTTTCCGTTCAGATTTTCAGAGTATTACGATAAGTAAACATGTTCATCTCTTTAAACTCTAATGTGCTAAAGCTCCTAAAAGGATAGGGGTTAGTACAAAATACAGATCTTTTTTCCTATGTTTGCCTCCGCTCACCTTTCAGCTACTGCACATTGTTTATTAATACCAAAAAACAGGCTCTATAGTGCACATTGAGAGGGCAGGGAAGCACTTCAGGTGGGGGGAGAGAACTGCAGCTCCACTGCACTATGCTTAGTTGTAAAAACACTTCTCCCGCTTAAGTGCTTCCTCGTATCTCTCGCGCGTCTATAATACCTTTATTCATAAAAAAGATACTCTTTATTTTCCAGTATTGAAAATTTAATATTAGATTTAATAATCGTAGTTTATAAATGTATTTTTTTATTTTAGTTTCTAAAACTGAATTTTGACTGTGCAAACAACGAATCTCATTAACGACATAATATCATTTAACTTCTTTTTAAAATATTAAAGGCAGCTATGAATTCAGCAATATCGATCTACTAATGCTATGCAAATTTGAAGCTATTTCGCTACTAAAGGAAGTCCATTAGCAATACAGATTTATCGGAAGTCCAGAGCTGTTTTTCGAGCACCAACTTGGCCAAAAAAATAAAACCAAGCTATCAGAAGAAAGAAAAATAAACTGGGAGGTGCAGTTACTTCATGCACTTGTTTTAAAATTCCCTTTCAGTTCTACACCTTTACATGAATTCCTCGGCCATAACTCCTGTTTAAAAAAAAAACGTATTGGCCGTGTCTTATGAAGTATTCATTAGTTAAATGTTAATTTCTTTCAGGTCATTTCTATACTCCTATTAACTTATTTTGTGTAATTTCTGCAAATGTACAACATAAACATTCAGCAATAGTAATTATGCAAATATTGCTATCCAACCTTCAACTTAAAATCATGCCAGAACACTTGGCAAAATGACATGCAGATGAACGTTCTTCTTCTTCTAATATCTAAAAATGTTTGCTCTTTTCACTTATCTTGTTCTCATAATATTTTGTGGTTCCTCTTAATTTTTTTGTTTTTTTTTTTTTTTGGTTTTTATTAGCATTTTGGTTTTTATTAGCATTAAAATAATTTATCAGCCTTCGTGAACTATGCAGACACATCATATTATTATAGTTTTTCTGAGGGAATTTAAAACTGCAGGTTTCTGCTTTTAGTTTTTAACAGTATTTTTATAGAAAATTAGCTTCCATTCAAAACGTTTCATTAATTTCTTAATTACCAGTACTTTTAATTTCTTCATCTATGTGCCACTAACATTTGTTGAGAAGAACATTTCAGGTATAACAGCGATCCCTCACATTTTTGTACCTGAAACTAAGATTCTCTGATTGGTGGAAAGATAATGGCGAACCAATTAGCAGGCTCGATGACATTGATTTTCTACTTGCAAGGCCATGTAAAAACATCTTTGTGTTCTTTTCTGGTAAACATTGTGGCAATATCTCATAGTCTGATTGTGAGTTACAATGCACTCGTCTTCACGGGGCAATGGGACATCAAAATGAGTCCGGAATTCAGTAATAGATGATCGTTTTTTAATATTTACATGCGGTGAATTAGTTGCATACACATTAGACAATAGTAATACATTCATTTGATAGCACCAATTCTTACTATCTATACAAGGAACTCATTCTTGAAGTTGTAACCTTTATTTCTGAAACTTTTTGTATTTAACTACAAAGGTATTTCTGCACTTTGTTTTTTATTATTCATTCTATACTTAACTACACTCTCTCATTCCCTTATTATAATGTTAGAATAATCATTTTTTTGTAGAAGCCTAATATAATGTTTCATTTTTAAAGATTTTGTACACTAACAATAATAATTTGCGATTTAGAATAATTGCATGTTTATATTTATTATTCCTTACTAATTTTTCATTAGTTAAAATATTTTATTGCAGCTATTTTCATGACAAAGTTTAACAATTTTGCGTAAGCTGGAAATATCTTTTTAGGAATTAGTTTTTAGATTTTATAAATGACCTGTTTGTTGTCAACTAATATGTTTTAAAAAGTGATCGTAATTTGGACCGTTTTCCCTTTAATTAAACTTATATGTGCTAACATTATCAACGTATAACTTAATTGAAACTGGTGATGATTTTTTTCGTTGCGTATTAGCAGTTATACAAACGGATATTAATATTTCGCGAATAAGAACAAACAGCAGTGAAATAGGTACATTTTCCTACAATCAATTGGATTCATGGCAGAAATATTTCCTCAGATGACTAGTAATATTTGTTTTTAATAAGAAGTATGTAAGTAATTACTCTTCGTTATCTCTCACTTATTACTTTTTTAAGTCAACTCTCATTTTGTAATAAAATATCTGCAGTTCTTTAAGATGCAGTAAAATCAAGCAGAGCTGAAAAAATTTGCTTTAAATGTGTATATATATGCGATATCAAGTGTGACTTTTTCTTAGTGTTTTATCTTTTTGTACTATTATAATTACTGTTAATTTGTTACATTGTTAATAGTGTTTTATATATATAATATAATTTCAAGTGTGACTTTTTCTCAGTGTTTTATCCTTATCTACTTTTATTATTACTGTTTATATATATATATAAATGCCGGCAAAATAGAATGACCGTATCAGCAGGATACATGAAGAACTACCATTCATAGT
The DNA here is from genome assembly GCA_030762175.1 of Metallyticus violacea. NCBI lineage: Eukaryota > Metazoa > Arthropoda > Insecta > Mantodea > Metallyticidae > Metallyticus > Metallyticus violacea. The sequence continues at coordinate 117,591,809 of CM060832.1, forward strand.
AAATTACTTATGGGTGGGTAATCATAAGGGGAAAAAAAAAAAAAAAAAAAAAAAAAAACAGGAAACTTAAAATATAAATGGTGGCCTTGGAGATGTTTTTTATTGCTCAAAAGTTTAACTAATCTATAACATGATCTAGTGGTTATTTTATAGTTTCTTTACTAATTTTATTTATAAAAAATAGTTTTATTGGGATTCTGAAACAAACTTAGTTTTATTATTACTGCCTTTTCTTACGAATACGCATAAGTAACTAAAATGTATAACGTGCGTATTGTACGGTAATTTGCTAAGAATTATGTTTTATTTATTTATAAAAGTAAATTGAATTCAGCATTTTCCGTAAGTTATAAACTACTTTTGGAAGGTTATCTCCTAATGGTACCTATGCGAATATCAGCGAATAGAAATGTATCAGTTAATAATTTCTATTTTAAAACGTTTTATTAAAGTTTTGTTTTATAATGACGTCATCTAAGTATAAATTAAAAATTGGGAATGAAATTGGATATTTTTGTATAGCTTTATCATCATCATCATTATTATTATTACTTTTATTACTATTATTATCATCATTGTTATTGACATTCTGTTATTACATTTTAATTTAAATGTTATTTTTTTTTTTGAGTAGTGTTTAACGCCCGTTTTCACTACTGAGGCACCACAGGCGGTGGACACTGATGATACATGAGATGAAATGATAAATTGGGAAAGGATATTTTTTTTTTTTTTAAGGAAGGAAGCGTTCCAGGCCTAAGTTTAGGTACCTCCCCGGCATTTGCCAGTTATGAAGACTGAGGAAAACCTGGAAAAAACCCCAGTCAGGGAGGACGGTCCTGGCGGGATTCGAACCGCGGACCTCCCGCTCACGAGTCCGTGCCTTAACGACCTCGGCCACCCGTGGCGGTAATTTAAATGTTATACCTGTATATAAGCTTTAAATTACCTTTTGACAATGCCCCACAATTTGTTGGTTATTAGTTTATTAAATGTTTTAATCGAATCAACAAATGGTATGTAACTTTGTTTATTACATTTCATTTCTTTCCTAAAATATATCTATATATATTACTATATATATATAGTCTGAGTAAGATCTACTTTTTCTAAACTCACGTTGAGGTTCTAATAAAAGATTTAATATTTCGCATTAAATATTTGATTAATTTTTGTAATAATAGGCTGATTCTTCCTTCTTAAAATATATAAATCACATCCAATCCTCTGGAATGTTACCTGCCTTCAAACACAGGTTAAATACTTGTAGCATTCTAGAATAAAGAAATAGTACCACATTTAATTAGCTTTATATTTATTCTGGTGACTTTTTAATCCTAAATATGTGTTTCACCTGGACATTCCATATGAACATTTTGCTTCTGTGATCCAGTACATGTAGATATACACAAAGGGCACCGCGATGGATAGCGCAAATTCAAATTAGCTACCGCAACAAACATTTACACACATGGCGTATGAGAGCAGTTCTTGACCTGAGTAAACACTGGTTAGTTGTAGGGATTTGTTTCAGTTCACTCCAGGTGTCTGCTTCAACAACGCGCTTGCTCTACCCAGCGGCTTTCTCCATGAAGTTAAGTGGTGGTAGTGTATTTATTTTAGTGGCACCAATACAATAAAACTTCAACAGGCGCATGGGTTCAACATTAATATTATAATACACTAGGGCTGCTTGAGTCAATCTATAGTATTATATATTGTACAATGAATTTTAAAATTCATTGTACAATAAAATAAAATAAAAATAAATAAAACAAAATTAGAAAGAAGTTACATTAGAAATATCACACCATATATCACGTATATCTGGATTCTCTCAATTCGTCTCCCCCCCCCCCTTTTCCGGTTATCATCCTTTTCAAATATGAGCTGTCTCACTTTCATCAGAAATTTCTTTAATTCTCTTTCCCTACTTGCCCTACCAGTAGAGCCCAGAGATTACACTATTTAATCCCTCACGTAAACAAATTTCACAGCAAGCGGTATTTTAAGCGATTCCTGACAATAATCTCTAAAAGTTCAGGAAATCTTAACTATAGCTTCTATTGCCAATTAAATCCAACGAAAATAAAGTGCAAGTAGCGCAAATGATTGCAAACGTTCAGCGGTCAGCCAAACATACGCAAAAAATTAACACACACATTAGAAACATAGGACATTTCTTCATTCAATTTAAAAAAAAAATTAAAAAATAAATAAAAGCTAATTTTCACAAATCTAATATAGCAACCAAATTGTTAATAAAAGAAGAAATTAAGTTCACGCTTTGCATAATCAGTGACAAAACAATTTTTATATTAATGAATTCCGTTTCGTGTATTGTTCATGTAGGCATATAACGGCGAATAGTGTGCACATTTTTTTGCCAGGCGGTTCTTTACTCCTCACTTCTCTCACTTCGAGATTACATCTTTGTACTGTTGAAAAGGAGTCTAATGCCACATCATGAGGTCCAGCATATAGCGAAAGAGTGATCCAATGGAATTCTTCCTTCGATGTAGAGAAATTTGCTTACATTGTTTGAGAGTAACTACATTTAAACTCAGTAGTGCACATTCTTGTCTCGATTCTCCCAATTGTACAAAATGTGCTAATACACAGCAATTGACCGCCACGGGTGGCCGAGGTCATTAAGGAGCGGACTCGTGAGCGGGAGGTCTGGGGTTCGAATCCCGCCAGGACTATCCTCCCTGACTGAGGTTTTTTCCAGGTTTTCCTCAGTCCTCATAAATGGCAAATGCCGGGGAGAGGGTATCCTAAACGTAGGCCTGGAACGTTTCTTTCCTAAATTAAAAATATCCTTTCCCAATATATTATTTCATCTCATGTATCATCAGTGTCCACCACCTGTGGTGCCTCAACGGTAAATACGGGTGTTAAACACTATTAAAAAAAATATAGCAAGTGCATCCTTGTTACATATCCAATAATTACTATGAAGGATCACTACCTTTAACGGACTCTCAAACGATGCTAAACAGCCTTCATAGACACGGATGGCCAACATAAACCAACGCATCAATTTACACAATCTATAATGTATATTTATGTAAGCCGAATCATAATATTTCATGTATTGTAATTAGTAATGTAGATATCACATATCACAGCATAATGCTAACACGTGAGTTGATTGTCAACAAAAAGAGAAAGCTCCTTGGTGTTTTGGCTGAGATAGTTTGGAAAGCCAACAAAAGGGTCGTAAAACTTTATACAATGAACCCGAGCAATAAACAATGAGCTCCATAAATGCCTGTCAACAGATGACTTGTTGCACTTTTGGCTGAGAAAAGAAGTCTAGGCACCCATCTTGTACTAACCTTATGCATGTTTAAATGTTTATGAATAATTCGAAGGACTGTTGTTTTAGAAAAGCTCAACCTTGCTGTTATTTCTGTGACTTTGAGCCGCCGGTCTTCCATAACTTCTCCTTCCACAAAAGCGATGTTTTAAGAGTGAACACCTCCAAGGGCCGACCTGGACTCTCTTCGTCTTCAATGCTTTCTCGGCCCATTCGAAAAAATTTGGCCCATTCATTCTTTTACGGTACAATATGAGGGGTATGCTTCCTTATATACACCCTCCATTCGATGTTTAATTTCATTTGGAGTAAGGCCTTCTTTTGTAAAGAACTTAATAACAGCTGGATACGCCATTTTGAACATGTCATAATCTTCTACTTATAGCCTTATTTGTGCAATTATGCCTGAACAACTGAACACAGCGGAGCAGAAGTTAAAGATGCAATTATTTACTTAAAATATAAGGGATGACACCAGATAAGGATTTTGGGAAGGCGATAATACTATTTGCCGAAGCTGGAAACTTATTGACCTACCTTCGTACTGTGACATAATATGGACAAAAGGAACCAGTGGCATAAAAAATTAAAGTCGTTAGTGCCGTGTAGTTAAGTCTTACCAGGATTAGCTCATCTGACGAACACTAACGAGAGTTTTACCTTCTCATGCAATGATCCTTACCCAATGCATTCTGTGGACTAATTCTTATTCTTGTATTTGGACGTGTTAAAATGGTGATGCTTTTCGTAAATTTTCCTTTATTTCTACTTAGAGTGAGGTACTGAATCCTTTTAGGTTTAGACTATGGTGTTCATTTACACTTTGAATATAAACTACTATAAGTTTCTTACTTTGGACAATTTCCCTGCTTGAAGGAGTTTGCTCAACTCGAAGAACATCGTTGGAAAATGTCTACTCTGATATCTAACTCTCGATAATAGAGAGCTTTAAAGCATCTCGTATTAAAATTCCATATGTGAAGGCGAATATTTTGTTCAAGTTCTCACCTAATGATAAAGGAGTTCATTGCGCTAGCAATTACAAACACTTTTCTTGTCTTGCGGAGTCCTCCATATTTTTGTTTTTAGCCATTGACAGAGTTTAATTTATTACACAACAGAACGACAAGGAGGATAGAGGGGAAACTGCAGCTGCTAATGAGTAACATGGAACTCTCGTCAAAGTGTCGCGGTGCCGGACAAGGCTGGACATCAAACTGACATTGCCATTCTCTCACGGGCGTATGTTATGTTCTGATAATGAGCAAGGGCAGCGGATCTGACTTCTGGTGTTATTTATACTCATTACTGCTATAGCAGAGCAGAGAATTAGGCAAGGTGTTTTACAATGTACAGAACTCAACAACAATGCCATAGTTATAACTGCAGTCATAACAACGTTACTTCGGTATATTAGAGACTGCGTTGATTGCATTGCTTCCAATGTCTACAAACCCTTTCTTATTTATGGCTAATACTGCTTTTAGACATTTATGTGCTTTAAACTCATGGGTAAGATCTTTGAAATTCTATTCTGGTTTTCACCTCTGTTGAAGTGAATTGAACTGATTTAATTAATCATTGGATTTTCTACCTAATGAACATTTTAAACTTAGTTTAATTTAACAATGCATATTATGACACGAATTTCAAAGAAATTTAATATTAATCTAGTTCCTAAATAATATAAGAGAGTTCTATCCTGGGATCTGTCATATCAGCGGAAACCATTGGCATATCACTGGACATGTTGATTGTTGCTGATGAAGGAACGTCCTATTTCTAAGAAAGCATAACGCATAATCTTCATTATATATTAGTACTTCAGTGTCTGTTACCTTGTCCCTAAAAACAGACACGGGAAAACAAAGAGTTAGATTCCATTTTTTTTTTCACTGTACACATATTCAGAAATCCCTAACAAGCTCCTTTAGAATTACCAGCCACAGTAACTTTATCTTTATATTTATGTGCTCCAAAATGTATTCACTAAGTTATGTCATTAAGTAGAAGGGTTCGAACTTCAAACCGTAAGGGCACATTGCTTCAAGCATTTCTGAACTTAACATACACAAATCGCAAAATATACGTTTACATAAAATGAAGCAACTAATTGAGTTCTCTCGCTTTATTCACAACATCTTAATGCATCAAGAAATATGTAAACCCTACATCTTCATCACAAGTGAGTGGCGCATTTCCAATAATCTCTGATGTCCCAAACGCTAAGGGGGCAGTATAACTAGGATCACCCGATTGACTTGAAGATAAATGTGGAGAATCATTGTATTTTTTATGGAAATAGGTAAAAAATTATAAAATAAAAATAGTTATTTTAGGGTAATTGGTGCCTGACACAAACATTGAACACGAACATGTTTGTGCTGCGAATCTCATGAAAGATATAGGTATAGGAATCGCAGCTATTCGTTCTTATTTATTTATTTATTTATTTATGAGATTTAGTGCTTCAGGCAATCAGAACTATTAAATGAAGAAAGTAAAGAATATGTTCAGTAAACCAAATGAACAATTAGACGCATACAGCAATGTATTTACATTTTATCCTATACTTATCTGCAAAATAATCAAATGCTTTGAAAGTTATTCACTTTTTTCTAATTTTCAATTATAATTAGATAAAATTTTATGCTAAAGATGCAGTTTTATAATTTCTTTGCAGGGGTTAAACGTGTAATGTATTATGACATTTCTATGGCCTGTTAGTAGTTGTAAAAAACTTATTAATGTAGCAGTTTTAAAATATACACAAATAAGTAGCCCAGTCGCATGGGCCTTATGGCAGTACATGCCGATATCGTACTTGTAACAACCGAAATGTACATATATACATACATATATGCAAACTCGTTGATATACGTATATCACACATTTTCTATGTATATATATATATAAAATATATAAGTGAAAAATTAAAATAAAGTAACACTATTAACAATGTAACAAATTAACAGTAATAATAAAAGTAGATAAGGATAAAACACTGATAAAATGCAATTTCAAGTGTGACTTTTTCTCAGTGTTTTATCCTTATCTACTTTTATTATATATATATATATATCTACTTATATATATACAAACATGAATAGAATGCTTACTCTTGAGCCCCCTTCCATTTACTGACCTCGCTCCCCAACTCACCTGTTTTCTATAGTCATTAACCTTCTTTATCAGATCTTCGCTAGAAACATTCCAGAATTGTGTATCTCTCATGCACCAACACTGTTAAACAGTATGCCATTATATCTGGCTGATTTGTTGTTATTCAATGTTTTTATAACAGTCCTTTCAAATTTATAAAATCATATTTAAGTAATATATATTAGAGTGTGTCATGAAAAGAATATTATTCCAACTTCAGATTTGTGTAGTAAGGGCTTTTAAAGTTTTGTTAATAGTGTTTTACGCCATTTTTACTGCTGGTGCATCATAGACGGTGGATACTGATGATGCATGTAGATGAAATAATGATTTAGGAAAGGATTTTTTTTTAAACAAAGAAGTATTCCATACCATTTGCCATTTGCATTTCTGTGGACTGAGAAAAACCTAGAAGAAACATAAGTCAGGAAGAAAGGTATTGAGGGAATCAAACCTCAGATCTCCCGCTTATGGAATCTTGCTTTAACGACCTTGGCCATTCATATTGTGGAGTTCCTTTTACAGAAATGATCTTAATAATATCGTAATTTTTACAGCAGGTAGAACTGATCAAAACAAGTCAGTTGTGAGAACAGATTTCATCTATAGCAGCGTTTTATATATATATAGTATGCATGCTCTAGCATGTTTGTACGTTGTCACTGGTTGTACTTACACTTACATCCTCAAATATACGAAACTCTAATGCATCCCCGTTAGTGCACTACAGAGATAAACACAATCAACAAGTAAAGGGGCAATTTGTTGAATACACACCACAAAAGTAGAAAAATTAGCATTCATGTTTAGTATTATTAGAATCTGTTTTGACATAATCAAGATTAGGCCTTATCTCAGCCTACATTTGTTTGCAGATATATTTGCTGGGAACCTTTTTTCCAGATTTAACCAAATCTATTTTTATTTTACATTAACTATATAAAAAAGACTTTTCTTGCTTTTTAACTTTAGGATCATTTGTTTCAAATCATATTTGCTGAAAATATGGCAACTAACGCATTCACTGATTGATTGACAAATAGTATAAATTATTTTACAGCTAGCAAATCAATTCATAGAATAAATTTGAGCTAATTTTGCATTTATGACAATAAAATTGTTGATCCAGGATTTTATTTAGATAGAAGGAATATTTTTTTCATAAAACTGTAAACTTTTGAGCTATTTTAGTTGAATCGACATGTATATCTCGCATAGATATGTTACTAAAATAATTACTGATATTTTTATATTATGTGTTCTCAGAACTCTAATTGATAATGGAATTATCCTTAGTGCAAATTACTTTTTCATTCATAGTAATTTATCCTATGACACTGTTATGCTAAAATATCTCCAGAACAAAGAATCCAAATCAATTAAATCCAATCCGATAAATCACGGCTGACGTTCGTTCTTTCAAGAAATAAATAATTATAACTATTATGTCACGTCATTTTATTCCAGGTCATGAAAAGAAATGAAACGTGAAAAATGTGTGAACCAAATTACTTTTGAAATACTGAAAAACTAATATTAATATCTTAGAGCCCAAATTTATTTTTCCTCAAGATTTTAAGTTTACATTTTCCAAATAGAACATCCGATGTTCACTGCTTATTACCTATATCTCAGTCAGGAAAGGCAGAAAGCGTTAAAAGTGCATACTCGTGAATGGAAGGATTTGTATTCGATTACGGCCGGATCACCCTTCCTGATTGAGATTTTTTTCTAGATTTACTTCAAAATAGCAAATGTCAGAAATGTACCCTAAATTTACACTTGGAATGTCTTCTTCCTTAAAAAATACCATCCTTATTTATCATTCTATCTCACGTATCATCAATGTCCACCATCTGTGAAGTCTTAGCAGTAAAACCCGGCATTAAACGCCATTTTTAATAGTGTTTAACGCCCATTTATACTACTGAGGCACCACAGGCGGGGAACACTGGTGATACATGAGATAAAATAATACATTGAGAAAGGGTTTTTTTTTTTTATTTTAAGGAAGGAAACGTTCCAGGCCTAAGTTTAGGGTAGCTACTCAGCATTTGCCATTTATGAGGACTAAGGAAAACCTGGAAAAAACCTCAGTCAGAGGACGGTCCTGGCGGGATTCGAACCCAAGACCTCCCGCTCACGAGTCCGCGCCTTAACGACCTCGGCTACCCGTGGTGGCTTAAACGCTATTAAAAATAATTAACACAACTGAAGAACTTTCACCGTTAGCAAGCAAACAAGAGGTTTCCGGAACGCTGATGCGACAAAAAGAACATGGGATTGCATTCTACCTTATGTAACACTCCCTAAATCGGAACTTTGAATGAATTGAGCAGCCTCGAGAAATGAGGTAGTTGGCCTTGCCTTAAATGTTAGCCTTGCTTGTTGTGCATTCCTTCAGAGGCAACCTGAGGAATGCTAGGCAGTATTTCTTCTTTGAATATCTCCAGTATTAATGTAGCGGCTATGACTATTATCGGCATTAAAACTTTTAGGGCTAAACGACTTACTAGTCGGCTACTTTATCATTGCATCTCATTGTATGAACTAAGTATACTTTTTATTTTTAAGGCAAAAGCAAAACAGCTTCCCCCCCCCCCTCACTAAGCTCAGAGTCATTGTAAGGTTATTTGCTTTACATTTTAGAACTATAAATATTATTTGCAAAGAATCAGCATATTTTTCGCAGACACAGAAATTTATTTACCAAGAAATTAACAATATCTTGGTAAATGGTACACAGATATTTAATTTAAAAACTTCACCCACAACCTAAAGTTGATTACCTTCAGTGCATGATAGCATTATAGATATATTGTTGGAGCAAATTTCTTTGATTTTAATGATTCATATCTTCCCTCCTATAGAATACATTAAATGATATAAACATAAAATAAAATAAAAAATAGATTTAAAAATAAAATTGAAATATTATACAAATGAAATTTTATATAGTGATTACAATATAAATTTCAACTAAAAACTGTAAGTCTTTAGATCAGAAAATAACTACAAAATTAAATCTTTTTAGAAAGTTCTGTAGCACACGGCTAAAGTTACATCACTGTCTCAATCATCTCTGAAGCAACTGCAAGATTTGTTTTTTGCTAAAGACTTAGCAGATTATTTTGAACTTGCATGAATTTATCCAAATAAAGATAGGAAGTTATAAAAAAGGCAACAATCAAAGGAGTTAGTGTATATTGAGCATTATTTTGTGCATTCTTTTGAAATTATGGCCTGAACTGCTCTTTTTTGTGATGTTTCAGGCAGGAAGAAATAAATTGATCGACTGTATAAGTTTCAAATAGTAGTGAAATAATGCAAGTATATTTATCAATTAATGTCGTCTTCTTTTTGTTACAGTCATTTTATTAGCTGACTAGTATACTTAATGTAAATGCAATTTAGTGGCGATCAGTATCTGGTTTTACTTTATTAGACTTCAGATTTTAGAATGGGAGAAGATACTGAATGTATTAACTAAGGAAAATATTGATAAAAGTCAAGAAAAATACTAGTACTGAAGGTAATATAAAATAATTTCATTAATAGGAGTGAAATGAGGAAATGATGATATTTTACATTTTCAGATATACTTTTTTTCCTGTTTATTTTAAGCTGCGTTCAGAGCAGCACGATAATTCTAACTTTTTTTAAAACTATTTTGAAAATTGTGTGTCAGATTTGTTTAACTCTGTAATCAGTCAAAAATAAATAATTTTGTAAATATTTACTCTGGAAAAGCTGGTTGGTAATTAAATTAATGAAATGAAGAAGGAAACGTCAGGGCAAGAGTTAGACATGGAGAACTTCATGCTGGACAGTTTTAGAGTTATATTTCTTCATAAATGTGAGTTTCCTTTTACTTTTTATGTTTAATTATAATTTCTGAAAAAAAATGCATTTTCCATACAAATGCTCCGTCATATCACAAAATTGTAAGCATTAAAGCTTGAAATTTGTACACAGTAACAATTTGTTTCTTGAATAGGTTTGAAGATACTAAGTAATTATTAAAAAAATTAAAATTAAAATATGTTTACTAAAATGTGTAATATTTAAACATTTAATTTTCTTACTATTTAATGCAAGTTCAATTTTTATCAATCACATAACAATTATTTACAAAAATATCAGCTAACTATTTTTATCAGTGTATGAGATAACGAATAGTAAATTTTATAAATTTATCATTGGGAGGAAAGTATGATTTTGAATCCCCTCAAAGCATATGCACTTGTACAACATGCGTTAATGTTGGAAAATAGAGAACGAATATTTAATTCTGTATATTGTTTTGCAACGTATACTATAAATGTCTAATTTATGGACATGCGTATATGAAGTGCTACCAAGATTTTTGCTTGAATAAAATATCAAAGGAAATTATATAACTTGGAGTTAGATCATAACTGAGTAATTAATGTTGGGCACAAAAAGGTCGTGCATTTCTTCTAGCACGATTGGAAATATTCATTTTATTAACAGAAGTTGAGATAATGTAAAAGACAGTTGGCATTATTCAGTTGTTCTGTCCAAAAAGTTATTCTTATTTAGATCACTTGTTTGTAGTCATATGAACTAAATACAGCCAAACCAGGACATACAAGATCAAACACACAGCTAAAATCATTTTATGAAGCTACTGTATGAATCTATAGATACTGAAAAGCGCTATAAATCAATGAACTTGGAACATAACAGTTTTACACAAATAAAATATATGTATCTATATTGGTGTAATTCACAATTTTATTCCCTTCCATACTAAATTTAATAAAAACAAATAATATAGATACATTAGTTGTTATTCTCTCTACAACATAGCACTCATGGTAAAAGCCCTGTATAAATTGTACATTGAGACAGATAAATGGATATAGGCACAAAAAACCCGAACATTTGTGCTGAAATACTATTAAACAAAAAGCCACTGCTTTTGTAGTTATAAGCTCATCAAGAAAGTAAACTTACTACGAAAACAGTTAACAGTATTTACAGAGTTTACAATTTGTTCTATGCTTTAAGCATACTTTTCCCGAAAGGCGATTTCGCTTATATCCTTTGCTTCTGGTTACTTCAATTGAAATGGACATTTTCAGTACCAAAACAACCGCAGCAATAAAATTGAAATCTTGTATCATAAAGTAGAATTATTTTAAGAAACAATTGGTACTGGTGCATTGGATTGAGCATTTATAGATGAATACTATAAATCAGCTCAGATAAACTAGAATTAAAAGCTAAAATACTATAAAATTCCTAACGTACAAAATGGTTTATTTTGATTATTTAAAGAGCCATCATTAGTACTACAAGTATAACTTGCTAAATAAATTAATGACATAGATATGACTGATAATTTCGTATAACTGCTTGTTAAAATCATTATGCACAAAATAATAGGGAGTATTCTTATTTTGGATTTTGTGCTTTTTCATATAAAAATAAGACACTAAATATACGCTGATTCATCAGAGTAAGAATATCTTCGTCAATAAAAAGAGATGTTATTTTATTAATAAATATACCAATTTATAATATTTTATAGCTGTTTCAATTTAATAATTATCTCGCAAATATTTTAATATAAAATTTCAATTCTGTTAATGTACTGTTTTAGAGAAAATGTTCCCCTTTTTACTTGTTCTCATAAAGTTAATTTCAACAGTCTATAAACATAATCCCTTCGCTTGAGTTTCTTTACATTTATTTACGTGATCTTAGGAAGCAAATGCTCCTCATAGCATAAGCGCAACGAGCATAATTTGGTGCTATGGGTGCCAGCTCCACACTTGGTGTAAAACACCTGACGTAAAGATGAGATATGTGACAAGGGAAAACTGCTGTATGCTTCCTTCTTAACGATGCCACGCGCGATATATTCAAGTGCGTTGTGAGCAGAATACACGCACATTGTGCAGGGATTTCGGGATGACTAAGCAAAGCTCTCGCTGGGAACCTGTTTGCTGCACATCAGAGAAAAACGTGCTAAGCAGCATGCGTGATTCTCAGGTCTTCTTATTTTCTTTCTGAATTAGGAATTAAGCGATGTTATCGTGTGCCTCTAGTTTGTTTTCCCAAAGAAGCTGCCAAACATTGCTGTCAAAACAATCTAAACTGTTTGAAATACAAAGTGAGTTGTTTTTACCGTCTTTTCTTTCTTATTTTACTATATATGTACAACGCTACCACCCAAGAAACGTTAAAGAGAGAACACATGTCTCGTAATCTACCTTTTAAAAGCCAACATTTTTTTTCTTTCAAATTTTGTTCCTATATAGCTGGTGTTTAAAGCTCTATTACCAACAGTAGTTTTACTACCAGTATATTTTATTTATTTTTGTTGAACTCAGAGCTAAGAATATTATAAATATACATACATATATTCATTAAATGAAAATATATATTTATACTCTATTTACAGATCATTTATAATGCAGTAAGAATACAAATTTGATACCCACTAGCAAGTTGGTAAACTTCCACAAGTCTCTCTGTTTTGGATGAACAATGAAAATATGGGAAGGGGGAAGTAAAATACCAATATCTATCAACATTTTGAAGCAATTTATTTTATAGTTATTAATAGCTCTTAATGTTAAAAACTGCACAGAGTGATTATGCCGCTTTTGCGAGCTATGAGCTTAATATAAAAATATAGATAAAATAAAAAAGTTTTGAAAAGTTTGCATAATTTAGCCAGATTCTCTAGAATTTAAAAAAGTAGGAGACTATACACTGTGATGCAGACGTTAAATTTATATTCATAATACATTTTTATTCTGTTAATGTAAAAATAAAAATATTAAATTTAAGAGTTTGGAGCCTGGTACCTAATTATTGACATTGGGCAAGCACCTTTAGAATAATCGTATTTTTTGTGAAAGTAAAAAAAAAAATTGTTAATAACAAACTTGTTGCATAGTTTCATTTTTTGTTATTACACTACAGAAACATTGAATAATATAAAACGAACTGACAAAGTAAAGTTGCTAATAGATATTCATATTTGAAAATAGCTAAAACTGACTAGAAGCAACTTAGTGAATGACATGTTAACTAAAGACCTAATAAACTTCATCCAACATTCTCAATCATTAATCTCTTTTAGACCCGAATGCTTTATTCTCACACGAGTTTTACCATCAGATAAAAAGTAAGTACATTTTAAGTATCTCCTCCGGTGAACGTTTTTAACCAAATATACTGGGGTGACTGATAAATATACCAGAAAATGTCTCCATTTTACTGCAGCTTTCTAGACTGCTAAGAGACCACAATTTATACCTTCTGTATTATAGAGTACAGTCGAAAATTAGAATGGAAAAACGCAAGCTCAGAAACGAAACCAAATTAGGGACTAAGGCAAGCAAGCGCACTACTTACATTTAAAAAGCGTGCCAGATATAAACAGCTTTCAGTCACGACATTTGAGAAGTGCCCAGCAGGTTATAATTTCCAAGCATTGAAGAAAACAGAAGGAGAAAAATAAAGCATCATAATGTAATTGTTTCCCAGTTGTGTAGTATTTTAGGAATGATGTTTATGAGCTTTGGAATAAACATGTAAGGTTTAAGAAATGGCACTCAGTCATATAAAAATATAATTCTGTAAATATATTTCATTACGTTGATAATTTAATATACACTAGCTAAGGTATAAACATCCCAGAAACATTTCAGAGCCTCACGTGGAAACATTTTAGCGGTTTATAAATGACTTCCTCAGAAGTCTTGATAAATGTTTAATTTATTCCATTTAAAAGATATACGGCCACAGACTGGACATCTATGCTCAGGTAAAGAGTTATAAAGTGCACCGCGTTCTCTTTTTGAATGTTCATTATGTGATAACAAAACTCTAAACTATTCTAAATGTGTTAACAGAAAAAGTTAAATGTCAAAACCACAATCGATGAAATCCCGTTTCTGACTGTCAAGCTCGTTGTTTCATCTGTAGCTGTCTAATATCCAGTTATCATTATAGTGCTGTGTTGAGCAAAATCTGCATTTTGGACGACAAGAAATAATTACGGGCAGTTTCTTCGATTTTACTAATGAATGACTGATGTTGGTTTAGATATCTTGTGAACCGCGCTTTTTGCTCACTAGAACTAATGTATACTTATGCTGTAAATGCATTTGAAATATACATAAATTATTTTTATACTGCTCACGCAATTCCATTAATAAGAATGTGCTGCATATCTACTTTTCATATTCGTTTACATATTTAAATACCGTATCTTTTTCTATATATAAGAATTGTTATGGAACCCTCAACACACATCTAAATATCTTAGTAAATTCTTTACAGGTGTAAAAATAAATTGCTTATTAGAGAACTTAAAATAAAGATGAAATAAAATATGCTATACTAACATCTTTATACCTAGCAATTATATATATATATTACTGATTTTATTTTAAACTTATTGTTTATCATTATTATGCATTATCCTCTTGATACAAAAGTTTCAGATAATTGTTAACTTCTCTAACTTATCCACAGATACTGGAAGCCAGCAACTTTAGATTCCAAGCTACACTACTAATACTAATATTATATCAAAAATGCAAATTGGTTCCCCATGATGCACAGGAAAAGAATAAACGTCCATTGTCACTGGATATTTGCATTCAACTGCACATGCATCGACTACACACAGAGGTACACGGCGAGTAAAAGTTAACATGACTAGGTTTAACCAATAGAACCAGTACGCATAAATGTAAACAAACAGGATACGTTTAAATGACGCATCATTGAACATAGATTGTTTAACAAAAAATGACTCTCAGTGTGATATCTAGTTATTCTCAGAATTTGTCGCAGAGGTCCTGAATCATCCTTTATAAACATTTTTCAGTACTAAACAAGAAACCATCACATTCCTGTTAAGTATTACTAATCTTGTCGTGGTGTATCAAGGAGTGACGTGACCGATATTGAAGTCTTTGTGTGTTGTATGTGAAGTTATAGAGAATTGGTCGAGCAGAGCCACGCCACTGGTGAAAGACAAAGTTGCATTGAAATCAGCCTCAGGCAACTACAAATTTTATAACGTTGTGTTATTTGGTCAGAAAACTATCATTATAGTTAAAAAAATTCAGAATGTCCTGATGGATGATTCCACCAAGTTTCATCAAGATCGATCTGATTCAACTGAAATAATCCCCTTACGTGAATTAAATTAGCCAGGTATATATCTTCAAAATTTGTTAATGTGAATTTGGAGATCATTGATATACGAGCCAAGCATAATAAATGATAAAATAAAATAGCGTTGAGACATTTGAAATGTTTATTTTCAGACTGTTAAAATATTAGCATTTAAAATGTTAATCTTAATACACGTTCTTCATTTGTATGTATGTATGTATGTATGTATGTATGTATGTATGTATGTATGTATGTATGTATGTATGTATGTATGTATGTATATATGTGTATATATGTGTATATATGTATATATATATATATATATATTTCTCAAGTTTACATTTTATAACAAGCTAATTTTGCATGGAAGGCACAAGGATCTCAGCATTAATTTGTTTGTTTTGTGGTTCAGAACGCAGTATTTCTACTTTTTAAAGTGTGAATATTTGGATTACAAGTACATATTTTAATATGTTATGCTACACTTACAAAAGATTTCATTAAAAAAAATACAAGAGACATTGATTGGCAGAAGAATGGACAAAAATATTGGTAAAAGTTACAACCAAATAGAGTCAATAAATCATAAAATACCGATGCTTTCACTAAAAATTATTTCAGTACGAAAAGGAAACGTGAGCCTCCAGACCCTACGCATGGGCATTTCATAACTCTGCTTTAACTCAAAATCTTCTATACCTAAGCACTTTAAAGAAAAGATCCACCGTGTGCATCTCCAAGCATTTTTTTCTTTCGAGTTATCTTCCTGCGAACAAAAGACTTGCGATTCATAACCGTGGCAGTGCTTCGACAGACCCTTATAACGTTTTCAAGAATATCGGTGACTGCCCCATTACCGTGAAAGTTCCATCTCCACATCAGTTCGGAGAATCTAAGCCCGTGGGGTACGGGATGACAAAGAGCGAGAGAGAGACAGACTGATAGTCAGCATTGATGATCTGCGCATCGCGACCCAATTGTTCCGGTTTTCAAGCCTATCGATTCAATTTTTCGGCTGAAGGAAATTCTAAAGCACGTCTGCCGTTGAGGAAGACGCAGCAACCCAGACAACCGTCAAGAACCTCTCGTGCTCTACAACTCCAGCGCTTGTATGCACAAACAGATAGCAAAATATGACTGCAAACAGACGAAGAATAGCACTGTTTATGAGAAATATAATGGTTTATGGAAGAGGGTCACATGACTTGAGTATAGGAAAATTATTTGAGCTATCCAAAGAGACAGCTGTTTTCAATGATTTCATGGAGGTCAGAACAGCGGGTGAGTTCTCTATGAATCTATAATTTTTTTACCCATATAGAATTAAAAAAATATTATAATGTTTTTAAATGAAAATAATGAAGGAAACTCCCCTGAGCAGATAAAATAAAAGAAGATAGGAAGTGATAAAGGCACACACACCAAAGAGCAGTTTTTTCTCCCTTCCCAATATACACACAACATTGCAGTGTCTATACTAACGGTATAGATGCATGGCTGCATTATTACTAAATTCTGACCTGTGATGATACAGTAATAAATATTCAAACTGCTACAAATTGGTGCAGACAAACGGTATAATGGAGAAGGAACTGGGCAATGCACCCAGTTGGTTGTGTATGGTTCTTGTAGGGATGATTATAAACAGAATGTATGGAAGAGAGATTTAAGTACACCATGAAGCTGTCCCTGGCTCCCCGTCGATTATAGAGTAATTGAAATAATTAATATTTGTAATAATTTAGAATCAGCAACTCAGCAATTATATGCAAGTACGTTGTGCATTTTCTTTCAGTGAAGGAAATTTGACATAACTCGTTTATGTAGAATTAATATTGTATAGTGTTTAAACGCGTTCATGCGTTCATAATTTTTGGTCATGTTTAAGAGATATGTAGTAACATAGAAAAGCAAGGAAAAAAAACTCATGTCACTCTCCGAACACCGTAAGACTTGGCAAAAGTCAGACAAGGTAATACCTTCTGGTATGCTGCTAAAGTTGGAAATACCCCCACCTCAGGCGAGACACCGGCCTCATTGGTGGCAAAGTTGTATGTGTCCGAGTAAAAGTCATTGACTGTGACGTATGAAATCTGCTTAAATTCATCTTATTGCATTTGGCTTGGCCAAAATTGTCCAGCGAATAGAAATGAAATTTGGTGAGGTAAGACTGACCTATGAGCGACGTTAACTCAAAACTGGCGGGAGTATTTCGCGCCATTGCCCGTGGATAGCGTCATTTTGTATTGTGTATAAAAGGGATTGATTTTGCCCATAAGGGGTGCAGTCTCAGAATTTTCCGGGCCCAGATACGTGTGGCTGCCGTAGCCCGGAGATCAGCAGAAGAGCGGCCTAAGTACCAAATATCAATTCCGGCAACGAAGCTTGAGCGTCAGCCACCACTCTAATTGCCAATGGAACATTGAATTGCACTAAAAATTCTGTTAAATTATAATTTCTTCGCACTCGGCACCATTTGGTTAACGCAATAAACTTACGCGTTTGCCAAGATTACCTTGCCTGTGGTTCAACGTGAGACGTGAGTTTACCTTGAATATTCGTGTTAAGGATAATAAACAATATCAGCAACTGAACAAGAAGTGTTATTTATGGTCACATTTTGCATTATAATCCTTTTCTTCACTCACAGTGGCTGGCTCACAGCCGCCAAAGTGCAGCGAAACACCCTCAAGTGAGTCTAATTGAAAAAGAGTAGGGATGGTCTGCAGCAGTTGTGGCGAAACCTGCGATCAGCAGAGCTTAAATTATTTACCGCGGCAACCATACAGCCCCATTCCCACCCACCACCAACAAATCTCCCTCACCAATAATGATATTTAACACGTTGATGGAACTAACAATTACAAACATAACAATTTAATGGAGCATTACTAATAAATATTAACATAAATAATTTGCATATAAATAAAACACTTCTTCCTCCAAAATATATTTTAATTTGAATTGCAAGTAATTAATTTTGTGTATATTATAACTGATATAAGCAACCCAAAATAGTCACTGTCTTAAAAATAACTATTCAACTTAAATTTATTTTATATAAATCTTCCCATATTGTGGAAGAAATGTTTAAGAAAACCTCTTCAGTATAGAGAATAGTAGTAAATCAAGCTAAAAGCATACGCAAAATTATATGAAAGATAAATGTAAAGAAAAGTATACTTATAATTAATAACTGATAACCCAGGTCATGAGCCATGCCTCAAAGTACAATTTTCAAAGAGAATTTTGAGGCTAAGCCTTGCTGGATGATATTATTGCAGAACGATAGGACAGAAGTTCTTATCTACGCCAATTAGTATATTTAAGCAACAACGCATGTCCATCAAACACTGGAGGTTCACAAGCATTGGAGTAAATTATATTGTATAAAAGTAACTCGTATACCAGCTGGAAATATCAACAGGTACTATGTCACAGCAGTCAATTCCTTCAAAATACCCCGCATTTCGTTCCATTTTGCTAAAACCACTGGATGCTGAAGCGCATATATCCAGCAGGATAAAATCGATTCGACAAACCAACAATTGTCTATATCGTATCCTTATTGAAGGTAAGAAGTCTCTCATTCCATCTTCATTAAAAGATGGTCTAATGTGCCCATAGCTAGAGATGACACAGCAAACGTTAACTTATCAAAAATGTACAGATTGTGCAACGGTCAAGTGGGTAATGCAAAGAAGAGAAGTCCTATTGCTTGGTTACGTAAACCATCATCATGCAACAGTCATCAGAAAGCCGACATTGAAGAGAAAAATGTTAATCCTCATGCACATTTTCCAGAGTGCGAGGAGAGAACGCGTAGCTTTGGGTCTTATCTTAACGAGTGGTTGGCCTGCATACAATGGAAAAATGCTCCACGCTGAACAGACGTTTGTTTCATACACGCTTCTTTTGCAATAGGCCGCTGACATTTCGTCGATGATCGCAGAAACTTTTCGTTGTTTATACTCGTAGATGAGTGTAATATTCCAGAGCACTAATCCCACCAGATTTCTTTACTAACAAGTTTTATAAAACTCTTCTTCGATGCGTTCCAACAAACATTTCACATGATCTGCCTGTACTAAGCCAAGCTACCGTTCCTCCTATATTTGTAGTGCATATTACCGTCAAAGTTCGCATACTATACTGAAGTATATCGTAAGCGCATTTCCGAATTAATAGATGAGATAATCTCTGCACTATATCCCTCTCGGAATTGTCTGTTCTGCTGGCTTGAGAAGGCGAGTGGAAAGAGAAAGCACTAACGTCACCTCGGGTAGGGGGGGAGAAGTTATTAGGTTATAGCGTTTGTTTACAATTTCTAACTATGCATATATATTAAATAGAATAACCAACATTGAAGATAATGATATTATAACGAATTCTGCTCCCTTATATTCTTTTCCCTGGTAAAATAATAATTTTATACGCTTTGCGGCTTAAAATTTCTTTGTTTTTCTGTTAGGATAGGCTGGTCTTTGGATAGACTGAACGAGTGATCGAATTCTTGAGCCTAAGGCACTAACGTCGCTTGGCACTAGCTGCCTGTAACCCCAAGGTTACGTTTATAAAGTAGGAGCCCCCAGAAATTCATTTGAATTTCATGCTTAGGAAACCTGCTCCAGTTTGGGGTCGGCGTAGCAAGGTAAAATCTTATCCCAGGCCTAGAGTATAGTAGCAGTTTACCTTAATACTTTGTATTAAGTAACTATCGATGCACGCGATTTGGAGCTATAAGAAGGGATATCGATTCTTTTACATAAAATATTTACAAAATGCACTTTATTTTAACTTAGAAAGTAACTGAAGTAACTCAAAAGAGAATGTGCAGTGGAGTGAAATTGCGCAAAAAATTAAATTGATTATTTTTAAATACTTACGTCTATTTAAAGTCAAAAAAATAAAAATCATTGTTTGAATAACAGCAAAACATATGAAACGTTGCTGAGATTTCTTATGGAAGAAAATTCATTAGCATTGTGTCTAGAGGATGCACGAACATTTTCGTATTGTAGAGATTATTAGTTATTTGCTATTATGCCGTTATATTAGCATTAACTATTTTTTCTATCTCTCTTCATTACTGTCTATGTACATTCTCGTTATCAATCCCGACCAGAAAGTAATAAAGTTTTGATAAGCAGCTTAGTTCGCTTACTAATACAACAATATTTGCATGTGGTCATTAAGTTTTCTTTCTGTGCATCAATATTCATGATCGTAAGTTATTCTGATGTCAATTTTTATTTGAATTTGTTTAAACACAAGCGTTTCTAGTGACAGTGAAAAAATGGATAAGATTGGAATTCGTGGTGCGAGTGAATGCTTTTTTTTTCTGTAAAGGAAAATAGCAAAGGAAATTCATAAGAGAGTTTTTCCTCCATTCCGTGACGCATACTCTTCCTGTGAAAACTTTCGACATTGGTAAATGAGTTCAAGCGTGGCAGAACAAGCATCGAAAACGCGCTAGGTCCTGGAGCTCCAAAATCAGCTGTGAGGCCATAAAACATCGATAAAATCCATAGCATCATCTGGCCGACAGATGAGTGAAACTGCGGGAGTTAGTCGGCCACGGGTATTTCAACTGTGGGGTTCGTGTTATATTACATAATGAAATTACTCTTGAAATAACTTTCCGCAAGATAGATGCCGCGTCTGCTCACTACAGAACAAGAACGAAATGGCATACAAACTTCCGCAAACTGCTGAAAAACCCTACGTTTTGTTACTATGATCGAAACGTGGATTCACTACTAAACACAGTTTAAACAGTTGACCGCAAGAGAAGAATCGGCCCCGAAAAAGCCGAACTACGTTCCTCAGTTGGAAAAGATATTGACTATAGTTTTGTGGGAGGGAAAAGAAATTCTCTTGGTCGACTACTCGGGGAAGGAGAAAACCATTACTAGAGATTACTGCGCAACTCTTTTGGAGAGAGAGAAGAAACGATCGTGGATAAAAAGCTCAGCAATGGCCATAAAGGTGTTGTTTCATCATTGACAATGTGCCGATACCTACAAGCCTTGTTGCTCAAGACAAATTGACCAAACTACGAGTTGAAATGCTTCAGCGTCCCCTCAGAAACCAACTTCAAACGAAGAAATCACGAATCGTTGGAGCAAATACATTGAACTTAGTGGGGACTAAGTTGAAAAATGAAGTACTTTTCAAGATTGAACTTTTTCTCTTTAATAATAAAACCAAGTCACTTGTCAACCCACCCTGGTATTCTGCATGTCAAGTTCATTGCAATTCTGAAGTATCAGGAGAAAACTTGTTACTCTGCCAATCAAGTCATTCGAAGAACGCAAAAGTGCACCGTTAAGCTGTAACTTTGACAGGACGTTTTTCTATACATAGCGCGGAAATGTGCAATTATTCCTGGACAAATCGGGTTAGAGTTTCCTACTAAGTGATTTGGTTTATTTAGCTTTATATCAATTTATACAGTTACTATAGATAATACAAATGTCAAACTAGTTTTCAAAATAGCAAAAACCACAAGAAAAAATATAATAATGGTAAAAATATCTATGTACATTCTCATCACTGGATTTACTCATATTAAAATATCATATTATTTTGTAATTAAAATTTCTCAAAGAATAATATGCACTGTTACAAGGATATTTTTTAAGAAAATATTTGAATACTTCTTGAAGATATACGAAGAATTGTTTTTGGTCTGATGTAAATTATGCATATGGAAATTTTGTATAAAAGAAAATATATAGCTTTATGCCTTAAATGGGTCAAACATTTACCAAAAATTAAATAAAATTTTATAGAAATAAGTTTTGGACAAGTATATTCCATATGTCATTTCTAAATTAAGTAATTTTTAAATTGGGCTCAACTATATAGTTTCCTGTAGTTAAGCTAAAAATTATGTAGTAATAATGAAGAAGTGAGACTTGATAAATAGTTTCACTTTCCAGATTCGAACCACCAATCTTCAGCTTTCCGAGCTAACGCTCCACTAAGTTGCTGTCCTCCTCAAAACAAAACCTATCTCATTTTATTCTGTAAACCTCTCAGACATCTCTAAAGTTTCTGTACCATTAGAACTTTCTTCTTTAATAGGGGACTCGAAATGCTCTAGAGTACTTATGATCCAGGCGTCTATTTTAACCTCCAGCTATTATAAGGGTTAATTCATATATGGAAAAAGTTTTTTTTCAAACTTACAGTATATAGGACATAAAATAATAATGAAAAAATTTTCAAACCTGATTCTTTATTATTAACTTATGCTCTACACACTGTTGATGTGAAAGAACGATTTCCATGTTTAAATTAACCCCATTGAAGTTGGTGATGGTGATTAAACTACCAATAAAAACCTTGGCCACTACGAGTCGCATTTTAAGACATTTTCAAGTACGATTCTTTATTATTAACTTATGTTTTACTCACGGCTAGTATGAAAGAACCATTTTCATATATTGTTTGTTATATACAACAAACATTTAGATACATGTAAGGGACTTCTTTAGTTACATTTAAAGGAAATGTGGTTTTTAACATAAACTGTATTTTAAGCTAAGTTTTGGAACCATTATCGGATACGAACCTTTCGAGTTCGCGTTCGGAACTCGAACCAAGGATCTTGCTTACCGTGCTGGTTCTCTTATTATCTTAGTTAGCTACAGCGCTCTATTGGAATATAGAGCGAATCTGAGTCTATCGTCTCTTATAATATCTTGCAGACGATTGGAAATCTTCGAATACTCATGGTTCAGGCTTCATAGATTTCAATAAAGGAACACTTTACTCGCATTAAACCAGGATGTTGTGTTAATTAATATTTATATATAATTTTTTCAGTTTAGTTTTTGTTACATAATAGCAAACTGTATTATCCGCTAACTGTTTGCATATTTTTAATTGTACAAAACAAAAGAATAGAGTCATTTGGACTCCAATATTTGTTTCCTTTTAAATACAAAATGAGTTATGGGCCAAAAGAAGGCCTACATCAATAAAATAGACCTTTACATGTAAAAAAGCATTCCAATATCTGCTGTTCTGGGTTTATCTGACATCATTAGAATGTGAAGACTTAAAAATATCAATTCAGTCCTCTTTTATTGATGCAGTTTTTATATAAAATGACTAATTTTCTGATGCGATAGATGACATAACATTACATTTTTTCGGCAAGGAAATAGTATTCGGAAATAATCCAGTTTCCAGATAAGATAAAATCACAACTCTTCACTAAACTTACTAAGTATATTCTAGGGCTGTCTTTAATTATTTCAGCTTTACTTGTTAACTTGAAAAAAATTGAAGTTGATTTGTTTTGGTTATACGTCATAAAACAAGTTCTTTAAAACACGCTTACTCAATTTTCAGTTATTAGAAATGCATTCCTTTACAAATGTTGAATTAGCAGACATGCATAAAGCATATGGCAATGCTAATATGCCACAGAGAATTAACGTCTTCCCATTCTCTGTCGTACATTTTCAAAGCTAGACCAATGTCTTAGAGAAAATAAATCAGTTTTAGGTAAAGCAAATAGATTCAAGTGAACTCCGAATTGTGGGAACATTGAACTTTGAGGATGAAGTTATGCAGCGGTGTGCAAATAATCCCCGAACTAGCATTGTCCATTCGACGAAACTTGTCACATATGTGTATGAGAGTCTTAAGCACGCAAAACATCCGTTTCATAACAAAAAGTGCATCGTTAAAATCGCAGATAATTGCTCCTAACAGACTGAAATGTATTGAACTATATTTGCGTAGAATTAACGTTGCGCTATTGGTAATCGTGTAGTGCGCCCATATTTCCTTCCTTCATAGTTCAATTAACAAGTTTATAGAATTCTTCTGGAGAAAACGCTCTCAGTGCTACTTGAAAAGTTTTTAATTAACATTCCACGAAATATAATCTTTCATCTAAGTGCAAAAACACATTTTGGATTAAATTATTTAAAGTAGCACTTTAAAATCCTTGGATTTAGAGAGCAGGTATTACTGCTTGGTCCCCCTATATGATTCCAATGGATATTTTGTATCTTGGACCAAATTAAATCAGTCCTTTACTAAAGCAGAAGAGGAATTAAATTGTTGGACTTCATCTTGTTTTTGATCATCTTCTTAACGGTCCGCAGATATTTTGAAGAATCCATGCTTCAATAATACGACATTATTCTTTGTGGGTGGTCCTAATTTTGAATAATTATTTTCAGAATTTTAATATTTATTAATAATATTATTTAAATAATTTGCTGTATAACCATATAAATGAAACAAAAACATTGCTTTTCACTTCGAGTCTATTTCAAATCCTTATTACCTTATTACTTTCCTATATCTCGAATAGAAGAATTTCCGAATACTCCTTTGTACTTTTACCATGCCCTAATTGTACTATGAAATAGGATCTTGTGTCTAGTGGAAACCGACTGAACGTCAATGGACGCACAATCCCCAGTAACAATGGAATTCTACTGTCTACTGACCCAGGCAACTCGGCTTGTTAAGTCATGTACACCATTTCTGTAGGAAGTGTCTGTAGACTTTCTACTATGTATTTGTGTTTTGTGGAGTATGTCGACAGTGAGATGTACGCTACAATTAAGAATAAGTATTTATGATTGTTAAGCCTAAACAAATCGTACAAGAACTGACCTTTTCGTGCTCAAATTCTAGGAAAAGGAAAATTCTCTGCAAGAAGCAGAGACAATAAACTGAGTTTTGAAATAGTAGAAATTTAATGAAAAAGGCTATCAACTAGAATTTTCTCTTCAAAAGTCTTTAACACATTAGCCCAGCAAATTAGTATATCTGTCGACAGTGCGTATAAAGCCACTCAGCTGCTGCATCTTCATACGTATACCATTATTGTTGTACATAATATAAACCCTTGGAGGTGCTGAAATAAAATATCCGGGATGCAATTTACATTATTCGGGAGGATGAATTGGGAAGTATCTTAAAATCGTAGAAAAGATACGGGCCTGTCTCATAGCAGAGGAAGGCACTTCGAGCATGATAGTGAGTGCAACATTAAGTATTCACTGCTAATAAATAATGAAAGGAACAAAAAAATTCGCATCATGTGTTCCGATCACGTGACGTGATTTCAATCGATAAGTGAAGAGGTGTTACGTAGTATCTTACTGTTGGCAAAATCAATTTATGATTGCATAGCGGAATGAGGACTCTATATTTTATTCATAAGATTTCCGGCTATGAACACATTTACATTTGCATACTGTTTTTCTAAACCATGTTCTTTAACCTTCCGAATGCTTTTGAATTGTATTACGTTATTATAAACTTATTTTTGCAGTGCAGCATTTTCATTCTATTACTTCGGAGTTAGCTATTTACAAACTTTTTCTCCTATTGTTTAGGAAATTTAGAAATATATTTAATAATAAATTAATATAATATCTTAATGGGTCAAAATATTTTGTCATAATTATTTATTTTCTTTCATTTTGTTTGTCTTGCAAGAACATACATTCACTTGATTATGGGTGCAAATGTTGTAAAATGTGCTTATGATATTAGCATCACAATAATTGTAAAATCTGTACAAATATAATAAATAATGAGAAAGAACTCATATAAAAGGTTTTTAGAGAAATTGGAGTGATTCAATGGATTGGGTACAACTAGAATGCTCTTAACGTGTTAGAATCACGATTAAGCAGTCATTGTATTACTATATACTGCTTTAACAGAAAGAGTAAACCCGTATTATATAGAAAGCTATAAGACAGACCGCAATCATTAAAACCTAAACTTGAGAATCTTCAGCTCTAGCACCATACAGAGTCATGAGTCTCGCGGGAGCTTCTTTGCCGTTACCACAGAAACCGAAATCCAATCCCTCTTCGTCGGAAACAATCGATTATCGTGCTAAATTCAGGTTGCCATTTTTGCGGTCGTATCCTGTAAATTTTGGATGGAGGTTCGTATGGGTAACCAGAACAATGCGGCATTCTGGCGGTGAGGAATAGGATTACGAGATGTGGAGAGGAGAAGAGGGGGGGGGGGGTGAGAGTTGCCGAGGGAAACATTGCGAACCAAAAACCGCAACCTCTGTGAGGTCTGAAGAGACACTGCAACAACCACATACTGTTATCTTCTAGAAAAGCACCTGTTTCCCTCTGGAGTCTTACGACAATGCAAGCGCTGCATTGTTTGGTTGCATTTAATGATGAAAAAAAGCAAGTTAAAGTTTTATAGTGGCACATCTAAGCATAAAAGAGAAGTCCTTGCACAACTGGCATTTATAATTGCAGCCCCAATGTCAGGAAAGCTTAAGAACTTTACCATGGGTGCAGTACAATGAAGTTATACTCCAATTTACTAAAAGTATATGGAGAAAAATTGAAAAAATAAAAGATGTCAAAAGGGTCAAGCCTCTCCAAGGTACTTTTCTGTTACGGTGCCGAACGGGAGATATATTGAATTCGTCACAGCATGTTGTGATCCCACTAGTCATATGTTGTAATGTCATCAGTTGTGTTCTCATCATGGCTCTTTCCATCGAAATTCTTAAAAATGTAGCCCCAAGTCAGAAATTAAATACTTGTATCAAGAAAATTTTAGATTAGTAAATGCTGCAATTTTGTTAAGGCATATGTAATAAACTCTAGCAAGTGTTTGTAGCAATAATAGTCGTGCCGTCTTTCAGTGACCTTACAAGCAGGTACTGTGATGCTATTAATTGCAACTGGTATATATTTGAAATATTTCAACATTTGAAATACTATTACATACTTCCGTTTAACTCTATTTTGCAAGCTAGTCTTGGTATAATTATTAATTTTAAAAATTAGTACATTATAGTAATAGATAAATGTTTTAATGTCGAGTGGCGGAGTTTTGTTCTCCCAGCCTAGTGTTGACAGTCATCCATTTGCATTTCAGTATATCTGAAATGATATAAGCTTTGTTCCTAAAACCATTGTAGTAAATATTGACGTGACTACTCATAACGTCGGTCCTGGTGGTGTAGTGGTTACCATACTAGCCTCATAAACCCATGATCGCGGGTTCGAACCCAGCCAGGGCCGATGGATTTTTTCGGGCGTAAAAATCCTAAGTATGGCTTCCTTCGGAAGAGAAGTAAAGCCGTGGGTCCCGTGTCGTAAATTTACGGCACGAAAAAGAACCTCAAAGGCCTCTGAGCAAAATTTGTCGGCCGTTTCACGCCCTGAGTTGAATGGAACGCTGATGACCTGAGCTGTTAAAGAGCGCCCATAAATAAATCAATCAAAAAAAAAACTACTCATAACGCTCTTTCTGAATCTTTTAGCCTAAGATAAATGTATTTGAATAGAATTCCAAGTGCATAATATAAAAATAGACTCGAGAAAAATATACAAGTAAAGCTAATTTGTTTATGTTTTCGATTTTTTTTTTTGATGATTATTTGGCTAGCCGTCAATAAGGGGAGGACAAAGCGGTGCAGCTATAGTTGGAGAAAGTAAAATGGTAATTATTCAATTCTGGTTTTAATAATTTTATCCAAACATTATGTGTGTATATAACATATAATATACGATAGTCTGAAGAAAATCTATTCAAAAGCACACAAAATATTCAGGTACTCACTAAATGAATAAATGCTACCACAAAAGTTATAACATTGCGAGGTTTGAAAAATATATTCAAGGGTGAAGTAGAAATACTTACCATAAATTCTGTCAAATACAAGTTACAACTGCGCTTAATTAGCATCATGAAAACATATAAGAGAAAATCTTAAGCCACACCTAATTTTATGAACTTTCAATTGCATGTATGAAAAAAAAGAGGGAAGAAAATATTTTCTTCTTTTTATAAAGACCATTTTTTGCGAGATTACCTCCAAAATACCACTTGTAAAAACTATTTCTAGGAGCAACATATCTGTAGGCGCACTTTATCCATAGTAAATTCTGAAGCTGATCAAAGCATATAACATTCCTCTGACCATTAAAATTGCAAAATAATGCGTGTTCATAGAAGTACTTGGAAATTATGTCTGTCCTCTCGATCAGCTGTTTGACGGAACCGTTGGATCCTTCACATCTGTGTGTTCGTCCTACCTTAATCCACTGATATCATATTACTTATGCTATACACATATTTCGTTCAACACGAGCACTAATTTCTCTGAATGCCATTCCACATTCTCCGAATGCCTCAATTGTTCCTTGATCAAATTCAGATATAGATTGGTATTGCTGACGTATTTGCAACGAGTAACACTCGTTCCTTCTTAAAAAATGTGGAGTCAGTTTAATGCGTCTCTTATAGCGTTGCAATATTAATGGCGAGCAGTGTATATATTTAAAAATAACTGAAAAACCACAAAGATTAGTCATTACACTCCTATTCTTAATTTGACACAATGCTAGGTCATCTAAACTATATCTCGTTTATAACATTATTTCTATCATGTTTGGATCGGTTTTTCTCATTCGCTATGTGAATTGCGTTTTTTTTTTTTTTATTTATTTTTATGTTGTCAGTGCCATTAAAAATTTGCCTTCTTCCCATCACCCGTTTAATTCCAAGAACACTGCAACACTTTTTGTTCTTGCACATACCTGCAGTTCACCATTTTGTCTTGTGCAAAGTGTTTCTGTGATTTCTTTCATCTTAATATAAACAAACAGAAACAAATTTACCCAAAATTTGCATGATATCTAAAATATATCTGCGGATTCAAGAAACTAAATAAATTCATTTTAATACCCTTTTACAATATAAAAGTTGAAAGTAATCTACTAGGTTTATTTGAATAAACATTTGCATGCTAAAATAATTTGAGAATTTATTATGTTTTAATTAATATGTTACATAACATGTCGGGGTTCCTTGAGGATACTATAGAGGAACTAAAACAAGCAAAAAATCCAAATAAACATATGGTCGATTTCGATTACATTTTTTATACTTATACATAGTTGTACAGAAACCGCTCTGTAAAACATGAGCTTTAATTCGTGCTTTCAAGTGTCTATCATGGTATGTCTTACACTCATCCATATTCCAAGCATTGTCGCATCTGATGACACTCTATTTCAATAAGCTGGGGAAGAATTGTTGTTGCAATATTAGGTCTAGAATATAGAATGGACTCATATAACCCCCTCTATACAAATCCAATGGAATAATGGTTAGGAGAATGAGCAGACCAAAATGTATCTTCCTCACAATCTATCTATTTATTTTGGAATTACGGAATCTAGAACCGCTCTAGAAACATGAGAAATATGAGCCGAAACACCATACGGAGCATTAAGCTTATGGATCATTTTCCAGTTGAATGCTTCTTTAAAAAAAAAAAAAAAAAAAAAAAACACAGAATGATGTCCTATCAATGTTCCAGGTAAAGTAAAAGAACACATTTTTGTGTCTGCAATTATCCCGGAACATGCATTAATGCTAAAATATTGTTGGTTGAAAACTACGTGGGACTTTTTGTTAGCTCATAGATAAATATTGTGAAAATTCCACAACCCGTTCTATTGCAACGTACTAGATGACAGAAACTTTTATCTACAAACCACAACACAGCACCAATTTCTAAGGAAAAGTTCTTATGTCTTTATTATCAGTTCACTACAAAAATAATTATTAACTAATTAGTAACGAGTATTTTAGTACTAAGTCAAATTGAGCGTATCACCTTTCTGTTTTATTTCCTTTAGGTTCTCTGTAAATTCCTCGCAGGTTTTCCACATTTTAAGTAAATTTATGTACATGTGCTAAACTTAAACTTTAATGTAAGAGTAATGTCTGTATTGAAAATGTCATTTTTACTCCAACTGCCATTGAATAGTTCACAAATTGTTATTCGCTTGTTTCATGATTTGACAAATAAGCTATGAAATTTTTGTTACATACAAATGCTTGCTATCCTTTTCTATGACAAAGTCTTCCTTTTCACAAACAGAATCTATTTCCAAAATAAACACCTTGTGATATCATTTATCACGTCAAACTTCTACTGCAGAGTCAACAAACAACAGACGACTCCATGGAACCAATCATGAAATTAAAAGTCAATAATGAGCTGGGAACGTGCATGAAATATTACAGGGGTTTGTGAAAACAGTTTTCTCTTTATTTTGGGTAATTTCTTTACGCGCTAGCAAACTGGTGCTTAATTAAAGGCCGTATAAACAAACATCAACTGTTTTGCCGCTTGAAATGTAAAAATTAGATATACATAAATAAATAAATAAAAACGCATTTGAAAAGCGATTGTTTGCGAATGGCTGTTGTGAACAAATTCCTAAATTGGCTCAACATTACCTTTTGAGCCAAACCTATGATTCTTTGCTATGCTTTATCAAATGATTGTTCACAATTGAAAAACACTAAGAGTCCTCCCTAGGTAATCTTTCCTCTAATGTTTAATATAATACAGATATAACGAGAAGAAATAACAAAACACTCATTTGTTGCAAAAGTTACCATACCAAAACTTTTTTGTTCATTTTTATATAACATTTACAAAAATTCGAAAATATTACACATCAGCTATATGTACAGATATTACTAACATATGATAGATTCATATAAAAACAAGAGGAAAACAAGGAAATCTTCTTAATTCGCAAACATAAAAGACAGTGCTCTATCAATTGAAAGGAAGAAGCGCGTTACCGTCCGCGGTAACAGGCGGGAATTCAGCACACGCCTGTAGAGAGCACATATGTTCAGAGTCACATTTCGTGCTCTGAGATTTGCACGGCAAGAAGCAGTCACCTGAAAGGATGATACTTTTAAGGACATTGAGAGTCTCTTGTAGCTTCACTTTAAGATTGTAATTTGAGATAGTTGAACATGTGCTAGGTATTGATTGAAGGGTTTTGATAGATTTGGATTAATCTACAAAAACCGTGCTCATAAATTAGGAATGACGATAAAAGATTTTAGGATAACTACGGTAAGTTATTAATTCTGAAAGATAAGATAGAGCTAGATATAGGCCAAGACAGAGATTGGCTGTCACGGCCCGTTGGAACATGTACAATACTCTAGTTGAGACAGTGTTCTAAAGGTAAACGAAATTGATTCGACATGTTAGAAATTTAGCGTCACGTATTTATCAATAGCTTATCTGCTATAGATAAATAAATTAACTCTTGAGCTTCACATCTCCAATATTCACGGTAGTTATGGTTTACTCCTAGAATTACAATACTGAAATAATAATAATAATAATAATAATAATAATAATAATAATAATAATAATAATAGGTTCAGGAATAATAAAGCTACATTTTGCTTTATTTTTTATTAATTTTACTTTATCTTTCCACAAACCAAGCTTTATTATGCTTCATTTTAAAAATTTTATATAAATAAATTATAATTCAAAATGTTTTTTCATACCTTCAACATGAACCAAACATATATAATAAAAATGAATAATAAAAGAAACAAAACAATGGATTAGACAGAAAGATAAGTAATTTAATTCCTTACTATCAGCCGCTTTCAGTTTCTTCATCTGCATCACTTTGAAGAGGTTGTTGAAAGGTTTAGGCAAGCCTCCAGATTTTTTCTATCAGGCCGTGACCTTTAAAATGCAAAATCCAACTGAGCATAGTTCTCGACTGAAGTAGATGATGGAGGAACAATAATTTCTTTCATTGTCAGTTTACTTTGTGTAGACATCTTGGTGGAATGTGTATACAAGGAGGATTGGATCGGAACGTTTGCGGCGAAGGGATATACTTCATTACTTGAGCCTTGCTCACGGCTGGCTCTTTGTGCCTACAACTCCAACGAGGGCGCCTATGAAAGGAAGGGATCAATGAGGCAGCGGACGGCTTGGATCCACTGGCGGTGACTGCACGGACGTAGACATGGTCCCTAATATGTTTCCAACAGCAGGAGAGTGGTGAAGAGCCTTCAAGAAATTCGATCCTCTCAGAAGGTCCTCTTTCGTATCTGTCAACGGAACAGAAGCATTTTCAAAGAGCAAACCATCATTCATCTCAGCTTTCTCCTAAGTGACTAGGAGATGGCCGGCCCCAAGTAATTGAACCCGGGACTCTTGAATGCAAGTCCCAAGCGTTACCACCTGAACCACTCCTCTTTATGCTTGGAGGATAAATCAGCAGAAGAGGACAAATTTTCTCCATATGTCGTTGTTGAATATGTTGATATTTCTTCCAGTGGAGCGTCAATATAGAAAAATATTTCAGCTACCTGAAGTAAAAATGGAAGAATCGTTCTCAGAAATGGGTAATGCTGCATCTTAAGTATGAACGTCCTTCCAGAAGTTTATAGCAGGGTGGCGTTCATTCATATAACTCAATTTTTTTTACATTCAACACCAGGCCTTTGAGACTTTAAAGAACTGGTGACAGAAAAAACAAACCTATGTTGTTTCAACATTATTTAATTCTAACTATAGCTCAATTTAAAGTTGAAGGATTTTATTTTTAAGTAGTTTTAAATTTGTTATACTAATACTACCCTCTTCATCTACTAGGTTGATTGAACGCTTTACTGCATATCAATTTATATTGTGTTGTTTTTGCTGCCTTTAGATATGTCACCAATGAATTATTATAGAGATTGAAAGTAGAGTAAATGCTCTTTCTTTCAAGCGACTTAACAACACTTTTCTACTGCCTTGTGTTTTCGCTAAAGCGGCCTTGATAACTGCAATAAATTCATCAGCAGTTTTCAGCGAAATTTTAATGTCTTCAGCACATGCAGTGCATGAGCCAAACAGGTAGAACGTAACAACTCGGTAAAACTGCAACCAATCGCCTGCTGACAGAAGACATTTATTAGAATTTCCGTCATATTTAGACTTAAGTTTGTTGGAGTTCTTATTCAGAGTGGTTTCACAGTCAGCAGGTTTCACACGTGTAGCTTATGCTATTCAATGATGAAAAAGTTCCTTTTGGAAAACATAAGAGGATGTCAGCAGAAATGAGTAATTTGAACATGGCTTTCATATCTGCATTGGAATCTTCTTTTTGAGGTATGGTTACTTCTATGAAGCTAGGGACAAATGAAGTTGAACTCTTGTCTATTGCTCTGTTTCCGTGTGCTATGCTCAAAACGTTCAACGTGATTTTGCAAAATTAAATTCTATTAAAACAAAATATATATAATGTTCTTTTCAACCACAAAGTAATCCTTTTATATTACACTTACCAATGTTTTTGGCATCCTGGTATTCAAATTCTGATTCAGTGCATATTGACCATAAACTTTAAGTATAGTCACCTCGTTAATCTTAGGAAAACCTTTGAATGATATCAACTGTTTACTTTCTAGCGTTACAAATCTAAATCTGGCCGCACCAATACTATTTTAGCTTCAGCCAATAACAGTCTAGGATTTAACATTTTCATTTTCTCAAAACTGCGTCTAAATATAAAATCCAGGTCGCTATTTGATCTTAATTCAACGCAAATGTTTATTATTCTTTATTTATATAGCTTCGAGATAGCTGTAGAAACATGCTGTAGTTGGCACGAAATTGTCTCATTGGCCACACGGCTTCTCGTTCTCAAGTTAGTTGATAGGTTTCGGTTTCTCCATCCCAGTTATTCTCCTTTTATTGGTAGATTGTTGGTGACTACTGACGTAAATCGTAGATACAAGCTTTGTAAGAAAGGAACGGGGATAAATCCAATGGACAGTCGTGGATGTCTAGTCACGAATGTTGTTCTTAAATAACTAACCCGCAGCTGAGTACAACTGCATTGCTGCACTGCATATGTAACTTTATTAATCAACCTGAATAAAAGAATAGTGTATGTACCAAAATAATTAAAAAACATTGGGAGGTTGTATAGAACGCTTTCACTTTTAAGTGGTTGAAATATTGTCAAAAGAAAAGTTTATAATTAATTTTGTATTGTTTTTTTAAATATAAATATGTTCTGTGGTTTGTGAGCTGCAGAATTATCACATTTTACATGAAAAAAAAAACCTGCGTTATATTCTACAAATCGTTAAGATACTGCAACCCTAATATCTTATAGTTTATAAAAAACGAATAAATTCTTTATTATAGGTATAGCTCAAGTTGAGGTTAAAGCGTAAACTAATGTTCAGTACACTATTGCTAATTGCATAAAGCTACCAAATTTAGTAATGAGACTAAAAATCCTTGTCCGCTTTGCTCCATGCTAAAGCCTGGTCTCTCTTTTTAGCTCAGATTCGCCACTTTTCTACAACTGTTTCTAACCAATCATTCCAGGCTCCAATTCAAAGGACGAAATTGTATTTTACCTCGTTTAAACTAGGCCGAAGGATAAAAGAAAAACGAATAAGTATTTTAAACATATGTTAAATTCTTGACTTAGAAGTTTCTGCATTACTGGTTAAATAAGGAAAATAACCTAAGGGCTTCCTACAAGATTTTGGAATCAGTTCCTCTTTCCACGATTATATGATTACTATGGGCTTTCATCAGATTCTGGGACGCTCCCAATTTCAGCTATTTACTCATTCAATTACTGTTAAATATCCCAGAATGCCTTTTTTTAACATTTAAATTGTAACTAAAACAATTAAATTTTATTCCCTAAATAATACTTACTTTTTAACAGAGATGTAGGACTACTATACACAGAAGGAAGTCATCACCCTCTTTCTCAAACTGCACATGTGTTGATGACACAAAACCATGTGTGGGACCCATTTCGAGGATATTTTTAAATGCAATAATTTTTATTCACTGGGTGTAGAAGGTTCGCTTTTTGCTCATCAGTTTGCCTAGTATGTTGTCTTCAACATATATCCCTCACCATACGCGGCATTAATGCGGCGATGAATTTCCCTTGGCTGACAGCCTTCTAATGTCAAAAAAATTGAATCAGTGGACACACCAGTTCGAAATCGCCGCCACATTTTCTCAGCGCCCACACAGCCAAATAACTGAAGCAACTGCACCTCCCACCAGGGTATGATGATCTACATAGTTGCCTGTTTACCCACCTCTTATCACCGCTGAGTCAGCAATGGGTGTCGGGCAATTTCAGTTGATAACACATACTAAAAGGAGAATTCTGCTAATTAAAATATTTATATGAAACAAAGCAGAATGCGGCTAACAATTCGGAACTTCTAAATATCAAAATGCTTATATAAAAGCAGTAAATAAAAAGTTGAAAGAGAAAGATGATTTTCAGTATTGTTCAATTTTGTTGTTTAAATTCTCATTTTTAATGTATTTACACGATATTTTATAATTTAAAAAATTAAAACCTAAGTAGACATCTGCAACTTTTTTGTTATTTCAAAGCATTCGCGAAACCATAATCAAGCTCATCATCGATATAATTTCATGAATAAGGGTCATCATTTTCAGGTCCTTACCGGATAGCTGTTCTACAATAGGCAATGAAATAAAATCGGTAATGTATGCTACAAAATATAACAGTATTAATATTTTCTGTTAGACAGGGCATTGAAGCAATTGCTTCTGACGACTACCATTTTTTCCTTAGCGTGGGAATAGGAAATGTTTCCTGGTAAAGCCCAGAATCTTCAACCAATCAACGTGTTTTAAAAGCGCCGAATAAAAGCAAACTTGTAATAAACCATGCACATGTGTGATTGTATGATCCAATAATATTCTAGAAGGAACCAAATTCAATAATATTTAAAGGCATTAAATTTTCGCGAGGGAGGAGTGAATTCGCATAAGAGATTTAATATTAACCTTGAGAAGTTAAGTATTGAGGCATTCGCGAGAGGAAACAGTCGTTAACAGTAACAATAAGAATCGTGACAGCAGTAACGGTAGTAGCAAGAGTGGCAATTAATCTGTACCTGCATTATTCAGCATCACAGTAGAATAGTTAAACCGTCGCGAAGAGTCAAAGTAAATCGTTCGGTCAGGGAGAGTCAATCAGGCAGTACAAGCGTAATAGTAAGAATAGTCACAATTGCGTTAAAGTGAATAAATACACGAGTGTATACAGCAAATTATAATCCGACGAAGCACAGTATCTTCCAGAACCTTCCAAGTTGTCAAATAAATTAAATGTCCAACCAGTGCTGAACTTCATTATTACAGTGAACAATCCCCTTCCTCCTTAATGACATTACGTCATTAAAACAGTCCAAAATTTCCCCGAGATCTCTACCCTCTTCATTGGAACCAGAGAGTTAGGAAGCATCGAACTCATGACCCAAGAGACAATGGCAAGACAAGGAAAGCATCAAATTGTCTGATTAAATAAATGAATAATAAATCACCCACCAATACCAAAAATAATCCACACACCATAATTCTGGTTTCAGCATGTAGATAAAACACACAAAAACTAAAACTGACCTTTTATGTTCATAAAGAAAATATAAGATTGTTTATTTTCAATAAACGGCGGATAAATTTGGTGTATAAGCATTAGTTACCACATGGTTTCAAAGAATTATGAAGCGCAAGTGAGCTGTAATGACAAGTCACTTGGCGGCCAGGCACTGGAGTTGTGCACATGGGCGGCAGTGCCTAATAGCGTAGTCCATTTGTAACCCGCGCGCAGAAAATCTGCGAACTATTAAACGGAATGATTACGGTGAAGATGAAGATGAGATGATGATTGAACAACGGTGGAATGAATGGCAGGGGATACCGGAGTATCCGGAGAATGCCTGTCCAGACGCCGTTTCTCCGCCACAAATCCCATTTACGACCGCAGGGATAGAATCCGGATCGCCTCTGTGTAGGTGACCAGTCAAACTACTTGGCCATATAACCGCCGTTATGAAACATTATGCCGAGTTTATAATATTTGTTTTCGGTGTTTCAAATTATAACTAAGTCTTAGTAAACACAACTTTAAAATAAAAAAGTTATTAGATATTTTTCCAAATTAATATATAATACACAGTTTAAAATATTAAAAGTACTTTTCAAATAAAGTTTAAAACAGATAAATACTTCTGAACGTTTCAATCATTAAAATTATTCACTATATTATCAATCATAACACGAAAAATTCAAAAGTTTGTTTTGAGAATGGTAAACTCCGAATATTAAAAAAGTTCTTGAGAGTGCTGTATTTTAAATAATGTGGAATTGACCTTATAATCAATGTTATTTTAAATAAATGTATTTACTTTATTACAAGAAGCTAAACTTTTAAAATATTATATCATAGTAACACAACAAATACTATTGTTCTTGAAGTATAAACTTTTAAAAAGAGGTGCTTAACACAATACATTTCTGTTAATGCTGCTTCTTTCTCCTGCTTAAATTTTGTATTTAATTTAGAAAACAGTATTTATAATAAGACGTTCCGAATTAATGAACTTTTAAGATAAAATATGTATTATTTAAATTTCGGAAATTCTAAAATACGATATGCAAAATTAATAACATTTCCAGAAAATAAAGACACTTTAATATACTGCCATTATTCCATAATTATAACTATATTCTATTAGTCAATAATGTCAGACTAAACTTACAACCCATGTTTGCGTTGTCTCGTACGTTAGAAGTTTGAAAAGGAAATGAACAACGGAATATGGTCAGCAATGCTTAGAGAATTTTGGTTAGTAAGCTATTGTTTTAGCGTAAAACAACCCTTTTAGTACTCGATGTACATTATCCTTTCAGTGTTGTTTACCTTGGCACTCTGTTGGTAATAAGATAAAGAGGAAAAGGCAGGT
The DNA here is from genome assembly GCA_030762175.1 of Metallyticus violacea. Lineage (NCBI taxonomy): Eukaryota > Metazoa > Arthropoda > Insecta > Mantodea > Metallyticidae > Metallyticus > Metallyticus violacea. The sequence goes on from CM060832.1 coordinate 117,630,102, forward strand.
TAGGCAATTTGAGCAAATCAATAACACAATGGCTAAGGCAAACAATACGGTAGTTTGCTTTGCTATAGACTGCACATCCCCCTTTTGCACACCCAGGATTTTTCATGTACCACACACGAAACTGGGTATGTGAAACCGGGAACAAAACTATTGGGAAAACTGAAAATAAATAAAGGAAACACATCAAAGCCCTTCTGTAAGCAGCAGATAAAGGTGTCAGAATTTAAATTTGAAAAAGCAGAAACGTGTTTGCATTTCATTAACGCAGTCCAATGGCGATTAAATAATGCACCACAAATTACGTGGTAGCGTTTGCTATTGAAAACAGTTGAATGATATATATCTGTTTGCTGTAACAACCTGAAAAGTGTGATTTTTGGATATCAAATTCCAGAGCGTGTATCGTTTTCACAGTGGGGCATGGCTTCAGGCTCTGAAAGCACAATACAATTACAATCGGGATATTTGAGCCGCACATCACCAATTCAATTAATTTTTGTTCAATTTATGAACAATTTAGTTCAATTTAGTTGTTATATGGGCGATTTTTTTTTGTTTGGTGCTGAAGTTAAATTTAAAAAAGTGTCTACCTCGCTAATAATCTTACAGTATTGCATCATCCACAGAATCTATATTAGTATGCAGTAAAAATTCATTAAAATGTATCTGGAAATATGACGCTATTGCTGTGAATTAAAAATCAGATTATGGTTGTCATTAAAGCATATCAAGGTTCCACATCTGAAAAAAATTAAGATTTTTTTTAAAAAATGCTTAATAATTTAAGTTCACTTATTTTATGGGACTTTTACAACGTTGATTCTCGAAATAGGAGTTAAAAATAGTACTTTGCATTTGGTGCATGATCTAATGAAACTTTTGTTTCCCAATGTAATAAATTAACGAAAAGATTTTTCCATTTTGTTTACCATGATGTAACATAATGCACTGAGTGAGTCAAACATTTACGTAGTAAAACACTGTCGACGAGACACATTTGCCGAGTGTTGTAGCAAACAATTTCACTCCAATTACCAGTCTGTTCATAGGCACTGCTGTATGGATAGCACGCGATTAAAATACTTAGAATTTGTTTTCTTATTGCACAAAGAATATCTGTCTGTGATTCACATTACTGACATAGTTGGCTGCTCAATTTTGATGATTAGTTTTATCTCTTGGGTAAATACAAAGGAATAGTAGGATCAAAACTTAATATGAGAGGAAATATTATCCCTTTCTCAATTTGAACTCAGCAAGTAATACGCAGCTTTTTTAAAAAAATGTCAAAAATTTGTGTAAACAATGCTGGTAAGTTACATTTTTTTCCTAAAAGGAGTAAAAACTTTAGGTTAAATCACCGACGTCAAATGATGCCAACAATCCTCAATTTACCGTTTGCTGCATGCAATAAGTGTATGCAAGTGACCAATGTTTGTCTAGCTTTCCCTATATTTGGAATTATGCCTTTGTTCAATGCTGCAAATAGCGGTTTTGTTCTATGTATTTTACTCTTTAGATTACAAAATCTTTTTTATTTGCACACTTTTTACAGCTAACCACCAACTATTTTTAATGTTGTTGTGACTTTTTAGATTATAATTAACGTTTGAAGTAAAACCATAATTTTTCAAATTGTAAATAATAAGTACACACAAGTATTTAAAAAGACTTGTTACGTTGTATTTAATAGATCCCTATGAACGTAAATTTTTTCTATTATAGCTTATTTCAAGTTTATGCAATAAAATATGGATATATCAAATTACAATAAAATAAATGATTTGAAAATATAACTCTTGTGGATTGAAAAAAAATTACTTTTCATTAAAATAGTTACGGAAATATTTCAATTTATTGTTACTCCATCTGCTTTCGGTTCTATTTTAATTTTTAAACATTTTTTTTGCCTAAAATACGTTTCAAATAGGGTTAAAATCTAAGTTTTCATACTTAAAATACTTTAAAAACGCGAAATATTACTTTCCATCTTAAAAATCATATTATACACCGAAAAGATAGGAAAAAACAAATTTATTACTTAAAAACAAAGCAAACGTTTTGATGTCCAAAATTTGTTCTAATATTATCACTTTTATTTATTAATTGTCTCTCACGAGCTATTCCCTGGATTCCCCCACTTCATAACATTGTTTAATTCTATTTGATTTCACTAACTCCTTGCACTGAGGACTCTGAAGTGAGTGTGCTTATTCCCAATACTTTCCCTTGGAGAAACCTGAGGTTTCCCATCACTTCATTGTTAATCCATACCCAACTAAAACTCAATCTCCTCCCTCCTTTACCTTCTGGCTCGCAGTTGTCACCGCTCTCCCGGCACGGCACGGCACGGCGCGGCGGTATGTACAGCTGAAAAGTCAACTCAGCAAAAAACTACACTGTTCCCCATTTCCCTATTGACCTACTTAGCTGTTCCTTGCCCATTCATATCTTGAATGTCGATTAACAGCTGTGAGGAGATATCATCAGGTTACAATACGATGACTGCCCAATGTGCCTTATATATAAATGAAAAATAAAAATAAAATAACACTTAACAATGTAAAAACTTAACAGTAATAATAAAAGTAGATAAGATAAAACACTTAGATAAAGTCACACTTGAAATTCCTATATTTATATATATATATATATATATATATATATATATATATATATAATATAAATCCATTATTTATATTATATTATCTATGATATAATATAAACATTTATATTTATATATAAATATTTAAAAGTACAGGAGAAGAGAGATATCCTATTTATACTCTTGGTTTGCCCGTACTGTATTTCCACTGAGTACTACTTCTTTATTAATAATATTGTTAGTCCTATAATAAAGACTTTTGAAAATTCATATCAAATGTTCCAGACTGCTTCTTTTAGTTATGTTCCACAAATTAGTTCATAACACCCTATTCGAAATCAATAAATAAAATACAAGTAGGTTGATTATATTGTCGCCTTTTTCTGTAGCAAAAACTCCATTTGAGCATGAACAATCTTTTCTAAATCCACATTGTTCATTGCTTAGAAGGGAATTATTAATTATACTTAGTAAGCTTGTAATAATATTTGAATATATTTTTACGCTGCACATAATAAAGTAATCGGTATATAATTATACGCATTTTAAAAAATAGTGCATACAATTATTGACTTCCATTCTCAGGAATGATACAATTTTAATATGAGTATATTTATTAATTAGCTTCATAACCCTTATTTTAAATTCAAGTTTTCAACTTCTTATAATAAAGTTTTGAGTTATTGTCATTCTAAGTAACTCAGTGCTGTAATTGATAATGTTATTAAAATTTAATTAGTGTTAATTTTGCTATGTATATTCATAATAGTAACTAAGAAATAGACCGTCCTGTGAAAAAATACATATAAAATATATAGAATGAATGTTTTCCTCCATGTTATATCTTTGAGTATATTCCTATTTTCGTGTCACACACTTTCTGAACAAGCAAAAGGTTCGCGCTGCAGCGGTTCGTTATAAAAAGTCACTGCACCCTCCGAATTGATGTCAAGAGAACCGAGGTCCTCTTCACATTTTAATTACGAAAGAAACTGGCGAAACGCTGACTGACCTTACATCATCGGTCGACCGTGGGATAAAATTTCATTTTGCTCTTTTATTTTTTCCCTCAAATTCCCTCGAATTGAAAACAAGGTAAATAATGTTGGAAAAAGGCTAAATAAAGTTATCGCGCTACTGAATGTTGAGACATTTTTGTTACAAATTCTCTCGTAATGTGTAAAATTGCATTAAAACTTTCAGATAATTATTTTTTTAAATAAAAAAGCGAGTCGTATTTTTAATTCATATTCCAAATTACATTATGAGAATTTGATTAGTTTTCTTAAGGAAATTAGATAAATGTGTGGATAAAAAGAACATGAACTATTATACACCAAAGCTACCAAGCGAGTCTGATAAGGAGTAAAATTTTAAGTTTTTTTTTCTGTTTTAGTTTTTAAAAGTAATGGATATTTTATTTAGTTATAAATTACAACTTATAAGCCAAAAGTGTACTCTTGGAGCCCCAGTGTGGGTTTAGCAAAGATGGAATTTCTATTTATGCGATTTTTACTATTAAACAGATGTTAAAGTAGAGAAGAATATACAACATGCCAAACTATATCCTGTTTCTATCTAGTGGATAATTGAGAAGAGCAATTGAAGTAGTGAATATTTTTTGTAAACAACGGGGATTGAAAATTAATGAAAAGAAATCGAGAATATTGGTTTTTAAAAGAGGTTATAAGCTTGAAAGTGATGAAAAATGGCAGTTAAGTAGGAGAGAAATAGAGGTAGTAAGGAAAATTAATTATCTGGGGACAAGTTTAAGTTTAATGGGTGTTGGAATGACCAGAAAATAATAGCAATAACAAAAATAATAGCAGCTATGAGTGTTATAAGAGCATGTTTAAGAAATCATTATTTAAGAGTGAATTGGCTGGAATGAATTTACACAACCGCAGTTGAAGCTAAAATGTTGTATGGATCCTAATTTGAGCAGTAGAGGATGCATGGAAAGATGTTGATAAAATAAATGGAAGTTTTTGTAAATTTATTTTAGGTTTACCAACACCATCCGAGCACAGCTAGAATTAGTAAGATATTCCACTAAGGAAAAAAAAAATAATTACAAGAGTAATGAAATATTTATTCAGAATAACCACATTAGAAGAAAGTGATATTTATAAAGAATGTTTAAGAATACAGGAGAAATGTAAGTGAAAAGTTCATGTTATTTCAAAGTGCAGAAACTTTTAGAACAGATAGGTTTAGGAAAAATGTGGATAAATAGGGAATATCAAAGCAGAGATTTTCGAAAAGAAATATAGAAAGAAAGAAATATAATGCTTGGAAGATATTGAACGATAAGAAATCATTAGTAGTTTAAGTGAAAAGAGTTCATTGAGACTTTATAGGGGAATAAAAATAGTTTTGTTGTACGGAAAAATAAATAGTACAATGTGATAAGGCAGGTAGAGAAGGGTTTGCTTGTGCTAGAACTGGAGATTTGAATTTAAAATGATTAGGATATGATAAAGAAATAGGAAAGTGTTTAATGTGTGGGAGAAATCAATACAGATTTTCATTTTTTGTTGTATTGTAATTAAACAAATTTAGAGAGAGAAAAGTTTTGGAATAAAAAATGGGAAAATTTAGATGGAGAAAATTTAATTAGAAACATTTTAACTGTGAAAGAAGAGAAAGATATAAAAATGGTAGGGAACTATTTAGGTAAAGTTATAGTAAAATGGATAAGAATGGCGAAGAGAATGATGGAAGGAAATGAGGAAAGAAGTGTAACTTTAGAAGTATAATAATTTATGGATTTACAGTGTATTTAGGGAAGGCGAGGGAGAAATGGTAAAGAATGATCAGATAGTTAATGATTGATAAATTGAATAGGGGAAGAAATGGCAATAAATTAGCATTAGAAACAGGATTATTATACACCTAAGGAAATAAGTTGCTCACAAGTATATGGTAATAATTGAATGTAGCGTTTCAAATTAAAATATTGTAATAGAGTCATAATGATATGTATTAATTTTATATTGTCAGTTTGTATTATGAATTGGCAAAGACATAGATCTTATTGTAATATTTAAAAGTGTATGTTGATGTAAGAGGAATAAATTCAATTCAATTCATATCCTGTTTCTGGATTTAATAAATAAACACATGGTATGAGTAAAAAGTCACCTTCTATAAAGACATTTGGGGGAATGCGACATCCTAAATTATATTACTAAATGATAAAGCTGGTATAGTCTTTATCTGTGATAATAAAATGGAGGATTCAGATAACAATGGAGGATGTGGCTGCAGTCTATCATCTCTATTTGGAACGAGAGTTAGACAGGAAAAGTTCGAGGGCACATCCCGGACTCGAAACGCGAATCTCACCTTGCTCATTCATGCTCTTACCGTATCCCGTTCGACTACAACCGCAAATCGCCTTATCTGGGTCTATACACTTTAAAGTTAACATTGGCAAAGCCCCCCGAATTTTTCCTGACTGGCTCTGGTTTCAAATCTTAGCCTAACACACGGCTTACGCAAAAGATATCATTTCAAATAAATGAAATATGAAGCCAGGGCCACACGTTCTAGAGGATTTCGAGTAGTTTTCTTCTTCTTCTTCTTCTTCTTCTTCTTCTTCTTCTTCTTCTTCTTCTGCAATAAAAGTTCTACAGCGAAATAAAGCTAGAGGTGTCCAGATTTAGGAGATTTGCGTAACTCAAATGACTCGAGTAACTCAAATGATAAGGGCATCGACACAATAAGCAGTGGTCCTTTGAGACCCGTCTGCGACATAATTCTGGTTTAACGTAATAGTCTTAACACACGATTTATGCAAAAATTACATTTCATATCACCTCTATGTTTAATTTATGCATAAAACATTGTATAAGAATGACTAAGGATGCGTTCGAAACGAGTTTATCTGGGGAAAAAGTATCTATATTTGCCGAAGATCTCATGTTTAATTGCTAAATTTGAAAATGATTTACAGGGAAATGTAATGAATATGACAAGATTCTAATAAAGAATAATATATTGATATTTAAAATTAAATGTTGCCTATGGAAGATAAAAATTAAGAAAATTTAAAATATTAATTAATTCGGAAAGGATAGAGAAAATGAAATATTTTATATATCTGGGATTCCTACAATTGATTAAATTAACATAGATTTAGAGTAAAATATTCAGAAAAATGCAATTAATAAATATATTATAACACTTTATAATATAATTGATACTTATATATCAAAGAATATATAAATAAATATTTGTGGAAACATAGAGGAGCTAACTACTAATTAGAGTGCATAGGTTTATATCTAAACCAGTCAGCATTGAAATATCCCAGTAGGTTTAGTTTGCGCGATTTTGATATAGGTAACTTGCATCCGTCGCAGAAGATCTCCGTCCTCCTCTAAGGCTGCTCAGAAGCTACGAAATATAGTTGTGTATCTTTGTGACTTCAGCTATCACAGCTGCAGGTCTATTATCAGGCTAGAGCCCAACTTTGACTGGCTGGGACCGGCTTTTCGCAGTCGAAAGGAAGGAGATTTTAGACCTGCCGATGTTAATCCCAAAAGGGAACTTTGAGAACTACTTAGGAAATTGAAAGCGACACCAAGGTGTGTGTGTGTGTGTGTGTGTGTGTGTTTGTAGTGTCCTAAGGAGATTATTTAGAAGGTGATTTTGACGTCATCACAAACCGTCACATGACCGCCACTTTCCTGAGAAATTTCATGTATTCAAGTGAGTGAGAATGCGTTAAGTTTATAGGTAAAGTCTGTCAAACTTACTGAAAAACAATATAAGAAATAACAGCTTACATAAATATACATTTCTATGCTGACAGTTTGAACCATATTCTATTAGAAAAACATGACCTTTATATAAATTAAACGCAATATTGCGATATGAAAGTATGTGCTTTTAAGTGCAGGCATGTTGATTTAGCTATAGACAGCATACAAGATTGAACTTTAAGAATACTTTAGGTTGACTGGTAAATGCATAGTAATTTTGTTTTGTCTACACATTTTTTTTTCTGATTTACATATCGAAATGCAGTAACTTAATGACGGCTAAAATATTTAAATAATAGTTTATAAAATCATCCAATAGTGCAGGAATACAAACAATCCTATTCTACCTAATATTGCTCAATTATCATTTTAGAGATATATACGTGAAAATGCATATAGTGCTAAAATTAAAAAACCATATCGATATGTTAAGACAAATTTCTGAGTCAAGCTGCCCCAGCAACAGCGAAAAAGATTACACTGGGTTTTACTATAGTAGGCCATTCCTATATCCCTTCAGGCCGAATGGAGACTGAAATAAAAAAACATGTACCATTGATAACTGACAAAGATTATCTGAAGAGTTTTGAATCTCATGCGATGTCATTAATTTGGAAGACCAGAGGTGTCTAGTGCAAGACTGTAAGAGTGCGTTTCAAAACCCCCTCAATGGCATTTTAAGTTCCCACCTTAAAAAAGAATTATCAAAAACAAAAGCTGTTTTATGAAAGGTGAAATAAATTACAAAATGAATTTGGAGAAGCAAAAAGTATTTGAAACGTGGCACAGGGGTATATGAATATTATTCCTAGATATCTTGAAGAGAGGTATGTCCGAAAAAAAAAATTGGCCATTCTA